>OX438698.1:23700982-24932977 GCA_949316375.1 Mythimna vitellina
ATTACTTGTTTGCAGGTGCCCGACCTGTGCGGTGCTGGTGAATGCCACAACACGATCGGCAGCTTCGTGTGCCGCTGTCCCGACGGCTACAGCGTGAAGCCGGAGCAGGGCCCCGCCTGCACTGATGACGATGAGTGCGAGCTGGGAACTTGCGACTGTCATCCTGCGGCTGACTGTATTAACTTACCTGTAAGTATTATTATTGTGCCATGGCCATGGTCCAGAGCGAAAGGGATACGGTCGCACCATTCTTGGAAGCAGTGATGATAGCGAAGGAAGCGGCCGTAAGAGTTAGGGAACGTACATACTTACGCTCCAGCCGCCGCGACAGAAGACGCCCGGGGTGTCGGGAATCGCGGAGCGATCTCCGGCACCGAAGGCGTAGGCTGGCGGACGACGAGCAATGGGTAGCTCGCCGTCTGCTTGTCCTATCAGACCGAGCTCGAGTCGTTGATAGCGCGTAGTGTTCCACGCGCGCCTCATAGAGATGGCAGCAAACCTTAGGGGTCCAGCAGGGCCTTCAGCCTGTAGCCTGCTAGGGCTATGGGGAAAAATATGAAAGGGGTACGTACTCGTGGTCCTAGAACGCAAAAGGTAAGTAAAGCAACATAGGTGTGGTCTAGTCAGTAAAAGTCTGACAGTCCCTCTCGTCTCACCCCAGAGCGGGAGAAGTCATTAAATGATTTCATGTTTCCCACCTTAAAAAAAAAACTTGATGCTATGCGATGATGCTATTAACGAAAATGGTCATCGTTAGTTTTAGAATTTAGTCTTTTAATATATTGGTAATAACGGGGAATGGTCTTAGTGTTGTTAAAGGCTCTAATTACCATAGGGAACCTATTATTTTTATGGATTTCAGAGAACAAACATTTGATTTTATAAAAAACATAACAAAATAAACAAAACAAAAAAAAAATTAAGAACGAAAAACAAACAAACAAAAAACACAAAAAAGAAAACAAAATTTCCGACCTACTTAAACGCAATTTGACAGACCTATCTAAAATTTTCTTCTTTAAAAAACATTAATTAAAAACTACTTTAACTAGGGTTCCTTCCAATGCCGTTGCCGTGACGGATGGAGAGGTGACGGAACCGAATGTGAAGATATCGACGAGTGCCTGACCAACAACGGAGGCTGTCACCCTCGCGCTACTTGTACCAACACTGATGGATCCTTCATGTGTCTGTGCGACACTGGATATAAGGGAGATGGGTAAGTTTTACTTATAGGTATTTAATTTCATAAAGGCAGGTGGGTTAAACTGTTGGCTTAAGCTTGGAGCACTCGGTGTCATACAAAAAACTTAAGTATTAAAAAAAAATTTGTACTTGAATATGTGTACTACATTGAAGCAACATGTATAAAGCCACATAGTAACTAACTGATCACCAGACGAGTGTTGTGTCAATAGTCCAAAATCGGACAGTTGACACAACACTCGTCTAGTCAGCGGATCCTCCCATTTTCACTTTCACATTTTGCGATACTTTACAAATACACCGTTACCCATACCCACACTTTTTTACGTCTTTTGTTGAGGCAACGAGGCTTAAAATATAAAGTAAAATATTCAGAATTATTTCGAAACTATTTCAACAAAACTTAGGAAGTTTTAGGATATTTTAGAATGTTTTTTTTTAAAATAAAGCCAGATTCTAGATTTTAGATATGCAGGATCATGCATATTAAAACAATAGTTTATTACAGAAAAATACACAGAAAATACAATTGACAAAAACAATTTGGCATATAATAATAGGTAAATACAGAAAAGGAGTTTCGTTGGTACCTGTACTAATGAAAAACATTGTAAACGGACGTATAAAAAAACGGACTTGATATATTTCTAAAGCTGATATTATTGACATTTTGTAGTTACTCTTGCGTGGACATCGACGAGTGCGCCAACGACCCTACCTTGTGTGAGAACGGGCACTGCACGAACACGCCCGGCGGGTACGAGTGCGACTGTGACGTTGGTTTCACTAAGTCGCCTGATGGCAGGTCCTGTCTTGGTAAGTGTCTTTTAGAAAACTAGCTTCTACCAGCGGCTTCGCCCGCAGTAAAAAAGAAAATATATGCCTAAGTTACTCAGTAGTAAAGTAGCTTTCTATTGGAGAAATAATTTTCAAAATCGGTCCAGTAGTTTTTGAAATTATTCGTTATAAACTAAACTACAACTCTATCCTCTTTATAATATTAGTAGGTATAGGCTAGCGACCCGTCCCGGTTTCGAACGGGTCCAAAACATATCCTTTATCGCTTTTTTTTTATTGAAATACGTATCAAAATCATTTACTTGGTTTAGAAAGCTTTAGTGGGAAAATATACATATGCATACAGCGCCCTTGTTTTATACCATTTTTTGGGTTCCGTACCTCAAAATGGAAAAAACGGAACCTTATAGGATCACTTTGTTGTCCGTCTGTCTGTACGTCTGTCTGTATGTCAAGACCTTTTATCTTGGGAACGCGTGGAGTTATCGAGTTGAAATTAAAACCACATACTCAGATCTGCTGTCCCTTGAAGCTGTGAAAAAAATCAAACTTCTAAGTTAACAAAAAAAAAAGATATGGCCGTTTATATAGCAAAAAACTTACACTTCAACACTCTCAAGGGAATTATAGGGTACGTACCCGTTGACTCAGAATCCTGAAATTTGGCATAAAGCAAGATCTTATAGCCCAGGTAAAGGAATCAATCTAAAACAGTAAGTTTGTTATAACGTCACAAAAAATAATAATTTTGCAATTTGCGAAAAATATTGGAGACTCCATTCGGGAATTGAACTACACTACACTACACTAACTATAAGAACTGTAAAAACTAGGTCGCTGTAGGCCATACAACTATTTGTTTCGTGCGGGGATCGAACCCGTAACAAGCAGCGCTGAAGCTAATCGCTCAACCATTGCGCTAACTGTACCGTTGCTTGAGAAGATACACTGACAAGTTGACCAGCCCTCCTAGCCAAGTTACAACTGTTTCGTTTCGATTCTCTTTTCGTTGATCGCCTCGAGTCGGCCACGCCTCCTATTCCTTTGTTCTGACCACGTAACTGAGCGTTGAGATACCGTCAGAAAAATGGAATCGGAGTCGTGGTCTACTCGAGGCGACCGATGAAAAGAGAATCAGTTGCATCAGCAGGGGGCAGTTTTAAAGGACAACGGTGATCGAGCAGTTGTTTTTGGTAGCCAATGAGGAGAGTCAAGGTTCGAGCTAAACGACTTGTTATCGAAATAGTTTCTGTTTATTTAAGCTTACCAGACTAAACAATGTATTAGTTCTTTGTATGCTATTTTCATTTAATATCCAAACAAATTATTGCTCTACTGTTTTTTGTTTTCTTTTTGTTGTTATAAAACTTGTATCTTCTTCATTTCACAGATATGGACGAGTGCGCAACATTCGACAACGTGTGCGTGTTCGGGCGCTGTGTGAACACGTACGGCATGTTCAAGTGTATCTGCGACAAGGGATACCAGTCTGACAGCATTGATGACTGTAAGTAAACCGATAAGTTTCTTCTGTGAACACAATATTATTTACACCTTATTTCCCGAGACTTAAAACATACATTTAGTTTTAGTAGGTAGCTGGCATATGAGCCGCCATAACAAAAGCTCTAGACAGAGATTGAATCCTCGGCGTCGAGAGTCGCAGGACATCTGCCGGTCAGCGTAGGCGTGGGTTCAGGCATTGTACGCCGTCTGGCCGACCGGTAAGAATCAAGCCCTAGTCCAAGGCACGTTGTGGTCTACACGCGCCTCAAAACGCGCGTGTTCAAGAGATGTCAGCAAAACTATAGGGGCCAGTTAGGGCTGATGCCTGCCAGGGCTGCGTATTGTTCGAAGGAACTGCCGCAACCCTCGCAATAAGAGGCGACTCAAGAAACACTGTGGGTTTTAGTCAGTAAAAGTCTGACACTTTCTCCCGCTCCAATCAAAGCGGGAAAAGGTATTTGGTGATTTCCCACGCAAAAAAGAGACTGACATTAGTAAACTAGTTTTTTTCTCTATATTGATGATTTTCATCGCTGCGCTTCCCAAAAGGTGGACTGATGGCTTAGTGAGGGTCGCGGGAATCTAGTTGAAACGAAGCGCGCAGGACCGGTCGTAGTGGCGACACTTGGGGGAGGCCTATATCCAACAATGTAATGTCTTTCAGCTCAAATGATGCTGATGATTGATGATTTGCGACAGCTTACATAAGTCCTCTTGTTGCAGTGATGCCCGGTTTCAACTGCACGGATGTGGACGAGTGCAAGTCTCCGCAGTCGTGCCAGTACGGACAGTGCATCAACACGCAGGGCTCCTACATCTGCCGCTGTCCGCCCAACTACGAGCTCGTCTCGGATGGCACGGCTTGTTACGGTAAGACTCTTGGAAGTTGGAACCAGTCTTCAAATTGTTTTGATTCATCTGAGTGCAAAGTTAGAGAAATATGGGCTTCAAGTCAATTCTTGAACATGTTGAACAAAAAAACAAAACGTGTTTGAAATAAAATTTAACAATTGTTGAAACAAATAAAACAATAGTTGATATGGTAACTTAAGCTAATCTAACAGTTGCTAAAACAATTTAATTTGTTGCAACAGGTCTAACAATTGTTGCGAATAATCTGATAATTTAAAAAAAAAAAACAATTGTTTTACAAATCTACATATTTTTGAATTTGGATATAATAAGGCTTCATTTTGTTTTGTCTATCATAATTATTTTTATCTCTGTTAGTAACACGTCATTCAGATCTAAAAGTACCCAATTCTGTTTCAGACTCAAGAAAAGCACGTTGTTACGGTAAAGTTGACTTGAAATCTGGAGCTGAACATTGTCGCGACAGTGATGAGCTGTCCGAAGATGGTACCATGGCGGCTTGCTGTTGTTCGGTTGGTAAGTAACACAGAAGAAGCTGGAAGGAAATTTTGGTGTATAATATTTGCGAATGCTGACGACGGTTTGGTTGTTTACAGGTGCTGCGTGGGGCAATTACTGTGATTTATGTCCGGAACCTGGCTCAGAAGCTTATAGACAACTTTGTCCGGGCGGTCCTGGGTACCAACCCGTTCTTGAACCTGTAAGTATCTTTGCCAGTTGCTACATTAAACTATTGAAGGAACAGAAAAAAGGCCGACAGTCAGTGCAGATTAGATGCTTAGATACCGCGGCATTCCAGCACCTTGCCAGGCCGCCATTCCGCGTCACGTCGAAGTATGCCACGGTAGTCTCTGCAGCCCGATACACATTTTAGTCATAAGTAGCGTTTGATAGTGTTGGCGGGCGCTGGTGTCCTTCAGCTTGTTGCTGTCTACCGCAGCCCGCCAGGCATCCCACCGCACGAGCCCGTGACATGTCTTTCAATGCCGTGCATTGTATGCCCTTTGTAAAACCACCTGTAACCATCTGTAAAAAATTGAAGGGAATTTCTGAAAAGGAAACCTGTCGTCCTCGAATGCAAAGGAAAACTGAAGGATACAGGTGTGATCTTATTTAGCAAGAGTCTGGCATGCCCTCTGGCTCCACCCTAGTGTAGTGATTCACCACGGTAAGTCACCATTACTTGATTATTGTCATTCTCCTCTCTCGCTACAGCCATCGTACGTAGTCACGCTGGCCGACATCGACGAGTGCGCGCAGCACCCGGCACTGTGCGAGCACGGCACGTGCACCAACACGTTCGGCTCGTTCGTGTGCACGTGCGGCGACGGCTGGCAGCTAACGGCCGACGAGCAGCGCTGCGAGGACATCGACGAGTGCGCGCGCCCCGACATCTGCGGCCCTGGCATCTGCAGGAACATGCAGGGCTCCTATGTGTGTCTGTGTCCCGAGGGTTATGTGGCTATGCCTAATGGAAGTGAGTATCAAGTTGGTTTGAATTTTACTTGAAGATGTATGTTTTTTAATACCGATCTGTTCCATTGATTACCTTAATTGCAAAAAGTAACACATAATTCTACTGCCCTAACTTTACTTGCGTCGATAACGATTTTTCTAAGAAAACTTGTTGTGTCTTTTTATTCATGCTCACTGAAAAGTTTTACCACTCCTCTTATAGCTCTGTTCACGCCTCTAGTGGCTTATTAAACTGGTTGCCTACCTTTAGCCTAATCGCTTTAAGGAAATAGTGACCAATTAGATCGTATAATATAGTAAATTAGAAATCCGTGTTTACATTGACCAGTTGAAGTAAAAATGTATATCTCACCTCAACTCAATGTTGTTTTCTCATCTCCAGAGGAGTGTGTGGACGTCCGTCAGCGCCAGTGCTACATGGACTGGGACCCCGACACAGGGCGCTGCACGGGCGCGGCCGGCGTGCCGCAGACCAAGTACCTGTGCTGCTGCTCCGTGGGCAAGGCGTGGGGCGCGCCCTGCGAGCCCTGCCCCGACAAGGGCTCCCATGAGCACATGGCCTTGTGTGGGGAGAAGCCTGGAGAGTACATCAACCCTATGACCAATGAGACGAAGCCGATTAACGAGTGTGACATCATGCCGCAGCTATGCAAGCCTGGTACTTGTCATGATACGCCGACTGGCTTCCAGTGTGGATGTGATCATGGGTAAGCGGAAAATATATTTTTATTATTATTGATAGGCTCGCACTTGACCACTATCTCACCTGATGGTAAGCAATGATGTGATCGGCGGTGGTGGAGCACGCTTGCCTAGAAGTAACCTATTCACTCTTGAGTTAAAGTTGTAGCACATTAGGAAACACAGACTCCGGCAGGGAATTCCGCTCCTCAGCTGTACGCATAATGAATGAGTTTATTATATTAAATGTGTGCCATATTTTGACGTGCTAACGCCATCACGATACCGGCGTTATGGTAGTGGCAGGTCCTTTTCGACTGGTTTCATGGTAGCTTCATAATATGGTTTTGTGAGTCTAAGAATTAATATGATGCATCAAGACCTATAAATAGACTGACAAACTGATGACAGTGATGGTATTCTTCAAAGCCACATTCTAAATCTCTATATACTATAATGACTGTTTGCCTTGTTGCCCCTTGTCTGACACGGCCGGTTCTCGTCAGGTACGAGCACGACAACACGTCGCACCTGTGCCGCGACGTGGACGAGTGCGCGCTGCACCGCACGCCGTGCCGCGGCCTGGCGCAGTGCGTCAACCTGCCCGGTGCCTACGAGTGTCGCTGCCCGCCCGGCTACCGCCTCACCGCCTCGCTCGACGAGTGCGAGGACGTCGACGAGTGCGCCGACGAGAGGCTGTGCGAGCACGGAGAATGTAGGAACACTATTGGATCATACAGGTATGTTGAATAACGACAATTGGCTTCATTTTTTAAAATTGAAAACTGTCAAATAACTTATTATTATTTAACCTGGCCGCTCACAAACCACACGCGACAACCACAAATGCCATTACTTGACGCTATAGATGCGTGCGACAGCCACTTGTGGCTATTGGCTGACACTTGCAGTTGGTAGTCCCTTTTTGAACTCGGTACACACCTGGAGGTGTTATGCAGTTACTAGGTTGTGGAAGTCAGTCACATAAGCAGTCACTATAACTCGCGTACTGACATTCAGCCGCATCTAGATAGAATGGAAGGCAACCCCAATATAGTTGGGAAAAGGTTAGTTCGATTAATTATGGCTTAGCGATGTTGATGATGACTATGACTATGATGTTGACGTTGAAATGACTATTCAACGTATCATTGCAAATAGCTACGATGTCCCTAACAAGAACGGTGAGGGACGAACAGGATCAATAAATTAGTTGAGCCAACCCGCATAGCTCAGTGACTCTTGTAAGATGATTGTATCAGCATGTAATTTGCAAATAAGAAGCGGCAAATATTTATTATGACGAATGTTTTCTTTAAAATAAAAGAAGGGCGACGTGATTTAAGTAAATATATGTACTTTTATAATACTTTGCCAATTTTGAATAAATGTATTGTAAATTATGATAGTGTCTTATAAATCACAATTACAACAAAAACACCTATCTTGTCCGCTATGCCCAAATATATCTACATATATTTTGTTAGCGGTAGCCCAGAGGCTGCCTTCTAGACTACCGCTAACAACGCTGTGGAAGTGGTGTAGATTTAGGCTAGATAAAGATGTGATTCCAGTGACACGAGGGAGAAGAATCACAATGAATGTGTAGCGACATCTATGACACCATATGGAAACTATTATTTTAAATCCTTTATCGCGTATTAGTTTTCCGCGCGGTTAGAACATATGTGTATAACAGCCCAAACCCAACTATTAGGCAGTTGCCCAGACCAGACACAACATCTGTCTGGTCGGACTCTTTACTTACTATTTACTTTGACTTCTTACCCTATTTCACCTACCTCTGCATGTGACAAAATTTAATTGTTTTTGTTCCAGATGCGACTGCAAGCCCGGCTACACGCTCCGCGACAGCGTATGTCGCGACGTGGATGAGTGCTCGCGGCCGCGCCCGATGTGCCGCAACGGCACGTGCGAGAACTTGCCCGGCTCCTACATGTGCCACTGCGACGAAGGCTTCAAGCCTGGTGCCAATAATGATTGTATCGGTGAGTGTTTACCAATAAATATGTTTGTCTGTGTTTTATCATGTAAACGACTCATATTATTTCTAGAAGCTCTCCTGGAAGAGTATGGACAGCTTGTTTAGTAGGTATAACATGCGACCATGAATCCAGGCCTAGGTTCGACTTCCAGGTCGTGCAGACTGGTATTGTTTTTTTTTTCGTCACGTATTTTTTGCTAAGTAGCCAGAAGTCAGCACTATAGTCTATACGCGTCAAGAAAATAGTGACTCATCAGTGCAACTGCAAAGAAAAAAAATGACTATTAATATTAAAATAAATTCTACACAACGCAGTATTTTCTAATACTTAATAATAATTAGAATTGACAAAATTTTTACCATTATTTTTACGAATAGGTGAGTTATTCGTTTTCGAAATTGGCAAAGGCGCGTTACTGTCTTTCTATTTTACTATGATCTAATCTTTTGTTAACACGAAAACTCTAGGTATAGTTACGTTCCTGGATTTAAAGTTTACAGTGAAAGAATTTTGATTAAAACACTATAGTCTAGCATCTACTACGTGGGACTAAAACTGGAATGTGTTTGTATCGGTCCAAACCTTCAAGGAATAGAAGGGAAATGTTAAGTAGTTTAATGAATAGTTGCTTTACAGAAAAGTGATATGAATTTTACTATTGTCTGACTTCACATCTTTTTCCACAGATATAAACGAGTGTCGCGAAGGCGGCATGGTGTGCCGCAACGGTCGCTGCCGCAACACAGTGGGCTCGTTCCGCTGCGAGTGCGCGCCCGGCTACGCGCTGACGGCCGACGCGCGCCACTGCCGCGACGTGGACGAGTGCTCCGAGCTGCCGCACCCCTGCGGCCGCGACGGTGCACCCTCCTGTACCAACACTAATGGCGGGTGAGATACGATTTTGTTTAAGCTAGGTGGTTAAAAAATATTATTGCAGAAGACCTCAAGGAAATAGAGTTTGATGACTAGGAATTAGCATATACAAATTAATCCGAACAATTAAAGAAGCAAATAGTAAATTAACCGGAGAACGATTAAAGAAGAGATGTTTATTACTCCTTACATAGAGAAATTAATAAGTAAAAGAAACATATTAAAATTAACAAAATAGAACACGTTCGGAAAGAAATCGACAAAACGCATTATATAAACTAATTAATGAACATATTTATCGAAAATGGAAAGCCCACCGGTACAGTATTGTAAAAGAAGAACAAAAAAAGAGAACATCAGTTAAAAGATCATATTCCTTAACAGAGATAAGCCCTGGATAGTGACCTTTTGAAACATAAAAATAAAACCGTCTCAGACAGGAAGCAATTACAAAACATGGTTACAGAATTTTACAAATAACTCTGACCAAAATGACGACCTATAATGTGAACAAAGACGAGGTTTGCGCAGCGTCCTTTAATTCCTGGTAAGTGAACCGCGACACGCCATTCAACAGCTTAAAACAACAAAAAGCCCAGGAGATGATGGCATCACCAATGACATACTCAAAGCAATCATAGACCCTCTCACGCCGGTATTAACTAAGCTCTTCACTAGTATACTAAAGAGTCAGTAAATTCCGCATGAGTGGGGAACTTCTATTATAACGTTACTGTATAAAAAAGGTGATCCTTTGAAACTTGAAAACTATAGACCAATCAGCCTTCAACAAACCACGTATAAAGTTTTTGCAACAGTTCTACTGAGAAGAGTATCTAAAGTACTGGAAAGTAACCAACCCAGAGAACAGGCTGGCTTTCGACAGAATTATTCGACTGTTGACCACATATTTACATTTACACAGCCAATCGCAAAGTGAGGGTAGTCTCAACATACACGTTAATAAATTTGAGCTCTTATATTTTTAATTAATAAAAAATAATTAAAACAATTTTTTCATGATAGATAATAGGTAAACTTGTACCTTGTAACCTCTCGCTCGCTCGGTTGGTAGGACCGGCTTGGACCCGTGAAGCCTACCATAGGGATAATTGGAAGAGGTTGGAGGAGGCTTGTGCCCAAAAATGGGTACCTACCTCACATATTAACGCAAAATTCAAATACAAATTCAAATAATAATTAATATCATGAAATAGAATATAAGTAAATTAATTTAAATACGATTTGAGATAATGATTATGATAATTTAATTTCGATACTTAATAATAATTCTATTTTGACAGATTTATGAAATTCTGGAAATCAAATATTTCAAACAATGTTAATTGGATTATTAATTTTGTTTATTTATTAAATGTTCTAAATGTATGCATGTAATTATTGAGAAATAAAGGCTTATTATTATTATTAGGTGGCTTCAAGAGTTTAGCATCTTTGAAATCATCTACATGGCATTAACTCATTGACAAACCTATACTAGTCTGGATTCGTGATTCAAAAGAACTTCACTAAAAGACCATAATGTATTCTTCCCTTATGTGGACTCATCTTCATTAGTTTGATATAACCAAGAAGGGGAGGACGAAGACTAAACGAATGACTAAAACAATGATGGTTAATGAAGTCAGTTTTAGACTAACTTGCAGTTGTATAAATAAACTTCTAAAATGACCTATTTGTATTCCAGATACGAGTGTTCATGCGGTGCCGGCTGGAGGCTCGTGGGCCGACGTTGCGTGGACCGCGACGAGTGCAAGGAGATCCAGTACGTTTGTGCTGGTGGCGAGTGCAGGAACTTTAACGGAGGGTAAGTGGTAACTGCTTACTGTGTGTAGAAGAGAGGCTTAGAAAAAATATTTAACGCCAAATATTTTTTGTGTGAACGGACAGTTGTTAGACAGTCTTCATTGCTATTCGCTTGAATAAGTTTAATGCTGTTATTGAGATTTTGCTAACTTGTCGTAATTTATCAGCGTTGGACAAGAGATCGCGTTCACTCAAGATCTGGCGTCGGCGACACAGTTATTTTTGCCAAAGAAACCATTTCTGATCAAAACATGACGTGTCCAATAGTCTGTTAAGCAAATAGATCAAGACAGAAGCTGGTACAAAGTTTCTGATTTGCGTGTGAGTAGTTTCTTACAAAATCTATTCTGTCCAGGTACGTCTGCGACTGTCCTCCCGGCTGGCGGTTCGACAAGGCGGCCGCCATCTGTGTGGACGAACGTAAGGAGCTCTGCTACGACGAGTGGGAGGCCGGGCGCTGCCACCGAGCCAGGCCGCTGCAGCTGGGCAGACCCGAGTGTTGCTGCTCGGAAGGTAAGTAATCGTTTAATTAACAATCATATGATTAATATATCTAGTTCGAGACGGTATGAGGACTTGTGGGAGGCCTCAGGGGAACAGTAATGGCAAGCACAAGAAAAAAAAATTGCTTTGCTTTTGTTGAGGCAAAAATGAAGCCAAGTCGTTCTAGCAAATGGGTGTACCTTATATTACAAAATGTTATAAGTATCATATCATATTTCTTGAACTCTAGGTGCTGCTTGGGGTAGATATTGTGAACGCTGTCCAGCTCCTGATTCTCCTGAATTCCTTCGAATCTGTCAAGGTGGAATGGGCCGACCGAATCTGACTCAGGTAAGTCAAACATTACATTTTTGGAGATTTTGTTCAACTTGTTATATATTCAATTAGACTCGGATCAGATGATGTCAGATTCGTATCATGTTCATGTTAGTTTAAGGGAAGGGGGAGGTATACGGAACAGAGTGTCCCACAAACTTGCGTTGAATAGGCAAAATCCTCTGAACACATGAGTGTTATGTCTGGGCCCGGCAACTGTTCCTATAGTTGATTTTAGACTGATATCCGTCCTAATGGCGGAGAACTATAATACTGCGATGCAGGTTTTTGAATTTTAGTTCCTATATGACGTCATAGATGTCACTACATTAGATAGATAGATAAATTTATTCTTTGTTGTACAGCAAAAATAAAATTATATTAGGAACTTAAAATTAATAGAGTGTCACAATGGGCGGTTTTATCGCTAAAAGCGATTTTTTACAGACAACCTTTGGATGGATTTGACAGAGAAGGAGATAAAAGATTAGCTTAGATTAGCCATTACCTATTTAATTACAATATTATTGTTATTCTTCATTTTATTCATTTTCACAAATACTTTTTAATTTCTTCAGGACTTAGACGAATGTAAGGTCCGTCCAGACGTGTGCAAGGGAGGTCGCTGCATCAACACGGACGGCTCGTTCCGCTGCGAGTGTCCCCCCGGCTACACGCTGAACCCCACGGGGTTGATGTGCGTGGACGCCGACGAGTGCGCTGCAGACCCCAGGATCTGTGGCAACGGCACGTGTACTAACACTCCCGGAGGATACGAGTGCAGATGTAACTTCGGATTTACTCAAGGACCTGAGCAGGTAAGAGTTGGCAACACCTCATCATAAAATTATTTAAAAGAGTGTCCATAGAGTTTGTTGTACGTACTTCTCCATAGAGATCTACGCTTTGGAACGTGCAATTTAGCTTCACTTTTTAACTGACAGACATTTTGACAGTCTGTTAAAAAGTGCATGTAAATGGTTTATTTGAAATAAATGTTTTGATTGATTCAATTAAAAAATCGAATATGATTTCTTATCTCAAGACATGATGTAGTGGTTTTTCATGTTAACAAATGATCATAAAATCTGAAAGAATTAAAAGTTTACAAAGGGAAATTAGAGTGTGGTCGATTGAGCAGTTCATATTGATATATACATATTATTTGATCTCTACCCCCAACTGGATGAACTGTAACTATCACACATCGCCATCTAGTCCCAAACTAAGCAGAGCTTGTGTTATGAGTACTAAATAACTGATAAACATACTTATATATTTTTAAATACAATACATATTATAGATAAATTCCACCTAGACACAGAACAAATGATTGTGCTCATCACACAAACGTTTGTCCTGGGTGGGAATCGAACCCATGACCTTCAGCATAGCAGTCAGGGACACTGACCATTAGACCAACAAGCCAATCAAAATACTAGAATAGATCTGAATAGTTTCTGTCATCGATTTAGTTTTGAGTTAGTTGCATCTGTTTAATATTCCTCGTCAATTTTGAACCTCTATGTCCCTTGTACCAGACATGCGTGGACATAGACGAGTGCGCGGAGGGGCGCGCGCTGTGCACGTTCCGCTGCCACAACACGGCGGGCTCGTTCCGCTGCACGTGCCCCTACGGGTACGCGGTGGCCGCCGACGGCGTGCACTGCAAGGACATCGACGAGTGCGCGCAGGACAACAAAGTGTGCCCGCACGCCTGCGAAAATGTTGTTGGCTCTTACATCTGCAAATGTCCTGAAGGTAACTTAATAATAGCATAGAGAAACAACAGTACATCTGAATTATAATTTTTGATTATTGTGACAACAGGGTCACGAAAGTTTAGGCCTACCCAAGCTTTAGGCCCGTCCACGGACGCGTAGCTTCATAGACGCGTATTTCGTCATTATACGCTTGCTCATAGCTTAAACTGGTTTTTTTTTTCTAAGAGATTCTAATTATCAAAAACTCTCTTCGTTTCTCTCTTATTGTTTACGAACATAGACTGCCAGTTAGTTATCCACCGCAGATCATTACCTACAGCCAAGCTCCAATACAGTTCTGGCGATGATTGCTGGCAGATTTGATTGCCTTTATATCGGACATTGCTGTAGCAGACATGTTGTTAACTATGTCCGATAGTGTAATATGTATTTGCTTATGTGTTTGTGTTCTGTTTTGTGATTGTTGTGTGGGTGCTATTAGTTGCCTGAATTAAACACTTTTTATTTATTTTTTATTACATTTCTTTCAAGCAGCAATCTGAAAACAATTTTTTTTCCTCTAATCTCCTAAATCTTTTGAACACCTTCCAGGATACAGAAGAACATCATCAGCTCACGACGCACCAGACGCTTGCGAGGACATCGACGAGTGTTCCGAGGACCCTGACCGCTGCTCTCCTGGCGTCTGTATCAACACGGAGGGAGGCTTCGCTTGCGACTGCGACGCGGGCTACCAGCCCAGTGACGACGGCATGGCTTGCATCGGTTAGTGCGATAACCTATGATAAAGCGACAGTAAGCTATTGGTAGCAAAGAGCAAAATAAGAACAGAAAACTTCTATTCAACACTGTAGGTCAAGGCTCTCCGAACTGAAATTGGTCTATCGAGGAAAACAATGGGCTAATTCATTCTTAATTCTTAATTCTTTATTGTACACAAAAAACATACATAGTACACGGAGATAATACAGTTTATGTACAAAGGCGAGCTTAACTCAACAATGAGTTTTCTCCCAGCAAACCTTTGAGTTACAAAGTGAGAATACATTCGAGGGTAGGAACCAGTGCACAATATAATCCTTGCAATAACTAAATCTAAAAATCTAAATCATTCTACAATAGAACGTGCTTGGTTTGAAAGCTGATGGGTTGTACGGTGGCAGAGAGAACACAGACGTTGCCGCGTTGGTAGAAAATATTTCTTTGGCTCTGCGCTTAACAAATATGGAGAAGTTGCGACATGACGAATTATCAACTAAAATCACTGCAGTCGGTCAGTATTTGTTATGCGAAAATCCTCGATGGATCTTGATCATGTAAGACCTTTTTTTGAGCTGGGAAAGTTATCCACTGACTTTTCCCAGTCTAGAGTGGAGTGAGAGTGCGTGTCAGATTTTTACTAACTAAAACCACACCTGTATCCTTCAGTTGCCCTTTGTGTTCCAGGACCATGGCTTCCTTTTCAGGAATCCCCCGTGGCCCTAGCGCGTATTGGTATTTCAGGACCTCTGCGATTTTGTGTGCATCGTCGACGACTCGGGCCCGGTCCTTACTGGACTGCTGGGCGGGGAGCTACCCACTGCTCGTCGTCCGCAAGCCCGCACAGTGTAACATCTTTGATCAAGATTTTTGATTTTAATCCATTTGTGATGTTTCAGATCACCGCACAGGCATGTGTCACAGGTCCCTGGTTTCAGGGCGCTGTATGCCGGAGCCCTGGCCAAGAGCTATCGCTTCCACTCCCGTTCCTCCCGCACATGTTACTAAGTAAGTTAAGTTTGTTTCAATCCTTGTTTCCAGTTGCTGATAATTTCTCCAAAATTTAAATAGAAATTAAGTTGATTTTGGCAGATAACTCATAAAAAATATTTATTTATTTATTTAAGGATCACCAACGAGTGTTATAAAATAAAAACTTGGAAATAAAAATTGATACACCTAACCTAGTCCGATATAATACACACTCAATTATAGACAACCATAGTTTATGCATGACTGAGTGGCTCTAAATAATTACGCAAAAATTAAGTTGATTTTGACTGGTAACTCATAAAAAATATTGAATGTGTAATGAAAATTGAACTTTATGTGTGTGGTTTAAAGGTTATTTTGGATATACATCATCATCATCTTTCTGCCCGTGTTATTTGGGGTCCGCACACTATGTTTTTTTTTTTCAATTTTAGAAACTTTTTATTTTTATCTAAAGAGGTTATACTTACGCTCTCTCCAAGGATCTATCATATTTGTTCTAAAAAGCCAATCTGTGACACTTCTCTACCATGAAACACTATGTTATCATAATTCAGTCCACATTTGGATATACCATTTATTTTCATAACTGTTTCCCTATTTCCAGAGCTCAATGTTGCTGTACCCTCGGCGTCGCGTGGGGTCCAGAATGCGAGCTGTGTCCACAACCAGGAACACCTGAACGTCTTGAGCTCTGTTCTCCTATAAACCTGGGTGGGGGTGGCGGCCCTGGGGGCAATGTGCTCATACCTGGATTAACAGGAGAGAATCACGGCCTGATCGGGAATGGAATCGACATGTTTGATGTGGACGAGTGCGCTGCCATGCCGGGACTCTGTGCGCCTGGCAGATGTGTCAATACTATTGGCAGGTTAGTTGGTTTATTGATTTGGTGTGCAAAGGAACTCATTGATTCTGAAAAGTTTAAGGGATTTCCATTAACATCCTGTGTTGTCTTTGGAGAAGTTCAGCAAATATTGCCGTAATAACCTGCGATAAAGCCGAAAATAATATTGGTATAGGCTTATAGCCTATCTTTCCTCTCCTCCTTGCTTTTTTCCTGCTTGGCCTTTTAGTTTCTTACGACTCAAATGTAGAAAGCGACACACTGAGAAGAATGATAACCTATTTGGGTGACCTTTTCCCAGTAATTAAACAGTAAAGAATTAATAAAAAAGTCCAAAACTGAAGCAAACCGATATAAATTATATTTTCTTCGATGGTTCTCCATAATTAAGTCTACCTTGGTGATAAAGCAGTTTTATTTTAATAAGAACACTGTTAACATATATGTAAATAATAATAATGTTTATGTTTCTTAATAAGAAATGAAAAGTCTAAATGGCGATCAGCTAAAATAAACACCAATTTGTCTTCCTCAGTTTCCGCTGCGTATGCGGCCGTGGATACAAGGCAGCCGGCGACGTGTGCGCCGACATCGACGAGTGCAGCGTGCGACCTCCTCCCTGCGAACAGCTCTGCAAGAACACGGAAGGATCTTACGAGTGTCTCTGCAGAACTGGCTACGAGGTGGACGAGGATGGAGCTAACTGTCGTGATGTAGACGAATGTGAAAGAGGCACGCACACCTGTCAGCAGATCTGTAGCAATACGGAGGGGTCTTATGAGTGTTCGTGTCAAGATGGGTACGAGAAGAGGGGTGATGCGTGTGTTGGTGAGTTTCGTTTATGCTGTTGACTATTTCCTATTGTGTTACTGTTTGCAAGCGCAGATCCAGCTCACAAATAAAGTTTTGTGGTCATAGCTGGCAGCCACCGGAAAGTCGGTCAAGTGCGAGTCGGTGTATGAACTTGGTTGTGATCGATATAGTGCATGCCTACACAGGAGATGTTTTCAAAATGTATGACGCTCTAAGATTTTGTACAGTGTATAAGTTAGTTCCACGTAGGCAAAGCCACTACAAGACTACTACATTAATAAACCTGTAAAATGTTAGTTTATTTGCTCACGAAAATTAAAAAAAGTAACATCATCAGCACGACCGTGAAAATGTGACGTTACAAGCTTATTAAGGTTGTGGGCCTGTCCAGCGTGCCCACAACGGTGGATCTGAGCTAGACTGTTCGTAGTTGTGCTACCGCTAAATAATCGCTGACACTGCCTTTGTGCCTTTAGTCTTCATTCATAAAGTTATGCTGCTAGGACCACCTAGCAACCTTGAAGTCATTTTGAAGTCATAGTCATGAAGAGAATGTTGGTTTCATCTGTTTACGGTGACTCCCGGGATTCTTGCAACATGAGATGATAACTGTACCTCTTTAATGCTTCGGTGGTTTACGAATCGTTGGGAATAATTCATTACCATTTATTTGCTAATATGGGTAATTACATGAAGTTATTGAAAGTATAGCACAGTCCAACCATATTACACCTTGAAGCATGCAAATCACTAGGTACAGTTAAGGTTTATTCATTTCACCGCGGGAAGCGTTTCAACCATAGAAATTTAAAAAACAGGTTTCAACCATTGAACATAAATCTGGTCTTCCATCAGGACATGCAGTATGGTTGACACTTCATAGATTGTTATTCCTTTGTTCGCCAGACGTGAACGAGTGCCACGAAGAAGGGCTGTGCCCCTCGCCGGGCAAGTGCGTGAACCTGCTGGGCTCGTTCCGCTGCGTGTGCCCGCGCGGCTTCCGCCTCGACGTGGCGGGCGCGCGCTGCCTCGACCGCGACGAGTGCGATGACGGCCGCTGCCAATCGCCCTGCAGGAACTACGCCGGCGGATACCGCTGCGACTGTCCGGCTGGTATGTTATGCTTAACTGCTGGAAACTTCATAATTAAAAAATATTTATTTTGTAAATAGATTTTAAGAAATACTTTTACACGTCAATTTTTTCGTCATTTTGAACTATGTAGATTCAATCTAGTTTCTACTGACGAAAAATTTGCCGGTATTTCCTCCCAGCTGACTACTCTCAGAAGAAGCATCGAAACAAACTCAGGGTCAAAGCTCAACTCTTTTGAACTCCATACAGCAAACATGTAATGGTCCAATAGTATAAAACGTGCAGATTAGTGTCTGACATGGTTTTTCGATGAGGATTCATTTGTCAGTTACTGATAAATGCTAAGCTGAATACCTGTACTATATAGCTAAAATTAAAGCACATCATTGACCATTTACGTTTTTCCAAGCCACACCGATGTCAAAACTTGGAACTAATCTACATATCGATGCTTCCGACAACAAAGGTCGTAACCACCAAAATAGCACTTTTGGTAATCAACGAAAAACAAAAAATAATTTCGTTTTTGGCTTATATCTTTTTAACTTTAAAAGTTGTAAAATTGTGTTCTATACAAGAAATACGTAAAATACGATGGTGTTTCATAATATATTATTGCTATTTATGTCAAAGCCTTATTTTAAAAGTTAGCTTGGACATACACCCCAGAAAATTCAAGAAGTTGGTATTTACGACCACTAACAAATCAATGGAGAACGATTTGTCTAACGGAAGTTAGAAGTATGCACCAGTTTTTAAATACAATAGTTCTGGGTTTGGTTTTAAAAACCATAAACTGAAATAAAAATGAGTGTAAACACCACGATCTGATGCGATGGTATGTAACAAACATGAAAATATCTGAAGCAAATCAATGAATTTAAGACTGTAAGA
The DNA here is from genome assembly GCA_949316375.1 of Mythimna vitellina. Classification (NCBI taxonomy): domain Eukaryota; kingdom Metazoa; phylum Arthropoda; class Insecta; order Lepidoptera; family Noctuidae; genus Mythimna; species Mythimna vitellina. The sequence continues at coordinate 23,720,173 of OX438698.1, forward strand.
TGAGTTTTTATTGCTTGTAATAAAAACAATAAAATAAAACACAAATTGACATAATTAAAAAAGCTTTTTTATTCATTGACCGCCATCGTTTAATTAAAATAATGGTTAAGCAAGGCACTAATACAAATTCAAAGTAAAAAAATGTCTAAACCAATCACTTAAATTTCCATTAGAGGATCTTGTACATCAATCATCATTCATCATCATTGTTTGTGTCGCGGCTCGAAATTTTTATACCTTTAGGACCTGGCGGGTCCTAAAGGTATAAAAATACACTTAAGTAAGTATATTATAGGCATCGTCCTATCTAATTTAATCAAGCGTTTGTTACAAGATGCCTATAGTGTTCTACCTCCAACGGCGTACCTAACCAGCCAGACATAATTCAAAATGTTAAGTAATCATTTTGTTTCATTGATTTCAAGAAGATTTTATAATCACGACATTTTTTTAAAACGTATTGATAATGAATTACAAAAAAATTTAAGTAAACATTCTACTAAGCTTACTGCTCTAATAATTTTAATAAACAATGCCCATTTTCACCAACGCCCTTAAAAATTTAGGTAGTTCATCTTTCTAGATCTTGTTTGTTCGGAAAGCTTCTGTACTATTGGTCTACCTAACTTTTAGTGTCGTTGGTGAAAATGGGAAAGTGTTATCGACAAGATAACAAAAAAGTAGATGCAAAACATAATACGACGAGTAGTTATAGAAAATCAGGTCTTCAAATTTCTGATTAATAATCTTCTGTCATTGGATAGAAGATTATTAACCAGAAATTTGAAGACCTGATTTTCTGATAGAAGATAATTAATCAGAAATTTCATCTTCCTCGTCAGTCTCAGGAAGAGTATCAATGACATTATGAGACTGACAAGGAAGCTGTTTGTATTCGGCATGAAACCGTTTGTGTATTGTCCCCTGATCACACAATCGTTGCAGATCTTTGTATTTAGCTGCGGTAATTGGTAGTTTATCCGTATATAGCTGTTTTGGAGTCAACTGCTTTACTCGATTATATTGTAATTCTAACATTTCGTCTGTATTTTCTTTTGATTTATTCTTCCCTTTTCCCTTTCTTTTACGCTTGACATCTTCGAACAACTTGATTCGATGTGTAATTGCATCTTCTTTCATTGAATACTTGAGTTCTATTTGGTTTAAATTGGTCTTTCTGAAAGTTGCTACTCTAATGTTTCTCCAATTAATATTCTTTAAAGTTTCTTTTGTAAAAGTGTTTGATGCTATTTCACTCCAGTTCAAAAAAACTGAGTAGTCCATCACATTGACTATATAAGGCCTTAGCCGCTTTCTAGCTGATTGAAAAAATGAAGGCCACTGAGATGGACTCCAAACTATGATTCTTTTAACTTCCCTCTCTATTGTAGCTGGCATTGAATCTACTGGCATATAAGTATGTCCCGGCAGTAAAAAGTTTATTTGGATAACTTGTAAGTTTTTAGTAAACATTAAATAATAATTCAATTCTCAAACCAATTCTCCAAGACCAAGTGACATTACGACAATTGTTTCTCAGCAGAGCTTACGTTTTAAAATTGATTGTGGGGTGTAATTACAATTAATTATGTATTCATGTTTTTACGACCGACAGCTGTTTGTACGTTTTATTATACGACCTGCACGGTTATTCGGTTCTAAGCAATATGAGTTATACATACCCTCTTTTCTAAAAAATCTTGATTATACTAGTAAAAATTTTGGGTGTAAAAGTATTTTTTTTAGGCGAATATTTTTTTCACATTTTTAGATCGACGCAGCGCCAAAAATTAAGTAGGGCTGCATTCTTAACTCATTTTCGCCAAAATGGCGTTTACGACATTTGTTGCCGGAAGCATCGATATATTGTTTTGTATGAGCTAGTACGTTACTTGGGCGTTTCTGTCGCACCACATAATTCAAAAGGGAATCCATAGATGGCGTTGTGTTTAATAGTAGAAGTTTTATTCAAAATTAATTACGAAAATTTGCTACATTAAATTCTCTCGATCTGAAACTTTCACGTCCCGAAATGTGAAGGAATAATAATGATGTTTTCCGAAATCGTAATGCATGTTATTAAATGATCGAAATGAAATATTCACATCGATTATGCATTTTCAGAACGCAGCGGTCTGATACTGATCGCAGCCCTAATTTTTGAACGATAATGAACATAATAGTGCATAACTTAGCTCCTTAATTGTATCTCTCAGGTACAAGCCGATCTTCAAGCGGCGTGTGTGTCCCACAAGACGCGTGCTCAGGTGGGCCGTGCGGAGCGTCGCCGTGCTTCGCCGTGGGAGGCGCGTACCGCTGCGGCTGTCCGGCCGGCTACGGCTGGGACGCCGGCCATGCTGTGTGTCTGCAGGTAAGGGACGCGTGCTCGGCGGGACGTGCGGCGCGTCGCCGTGGGAGAGGTTTTGTGAAGAGGGGGAGGGTGAAAAGTCAAAACTGATAATGGTTAATAGATCAATGTTGTTATAGACCTGGCACAGATGTACAGGCAATTCAATAAACACGCCAATATCACTACTCTGTCTGGCGTGTAATCACAGCATCATGAATTATACTGTTGAGGTTGACTGTATTTAACATCTTTTCTCTCAAGTTTTAACATCGTTTTTTTTTCTAAAAAGACCCTTTTCATTAGTTGGCAGGTGGTTGTGCAACCGCAAGCTGTCTTTACGGCTGCAACTCCTTCGGCGACTCCTACCAGTGCGGCTGCCCCGCAGGCTACCAGCTGGTCGGAGCAGGACACTGTCTGACCGCGCTGGACGGAGCCCTACCTCCTGATGACATCGGAGACGCGCCTGTCTTCCCAGTGAGGGATCAGTACAAGATCGGTGGAGATAAAGACTTGATATCTACTGAAGGTTGCTTCAGTTGTAAGGTGAGTGAATACTTCATTTGAAAAGTGGAAAAGGTGTCAATGATGTAAATAAAAATTTGTACATATTGTATAAAAGGCAAACTCATGACTCATTCACTGAGTCATCAACACCCAGACGGACAGAGAGGGGCTCCCTGCCCGACCATGCACTTAGAACGCTGAAATTTTGCACACATATTCATTTTTTGCACACATTCAATTTTGCACACATATTCATTTCAAATAATTTTTCTAAATTCACCAAATTAGATAGATGAAACGGGGATCCAAAGTTTGTATGGCGAATCTCACTTCCGTATGGATAGTCGCTAGCAGAAGCTAGTAATAATTGATTGCACTAGTTGACGCAAGGCGGTGGGAGCAGTTTGGTATTGTGCTGACCCGTTTATATTATTATCTGGATCACATGCTGAAGAGATTACACAACTAACAAGATATACGCTATATGTAAGCAACATCACGTACTAACGTGAGGTTGCTTATAGCGTACATCTTATAGCAAATTAAAAAAGGCATTTTGATGTAACTTTAAACCTAAGTTGTTGTTACTCTTTTCAGGCCCCTAACTTCAATTGTCAGCTCTTACTGGACTGGCCCCGTAAAAAAACAAAAAATAGCCAGCCAAAAATAAAAAAAAAAACTCCCAGCAATTTTTGTTTTGCCGTAATAATAATAATTAAATTTATTTATTTTTTCTTGCAAGTAATAGTAGTCACTAGTAATTGACTAGCAATCACTTCTTTCTGTCTTCTTTGAGAGTTACCACTTGAGCCATCAACATGTTGTTTTCAGGTGAACGGTAGAAGACGAAGGGCACCTGATGAGGCGATAGTATACGCTAATGGCACGATGATCATCAGGAAACGCAAGAGGCGTAGTCGCCGTAAGTGTCTCATGTTCTATTGTCATCTAAGTTACATATCTATTTACTTATCACACTGATGTTATTAATGCCACGTGACATACATGTGTGTTATTTGAGCGTTGTGTACGCTCAAATAACTGAATTGATTTGGATGAAAGGTATGTTTCTTTTTTTACTATAAGTAGATACTAATTCCACGTAGACAAAGTTGTTATCAGAAGCTACTATGTTTGTATGATATTTACGGTAAGGGTTAGTAATTTTGTTTTTTTCTTTATTGTACACACAATTTTATACAGACAATAAAAATAGGACAGTTGATGTAGGCGAGCTTAACCCACAACTGGGTTTTCCTACAGCAAATCATATGAGTGAGAAAGAAATTTTATATTTGAGGAACTTTAAATGTATAACTAACTAACTAACTAACTTAAAAGAGCTTGGAGAGTTTTTTCTCTCTGAGCTTTGCAAGAATTACGAGAATTCATGAGCCAAGCTAGATGGTAGAGTAGAGTAATCATTGGTTGAGTAAAATGGCAAATGGGACTTTGACCTCTTTTAACGGGGAATCCACTTACATATTTGTCCGTTCGTATGTGCGAGGATAAGTGCATCTGGTAAAAATGTCTAGATATTTAGAATATTATTCCACGTTAATCGTCCACCAGGCCGCCGCTCCCTGCTGGAGCCCGAGGCGGAGCTGATCGTGGTGAGCGCGCGCGCGCAGCAGACGTGGGGCCGCGCGCCGCTGCTGCGCCTGCTGCCGGCCGAGGGCGGCGCGCGCGCGCACTACAGGATCGCCTACGGGGACCACGACAAGGACTTCGTGCTGTCCAAGCGAGATGGCACGTGGGCGCTCAGGCTGAGGAGACACTTGAAGACTCAGGTATGTTGACGTACTTTCTGATTTTGCTGCCCTTGTCCCGTGTTACTTCGAGTTGAGCACATTTGGAAATATGCGAAACAGAGTGTTAAGTCCCGCAAACCTCCAATAAAAAGGGAGGATCTACCGACCAGACGGGTGTTATGTCTGATCTGGGCAACTGCCTGATAGATGATTTCAGGCTGTTGTATATGTTCAAATTGCGCGGAGAACTTTAATTTTACGATGCAGGATTTCGTAGTATAATTCTTATGTGACACCATAGATGTCGCTACACTCACATAGCTAATATTCCATTTATTAACAGCACATGTACGAGTATAAATACTAAGGGCATACTGAAAGTTCCTGGATTCTGAAAAATAAGAGTAAATATAAGACTTATGATACACTATTGTTTTTCATAGTATATTCCCTCGCAATTAATGCAATTTTGCATTTACTGAAACCACTGTACAAAGCAGTTGGACCAGTATTCTTTAGGGACCTCTTCAATGGCTTTATGGAACGCATTCACTGCCGATATAGAGGTCGTAAAACGTGTGCCTCTAAGTTTGTCTTTAACTTTTGGAAAAAAATATAAGTCGCAGGGTGCGAGGTCTGGGATATAAGGCGGGTGCGTCATCAGTTCTACTTTTGAAGCCTTCAAATAGGCTTCTGTTACCTTAGCGATATCTGAGGATGCGTTATCGTGGTGGAGGAGTACATTGCTTCGAGGGTGCTTTTCGCGAACATTTTCTAAGACACTAGGCAAGCAAATGTTGACGTAACAATCTGCAGTCACTGTCCTTTGATCTTCAAGCGATACTGAAGTGTAAGGTGCTGATTTGCCGAAAAAAAAGGACCATTTTTTACCAACACTCCGACTTTTCTTAACTTTTGTCGGCAAATCTTCAAAAGGAAAGACCCACTCTGCCGACTGGCTTTTTCTTTCGGGTTCAAATCAGTACACCCAGGTTTCGTCACCTGTAATGATATTATAGACAGCTAATGACTGTCCCCCATTAAACATTTGTATCATTTTTCGACACCATTGGACAAGCAGTCGTTTCTGGTCCTCAGTTAAGTCACATAGTATCCATCGAGAGCAAAGCTTCCGAAGTATCAGATGCACATGTAAAATGTTTTGCACTTGGCTCATTCCAATACCTAACAAAACACGAATTTGCTGGTAAGTAATTTTTTGTCAGTTTCAACAAGTCGTACGATTTCAATATTCGAGTCTGTAAACGCAGTCGCGAGCCAAACTTTACGTACCTCGGCATAGAGATGATCACGTCCACCATAGAGATGATCACATCCACTATACGAGATGATCACGTCCACGTCTAAATTCTCCAAACCATGAATGCATAGAGCTGCCGCATGGTGCTGCATCACCAAATGACAATTGAAGTCTCTGGCAACTCTCTGGTTGACTTAAGCCACAACGAAAATCATGGAACGAAAATGTTCACGAGTAGCGACACACAATCTTCGAAAGGACGCCACAATGAAAAAACAAATGTCAGTCTCGCAAATTAACATGCTCGCAAAGAGTTTCATTGTCCAACTCTATAATTGTTTTTTCATTCTTTTATTGTAAATGGCGAGATCCAGAGACTTACAGTAAGCCTCACGTATATGTATGCAACTTAAACTACCATTCACTGGGTTTGCCGTTGACTTGAATGTGCCCTGACGGTGGAAGTGCCATGCTCACTCAAACGACTCGCTTATAGTAGCGCATGTTTTATAGATCATTCGGTTACCTATAACATGTTTGAACTGAAATGGTGCTCACGTTTGCGTCATGTTCGATAGTGCCTTCAGTAGGGAGTGTAGGTCTCTCAACTGCCACGGTTTATTTTAACTATTAGCTCTTTTATTGTTTTTCGATTATTTTACTTCTAGCTCTTTTAACGTGTACGTTATGTTTACAACATTATTAATGCCACCATAACTTTGTAACTGATTATGAAAGTTAAAGAGTGTGTGGAGTTGCACGCTGTATTTCATTAAAATCTTCGGTTTAGATCGTGCAACTAGCTTCATTATTATTTTTGATTACTTGACCTGGTCAGTTAAAAAGTGCGTATAAAAGGTTTAATTAAGTAAATGCTTCGAGATAAGGTTTCAGTTAAATATGTTAAACTATTTTCTTTGGCTTTAGAATAGATATTCTGTACGAGCTAATAATGCTCATATGACAAAATACGTTTTGCTTATTAAACTTAATAATTTAATTCAGTCGTAACTACACCTCCGTCACGCGGTAATGTGTTTGCAATACATAATAACCTTCAACAACTACTGGAGAATCGTAACGGCGAAATACTCCAACATATTCATTCGATTTTCTTTCACGTCTTTCTTCATACAGCTCATCCCTCCCATACTAAGACAAATGATTTTGGCGTTTATTCACAGGCCAAATCTGCCTCCAGCTAGGTTTGGATTCCTCTTCACTTGTGCTAATTCCGAAGCATCTGTGTCATTCTCATCCGGTCAACGACTCCCTTAGACAGCATAATTTTAATAAATGATAAATTGTTGATACAGACGGTGATGGAGCGGCAGTTAGAGCTGGAGGCTCGGTTCGTGGCGCCCCCGGAGCCGGGGCGGCGACGCGCGCGGCGCCACGCCGACGTGCCGGCGCCGCTGCGCCTCTACGTGTCCGTGCGCATCGCCCCGCACAAGCGCTGACCCGCCACAGCCCAGCTACAGAGAGCGCCACATCATCATTCGTCACGTCCACTGCTGGACATAGGACTCCCCCAAGCATCGCCGCATTGACTGGGTCTGTATGTTTCGTATACAGCGGGCTCACCAGTTCATCGGTCCACCTTGTGGAAGGTCTTCCAATGTTGTGTCTTCCCGTACGCGGTCGCCACTCTAGACCTTTAACGTGCCGTATTAAAGCTACATACAAATCTGTGACAATGGCATGCTATACGTATGCTTATCGGGAAAATGGTGTTATCTGTGTGCCTCATGAGGTATGGGAACAGTTTGCTGAGTGACAGCTAAGTATTCATCTATGTTATGCATATTCTGTGAATTCTGCATTGCAGGATGCAGGGATTCATTATCATATTTTTCGTTTTTACTTTCTTAGTATTCCATTCTGTACCCAGAATTTCTTTCGTGATTCTATCGTTTCTATCAGTTTCGTTACTGTTGTTTGCGTTTATTGTATAGCCCTACTTTTTGGCTTTCTAAGACCAGGTTTTGTATTTTTTTTTTCAATTGAGTCGGATCTCCAAAAATAATTCAACTTATAAAAAAAAAGAGAATTTGCGTTTTTGAATTAAACTTCCTGCTACAGAGACTTTTCAATACTTTAAAGTTTTAGTACTTAGATTCGATATTTTGATCGTGAGGCAAAAAACTATCGACATCGATAATGTCCATTTATAACGGCCCGTGCCCACACGTGTGACATGTGGCGTCGTGACAAATATGTGTAACGAAAACTTATCTGCCACAGCGAGCTACATCCAGACCTCATGAGGTTTTAATAGACAACAACGCTTTCCCGTAAGCTTACACATAGCATGTTATTGTCACAAGTATGGTCCGCTTGAGATTTTATAGTGTATGTAGCTTTTATGTGGCGTTTTTCCAATGGGGTTACCATTGAAATCGTTATGAGAAGGCGCTTTCTGTAACTCTTCTTTGGTGTCCAGTAGTGAGACTTGTAAATATTCTCTTTATTTATAAACACTGCCAGAACATGCAACAACTGCCAATTCGTATGTAAATTATAAAAGTAAAAATTTATAAATCGACTCGTCGAATTAATCGCTAATGTTTACCGATTGGAATGTATCGATGAAGTCTCACTACGTTATCGAAACTGATGTGTCATTGTAATGATAGACTGGTTCTGTTTAATGTGTGACTAAATATTATGTGTCGACGGAATTGTTGTATTTTAATGTATATGCAAGGATCGATTCAATGACTGCGATTATTTTGATCAGGTTTTTATTCATAATTGTTTTAAGATGGCCGTCCCCACAAAATATTAGCCGCATGTTCCCATCGGGCCGGCTCGGTAGCGCGGCCGTCGGCAGTATTACATAATTTGTGTGAGATTGAATGCATAATACGTAGTTAGTAGACGATTATACTGATCGACGTAATATCAATGTTTGTTATGAAAATAGAATCGATTATTTTATAATATTAACGATACACCACTAGTTGATTTGCCATTGATATGAAGCCAGTGAGTTTATTCTCAATACGATATGGGAAATAATTTAAGTTAAGGTCTCATTTTCTTCTTACTTCTTTTCTATATTCTCAGGAACCCCAAATGTATTCGAAATATTGATATTGTATTTGAATATAAAATCTGGAGATCGCTTGTTATATCGACTGATGTCATCGATAGTTAGAATTTGATGAAATATTCAAATTGATCATCCCTAGCAACAATAAGAGAATGGGCTTTAAATAATAGATTATTTATTTTTTATTTCAGATTTTAAGTTTCACAGTTACAATCAGTGATTATTCTAAGCTGCACATTGTTGTGACATATTTTTGTACAATTATTTGGCTAATTATTTTATTAATCATCCTCTAAAAAGTACAAAAGCAATGCAATAGATTTGTTTGTAAATATGTGTATAAAAATATTAAAATTAATATAAAATATTTAGTTATTTTAATAAAGAATATTTTAAGAATTATTATTATTTTAACTTAGCTGTAAGACGAAGTGGATCAAAATGAAATTAATAAATTTTTAAATTCGATTATTTGTTTTCTTTTACTATTATTTTGAGGCAGAAACTTTATTAATCTGGTGACAAGACCAGTACCTGGTAGAACTAAATAAAACAAACAGAGGGAACAGTTATGGCTTTGTTTCAGCTGTGTGATACGAGAGACATCAGCCGTGGACTACTGAACTGTCACAAGACCTCTACGATGGTCAGGCAAACAAAAATTACCTGTAACCATTCTCGTAAACTAGGTCGTTTGATGATCATCATTTTGAAATTTTTGCCTTATGTTATCAATTCTTTCTTCTAGTAAGGCTTTAGCAATGCATAATCGTTGGAACTTTGATCGTTAACGAAAAACACTCTACCTCAGGGCACAAAGCAATCGTTACTTTTTTCGGTTGTTTTAGTATCCCTCTGCTGGAGAAAGGCCAAAATTAAATAATATAGAAAAATAAATTCCATACTTAAGGTTAGTCCCAACGGACCAAGCTTATTATACAATTTTCTTGCTGAAGATATCAAACCTTAATGTCGCACCACTCACTCCACCGACTACCAGCGACAATCCTAGAAGGATGTCAGCCTGGAACAAGTGCCAATTTGAACACTGACAAGTAATCCCAACATATCACGCCGTCGCCATGTATATATTTTTTTGAAATCGCAAAGAAATTACACCGGAGCAGGCGGGAGGATTCCTTCTTGTCTTTCTTAAAAAGATCACACAAAAAACAGACAAATAAACACAATGGGTAAGGCCGAACCACCGAAGGAAGAATTCTCGTGTAAGATCCACAGCAACAAGTTTTTTATCCTGTGCGCGATGGGCGGTATGGTGGCTTGCGGGACCACACACACCTTCGTGACGCCGCTGGATCTGATCAAGTGCCGCATCCAGGTCGACCCCGGCAAGTACAAGTCCATTGCTACAGGCTTTGTGGTCTCCTATAAAGAAGGAGGTCTCGCCAACCTCTTTAAGGGATGGGCACCCACATTCTTTGGGTATTCAATGCAAGGCGCTGCCAAGTTCTGTGGCTATGAATACTTCAAATATAGATACGCTAGAATGGTAGACGAGGAAAAAGCTTATATTTACAGAACAGGTCTGTACTTAGCCGCGGCCGCGTCCGCAGAGTTCGTTGCCGATATCTTCCTGGCGCCAATGGAAGCAGTCAAAGTGAGGATACAGACGACGCCGGGTTACACGTCACAGATGAGAAAAGCAATGCCGCACATGCTCAGCACGGAAGGGTTCGGCACCTTCTATAAAGGAATCACACCGCTGTGGGGCAGACAGATTCCTTACACCATGATGAAATTTGCTTCGTTCGAAAAGATTCTGGAACTGTTGTACAAAACTGTGTCACCAAAGCCGCGGGATCAGTGCACGAAGAATGAGCAGCTGGTGCTGACGTTCACGGCGGGGTACGTCGCGGGCGTGCTCTGCGCCATTGTGTCGCACCCCTCGGACACGGTGGTGTCCAAGCTGAACAAGGAGCCGGGCTCCACCATAGGCGGCATTCTGAAGGACGTGGGCTTCGCGGGCATCTGGCGCGGACTGGTTCTGCGTATCTTCATGATCGGCACGCTCACGGGGCTGCAGTGGTTTGTGTACGACGCCTTTAAGGTGTATACTAAGATGCCTCGCCCACCTCCCGCGGAGATGCCGGCGTCGCTCAAAAAGAAATTGGAAGAGGAGGCGAAGAAAAAGAAATAGTGACGGTACTAGGTAAACGATGGTTATGACCCTTATCCTCCTCGGGGTGGGAGGACTTGCATGACGCATCTTGAACGTTTTTGTTTTTTTGAAAATTTTAACGTGTTTACTGATGTAATATATTTTTAATTTAATCATAAATTTAGATTGTTGCATGTATGTGTCATGTGTCATGCTCCTCATCCTATACTTTAAGTGTTTGGCGTGGATTTTATTTTAAGCCATATAACAGCAATTGTTAATTCGTAACTAGGCTAACTCATTTTGTGTTTTAGTGACATTAATTTATAATTGCAATAGGTATTTCTAATTTGCTTGAATTTATTTTTAAATTATGAGCTGCTTTTTATTCATTTTATCTAAGGTGAATAATTTTTGATACGTAAATAAAAGTAACGCTGTTGGGTCGATTATACGAATTTATCTTGTAATTATGATGAAAATTTCCCGTAATAATTTTGTGTTCTGAAAACAGAACACAGTTTTTTTTTAACCAAAAATGTTTACGACCTGTGTTCTTCAGTTACCATTAGCGTTCTAGGGCCGCGGTAACTCTTTCTAACGTTCTGGGGCCGCGGTAACTCTTTCTAACGTTCTGGGGCCGCGGTAACTCTTTCTAACGTTCTAGGGCTGCGGTAACTCTTTCTACCGTTCTAGGGCCGCGGTAACTCTTTCTAACGTTCTAGGGCCGCGGTAACTCTTTCTAACGTTCTGGGGCCGCGGTAACTCTTTCTAACGTTCTGGAGCCGCGGTAACTCTTTCTACCGTTCTAGGGCCGCGGTAACTCTTTCTAACGTTCTAGGGCCGCGGTAACTCTTTCTAACGTTCTAGGGCCGCGGTAACTCTATCTAATGGTCCTGCAGATATACGGACGTTCAGTTGGTTTTGGAGCGAGAAGTTTTATAAGCGGAGTATAAAAAATAGTTCTTAAAGTGGAAAATGCATTTTATTAGGTGCTTGATTATTTTTTTATATATAATACTAACTTCTACCGGTTTTATTTTTGAAAGTGAAGGTAGCAAATTATTCCGAAGGAACATATTCCCGGGATAAAAATAATACTATGTGCTATTCGAGGGCATGTTCTAGCTGTGTGACAAATTTCATTCGAATCTTTTCAGCCGTTCGAGCGTGAACTAGTAACAAATATACAAATACATACACACTTTCGCCTTTAGGTAGATATGATATTAGCAGCGACGCAGCGTTGGAAGGCCTCCCACAAGGTGGACCGAAGACCTGGTGAGGGTCGCGGGAATCCGATGGATGAGAGACGCACAGGACCGGTCGTTGTGGCGACGCTTGGGGGACGCCTATATATCCAACAGTGGACGTCTTTCGGCTAAAATGATGATGACGATTAATATAACATTATTATTGTAATTATAGTGTAATGTACTTACTTGTGTATAATTCGAATGGTAATATAAAACAGTTAAAGCATGTTCAGAGTGCCTAAATTTAAATAGTATGAGCGTTCTAAACAAGGGTCGGTAAGTCAAGAGTGAACAGGTTCTTTCTAGGCATCGTCGACCACATCATCGCTTACCTATCAATAATAAAAAAGAAACAATAAACCATTACGTACAAGGCACCTACGTCATGCAAAACGATGCAGAAACAGAAAAACACATAAGCCTGGCTAGATGTATTCGATGGACGTGTTGAAAACATTAATTTTTGTTTAATTCATTCTTCATTACCTACAGTCAAACGGGGTGAATATGAACAAAAGTTTGAAGGGGATCTTCGCGTTAATTAACAATTTTTCCAGTATTAAAGTACTCCTATTTATTTATAAATTGTAATAAAAACGGATGCATTGATAGAAATCAATAATATAAATATAAACGAACGTGAAAAACCTAAGCAAAGTTTTGTTCTTACGTATGACGGTACCAAGTTCTTTTTGTGAGAAACTGCCGCAGTCGTGTTTTGAAGGTGTCAAGACATTTATTATTCCTTATCAGTGAGAGAATGTTTATCCAGCATTTGGATGCTGGCTATTATCGAGACCTGGGGCTTTAACATGGCGTGTTAAAATGTCAAGCCAGCGAGCGAGAAAGCGGGAGCGGCTATACACTAGCAATCCGACACAGAAGTCGGCTGCTTGTACTCTATCACGCCGAACAGTAGCCAAGCCATGTGCCAGTATACCTAAGTTTACGAGGAGACTTCATCAGGAGTATAATGATGAGGTACTTGTTTATAAATGGTGTTACGTGAGTTCTTGTGGGAAGAAAATCTGAGTTGTCTCCTGTATTGACGCGTTTGTATCGCCTCTCATTTAAGTCTGGTATAGTGCCCAAGTCCTGGAAGTTTGCCAACGTGCAACCCGTGCCCAAAAGGGCATTCTTGCCGATCCCGCCAACTATCGGCCGATTTCCAATAACCTCCATATTCTGCAACATTATGGAGCGTGTATTGAACTTGCGCCTCATGGCATACCTGGAAGATAACGATCTCCTCAGTGACCGACAATATGGGTTTCGCCGCAATCGGTCTGCTGGGGACCTATTAGTGTTTACCACCCACATGTGGGGCGAGGCCCTCGAGAAGAATGGAGAAGCTTCGACAGGGTATGGCACGCCAGCCTTCTGAGTAGGTTTTCAGCGTACGGCATTTCCCCTGGACTGTTTAACTGGGTAAAAGACTTCCTGAGTGAACGATCTCTCCGAGTTGTTTTCCATGGATGTTCTAGAGTTCCTCAGGGGTCATTTCTATCTGCAACTCTTTTTCTGTTGCATATTAACGATCTACTGATGCCCATTATCTATGGGTATGCAGTGGGTATGCAGATGACAGCAGAGTTGTAGAGAGATACCTGCCAGTTGCTCAGGTTAATAAGGAGCTAATCCGGTCCGAATGAGAGGCTATGATAGAGCTTACGAATGTCTCACTTCAGGCAGTTTCCAAGAAGGGTGAAACCAATCTTTTAGGATTCAACGCTGCCAAAACACAAGCGTGTCTGTTCACCGCCAAAAGGAGCCTATTCACCTTCACTCCTGCTTTTCAGAATGTGTCCCTGGAGTGCACCAACCGCCTTCAGCTCTTGGGAGATTAAATTTCCTCAGACCTCAATTTTGGGCAGTTCATTGAGTCCAAAGCCAAGGTAGCTGCTAGGAAACTAGGCATTCTTGCAAACACAGCTTCTAATGTTATACAAAACACTGGTCCGATCGCGTGTGCAGTACTGCAGTCACATAGGTTGGTGCTGCAAAATGCCATCTAGCAGCTTTGGACTCGGTAGAAAGGCGTGCGATAAGGCTAATTGGTGATCCAGATTTGGTTAAGTCAAATCTACAAAGCCTCGAGCACAAGCGCAGAGAAGCCAGCCTTCCGGTATTTTACAGGTTGCATTTTGGAGAGTGTGCGCGGGAATTGCATGCCTTGATTCCGCCATCTCCTTTCTACCTTCGGACAACCAGACGTACGGTGGGTGTCCACTCTTACGTTGTTGGCACTTCAACGGTCCGGACTAAGCGTTTCGCCTCGTCGATTATACCGTGTACATCAAAGGACTGGAATAATTTTTCTGCTGCGGCCTTCCCGTCCACCTATAATTTAAGATTTTCAAGGCTAGAGTGAAAACGCTCTTAATAATCAATGATTGCATCACTGCTTACCATCAAGGTGGGATCCCAGTCAAGCACTGGATAATATCAATGAAATAAAAAAACGAGCGCAGGCGTTTTGCACTCTCTGTGGATCTCTGTTGCTGTAAGCATATTGCCATCACCAGGCGGTACGGATGAATGGAGATGGAGAGGTTATTGAGTTGCCTTTCAATTTCCACTGAAAATCCTTCTTATATTCCACCTAGTACCTATATAGTATCAACTAACGTATTTATATCGAAAAATATAATAGGTAGGTATCAGAAAGCAGGTCATGACGTCACGAGACGGTCGTATACAAAGGAGGGATCCTCTCCGCAATAACAATAATATGGGGATTTATTCGAGCACGGAGGCCCACTTACCGGATTTAACCGGCCCGATCCGGTTAGAGTGACCAGCGGGTAAATGGAGCTCGCTGCCGAACTATGTTTTATAAGTGGCCGGATCATGATCTCAAACACTGGCCGACCCATTTACCATAATCCAGGAGATACACGGCTCTGTTCACCAGATATTACTATTTGTTTTATGATTTACTAAACCGTTCGCCCCAATATCCTGTTTTGTTTTTATTTGGAGTTATTCTTGGTGTATGTGGGAGTATTCGACATAAATCTGGTAGGATTTGGATATAGAGAAAAGGTCTTTAGAGTCCTTCTTTTATCATAATATCTTTGGAAGGTATTTTGTTGCTGTTTCATAGAAAATAAAGGTGCTTTTAGATGTAGGTACGTAGATATAGTTGAAGTATTTCTTCAACCATGAATTTAGGTTTCTGATTCCAGTAAGCACTTATGAATTATTACGGCCAAAATTTGCTGTCACGTCACAATGTTCGTATTCACCTGCACCGTTTTATGTGCTAATTTACATGGCCCGCTAGTGACGACGCGCGGCGCAGGCCAGGGCTGCGGGAATGTTTGAAAGGGTTACCACGGTCTTGGAACGCAAAGGGCATCTGAATAGATATGTGTGGGTTTTAGTAAGTAAAAATTTGACACAATTTATTTTATGAAAAAACCCCCGTTCCATGTTTTAAGTGTGTATATGATGCTTCAGATAAAGAATAACATATAACTACCTATATGTACAAATCGAGGTGTTGATGTGTAAGTAATCAACGCTAGACTAAGATAAAAATATATAGTAATTACAATTACAATACACACAATAGTATACAATTTAGGCAAAAGATTGGGCAGCGTTCGGCCCCCCTAGCCAAGTTACGATCATTTCGTTTGCGTCGAACGCCTCGAGTAGGTCACGCCTCCTATTCCTTTGTTCTACGTGACTAAGCGTTGTGATGACGTCAAAACAAAGCAATCGGAGGCGTGGCCTATTCGAGGCGTTCGACGCAAACGATATGATCGTACCTTGGCTAGGGAACCAGGAAGCCAGGAAGCAGTACGGTATCTTCTCTTTCGACATACTACAGTTACTCTTGAGTAACTGTAAACTTTAGTCTTGACTAAAGTTTAAAACCAGTTCGTATTGTCAGTGATGACATACGACTCTGAAACCTAGTCGCTCATAATGTTCCTCATCAGACGGCTTAAAATCACCCAAAGGGCAATAAACAGGGCTGTGGTCGGAGTTTCTTTAGTGTGATCGAATCGAAAATGAACCATGGCATTAAGTCCGCCTTTGTACAGTTTTTACCTACTAGTGCATAAAGATAAAGATTCCACAAAAGAACCAAGGTTATCGACATAGTCCGAAGAATTACTAGTCTTGCTCGTAGAACAGTTGGTTGATGAGGCCGAAAGGTTTTGGAGTGGCGACCACGTACCGCAAGACGCAACGTTGGAAGGCCCCCCACAAGGTGGACCAATGACCTGGTGAGGGTCGCGGGAATCCGTTGGATGTGAAACGCACAGGACCGGTCGTGTTGGTGGCACTTAGGGAAAGTCTATGTCCTGCAGTGGGATTCTTTTGGATCAAAATGATGAAGATAATGATGTTGTCTTTAAAATTGGTTACAAGTTTATAAGATGTACGATAAGTGACCGCACGTCAACAACAGATCAAAGTACAATGCGTTGCAAATAAGAATAGGATCGATTGCCATGTTGTGACGTCACGTCATACTGTCAAATCGATGAATTATTATGGTGAGCAAAACAAGAAATTTATAAAATTTAATTTATTTACGAACTGTGAACGAAAAACGTTTAATCAGAATCTAATTCTTCAATTTTGCTCATCTTTGAGTTCTTCAATTTTGCCCAATTTCTTGCGATTTGACAGTATGACGTGACGTCACAACATGGCAATTGATCCTATTTTTATTTGGAACGCATTGTATTACCATCAACTTGCGTCGGATGCGAGACGCACAGGACCAGTCATTGTGGTGAAACTTGGGGCAGGCTTATGTCCAGCAGTGGAAGTCTTTCAGTTCAAATAATGATGATGATGGTGATAAAATTGGACATAAATTATTATAGTAAATCGTGGCAAACTCGTGAAAAAGGGTCGCATTGAAGTAGTCACTTCAATGCGACCCTTTTTCACGAGTTTGCCGACTCACGCTAAGTCTAGCGTGAGTTCATATCTCGGCAGCCCGAAGTTGCTTTCGTATTTTTTTTGCAACATAACTTCATGTGACATTTCCTACCAAAAAACCTGAGGGCTGATTATATATATATTTTGTAGGTGGTACAACTAGTTACTACACCGCTGGTGTCCTAGTGAGATATAGGCCTATTGGTATTTCTCTAAAAAAATAAAGAACGCCTTATTACACACGTAAAAAAAGCAATCTACATGGTGAAAACCAGAACAAATCATCTCATAATCTTGAGAAAATAACTTACAGATAATCCACATTCACTAGAACGCAGATAGATACTAATGAAACCCATTACTTTGGCTAGCAAGGCCACAATGTTTGCCTTATCTTTAAAACTTTACAAATGCAAATTTTGAATAAAAATATACAGATATTCAAACAAAACAACTCAATTATTATACTCGTTACTAATATCACCAAGCAATAAGCAATAACGTGGTTGGTGGCTAGATTTGAAACGGAATGATTTTATTTGTTTCAGAGTTAACCCCCTCACCTTTTGTGATTTTACCAAAGATGAGATAAAAGAAAACCACCATGTATTTATTATTTACTTATCGTTTATTTAAGTTGCGGTGAATGACTTATACTATATACCTACCTACCGCGTTCTTTCTATTTATGTAATGATGAAAGAATTCGATAAACGTGGATAAACGACACGACACGACACGGGTGTGTCTATGCGTGTGATGTGTCGCTGGAAAAAGGTCGGGACCCTTTAGTCTCTGAAACAGTAATTTGCGATTGACAATATTTATGTGGAGACTCTAATTGATGCAAAATTAATATTATTTTGGGTGGAAAGCCATCCATGACTTCTCTCGTTGTAGGCCAGAGATTGAGGGCGTGCCATTCCTATGTTCTTTCTTTGCCTTGCGTTCCAGGATTTCGGGTTTCCCTTTCGGAAGCCAACCCATGGCCCTAGGAGGCTTAGGCTCTGCTGGGGCCCTACGGTTTTGCTGACATGCTATGCTCTAACTACGTAAAATTGACTTCACTTCAGACTCCTCAAACTCATAATCATTTTATATCACATAGCCCTACATGGGCACTTATAAAACATCAGCAACTAGAGCATGGTTTCCATTTGGAGAAAAACCAAAAAACTATTCTATGGTTAGGTTCTCCCTTTCGATTACCGTAATTAGAGTCACAATAGAAAGACAATGAGAGAGCGAAGAGAGCAGGCGTTCGCTTGGGGTTTAATGAATTTAAAAAATGACTAATTTCACAATTTTTCCACATCATAATATTAATGCGTATGAGAGGGTAGTGTAGACTGGTCAATTTTGTACCAAAAAGCACGATACAATATCCTATAGTACTTACCCATCTACTCGATGTTGTTCAAAGTCAAAACCGCGCATAAATTTTATTACTGGCATCTGACGAATTTCTCATCAAATGTAAATAGTATACAAATAAAGCTGTACATGTTATATATGATTTCAAAGCAACAGAAATGTAAATATGAACGTCGGAAGCGACTGACTAAATATTTACATTGATGTTCATCACATCTTTCTTAATAATAAGGGGGTATGCTTGTGCGGCAATCGAAAATAGTCTTTATATTATCTGAATAAGATTTATAATGGCTGCAAACGTGTCGAGCATGTATTCTGCCCACGATATGACGACAGTTCGGAACTTTGCTAAACTTTGGCACGTTTTACAAAAGTTACTAAATCGAATTTTTGTTGAGACTCGATTCGAAATACAGTTTTAATATTGGAAAATATTGTTTCATACACTTTTAGAAGCAAGACGTTCTGCGACAAGTTTGAAAAAACTAGATCGTGTTAAAGATTGCTTTTACGGATAATGCTCTACATTATTGACGAGCAGCTGGAGGAAAATAAACGGGGTTACTATGTTTTTAGGAAAAGATGAACTAGAAATAATTCATCATTATCATCTTCCTGCCCTTGTCCCGTGTTATTTGGGGTCGGCGCATCACGTTTTTGTCTTCCACTCTGCCCTGTCACTCATCATGCTATCGAACTAGAAATAACTAAAGCAGGTAATGTATTTCAGATAATTTATTTTATCATGCATTGCTTGAAACTGTACGCTGCTGTGTGTTCCTAATGCCTAGCTGCAAAAAAAGTGATGCACCAACAAACAGGCATAGTTACCTAACCCTATTAAGATATTACTATGTATTTGTAATCTTATCTATATACGACAAAACCTTGATACGAAATTTAAATGTTGTATTAAACGCACACTATGCAGGCAAACATATTATAAGGTGGGGATTATATTGAAGATAAAATGCTTGGCTCAGTGCTAGTGTTGTTCTACAACTGGGGCGAACTAATTGGTTAGCAATTGGAAACATTGTTGGATCCGATAAAGATTGTAACACAATATTTGCATTGTATGTGTACTTTAAACTACTATTTACTGGGTATGCTTTGGACTTGAATGTGCCTGGCGGTTGGGAAACGTCTTGCTGGTGATGGCGCATGTGCTGGATGCAAGGTGATTGAGCTAAGTGGTGATAGCGCATGGCTCATGTTCGTGAACATTATTTAGGAATGTCCATCTCTTAAATGCCGGCCGGGATTCCGATCCTGATTTCCGGCCACCGTAGGCGCGGGCTTGCAGACGGCGAGCAATGGGTGGCTCGCCGTCTGACCGTCCGGTAACCGTCCGGACCAAGCCCAAGTCGTCGACGGCGCGTTTTGTTCCACGCGCGCCTCAAGGAGATGTCAGCAAATCGTAGGGGCCCAGAAGGGTCGAAGCCTACTGGGGCCACGGGTAGTGTGAAAGCGGAACCCGGGGCCCTGGGACGAAGGCAACGAAGGAACAGGAGTGGGTTTTTAGTCAGTAAGAGTCTGACACTATCTCTCGCTCCGCCCAAGAGCGGGGATGTCATTAGGATGATTTTCCCACCCAATAAAAAAAAAAAAAAAAAAAAATCTCTTAAATGCCACGGTTTATTTAAAATATTTCTTCTTTGAATTATTTTAAACTCCTTTTGCCGCTACATCGTTCTCACATATAACATGTGTATAAATTCTACATTAGCGATGCACCCATAATATTGCAACTACTATTATATGTATTGATTTAAAAGAGTCTCCATGGAATTTCTTGCACGATTCTCCATAGAGACTACGCTTTAGATCGTGCAGATAGCTTCAACTTGTTTGACTGACTGACCTTTACAATTCAAAAGTGCCAGTAAATGGGTAACATGAAATAAATGCTTTGATCTTGATAAAGTTTGAGTTTAAAGATATCACTAGCGTTACCGTGTAGGTTAGCAGTTCATGTAAATAGAAGCTATTGTCAACGAGTACTCTGATTTTGTTTAATGCTCCAATGTTATCGCATCCACCTCGGACATTACTCGAGCACGACTCAGTCCGTATCCGCTTCTCAAGTATAAAAGATTTTTTCCCAGCAGCGACTGACTTTTGTTATGAGGTCTTTGTTAGCAGACAATCTCGGCATCTCTAGAAATTTTCTTCAATCTCTCTTCATAACTAGTTGTACAAGTTTTCAGCGGCATTGCAGGAACTTGCAAATCAAATAACTTGCTAGCTTCGAATCGAATCCTATAAACTACAAGAGGAATAATTGAAAAAGTTCCGTTTTAAACGGTCCCACTCTACTGAACAACAGTTTAACGCAAGTTTATCGTCGGCAAATCGCAGCGGTGCCGCAGCGGTCGGCTGCGACAGCAGAACTGAATTAAGACAGCTAGACAGTAGCGAGTTTGTAAACTAGTTGACCCCGATCTAGAGCTGCAGCCAACGACACCACTAATGTAATAAGTCATTATAGCGCGTAATGAGTTTTCAGATAGAAAATCTCATTTCGCTGAAGAAAATTGTAGTCTGGAGTGATAGCTGCGGGTTGATAGCGACACGCTTAATGTAATCATGCGGGAGCCAAGTAGCTGCTTAGTACATGACAATATTTAGATGTGAGGCATTAAACATGCCTCATTTGAAAGCGCGCTTTACATCTATAGCAGGTACATCTAGAGCTTTCTTTAATTTTATCTAAGTGACTTATAATATCTTTAGAAGGTTTGAATCTCTAGATGTTAGGAAATTACCATTAAATGAATATTTTCAAAAAGTCACATAAATACTTAAACATAAAATCTACCCAGATTTGTCTCTATACAATCAATTAATATTATCATATTTTCTTCTTCGGATCATGGCATTTAATCCATCTTCGATATATTTACTGAGTACTTATATTTATATATTCAGTTTGTTAAATTGTGAATATATTAAAGAATTGTATTGTATGTATATTTTTTACATACACCTTTTTTAACATTTCTGTTATTGCACCTATTACTATTTTTCTCTGCATCACCCATAGGTTGACTGGTAGAAAATGACTAAGGCATTATTAAGTCCGCCTCTTTACCTTTATCTACATAAAGTACTAAACAAACAAATAAATATCTGTGTATCCAGTACTGCACTACCAACATCAACAAAACTGACACTACAACCTTATCAAATTATGAAAGCGTCAAAAATCACTATGTAGTACATCTAGCATCCATACATCGGTGTCGGCAACTTGTCCGGCGCGCGGTAACTTTCCATTGTCAATGGGTCCAACTGTGCACAATACACGTTCGAGGTAAACGCTCCAGCGTTCTGTTACTACTACTATAATCACTGTTACGACTGATATGTCAGGGGGATGGGAACGTAACCGGGCTTGCTGGAGGGCAAGCAAACTAATACATACTTTAAGTAAAGCGGTTGAATGCTAACACTTGTACTTCTTTATGGTGGGAAATCATCCAATGACTTCTCCCGCTCTGGGTGGAGCGCGAGGACGTGTCAGACTTTTGCTGACTAATACCACACCTGTGTCCTTCAGCTGCCCTCTGCGATTTAAGACGAGTTTCCTTTTCAGAAAATCCCCGAGGCCTCAGCGGGCATCGGTCCTGCCGGGCCCCTACGGTTTGATTTTTTAAGGTCTTCAATAGCTAATACATATGTAAGTTTTACAGTGTTTTTTTTATAAATGATCTTATTTTACTTGAAAACTGTCGTGATTTATTTTGGAACATAGGCCGCGAAATGGTGTATTTTACGCTTTTGTAAGTAAATCAATAAATAAAGTTTCAATAAATTCAAAGCTTTGTTTAGTATAGTTTGGAGCTTATTATATTTGGTTTCTGCCAGATTAGAGTTGATAGGCACTAGGTGGAAAAAATAAGCAATCCAGTTGAGGAACTGAGAACATATGCTCGATATGAAGTTGGTTTATGTGAATTTAGGGCTACTTCACCGTTGCTTATGTTGTGTGTTTGTATCAGTCTAGTCGAAAATTACGCCTAAATTTTTCCACGTAATCTGGAAATCATCAATTTTATTTAAACACGTTTTTTTCTTCCACTCTGCCCTGTCACTCATCATGCTATCGAACTAGAAATAACTAAAGCAGGTAATGTATTTCAGGTTATTTATTTTATCATGCATTGCTTGAAACTGTTACGCTGCTGTGTGTTCCTAATGCCTAGCTGCAAAAAAAGTGATGCACCAACAAACAGGCATAGTTTCCTAACCCTATTAAGCTAATACGAGGTATTTGTAATTGTATCTATATACGACAAAAACTTGATACGAAATTTAAATCTTGTATTACACGCATACTATGCAGGCAAATATATTATAAGGTGGGGATTATATTGAAGATAAAATGCTTGGCTCAGTGCTAGTGTTGTTCTACAACTGGGGCGAACTAATTGGTTAGCAATTGGAAACATTGTTGGATCCGATAAAGATTGTAACACAATATTTGCATTGTATGTGTACTTTAAACTACTATTTACTGGGTATGCCTTGGACTTGAATGTGCCTGGCGGTTCGGAAACGTCTTGCTGGTGATAGCGCATGTGCTGGATGCAAGGTGATTGAGTTAAATGGTGATAGCGCATGGCTCATGTTCGTGAACATTATTTGGGAATGTCCATCTCTTAATTACCACGGTTTATTTTAATTATTTCTTCTTTGAACTATTTTAAACTCCTTTTGCCGCTACATCGTTCTCACATATTACATGTGTATAAATTCTATATTAGCGATGCACCCATAATATTGCAACTACTATTATATTTATTGATTTAAAGAGTGTCCATGGAATTTCTTGCACGATTCTACATACTCTACGCTTTAGATCGTACAGATAGCTTCATCATGTTTTACTGATTGACAAAAGTGCTTGTAAATGGGTATCATGAAATAAATGCTTTGAGCTTGAGAAAGTTTGAGTTTAAAGATACCACTAGCGTTACCGTGTAGGTTAGCAGTTTATGTAAATAGAAGCTATTGTCAACGAGTACTCTGATTTTGTTTAATGCTCCAATGTTATCGCATCCACCTCGGACATTACTCGAGCACGACTCAGTCCGTATCCGCTTCTCAAGTATAAAAGATTTTTTCCCAGCAGCGACTGACTTTTGTTATGAGGTCTTTGTTAGCAGACAATCTCGGCATCTCTAGAAATTTTCCTCAATCTCTCTTCATAACTAGTTGTACAAGTTTTCAGCGGCATTGCAGGAACTTGCAAATCAAATAACTTGCTAGCTTCGAATCGAATCCTATAAACTACAAGAGGAATAATTGAAAAAGTTCCGTTTTAAACGGTCCCACTCTACTGAACAACAGTTTAACGCAAGTTTATCGTCGGCAAATCGCAGCGGTGCCGCAGCGGTCGGCTGCGACAGCAGAACTGAATTAAGACAGCTAGACAGTAGCGAGTTTGTAAACTAGTTGACCCCGATCTAGAGCTGCAGCCAACGACACCACTAATGTAATAAGTCATTATAGCGCGTAATGAGTTTTCAGATAGAAAATCTCATTTCGCTGAAGAAAATTGTAGTCTGGAGTGATAGCTGCGGGTTGATAGCGACACGCTTAATGTAATCATGCGGGAGCCAAGTAGCTGCTTAGTACATGACAATATTTAGATGTGAGGCATTAAACATGCCTCATTTGAAAGCGCGCTTTACATCTATAGCAGGTACATCTAGAGCTTTCTTTAATTTTATCTAAGTGACTTATAATATCTTTAGAAGGTTTGAATCTCTAGATGTTAGGAAATTACCATTAAATGAATATTTTCAAAAAGTCACATAAATACTTAAACATAAAATCTACCCAGATTTGTCTCTATACAATCAATTAATATTATCATATTTTCTTCTTCGGATCATGGCATTTAATCCATCTTCGATATATTTACTGAGTACTTATATTTATATATTCAGTTTGTTAAATTGTGAATATATTAAAGAATTGTATTGTATGTATATTTTTTACATACACCTTTTTTAACATTTCTGTTATTGCACCTATTACTATTTTTCTCTGCATCACCCATAGGTTGACTGGTAGAAAATGACTAAGGCATTATTAAGTCCGCCTCTTTACCTTTATCTACATAAAGTACTAAACAAACAAATAAATATCTGTGTATCCAGTACTGCACTACCAACATCAACAAAACTGACACTAAAACCTTATGAAATCATGAAAGCGTCAAAAATCACTATGTAGTACATCCAGCATCCATACATCGGTGTCGGCAACTTGTCCGGCGCGGGATAACTTTCCTTTGTCAGTGGGTCCAACTGTGCACAATACACGTTCGAGGTAAACGCTCCAGCGTTCTGTTACTACTACTATAATCACTGTTACGACTGATATGTCAGGGGGATGGGAACGTAACCGGGCTTGCTGGAGGGCAAGCAAACTAATACATACTTTAAGTAAAGCGGTTGAATGCTAACACTTGTACTTCTTTATGGTGGGAAATCCTCCAATGACTTCTCCCGCTGTTGGTGGAGCGCGAGGGCGTGTCAGGTTTTTACTGACTAATACCACACCTGTGT
Organism: Mythimna vitellina; assembly: GCA_949316375.1. Taxonomy (NCBI): domain Eukaryota; kingdom Metazoa; phylum Arthropoda; class Insecta; order Lepidoptera; family Noctuidae; genus Mythimna; species Mythimna vitellina. The sequence goes on from OX438698.1 coordinate 23,745,335, forward strand.
CCTTCAGCTGCCCTCTGCGATTTAAGACTACGAGTTTCCTTTTCAGAAAATCTCCGAGGCCTCAGCGGGCATCGGTCCTGCCGGGCCCCTACGGTTTGCTGACACATGATTTTTTGATGATTTTTAAAGGTCTTCAATAGCTAATACATATGTAAGTTTTACAGTGTTTTTTTATAAATGATCTTATTTTACTTGAAAACAGTCGTGATTTATTTTGGAACATAGGCCGCGAAATGGTGTATTTTACGCTTTTATAAGTAAATAAATAAATAAAGTTTCAATAAATTCAAAGCTTTGTTTAGTATTATAGTTTGGAGCTTATAATTTGTTTTCTGCCAGAATAGAGTTGATAGGCACCAGGTGAAAAAAAATAAGCAATCCAGTTGAGGAACTGAGAACATAATGCTCGATATGAAGTTGGTTTTAGTGAATTTAGGGCTACTTCACCGTTGCTTATTTTGTGTGTTTGTACCAGTCTAGTTGAAAATTATGCCTAAATTTTGCGTAATCTGGAAATCATCAATTTAGCGCACAATAATTTAATGTAGAATACTCACGTGGTACCATAGCAAATCATGGAGAACAAATCGTCGTGAGAGCTAATAGATTGTTGTTCAACAGCTTTCGTGGGTTGGATCTACGCCTACGGTTTTCATCAGTTCAGTGGTTTGGCCTTCGTCTCAATTACAAATTTCATCAATACCCTAAACCACACTCAGCGAATTCACATCGCTACCGAAACTGCCTCCAAAAACAATAATATTCATCATTATAATTTCATTGGATCGTCTCCCGACCCGACAGTTCGTGACATTGTACATAATTTCTAGAAAAGCTACATCTGACTGTCAACTCCGACAGGACCTCGTATTCCTCACAATTTTCCCGTAAAATTCTCTGTATTTAATTACTAAGCCGGTAAACGGTTGGGAAGTAATTAAAAGCGATGATGTAATTACTGCCGAGGACGCGGCATATGCTAATTTTAATAGGTTTTATTTGGAAGATGTTTTACTTCGCCCTGATGGAGTAATTAGTGTGTGTTTCTCTTTAGGGGTAAATACTCGCGAGGACCTCGTTTAAGATAATTATAAAGCTTGAGGGGTGCTGACTTAGAGGAGTTGGAAGGTCCCGGCCCATGGGTGGATATCGTTAGTGGTGACTGCGGTGTTATGGAGGTAGAAAGGTAACAGAATCAATGTGCAGCAAACCTTTTGAGTATCAATATTCTGGAAGATATACTTAATGCTATGATAGCTGTGCAGTTTATTTGGAAACTAAAACAAAGTGAGAAATGGTGTGAATATTATAACATATAGGTAGAATATTGCGCACCCTTATACACCCAAATTAGAAAACTACGATACAATCATAATATAAGCACTGTGTACTTAAATGTAACTAAATATGTTTTTTAAGAAATTAGTTGTCCTAATTGTAGGTGATTGTAGGTGTTTTTTTTTTGCTATTTTTAGGATGTGCGTTTATTGTGTTACACATTGTATAAAGTAACATTAATTAAATTAATAACATAAGAAAAGATGGATGGATTGTGTGAAGAGTGATATGAAAGAAAAGGAAGTTAGTGATAGCATGACGAGTAACAGGGCAGAGTGGAAGAAAAAAACGTGTTGCGCCGACCCCAAATAACACGGGTTAAGGGCAGGAAGATGATGATTGTATAAAGTAACATTGTCGTTCCGTTTAGTTGGTTGAGATCGACTATCTAGATAAATATTTATTAGAATGTAATACATATCTTTTGTGTGATAGGTGCAGTGGTTGAGAGAATGATTGCATGCAGTGCGAGTCGGGCGTTCGTTTTCAACACGGAACAAATAGTTGTATGGCCTACAGATTAGGTCTGGGTGTCTTGTGTACGTGAGAGTTTCCATGTTTGTGAACGCATTCACGAATATTCACGATAAAGGTGTAATACAAAGAATGGAGAACATAAAAAAAAAGTAACAATGATTTTTGAGGCTTTTGCGACACAATGCTCATAATTTTCTACCATGAAACGTGTTTAAATTCTTTTACACTTAATTACGACCAAATTCTTTAAATGCAAGTCGCAACAAAACAAAGTTAAGTAATGATTAGCGTGGTTACCTGGCCGCTTGCCAGCACCGAGTATAACTGGGAATTAACTTAGTAGCTTTAACTGAACCAATTGTGTTACAAATTGTTAACTTTTAACTTTATTAACGCTTAATTGATGCTTAGTTTAGAGCATTTTAAGTTGGACTGTTTTGTAGATAGGTAATGAGATGAAGAATGTCTTTGAAAGTATTTATTTAAAAGGTCTAGTTACCATAGCATAGCCTAGTCGGCCTTATAATGTTTCCACTGTTGGGACTCAGGCCTCCTCTTTAGGAGAGGGAATGAGCCGTAATCCACCACGCGGGCCCAGTGCGGGTTAGTGGATGTCACATGTCTTCGAATTTTTGATTCTAAGACATGCCGGTTTCCTCACGATGTTTTCCTTCACCGTTCTAAGAACAGTGGTGATGAAGTAAATTACACAAAGTAATGAATGCGCCTGGCTGGGTTTGAACCCGCGATCTACAACTCGTAAGTCGGGGCCATTAACACTCGGCCACCACTGCTCTTAAAGGTCTAGTTAGCTTGTTCTTACTCGTACCAAGTGTATACATAAATAGCCAATAGTAATTAGTCGATCTCGACGGCGTCGACCTCCCTTAGGCGTCCAGTGAGTGACAATCCTCGCCCATCTGTCCATTCGTGCGACGTGGCCAGCCCACTCCCACTTAACCGCGGCGAAGGTGGTGTGACGATCTGTTCGCGGGGCAAACTTGACCTGCGATCGCCCTAGACAGAGAGGTTTGGAAGGAGAAAGGGGAGGCCTTTGCCCACGAGTGAGACATACAATAGGTCATGAAAAAGTAATTAGTAATACATTTTGTAACTAGTTGTTAACCGAGATGGCTTATCTGAATCGCGCTATAGTCTTGTTACCGAGCATAAAATATACAATTTTTGATCAAATATCTTCGCCTAGGTAAAGTTGGTTTTTATTTATCGTCCTTTGAGCCGGATAGTGTGTTGAAATATCGTGGTAAATTGTGACGTGTGTTTGATTACAAAGCGGTCTAAAATCATTCATTTTGCTCCAATATGTATAAGTATGTAGGTTCTTTAATACTTTATTGTGCACCAAAACCAGTTATACAGTGACAGCAGAGTTCATATTAACTTAAAATTTTTCTTCCAGCGAGCCGAGTTCATAATAGCGGGTACTAATGTACTTAAAATTCTAAAATAACATATAAAACGAATTAAATAATACATAAATATGTCGGCGCAAGGATGCCGATCATCATTGAAGCTCTGTCCAGGGACTTTGTTTTGTGGGCGATGGCTGGGTATCGAGCAATAAACAAACTATTCCAGATCATACAACTGATTTATTATAATGCAAGCTTTAGGTATTCACTTCACACAACGAGCCGTGAAAGAGTCTCCGAGAGACGATGTTGTTGGCACGACTACCGACACGGGAAAGTGCGCCGCCACTCTGCGGTCGGCACTTTTATCTGCTCGGTTCGTGCAAACGTCAGTGCGGATTCTGTCAAAGTGACATGTGTCACTTTTCACTTAGCTCGTTCATTCGTTCTTAAGCTTCCGTACTTATTGACTTCTCCGACAAATATATATTTGTCATTGTAAGAGGAACGACCGTAGCGAGTTCATGGATACAATAATAAATAAACTATTGAATCAGTATCAAGGAAAGACCTGACTGAAAGATCGATCGGCGATGATTCTATATTCGTAGGTAGGTTGTTTAGAAAGGTCACACACTCATATTTTACTATTTGTATCATCTATCAAGCTAACAGAGGCATTCAATACTTCATACATAAAACAACAATAAAAACGGTGAAAATTTTCAAATATCTTATAGCAACATTATACCAGCGATCGCCACGGACCAACTCTGTAAATTGTTGGCAACCTCGGTCCAACTTGTTATGCATCACCACCTTACCTGTGCAGTTCTCATGAACCTTTTGTGTTTGTGAGAAGGGTTGTTTTTGCTTGATGAGTTAGGGTAATGTTTGGTAGGTACTGGCCGCGACTTGCACGGTGGCCTGGGTGGAAATATACTGATAACAGGCAGTTGAGAAGGGTACGCTGGAGGTAATATACGGGACTTATTGCTCCTGAGGTTTTCGGGACGATTGATTTTTTTGTACAGGCATTTTGGTGCTTGAGTTTCTACAAACTTATATTGGGTTAGGGATTCAATATCAGTGGTAGAAGTGCTGGCGATAACACTGTATAGTCAACACGTCACAAGAAGTGAACACTAATTTAAATCAGGTGCTAGGGATCTCGGTATTCCACGGGGATTTTCTGAAAAGGCAATCCGTAGTCCAACGAACGCAAAAGGCAACTGAAGGACACAGGTGTGGTTAAGTCAGTAAAAGTCTGACACGCCCTTTTGCTCCACCCAGACCGGGAGAAGTCATTAGATTGTTTCCTCCCTCATAAAAAAAAGGAATCTCGGTACTGATATTGAAAACACCAGTTTGCAGGTCGTGCCTTTGGTGTCAGGTGCCTAGACAAGGCAGCTGCAGATAGTAATCAAGAGTCTATAAATTAGTGGGTAGCTCCAGAAGCCATGAAGCCAGATAATATACGGATGAACTCGGTGTCCAAAATCGTACAAGACGATGGAGGCATCTTCACTACGATTAGGAGTAATCCTTGCGATTACTAACGTGATTACAAATATACGCAACTAGGGACCCGCCCTGGCTTTGTTCGTGTGCAATTTATATACACAAATCTTCCTCGTTTATTAGTGAAAACCGCATCAAATTCCGTTGCGTGGTTAGCTAGGAGTTAGCGGATGAACAGGAAGACAGATACGGAAAGCGAATTTGTTTTATACCAGGGAGAGATTTTCATAAAAGAACTATAAAACAGAAATTGGCAAAGATTTCATGTGATTTTGTGGTGCGAAATCATCTAATGACTTCTGGGCGCTCCAGGCTGAAGCTGGGCGTGTCAGGGTTTTACTGACTAAAACCACACCTACGTTCCTTCAGTTGTCTTTTACGTTCTAGGACCACGAGTTTTAAGACAAGACTGATAATGACATTGTAACCGCTATTTTCCGAACACATTATATTGTGATAGGGCAGACGCAAATGAAAGGCTTCTGGTTGAATTATTCTGTTATTATATTGAATGAAGCACTTTCTAATACATTTTTTATATAAACACATAACCCTAACTGTATTGTTTTTTTCACCAATCCATCCTTAACTTTTTAAAACATAAGCCTTAAAAGTATATCTTGCCAGTTTGCAACTTAGCAGTATGACCTCCATGGTTACTACAATATTATAACTTCTAAGTATTTTGTTGTAAATTGAATTTAGAATTTTGTTATTAATTATATATTTATTGAATTCATACTCACATTGTACTTTTAATTTCAATGTTATTTTAATTTTGTATGTCTAATTTTTTTCTTTATTTCGTCTATAAATTGTAAACGAAATGGAATGCAATTTAATCTTGTTTTACTACTAACTGTCCCCGCGACTTTATTCGCATGATTTACGAAAACTAAAATGTGTCGCTTAGAAGGCAAGTCACCGATTGTATCACCGATTCGTGAATAATGGTCTTGTTATTTTAAGATGGCTACGTCAAGCCTGAAATAAATAATATTATCTATTTATTTATTGACGGATGTCTTTATAAGTATTTGTAGGAAAGGTCTAATTAGCTTTTGATGATATACTAGTTTAGTGTCCATCTGTCCTGCTTCAACAAACCCCTCCCATCTTGTATGTTTCCAAGGCAAAGTTTCTCGAATAGTATTCTGCATACGATGTCGGGAATAGGAACGGATAGAATAGTCGAAGTGATGTATAATGTTTCGCATGATATATCGCCGCCTCATATATTGGATTCTGCAAAGAATTTGTTGTTACCGGGACTCAACTATTTGTGTAACGCGTTCAGTTCCCAGGTATTGGTTTTATTTATAGGTTTTGGATTGGGTGTCTTCTATTTTTGTATTCTGTTATTTATAAGGTTTTTCCAGTTTTTATTTGTCGGTTCTGTTTGCTTAGGTACCTGTTTCTATTGATGCATGTGATTCGGGTTCACTTGAATGAGGTCTTTGTCCAGCAGAAGTTTTTCGGCTGTAATTATGATTATAACGTGTATTTGGTACTTTCACAAAAGTTTTTAATGTACAGTAGTCTATATTTTGTTATAGAATATTTTAAACATTATTACACACAAGTCTTACATCTGCTGGTTTACTACAATTACTTGAAAAAAAGAAAGAAAAACAGTTTATTTATGCAAAATGCCGCAATCTTAAAATTAGCTAACAAACATATTCAATAGATAGGGAAGATATGCGTCACATCCACGCAAAATGGCCGCCGTACTTCGCAAACAAGTTCTTCAAGATTCTCACAAAGAAAATCCTAGATTACATTTAGCATAGCATAGCATAGCATAATCAGCCTTTTAATGTTCCTACTGCTGGGACTCAGGCCACATTAAATTTATTATTCATTATTATTGATTATTATTTTAGGTTTTTTTTTTGTATTTTTTTTTAAGTTGCGTGAGGCGCAAATAAAAGGTTTATTCTTTAGATTCTTCTGTAATGCTACACGTATTCAACTTAATTGTACATCTCTTTAATTTTTAAGTTATGGGAGACAGTGAAATGGATATACAAAAGTTTACAAAAACCAGTTAAATACCAGAGTACTTAATTTCATTTCATTTAATTGCTCGAATATGAGTACAAAAATTAGTAGGCAGTTAATACACGCTCCTAAATATACTGACCAAAACGCGACTGATACCAACCCCACCATTACCAGGACAGCATGAATACTAAAGTGATTAAATTAAAGATATTAACAGTAAGATAAAAATCTCATTTGATAATTACACGGCACCCCTGATGTAGCCCTCCCTTCTTGATAACTTTGAACCCAAATATACCCACGGCGAAAAAATTAAGTAATTAAGGATATATTTTCAAACGCAGCTTCGTTTGTGAGTTTGCAAGCATTTTGTTGATTATTATTTTTAAAGTGTTTTGTTTAGGTAGAACGGTGTTGTTTAATTAAGAGAAGTTTGTGAGGGGTAATGCATTTTTGGAGCAGTACGGAGTTTGTGAGATAGGTGTGTAGTTTTTGTGTTTTGTGTAAAATAAAAAATTATAACATTATTATACCTAACCAAGCTAGTTGTCTGCCTTTAATAAGTGTCTATTTGCTTTTAACCCAATGTATACTTGTATGTGCTTTGGACTAGTTTTCTCTCCAAAGACACGGACCTTTCTCACCGACACTTTATTATAATAAACTGATGTGACGCTACCCAAACCAACAATCTAATTTCACACACCAATTCTTTCAGGCAAAAGCTCCAATCTTTCCAGTAATTCGTTAAAATTTGCCTGTCCCCCCCCGCCTCCCGCCGTTCGTTCATCCCCCCTCTGTGGCCCGGTGGAGGGGAGGCATAAAACACAGTATAATTCCCAGTCATTATTCACAGTTTTCCAAGGGATTTCGGGCGAGCGTAATGACTTTATTTGAAATGGAATTTTGTAAGACACCCAGCGTGGCCGGCTCTTCTGGGCTGTCGCTCATTGAATTAGACACCTCAAGGTAGATCAGGATGTTTTCAGCATGAGGTTTATTATTGATTTTGTTGCTGATTGGAATGAGAATGTTTAAGTGCCACAATTTTGGTACCTATCATTAAAAAAAGGTTTTGCAACTTTTCTAGGTGTTTTCAGGGTTCAGTAATAGGTTCCCATTGGCACCCGTTGTGTAAACGGGTGCCAATGGGAACCTATTACTAAGCCTCTGCTGTACATCTGCCCGTCTGTTTACCTGTTCGTTTGTTAGAGGGCTGTTTATCATAAACCGAAAGAGGTAGAAAGTTGAAATTTGCATAGAATGTATATCTGTTGCCGCCATAGAAGCAAGTAATAAAATTGAAATAAAGTTAAAAAATTTAATATTTTAGTTCGGAACCCTTCGTGTACGAGACCAACTCGCACCAGTCTTTTAAGTACGATTAATTCGCGTCGTGTAGACGTTTTAGTAGGATGAAGGTAACTAAAGGATAACGTAAAGATGATCAATCACTCCGTCTAGTGTTTTTATAAAGAGATTGCTCATTCCCCTTTAACTGTAGCGTTTTCTTTGACACTTTTAGTACCTTTCCTTGAATATTGTATACATGACTTTATCTGTCACGTCATTTTTCACGTGACTTCACCGCAAGTAATGTCATTGCCAACGGTACTGGCCAGTGGCCTGTAGGTATAGTGGTTAGTGGCTTTGACTGCTATGTCGTCTGCCAAGAAGCCATGGAGTTTCTTGCCGGTTCTTCTCCATAGGAAATGACCAATTTGGAACCGTGCACTAGCTTCTGACGTTTTATAAGTGCCCATGTAGGCCTATGTGAAATAAAAAACTTGTGACTTTGACTTTGAAAAAAGACAAATGTTTGTGTGATGATCACGATCGTTTGTTCTGTGTCTGGGTGTAATTTATTTTTTATAAATATGTATGTCATATATTAGAAATATATAAGTATGTTTATCAGTTGTCTAGTACTCATAGCACAAGCTCAGCTTAGTTTGGGACTGGATGACGTTGTGTGAAAGTTGCGTAATATTATATAATTATTATTATACATTTTGTACTTAGCGTTTGGCGGGAACACGGATGTAAAAGTCATTTCTCTAAGGCTGCTGACCGTACAAAGTGAATGAATATTCTCCATCTATCCACAAAGCACTCAGAGCAGAGTTTAGCCCCATAAAGACTTATAAAACCGTAATCACGTAAACTTTACAAGCCGACGTCTGCCGCGGGCTATATTCCTGCGAGAACACGTTTGACAAGCTCTGCACGTGGCCTATGAGCTTTTACGTCAATCAAATCCTTGCTATAAGCTTTGTAAGTAAGTTATTGTGTAGGGCTATGAAACAAACGTTATTCGCTTCTGTTCTTACTGTCAACTCCGCAATTAACTTTGTTGGCGAGTAAGACAAACTTTCGTACTTGCGCAAAATATCTAGATCTTTGCAGAGAATTGTTTTTAGAATTTTTAGATAATTATTGCTAAATACTACTGAGTTAGTTGCCTTTGCAATACCAAACTAAAATGTATTGAAATTCAAACAAGAACCAATTCCGTATCAGAATCAAGCGTTCAAAGAGTAAATATTTCTGAGTTTACAAATTCTCTATTAATCGCCGCTCACTTCATAGCCAAACTTGAAATTCGAGAGTCGAGTATTTTGATCGGCCCCGTTCGTGCACTCGTAAAGCTTCGCAGCTGCCATCAGTCAGTCGTGGCCCGTTTTATGGCCCCACCCACCCGGGCTGAGCGCCCTGAACACAGAGTAGGTAGAACACAGAAGGCTGATTTTGTACACGAGCGAAAACGCACGCACACATGGATACGTTTCACGTACAGCAAGTACAAGCGCATTTGCAACTGTCATTTGCTTGAGGTCACCTTTAGCTACGTTTCTAATGTACACTAGTGACTGGTTTCACTCATTATAATACAGCCAACCTTCTGCACCTATCTATTCTCCAGTTTAACCGAGTCTCCAACATTTTTGTCGTCTATACGGAAATAATTAAGAAATACAGAATTTTATGAGAATTCCCAATGAGTTTGCATTGGTATTCCAAGGCAAAGATGAAGGCTATTGACTTATTTTGCTAATTATATGAAGAAGGAAAATATTATAATGAATCTGCATCTTGAGCTTATGGTTTCTGGAATAGAACGCTTCTATTCAACTTGAGTGGCCTTTTTAAAATGTGACCTATATCTTATTTATTATTCATATTATGAAATGTCGACTTTCCTGAAAAACCTGTAGTATAAATGGTTCCAGTAGATAGATATAGTCTTACTCATAGGATCAAGTAAACAGCAACTATTGTACGGAGGTCCGATTCTGATTTCGAAAGTCCGGAACTTTGTACTTTCGAATTTTCGATTCTGAATACGTTTCCAATAAATTATAATCATAGCTTATAACGGAGGTACAAACAAGTCTATACTTGTCGCAGGGGACCGTCTGTCCCCCGCGCCTTCTGTCGATTACTTTTTCTTTCATTTGTTGTTTTGATTCGTTTTTAGCATTAGTTATGAGTTCACGCTCCATTTATACTTAACCGAGTTTTTAATTAATTTTAGTAGTGTTCCAATTGATGCTTACTACCTTCGCTTCCAGTCCCGGTTCCGAATTTAGTTCCGGTTCCGGTTTTGGGTTCCGTTCCGGTTCCAATTTTGGTTCCAAATTGGAACGGTTCCGATTCCGACAAACCAAATTAAAAATCTCCACTTCTGAATTCAAAAAAAGCAGATCAAAGTAAGGAATTCCATTACTAAGACACGGTCTTAACTGGCGTTGATCCTGATCTGATCAACTCTGAAACAGGCATGAAGCTGCGTTTCATGCTGCAACAGAAATAAAAACCATTACTCGCATTACCATCCATTAAGCCAGCTATTTAAGCTTCAATCTTTGGACATTATATTAATACTATTAGCTTTAAACAGTCGATTAACTTCGCTAGGAGCGTTCCCGTAGGTAAATGAGTCATCAAAAATCATCAGGGCTTTTAAAAATAAATGCAAAATTGTATTTTTGCGCTACCGTGAGCGATTAATTGAATAAAGCGATTAAATTAAATTAACGGGGCCATTCATTTGGAGTTTAACTGCACTTTTGCCAAAGAGTTGCACTCGCAATTTTGGTTATGGTACTCACAAATTGAAATTGACTTATGCCCGTAAATTCTTGATAATGTGTACATGTAGAATATTTATTGCGTGGCTTTTTATAGCTTAAGCTGAGTTTCAATTAGGTATGGTGAGTACCTTTGTTTTGAGAGCCGTGGTGACCGAGTGGTAACGGCCCCGACTTACGAGTTGTAGGTCGCGGATTCAAACCCAGCCAGGCGCATTACTTTGTGTAATTTATTTCATCACCACTGCTCCCAAAACGGTGAAGGAAAACATCGTGAGGAAACCGGTATGTCCTAGAAACAAAAATTCGAAGACTTGTGACATCCACCAACCCGCACTGGGCCCGCGTGGTGGATTACGGCCCATTACGGCCCATCCTAGAGAGGAGGCCTGAGTCCCAACAGTGGGAATATTATAAGGCCGACTATGCTAAGCTATGCTTTGTTTTGTATGGAGCGCCTGCTTATCAGACCTCCACAACCCAGTTACTGAAACAGGGTACTCCTTTAATCTAGACATATGGTTTGACTACCTGTCAGACAGATCTGCGGATGACACGACGTTGCTCTGCCCAAGCGGGGCACACCGCCACCGTGAGGCACGGGGTGTCAGTAATGTCCTAGTTAAACTTAAAAAGTACATATGAAATTTTTATTACAATTGCTCTAACATTCTATTACTAATTATAAGAAACACAAAAACTATAGAATATATACAAACTAAAAATAATAATATTTACAAACGGGTAGAAAAAGAAATTATTGGGCATCAAAAAATTCATCCACATCGATATCAATAGGAAAAGTGCCCAGAACGCTGGCAGCATTGCCACGTTGGATAGCAATGCTGATTCGTTGTCCGAAGAAAAGCCCAGCCCTCTGGTCACGCGAAGAGTCGACCAGTTGTTTGCTGATATCACGAACAACTCGATGAGCGCTCGGACCCCATGGCCCTAGTGTTTCAACCCCAAACGGCTCAAACATATAACTTCCGATGAGGTTATTATATTTACGCCGTTTGAGGTTTTCTGCACTTGCAGCAGCCGCCCCAGCACAACCTGCCGTACTTAGAAGATGGGATGGCGCAAGGGTGTCGACACATGTTGCATCCCACACCAAAGGCCTACCTAACTTCCAGGGCATTATGGTCATCCCGTCTGGCCTCTTTCCATCGTCGCGTGCCAAGCCATTGGGTTCTAGAACAGCTGGCACCCCGGTGGTGACAAGAGCTCGACGAATGATGTCATTAATGCTTGCGTGCCTAGCTATCCGACCAGCGCTTCTACTGCAGGATAGGCCATGTTGTCCGAGGCGGTCGACTGCTTCACCGCATTGACACCGATGTGGAGCTCCACTAGGAGCACCCAGTCGCAGGCATGTAGCGATCCGGAAGGCGGTGTCACTCAGCATAGTACCTATGTTGGGCGACGGTAGTGTCTGTAGCCAGAGGCCCGACTCCCATTCACCCACAGCCAGTAGGCGGGCACGCTCAGCAGTATTGGTGGACGTGTTAATAAGGTTATTCCGTACCAAACTGCAGAGCGGCTCATCCCACTGTCTCTGGGAAGATGGGTTCTCGGGCAACGCCTTGTTCGGGCAAGCCATTTTCCAGGCGGTTACGGCCTCGGCCAAGCACGGCACCTCACAGCTAACCAATGATGGACTCAAAATTCTATTGGTCAACTGTTGAGTGCTGTGGACCGAAGACAGGAACGCCGGTAGGCTTACACTAGAAATTTTTCGGATGCCGAGCCCACCAAAACGAATGGGTAGCGTAGCTTGTAGCCACGCTCGGTCATCCAGGGCCACATTTAAGATGGAAGTCAGAGTATATCGAATGGTCTGATCAATTTTGTCCAAGAGATGTGGCTGCTTCCATAAAGGGGAAGAGCGAAGAAAATACATGAAATTTGGTGCAAAACAACAATACCGTATGAGGGTGAAAGCCGAATGTAGGTTAATTTTGCATAGTCTTTCCGAAATGTTGTTAAAACGTTCAATTGTTGTTCTAAATTGGAGAACCTAGGAGGTGCAGTGAACTTTTATCTAAAATTTTGATTTCTGGAGCTATCGAATAAAATTTCTGTAGAGTCGATTGTCTGTCATATGAAATTCAATATTTACACTGGTATTTACCCGGTTTCGATTCCACAACCTTATGCATGAGATGCGGGTGCCATAACCACTGGGCTATTATAATAAAGCATGAAGCTTGGTGAAAAAGCGAAAGCTCACAAATTAAAAGTAGAGCCTAGTGATATAAAATTCATACAGGGAATACCTACTTCCCTGTTGCTAACCTACCTATCGCAAAGCAAAATTACAATGTTTTTATACAAAAGTTATGAGAGCGGCGAAAATTTCAGACATATGAGTCCTTCCAACTTTTTATCAGCAAGAGTAAAAATAGCCCCAGGGAATTTGGTTTTCACATAAAATATTTTCATGGGGGATGTAAACATAACACGGTTTCCCAGAAGGCTCCGAGTGTAGGCATAGTCAAGTACCGACCGACACATAACACACTAATATTGTAAAGGCGAATGTTTGTATGTACTGGAAAGGTTTCTGTGTAGGTAATCAACGACAGACACAGACATAGGTAGGTACTGTAAAGGTTTCTGTGTAGGTAATCAACGACAGACACAGACATACGTAGGTACTGTAAAGGTTTCTGTGTAGGTAATCAACGACAGACACAGACATAGGTAGGTACTGTAAAGGTTTCTGTGTAGGTAATCAACGACAGACACATAGGTAGGTACTGTAAAGGTTTCTGTGTAGGTAATCAACGACAGACACATAGGTAGGTACTGTAAAGGTTTCTGTGTAGGTAATCAACGACAGACACATAGGTAGGTACTGTAAAGGTTTCTGTGTAGGTAATCAACGACAGACACATAGGTAGATACTGTAAAGGTTTCTGTGTAGGTAATCAACGACAGACATAGACATAGGTAGGTACTGTAAAGGTTTCTGTGTAGGTACTCAACGACAGACACATAGGTAGGTACTGTAAAGGTTTCTGTGTAGGTAATCAACGACAGACACAGACATAGGTAGGTACTGTAAAGGTTTCTGTGTAGGTAATCAACGACAGACACAGACATAGGTAGGTACTGTAAAGGTTTCTGTGTAGGTAATCAACGACAGACACAGACATAGGTAGGTACTGTAAAGGTTTCTGTGTAGGTAATCAACGACAGACACAGACATAGGTAGGTACTGTAAAGGTTTCTGTGTAGGTACTCAACGACAGACACATAGGTAGGTACTGTAAAGGTTTCTGTGTAGGTAATCAACGACAGACACAGACATAGGTAGGTACTGTAAAGGTTTCTGTGTAGGTAATCAACGACAGACACAGACATAGGTAGGTACTGTAAAGGTTTCTGTGTAGGTAATCAACGACAGACACAGACATAGGTAGGTACTGTAAAGGTTTCTGTGTAGGTAATCAACGACAGACACAGACATAGGTAGGTACTGTAAAGGTTTCTGTGTAGGTAATCAACGACAGACACAGACATAGGTAGGTACTGTAAAGGTTTCTGTGTAGGTAATCAACGACAGACACAGACATACGTAGGTACTGTAAAGGTTTCTGTGTAGGTAATCAACGACAGACACAGACATAGGTAGGTACTGTAAAGGTTTCTGTGTAGGTAATCAACGACAGACACAGACATACGTAGGTACTGTAAAGGTTTCTGTGTAGGTAATCAACGACAGACACAGACATAGGTAGGTACTGTAAAGGTTTCTGTGTAGGTAATCAACGACAGACACATAGGTAGGTACTGTAAAGGTTTCTGTGTAGGTAATCAACGACAGACACATAGGTAGGTACTGTAAAGGTTTCTGTGTAGGTAATCAACGACAGACACATAGGTAGGTACTGTAAAGGTTTCTGTGTAGGTAATCAACGACAGACATAGACATAGGTAGGTACTGTAAAGGTTTCTGTGTAGGTACTCAACGACAGACACATAGGTAGGTACTGTAAAGGTTTCTGTGTAGGTAATCAACGACAGACACAGACATAGGTAGGTACTGTAAAGGTTTCTGTGTAGGTAATCAACGACAGACACAGACATAGGTAGGTACTGTAAAGGTTTCTGTGTAGGTAATCAACGACAGACACAGACATAGGTAGGTACTGTAAAGGTTTCTGTGTAGGTAATCAACGACAGACACAGACATAGGTAGGTACTGTAAAGGTTTCTGTGTAGGTACTCAACGACAGACACATAGGTAGGTACTGTAAAGGTTTCTGTGTAGGTAATCAACGACAGACACAGACATAGGTAGGTACTGTAAAGGTTTCTGTGTAGGTAATCAACGACAGACACAGACATAGGTAGGTACTGTAAAGGTTTCTGTGTAGGTAATCAACGACAGACACAGATATAGGTAGGTACTGTAAAGGTTTCTGTGTAGGTACTCAACGACAGACACATAGGTAGGTACTGTAAAGGTTTCTGTGTAGGTAATCAACGACAGACACAGATATAGGTAGGTACTGTAAAGGTTTCTGTGTAGGTACTCAACGACAGACACATAGGTAGGTACTGTAAAGGTTTCTGTGTAGGTAATCAACGACAGACACAGACATAGGTAGGTATTGTAAAGGTTTCTGTGTAGGTAATCAACGACAGACACAGACATAGGTAGGTACTGTAAAGGTTTCTGTGTAGGTAATCAACGACAGACACAGACATAGGTAGGTACTGTAAAGGTTTCTGTGTAGGTACTCAAAGACAGACACAGACATAGGTAGGTACTGTAAAGGTTTCTGTGTAGGTACTCAAAGACAGACACAGACTTACATAGGTACTGTAAAGGTTTCTAGGTGGGTACTCAACGACAGACACAGACATAGGTAGGTACTGTAAAGGTTATTGCGAAGCACAGGTGGAAACGGTCATCCTTACGCCCCAGCCGAAGTGACCCTGATTCCGACTACCAGCCACGGTAGGCGCGGACTTGCAGACGACGAGCAATAAATAGCTTGCCGTCCAGCCGTCCAGTTATTGTCCAAACCGAGGCCAAGTCGTCGATAGCGCGTAGTGTTCCACGCATTCCTTAAAGAGATGTCAGCAAGAGATGTTTTGGGATTTTCTGAAAAGGAAACCTGAGGGCCTAGAACTCAAAGGGCAACTGAAAGATACAGGTGTGGTTTTAATCAGTAAAAGTCTGACACGCCCTCCCACTCCACCTTAAAGCGAGAGCAGTCAATGGATGATTTCTGACCTTAAAAAAAATCAACTCCAAGTTAGATACAAAATACAGCCGAATATTATAAACCTACTACGTAACATTTTTTCCACCTTACAAGCTAGCACACACAATTTCATTTCGTTACTGAAAAAAGGCAACGTATAATAAAAAGCCTTATATTTTCCGAACTTTGGGATAAGTATAAAAGATTTAAAACCGTACAGCCGGCGGACATGGGCGGCGGCACGTACTCACTGAACGCTTCCATCGCTTACTTTGGCCGGACACCTAATCCTCCAAAACGGGCGAAAATCAAAAGCCAGGAGCTTCCACGATTTTGTAGGGAATTTTTAACGTTCAGCGCGAAAATGTCAAAGTTATTTTTCTTGTTTGAATTAATAATTTTGTTAGACTAGGATGAAATATGAATAATACTGTTATCGTATGGTATTTCAATAATTTTTTCTTTGTTACATTAATATTAAAAATGCGACTGTTTGTGAGTGTGTATGTTTGTTACTTCTTCACGCTTGGAAGGCTGAACGGATTGCAATGAAACTTGGTGCATAGGTAGACTATTGATCCTGAAATAGCACGTAGGATTCTTTATACCGGGGATATGTTTCAATGGGGTATTTTTTTACTTTCACCCGGGCGAAGCCGTTGGCAGAGCCTAGTAAGTCATATCTATTATGGTAATAGATAATTAAATTCCAGTAACAAACTTGCCGGCATTTAAAGATTTTCTTAAACGTCTCATTCTTCCGCCAATTGCATTCTTTCCTTCACTCACAAAAAGTGCAGAAACTGCATTTTAACACGGACAGAACATAAAATGACATTTCCAATCGTAGCTTTTTCATCTCCAACGACAAAAGAGTTGTCTTTGAGCCGACCCGTTCAACAGACTCGTTCATTCAACGGCCGGGAGTGAGTGAATGAAAAGAAACAATGAACGAATTGCTCGGTCGAACGGACGTCAAAAGAAGGCAAGTGGAACGAGTGACACTATTGTATTATTTGACGTGATATTAAGATACTGCTCGATAGCTCAGACGTGTGAGTAACTCGGATCGCTTGGAATTATTGATGTTTGTCGCGGAGACTAATGGATTTTGTTCGGTGGTTCTCATTTGTCAGGACTTTGTGCTTGACAATATTATACGATGTTATACGTTATACGATGTATGTTTATTAAATGTCTTGTCGAAACTTTTTCGCAACCTTTCCTTGTTTAGTGTATCTCCTGTTCTTGCAAGGGTCTAAAGGTCCCTCACTTTTTTCGTAGCAGTTCAATGCACTTATGAAGGTTCTAATAGTCTTCGAGCAGAAGATCTATTATGTAAAAAGATAGTTCTCACAACATTCTTTTACCATACTAACTTACATACGATCTATTATACATACCTATTCACATCTGTGTAAACAAGACGCGAAAATTTTACCTTTGTTGCTAGGCTAAGGTATAATAATAGATTAGTGGGATATCATACGACGGGCATCGGGATTTGTAGAGTGATTCACGGTCACCCGTAGGCACGTGAGGACGGCGAGCGATGGGGAGCTTACCGTCCGACACCTTGACTAAGCCCGGTCATCGGCACGTTGCGCTCAAAGAACTGTCATCAAGATGGACGGGGTCCGCAGGCTGATGCCTACCAGGGTTGCGGGATTATTCAAAAGAGTTACCCCAGCCCGGGAATGGAAAGGGCAACTGAAGGAACATAAGTGGGTTTTAGTCAGTAATAATACTAATAAACTTTTATTTTAGAACTTAAATATCCATAAAAAACACATTGAAAATTACAAAATAATGAGATCAGGATAATAACAATTACTGAGTTTAAAAAAAAACAACGAAAAGAAACAATAAATTAAGTCAAAATCAAAAAAAAAGTCTAGAAAATATAATTAAAATTAAAAATAGGTATTAAAAAACAAATAGATACAATCATTACAATAAATAAATTAAATCAGGTAAACATTAATATACAAATACAATTTAAAAAAACATGATCACAAACTATTTCCAGCCAACGTAAAAACCCAAGTAAACGAACTCTTCTCGCTACACCGGAGTAATTTGATGCATTTGTGACTGAAAAGTACAAAATAACTTTAATTTCGAAAGTCGGTGTCGGTTTCTATAATATTTTTGTCTTTTCGTTATTTAACACCGACTTCCGAAATTAAAGTTATTTTAAACTTTGAAATGTACAAAATAACTTTAATTGTGTGTGTTTTTTTTTTACATTGAAGTCGGTTGTATTTTTGATGTAAAAAGATTTTCATTTTACACTTTTTTGATGTGGTACCACCACTAAAAAGTACACTTCAGCCATACTTAAATACCTTATAGCCATAGTGCATCTAACGACAATTCTAATAATACCAAACACGGTTAGATTAAATTAATCTATTACAGAGTTCCAATGCCTAACTTCAGGCTTCATCATCAGATCAATTCGATATATTCACCCTCTTCTTACAGTCAGTCATCGACTACACGTATAAATAAAGCAATTTTACTTGTTACGACATTTCTGCTGTGATCCTTTGAGGAGTTCTGTTCCATATCTTCGAAGTTCATGATCAGATCATAACAATATTTTTATGGGACCAACTTGGAAGCATAACCATTCAATCGATTTTTTTTTTTTCAAAATCGGTTCACTATTGACCGAGAAATCAGTGAACATACATAAACAAAAATTTACATTCAGCCGAACATAGAACCTCCTCCTTTTTGAAGTCGGTTAAAAAAAGGATTTCAAATGAAGTCAAAATCAACAGCTAATAAGAAACCAGCTCTCAAACACAAACCTCCAGTCCATTTATAAAGGTAGATCAGAGCTAAATACACATCCCCGCAATCCGCTAACATTCCGAGTTAGCAAAGCAAGTCAAAGATGCTGCTTAACCGGTTAAATTGAAAAGTTACATGGATAGCTAAGTACGTGCAGACTAAGCTATCGGTCCGAAACGACGGCAATCAGTTAAAAGCATGCGAGCCCCGGGCTTAAGGCCGAGTGCACATGCGGTTGGACCGGGGTTTAAGATGGGCCGTTGATATTTGGGTGAGAGATTAGGAGGTTCACAAGGATAAGAAAGGATTCATAAGGATGTTCAGAAATATTACAGTTTGATAGTAGTGGATAAAGTTTGTCATTTCGACCGAGGCGGAATTCGCCCGAACAGTAGGCGAGGGTGTTATGGAGCCCACTTGTCTAAAACGACGTTTTTCAATACACTCACGAAAATATAAATAGTTGGTGGTTGACATGCGACTCTTGAGCGTCGCTTAGCGCCCAGCCTGATACAATAAATGTAATAAATTTTGGCGGGGAGAAGCTCGCGTACTTTTCCGCACTAGTGCGAAAAACAGTAAATTGCGTACCTAAAAGCGGTAGGGATAAGAGCAGTTATTCGAGCTAGTGTATTTAAAAGTTTCTTCTGCTTCTTGTCTAAGAGGAGAATGATATTCTAGTAAGAATGCATGATGTTTATGGAGAAGCGTCGTGATAGTCCAATGGTTCAGCACCCGCCTCTCATACTTGAGGTTGCAACAAGGCAAACTTATCGATGTCAATTAAGTACTTTACGAAGTATATCTAGGAGATTACTGTCACCCCGTGCCTCGGAAAGTACGTAAAGCCATGGGTTCCGGTTGACATTTGCAGATTTTTGACATTCGTTACAGGTAATCAGAAGTCAGAAAGTGTGACCGTCAGTCTATCCAGTATCGTATTGCCCATGCAGTAACTGGGTTGTGGAGGTCTGTTAGGCAGTCGCTCCATGTGATACACAGGTATTTGGTTCCACTGGAAGTCGACCCCCCAAGCCAGTTGGAAAAAAAATAGGGAGATGATGTTTATGGAGAAGATAAGTTAAGGGTTTTTTTTACCTATACAACACTATTTTTAGTATATGCGAAACCTGAATATAGTTTATACAGAATCAGTAGCTAAATCGATTCCAATAATTTATACATCATATTATATTTTTCCCAAAAATATTTAAAAAAGATCACAAATTGGACACCACTGATACTAAGTACAACACAGGTCACGGTAGGTCATAGTGTGCATTAGGCACTTGCGTACAACTGGGAGCGGGAACAAAACAACCTCTCAGTCACCCGGATGGCCCGGTGACCATGTATTTGTGCAGACAACCAGGTAACATAACAAGCTTATAATTTTGTGATTTTTCACGTTACAGTTATGAAATTTTGTACATTGATTCTTACATAAAAATACTAGACACATGTATTTGGTTTCGCATGATACTAAAACTAATGTTGTATATGTCTTATTTTAGAAACTGGCATTTTGGTAAGAAAATTTTTATTTTTGTATTTTGTAGAAAGTAGATGGTAGTTTTTGTGACTTCTGAAAACCTTCCACAAAATATGCTCTTAAAAAAACCTCTGTTAATACTTCACTAGGTTTCAATACTCCCAAATACACGAAACATCTGGTCACAGTCATTATGTTCAATTCTCTAACTACGAACGTTTTCCAAGAAATTAAGCCCACATACAGTACGACCCATTCACTAACTAATGCGAAACCCATTACTGTTGTGTCCTCGGCCTTACCGTCGTGAGACGAGCACAGAGGGCCGTTTAACTGTATTTCAGCGGATTTCAAAACGTATTCACGGGAAAATGTTACTATTTGAAGTAACAAGACATAACACAAAATACACCACTCGAATACGTTGGGAAATATTATTAGGAAATAAAACGTTTTCAGCTGTAACAAATTCGCAGTTATGGGTACAGTTTACAATAGATTTTAAAATGAACTACAGTATTTGAAATCTGAAGATCAGCTTTATGCTCTTCCTCAAACGACTGCAACCTTATTGGAGTCTACATTCTTCCCCCTAGGAAACATCCGACTGGATCCTTGCACTAGTTTCTGACGTTTTATAAGTTCTCATCTAGGCCTTATCATCGTCATCATTATTTCAGCTGTAAGATCTTTATTGTTGGACATAGATCTCCCAAGTACCACCACAACGAACGGTTCTGTGCGCCTCGCATCCATCCATGCAGGCCTATATGACATAAAATATGTTGAATTGAATTGGATTACCCAGAGAGGTAATTAGATTTGATTTTTAATTTGACCGCTTTTTCACAAAAATCTTGTTAGTTTGTCAAAAACACAGATAAAATATAAAAATCAGCCCTTAAAATTAGCAATATTAACAGCTCATTTTCACGTCACAACATTTACGATCAATACTCGTTAATCGAATTGAGCTTCTCGATAGAAAATCGACTTTGTATTCGAGTCGCGCACAGACTTCATCTCACACGATTAAACCACTCAATTTATACTCACATCGCTATAACTGATGAACTCGTAATGCTCAATGTGTTTGACTATACAAATTACTTATTTACGCCTGACAATATCTAAGGCTAAGCGCGCACTACGAATATTAAGCTTTGCGGATAATAATCGTCAATCACACTGAACTGCTTCAAGAAGTCATCTTCTTCTTTTAGAATCAATGGTAAACTCATTAAACTGTTTGGGCCCAGTAGGTGACCACGTTAATTGCAGTATTGGTGGCACTCGTTAAGACCTTCAAAGTGTAGGTGTATGGGCACTTGGGGCACTCCAGCGTGTGGCCCATTTTCTGAACAGGGGCACCCGTCGTATACTCAATGTGAATGCGGTGTGGTGCCGCACTGCATTCACATTGTGTAAGACCTTCAAAGTGTAGGTGTATGGGCACTTGGGGCACTCCAGCGTGTGGCCCATTTTCAGAACAGAGGCACCCGTCGTATACTCAATGTGAATGCGGTGCGGTGCCGCACTGCATTCACATTGTGTATACGACGTGTCTATAAAACCTTCTTTCTCCAAGTTGTGGTGGACCTGGCTGAGCAATCGATTTAAGAACCAATTGGATCGATTGAGTATCTCCAAGCTATTTGAATCACACATTTGCTAATTAACTGCCAGGATGGCTTACCAAATAAATAAATGCTCGTCTTTGCGCACTGCAAAAAGGAACCGTTAGCGATTTGCAATAGATTTCATTTCCCATTTTAAATATTGCAGCGATTAAGCTTCGTAGTGCGCGCCTCGCCCAAGCTTTCGATCTTGGGCTCTGTAACTGTGCAGCCAATGAGCCGAGCTGTTATTAATGCATAACAGATAAAAAATATTCTGCGTCGTTACCCACAGCGCGAAAATATTGAATTTTAATGCGAGGAATATGATTTATATGAATAAAAAATACACGATAGTACCTAAGTATATAATATGATTTTCTTTAATACAATAAGTAGATTGGGTGTGAAATATAAAATGTTTCGTGCTTTGTCGTGTGTCAATCTTGTGAATGGGTTAACTTTGTCAGAAAAAGCATTGAACATTGAAATTTGATTTATTTCAGAAAGGACAAACTATAGAAGACCTGCCCAACAGTGGACTATCTTCGTTGTCATAATTTTAGTCAGTCAGTTATAAGCAAAACATGATTTTTGTTAATTTTTACGTGAAAAATGTTTTTTTGTTTTTTTGGAAATCATCATGACTTCTCCCGTTCTCGGGTGGAGCGAGTAATTCAGTTGATCTTTGCCTTACAGGACCATCGTAACTCTTTAAAAAATTCCTGTAGCCCTAGATGTGAAAATCACATCTCTCTTCTCTATTTCCGCTTTTTTAGCTGACAAAAAGATCGGAGGTTCTCAATTCGGTTGTGTTTTTAATGTTTGTTACCTCAGAACTCCGTCACATAAGAACCGTTTTGGAAATTTTTTTTTGACTAGATAACTTTTCCACTGACCTCTAGACAAAGCATGTATTACTAAAAAGTCATATGGTTAAGGTTTAGGTGCCTCATGACTTCTCAGCTATCGCTATCTCTAAAAGAATGTCATATTTTTCTAGTATTATTTGAGCTATAAGTGGTTTCCGTTCGCGTGAGGCAACAGTCCTCACGCCCCAACCAAGCCGGGATTGCCATCCCAATTTCCGGCCAACGTGGGTGCGGGTTTGCGGACGACGAGCGATGGGTAGCCCGCCGTCTGACCGTCCAGTAACCGTCCGGACCGAGCCCAAGTCGTCAACGGCGCGTATTGTTTAATGCGCGCCTAAAGGAGATGTCAGCAACTGTAGGGGCCCAGCAGGGTCGAAGCCTACTGCCATGGGTAGTGTGAAAACGAAACCCGGGGCCCTGGGACGAAGGCAACGAAGAAACAGGAGTGGGTTTTTAGTCAGTAAAAGTCTGACACTATCTCCCGCTTCGCACAAGGATTTGTCAACAGATGATTTCCCACCTAAGAAAAAAAAAGCTATTGTGTGGTTTTAGTTGCTGCTGCAGAGATTATATAACCAAATGGCGTATCCTTGACCCATCGAAAATACAGTGCCAGTGTGGAACCTCGTCACAGGATATGTTTAGTACTCAAATTCAAGTAAACGTCAATTTGCACTAAAACTGTGTGAGCGCCATCTGGTAACAATAATAGAAAACCACAACATAAGCGAACTTGATCGACTACACTGTAAAAAAAAACTCGCACTAGGCCCTCAGAAACAACTATCTTCACAAGTTTCATCTAGCCAGGAAGTCGGCGTACTAGAAAACTAGAATTATATCAAATTCCTTAATATTATTCTTAGATGTCTCAGCCACCCATGAACTATCGGGAATAATACCGTGGGACATCTCCATACAATTATGATAACAATGATCGTCCTTGAGTTGTCTCCCAGAGTTCGTTCGACTGTTAAAGGACTAAAAGGGTGTCCATAAGAAATGCCCAAAAGGAATTATTTTCGCCTATCTTATATTTTTTATGTGTAGTGGTAGAAGGAAGGTTCGATGACCGGAGTGGGCACGAAATGTTTGTTGTATCTTTTAGGACAAGAAAATAGTTTTCTTTCTGAAGTGTAGTCTTAGATTTGTCTGACGTCAAAGATTTGATGTCTAGATTTTCGCCTCGGTAGGTAAACAGTTTTGCTCTTTACATATTAGGTACTAAAACCTCAGAAGCATAAATCTGAAATATCAAAACATTGTTTCAAATACACTAGATAAATTTTTAATAGCGGAAAGTCAATTAGAATTAAAAAAAAACAATTTAAAAAATATATCAATTGATTTCCTGTACATTTAATTTTCCAATCAACTAGATATAATTAAAGTGTGGAAACAAATATATTTTATATTTTGTTCGTGAAATAGTAGTACATGCGGGAATATAGCGGCGGACTCACCCGTGTGTGCGCATACCAGAAAATTGATTTCAGCAGGTGTTCCAAGCCAAATTGTTCTGTTTCTACCGCTAGCACTACGTAACTGGGGATATAGAGATGTAGGTACTGCATGTAACGTACCGATCATTTCAGTTTTGAAGCGAGCTTTTTATATGAATAAGTGTTGTTGTGTTTTCAGATTGTGTTGCGGTTGCCTTACAGGCAATGCTGCATTTGTTTACTTCACAGATGCAGCTATTTCAATTGTATTCAGTTAATTGACATTCCTGCTTACTTATGCAGCAATGTTCAGTTAACAGAGCACAATTTAATATTGTTTTCAGGGATTTAATAGCATTGTTATAGCGAACAATCTTACCTGACCTGAAATATTTGTTTCTGACCTTAATTAGCCTCGTCGCTATGTGACCGTGCATGGAAATAAAACAGTAAAAAAATGATTTTGCAGTAATCAAATGGATATCGAGACTTCTATATTTGGACATCTTCAGGTTTAAATAAATAACTTAAGGAGTATGAAAATAGCAAAATGGTGACCATGACATGGTGTAATTTGTTTAAAAGAGATTCTCTCATAAAATCTACTCATAAAATGTTACGCGCTCGTTTTTGTTATTAATGCATCATACATTTCATTAGATTGTGTCTTCGTGTGTGATCTAACTCATTATTGCTCATCAAATCACACATCATGTTGTTTGTAGTAGCATGCATTATCCTCCTCGTCCAACAACGAATTCAAGCGCCCGATGGACTTTTTTTTTCGGTTAGAAAATTATTCAATGGTATCCCCCGCTCTTGGGCGGAGCGAGAGATAGTGTCAGACTTTTACTGACTAAAAACCCACTCCTGCTCCTTCGTTGCCTTTCGTACCGGGGCCGAGTCTTCTTTTCAGAATCAGACCCTTAACCCCTGGATGTTGGACGGACAAGGCCTCTACCGAGCGACTGTATACCAAATCCTTTTTTTATTTTGACTAACACAATTTCAAATAAGAAACCTTAGTACCACTTATGAGCGTTCATAATAAAGCACACTCTATGTGATCGTCCATCGGCTACAGCGCCACAAAAAGCGCTATATCTCAGCGGCCAGCGCAGGCGGCGCTAATCACCGCATACGTCACTAGCCACGCCCCCTGCCCAGTGGCCAGCGCTAGCATTCCATGTAATTGACAAGTTTTTGCTACTATTAGTTGACTACTATTACATGCACCGATCTACCTACATATTGCGACTACTTAAGGACACACAGGTAATTCATACAGTGTTACTTATTACTAATTGCTTGCCATAACGTATCTCACAGTATGCAGACTGGCAGAAAATATATTTAGTATCGAAAGAAGTCCACTGGACATAGGGCTCTCCCAAGTGTCGCCATAATGACCGGTCCTGTGCGTCTCGGATCCATCGGATTCCCGCGATTCTCACCAGGTCATCGATCCACCTTGTAGGAGGCGTTCCAACGCTGCGTCTTCCGGTACGTGGCCGCCATTCCAGAACCTTTCGTCCCCATCGACCATCTGTTCTGCGAGCAATGTGCCCTGCCCACTTAAGTTTGGCGATTCTTCGGGCTATGTCTGTAACAGGCCCACTGTGATGCCACGAACACACTTACGGACGTTAAATAGTCTATAATAAACTATTTTTCCTTTGGGTGACTTTAAGCATTCTTATGAGGCCCATTGTACGCAACCACGTTTCAGAGCCATATAATATGTCATCACTGGCAACACGCACTGGTCATAGATTTTCGTCTTGAAGAAAA
The DNA here is from genome assembly GCA_949316375.1 of Mythimna vitellina. Classification (NCBI taxonomy): domain Eukaryota; kingdom Metazoa; phylum Arthropoda; class Insecta; order Lepidoptera; family Noctuidae; genus Mythimna; species Mythimna vitellina. Next base: position 23,771,379 of record OX438698.1, read on the forward strand.
AATATCGAGCAGCTTCCCGAGCACTGCCCAGCTGTGAAGTTTCATGCGACTTTAGAATAGAATTAAATTGGAATGAAAGACTTTCATAAAGATGTGCTACGCAATGTATTGGAAGAGAACACCGGGCGTTGCTTGATCCAATATAAGCCGTTAGGTTATGGTCAAAGTTATAGAGCCTTCTCGTATGTAGCCTATTCTGTGTGCTTAGTGCGATGTTCCGATTGGCCCGCTCCAAGCACTCAACCAATCAGAGAGTCAAACGCTGTAAAGGTTTACGTCGCGTCAACGTTAAGAACAACTCACATTCGTCACCCTGATTTGCCAATCCTTGTCTCAGCTATATTGGAGTCAACTGCCAGTTTAACTACTGGATGTCTCACAAAAAACTCATTTGGTAGATGTTTAAACAATTAAAATAAAACAATAAATATATTCATACACCACTATTTTTTAATTAGCACAAAACCATGGAGCTCTATCGGTACCCGTTACTGATTATATTTGTGTAGTCAAAAGTAAAAAAATTGGGCAAGCGCAAGTTGTTCTCGCGCACTGAGGGTTCCGTACAAACTTACCTATGTTCAATTCCCGAATGGAGTCTCGAAGATTTTTCCGAATCGCGAGAAAAGTATTTTTTCAATTATATATATAATTATATAGTATTTTTTTAATTCATCATCATTCATAACAATTGCTACTAGAAATTACTACGCGCAGTTGTTTTTTCATTTCGATCTCAATTTATTCATTCATAATTATATTCAATAGTCTGTACAATATTTCCATAAATTGAGTGACATTTTGGGATATAAACAAACGCTCATAACTTTGTTGTTAGTGAATATTATTTATTGAGGCTTTACTTAAATAATAACAAGGTCTTTCTAATAAACCCTTTAAATATTTATACTAATTACTTTGTGATGTATATACGCGTTAATTTACAAAATCAATAACTGAAACAATGGGAAAATTACTTTTTGAAAATTAAAACTTCATAAAACGCATACTTACCAGAAGTTGAGCAGGATTGTCTTTAATTTCTTGTCTAATGGTTTTAAATGTCTATCAATCCCACATTTTTTTAAATGTTTAATAAAGTTTGTATGTTTTATTTATTTATTAAACTTCATGCAACATAAAGTACAGAGGCAGACTTAATGCCTTAGGCATTCTTTACCAGTCAACCTATGTTTGTAAATCGACCACGCCTCAACGACTGGACGAAGTTGGATGAAAGGAAATAAGGTATACCTCGGTCGGGATAAGACATACGTGTTTTTTTTCCTGTTAGTACGTTTCCGTAGAATAATTTCCGGCGAAGTCGCAGGCAAATGCTAGCTTGTTGTTTGTTTGGTTTACCTTAATATCCCAGTTCAGTAATGCTTGATCACCTACTTAATCCTAGTTTAGGTTAAACTACGTATCACCAGATCAGGTTGGCAAAAGAATCTAAGGCAGCCTCCATAAGCATACTGAGCGACTCAAGGTCTTCGCTCGACCTGCTGAGGAGACCGTCTGTTACTCACCACCTGGCACTCCAAATAAAGAGTTTCATCCGTGTTATCAGAGAGGAGGGCAGTAAAGTGAGGCTGTTCTGGCTCAAGTCCCACGTGGGAAGTTTCAGATCTTTCTAATTTTGTCAGTTATTATTTTTAGGATTTTTGTTAACCAAGACAAGATCACTAAGGTTTGAATAAAAAACCAGTTGCACGGCCTTTTGATTGTTTATCACAGTCAAGCCAATAGTAAGCTGCTATTTTTTTAAGACTTTTTTGAACATCGATTTAATATTTTTGACTTAATAGTTGTAATGTAATGAAGATATGATGTTCATTCTTATTATGTTGATATCCTTCTATTATTGTAATTTTTATTTATTTAATTTTTTATGACTTTTATCCAATAATATTTGTTACTTCTTTATTCAACATTTTTGTAAAATATTCAGACACAGTGTAAAAACTGTTATTGAACAAACGGATTGAAAAATACTTTTTAAGTGAAAACATAAAGCTTTTTGCTAAAAGCTTACAAAGATACAAATAAATGTATACGTACATAGCTACATTTTAGGGTATGTATGTCTTCTTACACTCTGGGTGGACCACGAGGGAGTTTCAGACTTTTACTGACTAAAATCCACTTGTGATCCTTCAGTTGCTTTTGGTATTCCAGAGCCATGGTAACTCTTTCTAACAATCTGCCAACTCGGGCAATGTAAGTATCAGTGTGTGTTATGTGTGTGTAAGTAATGTGTGTAGTATTATCTTCTTGTTAGGAACAGAACATAGATTGGATCCACACTAACAAATCGCAATAATTCAGCATATTTGACCTCCTAGGTCAAAGTAATCTATTAGTCAGCGGGGTGTGGATGTAGAGAGCACCTAATATATTAGATTCAAACGAAACTCTAATAATAAAATTAATTATTGAATTAAAAATATTGTAATATAGTATATTTTTTTTAGTACATACGTATTTTGTTTTTTGTAATCTAAGTTAATTTAATCTAGGATTTTAATGTGATTTAATTCAGAACATTTTATTTTTATTTAATTAATTTGTAATTTGTATTCCAATCCTATTATAATTGGTTTGACATGCGTATTCTAATCAAGTTTAATTATGAAATTAATTTTATTTTATTATTTAACTTTTAATATTGTTTATTTTTTTTCTATGTGTCATACTTTTATTTAATATTTTCATAATTATATAGAGCTATGTTCACTTGTTTATGCATAAGTTATGGTTGCCTTTTATTGAGTGTGCATTATAGGACTAGGTTACGTGTACCAATTTTCATTTCTAATCTTTTTTCACACTCGTTGATGATCCTTAAATAGATAAATAAACTCCAGCATGTAACTGTTGTCTAGCACAGAAGGACCAGGTGGCGATAAAGAATGAATATGGCCCTTTTTCTTGATACATTTTGAAAGGGTTTGTCTATATCCTAAATTGAAGATTATTCCTTCCATACTGTTAATACGTTACAAATAAAAAAAAAACAAAATCTTTATTTTTTCTGAACCAAATAGTACATTAGTACATTAAGTACATTAGTTTAGTACATTAGTAGGTGATTGTAGTCTCCTTTTAGACGTGTAATGCCTGTATTAGAAGGCTCGGTTCTTCCACAGCAATATACAATTAATAAGCAACTTAGATATAAAGCATGGTTGTCTTATGTTTTAATTTAGGGAATTTTAAAATAGCGTATGTTGTTTCAAGTTGCCAATTAAGGTGAGAATCTCCTTTAGAGATATTAACGAGTGGGTTCGGAGCATTAAACAAACTATTCCAAACAACGCAAATGATTTATTCATGTAGGCTTTAGGTATTTAATTCATAACAGGCTTTGAGACAGTTTCTAGGCACTTGTTATTCGATGTCCAAACATCAAGAGAGATCTTGAGGTCTTGACCACCTGTTATGTTACCAGACTCGCTGCGAACGTCTTGCCAGACTCTGTCGAAGTGCGCCCTTGCGCATTTGCGTACTGTTTTCAGTTGTAGTCTCGTACTGTTGACCTTTCAGACACGTGTATTACTCTCGCTCTATTATAAGGGACTTGAATATACCTAAATGGCGAAATGTTGGTCGAATCGTGTTCGACCTGTTTGGAGAACAATCATTTTTTGTAAATAAATTGCTAATTGTAGATGAAGTCGTTTTATTTATCTAGCTTATCCTGTCCTATTGCTGACCAAAGGCCTTCCTCCATCCCTTCCATTGATCCTGCCTCTGAGCCACTTCTTACCAATATCTGAGGAAGATATCTAAGTCGGCACTCCATCTCCTTCGGGGTCATTTATCGATTTCAGAGCATTAACTTTGTGTTTGGATCTACCTATACCCTAATCCCCTAATATCGATATGCAGCAGTCATGTCTAGCCCAATCCCATCTAAGCTGGAAGCTTTCTGAGATACGTCAACGATCGTTGTTTAAAGGTTTAAAAAAATTTTGTAAGAACACGGTCCCACTTTCTGATTGGTCGGTTTATGACACCCCAATGTCATTTTGTAAAAAGGACACAAGAATATAGTAAGCGCAATAGTTGTATAAATCGCCATGGAAAAGGACTTCTAAAGCACATTTATTTCCAGTTAAAACATTCCAGCTCACTGTTCCAGCATCAGTAGACGAATGTGTCGCCTTAATCAAGGAATTAAACTTATTTTTCTAGACGGAGATAGCGAGTGGGGATTAGTGGGCATGGCCGTGACGGCTGGCGGGACTCTGGGCTGGGCGCTTGTCCCCGCTCTCCCCTCGACTGGACGGCTAAGTGTTTGCATTTACAAAGGAAGCTTGACTTATTGGGGAGAGATATTTTAAGGATTAGTTTACAACATCTAATGGTTTGACTGCGACATACTTTTCTTTTTTTGTCTTTTTTCTGTGTGATAAAAATAGTACATTTTGATACAAGTGGAGTAAGTTTATCATAGCTACCGAGGAAGGATTCGCACGTGCCGGAAGCGAGGGTGTTATGGAGCTGAGTGCTGTAGTGACAAATTATTACGTGTATCAAACGATGTTTTTCAATACACTTACGAAGATATAATTAAATAGCGGTTAACGCACGTTACCCGCTAGCGCCTACGCTTAGCGCCTAGCCCGATACGATAAACATAACAAATTGTGGCGGGACGAGCGTGCACACTTTTCCGCACTAGTTTGAAAAACAGCAGATTGCGTGCCTAAAAGCGGTAGGGATAAGAGCGTGTTTTTGAGTAAGTGTATTGAAACATATTTTATATTAAGAAGTACATATTATACTCCTACCAATATTATAAATATGAAAGTCTGGAGATTTAGATTTATTTATTTATTTACTAGTTGCTGCCATCGCCTTCACCCGCTTGAATGTAAAACATTACCCAAGGGACATACTCCTAAAAGTATTAGAAGTGCTATTCCAGGAAATGGTCTATCCGTGTGTATCCAAGCCCGGTCAGCCGCACGAGGGTTAAGAAGTAACAAACGCATACACTGTCACAACCTTTCACCTTTATAATATTAGAGTGATGTTTGTAAATCAATCATACCTCGACGGCTCAACATATTTAGATGAAACTTTTCACACGGGTTCACCATTTAAGTAAATTGTTCCCGGGGGATAACTTCAAAACGTTACAAGGGCGAAGCTGCCTGGAGAAGCTAGTAAATAATAACGTCGTCGAAATGATAAGATAGAGCAGGGGTAAAGAAAACGAGTGAATAAACACAATTAAGTGATTGCTTTTGAAAAAAAATTTTTATCTAAATAGAAAAAACGTTTATAAGCGGCTTTTCGATAACTTAAGTTATTGAAAGCCGTATGTTCGTTTGTACCGTTGAGTTGCGTATCCGGCACGAAGGACCATTTAAAGTACCGGACAGATTTAGTTCCTGAACTGTACACAATAACAGGGCCTCAAGTCTGCTATTGCAATAGTGTCAGAATAGTCTATCATTGACATCATAATTGTAAATTATTTGGTAAACTACTAATATAATGGCGTCATTATGACTTTCCAATGGTCAACCACTGACACTCCATTGAAAGAAATGGCATAGTATGGTAATCTCGTACATAATGACACATTAATATTTCACGTATGCGGATAACTGTCAAAATTTTAACAGTTCTTTTGATCAGTGACTTACAATTAGAACGTCATTCTGCATTCATTGCTTTTAATTTGTTTCAAGACAGCTGAATATTGTCATTCTACCACAAGATCATTGCCCGATCAATGATCGGCCATTATGAATTATTATGAATTACGAACTTTTAGCAAAATGACGATGGGATCGCGATGGAATGACGAATTTATAAAAATAGCAGACTTGGGCCCCTGCTGGTTTGTGTGTTAGGGTAGCGAGTGTGACCAAAATGTAAAACAAAAGTTTATTTATAACTAGTGCCGTACTTTATAAATGTTGATGATTTTCATATGTACGTACGTTTCGCGTGTTAGTAATTTACACATTGAGTTTAAGTAGCAATATTTGTTGTAACAAAGAATTTATTTATTCGCCTTGTCAGCCAAAAGTGAGGTCAATGAACGTAGACCGTACATCATTATCTTCACTAGCTTTATCGTTGAGATTAAGTTAATCTAAGCGAAAATATATAATTACTTGAAGTGACAATTATTAGTTGTTAAGCCTTTTATCCGCCTATGTCGTATATATCCGACAAACACTATACTGTTTATTCCGCCAGGGTCGTACATCCACGACCAAATATTCCATCTTGTCAGCTCTTTTGTCACTTATGGTTATTTAGGCACGCCACAAATATGGCGGTAAGTCCCCTCTTTGAGGCGTGGTTGGAAAGACCTCAAGGCGCCTTTACCTTCCGCATTTTCGGCCACCGTAGGCGCGGGCTTGCTTACAGCGAGCAACTGGGTAGCCTGCCTTCCGACCGTACCGAGCCCAAGTCGTCGACGGTGCGTATTGTTCCACGCATACCTCAGGGAGATGTCAGCAAGTCGTAGGGGCTCAACAGGGTCGAAGCCTATTGGAGCCATAGGTAGTGTGAAAACGAAACCCGGGTCCCTGAGCCGAAGGCAACGAAGGAATAGGAATGGGTTTTTAGTCAGTAAAAATCTGACACTATCTCCCGTACCGCCCAAGAGCGCGATTTGTCATTAAATGATTTTCCTACTAAAGAAAAAAACTTCTCATCACTTTTATCACCTATGGGTATTGAAGAACTAAACGAGATGGAGTGCCCAGTCGCAAACGGTTATAGGGTTAACGACTGAATGAAAAATGAAAAAAAAAGGAGTGATGACTTTACCTCATTAAAAATCTTCTTTTACAATCTCTTAAAGCAAAAAAACAAGCTTTTAAATTTTCTTCAGAATATTATTTTCAAAAGGGCGAATATTTATAGGCTGTACAAACATCTGTCTTCAACATTCGTAAATCAGAGGAGTTCGGACTACAAGCCGTTCCCCCCTTTCAATGGCCGCCCTTAAACTTGTTATAATGAGGGAACTTTTTTCATTTCTTTTTAAAAAAAAACTTTCCAACAAACCTCCTTTGTGATAGTCTTTGAGTTCACTCAGGCTAATTGACAGACGGATTTTATTTTAGTTGTAAACCTACCAGTATTGATGGTAACGAAAGGATTTTGATTAATTTGAAAATGGCTGGCTGACTGGGTTTTAGAATTTTACTGTTGCAAAAGCCTTTTGTTGAACTTCTTAAAAGAGCTTGGATTTAAAACTTGTGTGTTTTGTTGTGCTTAAAGTTTTTGTGATATGTTGGACGAAAAAATACCGCACGGCTTCCCGAACGCTGCCCAGCTGAGTTGGATTCGACGATTGACCTTGTTATTAGTATTGATATACTACTACACCGGCTATTGCAGGTTAACACTACGGTGACGTACGAGTGCAGAGTCGAGTGCAGAGTCGAGTGCAGAGTCGAGTGCAGAGTCGAGTGCAGAGTCGAGTGCAGAGTCGAGTGCAGAGTCGAGTGCAGAGTCGAGTGCAGAGTCGAGTGCAGAGTCGAGTGCAGAGTCGAGTGCAGAGTCGAGTGCAGAGTCGAGTGCAGAGTCGAGTGCAGAGTCGAGTGCAGACTCGAGTACAGAGTCGAGTACAGAGTCGAGTGCAGACTCGAGTGCAGAGTCGAGTGCAGAGTCGAGTGCAGAGTCGAGTACAGAGTCGAGTGCAGAGTCGAGTGTAGAGTCCAAAGTATAGTCGAGTGAAGGGACGAGTTTAGAGTCGATTGTAGAGTTTAAGGCTACTTTTTGTCCAACTAAATCAGGGTTTCTGTGGTATAGATCACGGGAGCAAGTTCTCAAACAACCTCCACCATAAAACATCACTAATAATGACAAGTACAACACACGGTCTCAACCTAACAACATGGAAACCTAATAAAGCCGGCTATAAACTCCAGCATGAATATTTATCTCTACCCGACGACGTAAAGGCGACTGCACACTAGATGGCTGTAAAGAGAAGCTCCTTTAAATGCACTTCGCTATAGTTATTACGTCATCAGGACTTGACGAGTGGACCAAAGAGGTTAGTGCTGTGACGTTCTTTATTTGAATGTTTAAAATATTGTGGCCTTTTTTAAAAGACTCCAAAAAAAAGATGCTCGATTCAGTTGAATGTATTTTTTTGTTTTTATTTTTTTTGGCCAAAACTCCGTAATTTACGAACCAATATGGGTATTTATTTATTATTTATTTGATAGGATAAACTTCCATGTTTTTATTAAAATCCTTTTTAGGGTTCCGTACCTCAAAAGAAAAAAATAAAACCCTTATAGGATCACTTTGTTGTCCGTCTGTCTGTTTGTCAAGACCCTTTAACTCTCGAGAACGCGTGGAGATATCGAGTTGAAATTAAAACCATATACTCAGGTCTGCGGTTATTTAAAGCTGTGAAAAAATCAAATTACTGAGTTAGCAAAAAAAAGATACGGCCGTAAAGGCGCAAAAAGCGCGTATTTCGACACTCTGAAGGGAATCAAAATTCATAGGGTACTTCCCGTTGACCTAGAATCCTGAAATTTGGTTAGAAGCTAGGTTTTATAGCACATGTATAGGAAAAAATCTTAAAACTGCAAATTTGTAGTCACGTCACGATTTTTTTTGTGGTTCGGAAATATCTTCTTAACTTAATTCGGGAATTGAACTGTTTTCATAGGTGAGCTTGTACGGAGCCTTCAGTGCGCGAGTCCGATTCGCACTTACCCTTTTTTGATATTGGGATTTAGGTATTGAAACGACAACTATGATATTAAAAAATAAACGTATTTTTGTTAAAAAGTTTGCATTAAGAAAATAAGTATCACTCGATTAATTGAAACTGATGAAGAAGACTTCGATGGCTTTTAACGGACTTTGAAAAACATGGATATCTCATTTTTTGTGAATTTTTTATTTTTAGATTGATATAAACCAGTGCTTGACTGCGATCCCGCCTGATAGTTGAGAGAGAGAGAGAGCAGAGATGCAATCATTGATGGTGAGGCACACTAGTTAATTAAGAGCCTATTCACTCTACCCTTGAACACACCTACATTAGTTGAACGGGAAGACCGCAGCAGGCAAATTGTTCCAGTCCTTCGATGTACGCGGTATAAACGACGAAGCGAAACGCTTAGTCCGAACCGTTGAAGTTTCAACAACGTAAGGGTGGATACTCGCCGTACGCCGGGTTGTCCGAAGGAGATGGTAGAATCAAGTCATGCAATTGCCGCGCACACTCTCAATCATAATAAGTAAGCGACTGTGACGATAAGGCTATGGTATGTGGATAAAACTAAATGATGATGATGAAACTGGGAGGTGAGGACAAAAACACGTAATCGAACATTGTATCCTAGGTGTGTCTGGGCACATTAGATTTTTCATGAGGCCACTCTGGTTTAGGTACCAAGTACCATCGAACTAATCTGATGATGAAGCTGGAAGGTAGGTACGGCACACCGACATAAAACAATAGTATCCTAACCGTGTTTCGGCCTATTAGGATTTACATGAAATTCGCTACGGCTATAAATGGTTTTAGTGGCAACATTCTGTAGGTACTATATTAAAGAACTTTGTACTACTTACGGTTAACTGTGGGGTATAGCTAAAAAGTGTAAATACCTTTACTCTTTGAAGTCAGTGTTAAATAACGAAGCAACAAAACCAGAAGCAACAACTTCTGAAAATAAAGTTACTTTGCAATTTTTTGTGTATTTATATATGGAATTCGGTTTTATTTATTTGTAAAAAGTTTTTTATTTTCATATATATAGTGCACATATCGAGATTTCGAAAAGATGTACAAGATCGGAAGGTTTATGTTTACCCAATATACACAATATATAGTACACTAACGTACAGGTAATGATCATGTGATCATAAAACTTTAGAATGTAATAGAATGTAACAATTCGTCATGACTATTTGTGTAATAGGAGGATTTCACTAGGACCAGGCTATCGCGAGGATATTGCGATGTATAAGGTTTTGGAGTGGCAAACGCGCACTGAAAGACGCAGCGTAAGTTGGACCGATGACATGGTGAGGGTCGCGAAAATCCGATGGGTGCATGTAATGCGATACGCACAGGATCAGTTATTGTGGCAACACTTGGAAGAGGCCTATGTCCAACAGTGGACGTCTTCCGTCTAAAATCAGTTTTGAGGTTTGAATTGGTTTTAAAATGTCGTTTTGGACGTATTTTATATAATTGATAGTCTCGCGTTACCAAAACATCACTAGACAGTAGACGATAATGTGGAAGATGACGAAGCGCGCTTGCCAAAATTAAGCTATTTACTTATAACTTAAAGACTCCCAGGCTATCAAGGACCATCGACTTTGGCTTTGTATAGCACTTCTTAGCTGAACGCATAATGAAAGTAAATATTGTTTCTAGTTTCCAGCTCTCATTTTAGTCCGGAACTTTTCAAATCAATAGCACCTTTGTATTTTATCAACAGATGTCGTTTCACCATTATTCTGGTCCTCCCGGCCGCGGTCGGTTACAAATTCAAGTGATCCCCGTGTATCAGGGACAGCACTCATTACGCGACCCGAGTTACGAACACTGACCCTAATTGTGTCACTTCGTGCGTAAAGGACCACTTAGTTACCGAGCCCTAAGGAAGCTACCAGTGGGCGGTAAGTCAGAAAGTGAGTTTTTAAAATTTGAAGGGTGTTAAAAATGAGTTTCAGTGTTAAAATGGGGTAAAACGTTTAAGTCAATTGAGCCCGTAACTGTTACGTAAATTTCCTCTATATATTGTCATCAATAATGATTCTGTAGTATAAAGGCCCTTGAGCATACCAAAATTGCGGCGGTAAGTCCCCTCTTTGAGGAGTGGCTACAGGCCTGACGCAGATCCTCACCAGAAACGGGTATTTCGGGAAGTGACTCTTTAAAATTTGGCGGGAAGAAACGCCCGGGAGACACCATTGTGCGGGTCGTCCGGAGGACACGGTGGAGTATACCTAATTTGAGGACTTTTCATTATTTACTAAATAACTAGCTGACCCGGGGAACTTTGTATCGCTTAAGAGTAAGGATAACGCCATCTACTGGCATTACCAGAACAGCATAACTAATTTTATAATGACATTTTAATGAGAGTTGATTATTTTTCTCACCTTTTAAATTCCCCTGGACTATATCGAATATTTCAAGACCAAAATTAGCCAAATCGGTCCAATAATTTTTGAGTTTTAGTGAGACTAACGAACATAATACATCATTTTTTTATGTATATAGTTTTGGATACTTCATACAAAATAGTTTTTTTTCCTTAGTTTGTGCGGGTTGGTTGTAGTCTTAGAAAGTCTGGTTCACGTATCAGTTTTAACGTTATCACAACCAGTAGTAGTGGATGTTCGTGCAAGCTCGATGCCTGGAGCCTGAGTAGATACAGTTAGACGGGCACGAACCGCGAGCCCCGAATTATACGTCGCTTTTAATTTTACATACTAATTCATATAATCATATATATTCCCCAGTCTATTAGTACTCATTTAGATTAAAGTAAATGTGTTCTAGGGAATTGAATTAAAGTATCATAAATTACAGCATTTTAATAGTATTCATTCGTAATTTTTTATGTCTATTTCATTTCATTAAACGCGTAAGTATTAATATACGTTAAATATAACGAAACACACACAAAAAAAAAACCTATAACTGCCCCGCTAGCCAAATTACGACCGTTGCGTTTCAATTCTCTTGCGTCGATTGCCTCGAGTAGGTGACGCCTCCGATTCTTTTGTTCTGACGTCATCTCAACGCTCAGTCACGTAGTCAGAACGAAACGGTCGTAACTTGGCTAGGAGGGCTGTGCCCACTTCCCACTTAACCAGACCTGCAGATGTGCATACAGGTCCATTGCCCCAGTAATGGGCAATCCGGTTTATTTGTTAGCGATTAAGCCGGATATAGATATGCATTAAAATGGTTAAAAGACAATGACATCGTCGAAGATGGGAGGACGGACGACTCTAAAAGTATAGCAGGCATTACCTACGTGGATGAAAGCACGTGATTGTACTGTGGCAAGTAAAGCTTGCCACATTGGGGGAGGTAGGAGAGGCCTATCCTAAGAAACAAGACAATGTTCACGAAATTGGTGTCCAGTAAAAAAACGTAACCAAAGTAATGTGTGTAATACCCTTATACATCTCAATTAGAAAATTTGTTAATAATCATAATTAAAGCACTAATAATTTATTTAAATGCACTTAGGAAGAAATTAGTTGTCCTAATTGTAGGCAAATAATATGGGAATCGACATTACATTGGTAGCACATCGGTATTGATATCTACACACACACACAAACACGCCAGTGACACAAACAGGTTTTATCAAGAATTTATCAAAATAGGTACCTAATATTTTTATCCAAAAATAATTCCTGATAAATTTAGAATAAAAAAACTGTGCAAGTGCGAGTCGGACTCGCGCGCTGAGGGTTCCGTACAATTTTACCTATGTAAATTGTTCAATTCCCGAATGGAGACTCGAAGATTTATTCAAATAGCAAGTTTTTTTTTTGTGACTTAACAACAAATTTTCTTTTTTCAGATTTATTCCTATAAGTATCTATACTATAAAACCTTGCTTTATGCCAAATATCAGGATTCTGGATTAACGGAAAGTACCCTATGAATTTTGATTCTTTTGAAAGTGTCGAAATGTACGTTTTTTGCGACAATAACGGCCATATTTTTTTTTCGTTAAATTAGAAGTTTAATTTATTTGCAGCTTCAAGGGACTGCAGACCTAAATATATGGTTTTAATTTCAACTCTATACCTCCACGCGTGTCCGAGATAAAGGGTACTGACAAACAGACAGACGGACGGACCATACAGTGATCCTATAAGGTTTCCGTTTTTTCTTTTGAGGTACGAAACCCTTAAAGTTTCATATTTCAAAAATAGCTCCTTCTTGTTCTTTCGTGTGGATCTGACTCAAATCTGATCCAACTATTATTTAGGTACCTGGACTACTTTGTCGTTGGCCTCGTATAAGTCGTGGAAGGTTGAGGTACTTGTGCATGATGGGCAGGAAAGGAGGTAACACATCTCCTGTGAAGGAGCTCCACTTTGATACTGTATTTGCGAAGGAATAAGGACACCCCATTTGGCCAGAAATCGATTCAGTAGTCGTTTCTGAATATATTACTTCCAGGTGTTGCGTTTCTTGTCTTGCATATTTTATAAATATTATAAGATTTATTAGTACATAATAGTAACATTTTTGTTATCTAGTCGAGGCTCAAAAATTATTACACATTATGAAGACAGCTCATACTAAGATTAGCTCTTTTTACGACTTTGTTTTGAAGTGATGACCTTAATTTAAACTCCAAATGTTATATTTTAATCCCCGCAAACATGGTTTAACGGAATTCAATCAAGACCGATATTTTTTTTGTCGACAATGAATTTTTTTAATTAAAAATACTCGTTTAAGTAATTCGTTTTCAATATAAAAAAAAAACACTGCTTGGCTCGCTTGTCCCGGTTAAGCTTAAGGGTTAAGCTGATCTGTTGCAGTTTTTTCAGACATGTATCAATTATTTGGTCCGGTTTCAAATGAAGTATTTATTTTTTGCTTCATTTTAATTGGTGTTGTTATCCGGTAGATTTTTCTGTAGTACGTGATCGAACAAACAATATCATAGCAGATATTTTAAATAAAAGTTATTTAAAATAAATATAGTTGGATATTGGGTATTTATCTACAATAAAGAATATCCAATATGTAATATTTGGACATAGTTTATTAAATAGCTGCATTCCCGATATTACATTCTCTTTTAGACTGTGTAAATAAAAAGTAATAATAGAAAATATTCGGATATGTGCGGCGTATTGGGTTTTAGTTATTTTATTTTAGTGTGGCCATAGTATGAACCCGAGCAATTAACTGTGTATCGTTTTTAATTTGTAAAACATGTTGAGGAAATTAGTGATAGCATGACGAGTGACAGGGCAGAGTGGAAGAAAAAAACATGTTGCGCCGACCCCAAATAACATGGGACAAGGGCAGGATGATGATGATGTTGAGGATCGCTATGTAAGTCGATTCAAGACGGTTTCTGTTATGTCTTTGATTTGCAGGTCTTTTAGGGTTCCACACCTGAAGGATGCCAACGAAACCCTGGCTCGGAAAGTCTCCACTGTTCGACCATCTATCTTTCTTTCTGTTGGTGTGTCAGCAGGCTGTATATCATAAATCGTAAGAGGCAGAGAGTTGAAGTTATCCCATAACGTGTATTTCTATTGCCGCTAAAACATCAAACAATAAAATTGAAATTAAATTAAAGGAGGTTCCCATAAAAGAAACGTTATTTTGTCGGTGCTTTTTTTGCAAGATTTTAATATTTTTGTAGTTTCGTGTGCGAATCTGACTCACACTTGGCCAGTTTTTTTTTAAGACATTAATGTTTGCTATTGCTAAGCTAAAACCTGTCAGCTCTATTACTATTTAAACCTATTTATAATTATGTTATTATTATTATTTGGAGTTTTTATGTAGACTTCGAAAGAAACGACTCTTCGCCAGCTTGCCGCAGGTGCATTTCAATATAACCGTACCGGAATCCCAATCCTCGACGCAGTAAATAATTTGAACAGCGCACAGCACAGTTGAAAACACTTACAAGTTGTTACAAAAGTAAAATTGAATTCAAGAAACTTAACGCGACTAGGTATAAGTTGGTACAGTTTCGCCAGATACGCGATAACGCTATCTTAACACAAAAGATTTTTGTTGAAAAAAAAAAAAACTTGGTCCTTCCATCCGCGGTGACGCTAAAGATAATGAGCTCTCTGGGACTTAATTAAAATTGTCTTGGGTGAATTCCCCTTTTAAAATTCATTCGTGGAGTGAAAATATGATAATTTTAACACAATCTTCCCAACGTGTGGGTTACTTGAAATATAGGTGCGGTGCGGGTATGTTTAAATTATATTTTTTGGCGTGAACTCGTGAGAGGTAATTCTCTTCTTTGCGTAATGTTTTGAGCGTAATTTTATGTCGTAAAATATAACTTTTTTGGAAATAATTCTACCCCGTAGCGAAAGTTTTCATTTAGTTTTTCAAGATGACTAAAAAAGATTACTGCAATCGACGATGGAACTCAAAAATCAAAATATTTTTATTTCACATGGGCACATTATAAAACGTCAGAAGCTAGTGCACGGTTCCATTTTGTAGTTTTGAGAAGAACCAACCAAAAAGCCATGACTACTCTTTTAAAAAATGTTTGAATTTAGAATATTTCCGCTGACTTATAATAATCTTTATCTTTTGATTTTAGTAATTATTATTATGAAAAAATAAACAAAACAGAACATAATCTGTTTTTCGTAAGTACCTCACTCTAACGCTATTGTATTCCTTGTAATATTCCAGTAAATGTTCCTAAAGAGATTGATGGTAATCTCATAACATCATTACAGGTCGACGTAAAGAAGACACGTGTATTGTGTCGCAACACGAGCGAACCCGAATCATCGTGGGCCGTCATGGGCCATCATGAGCTATCGTGGGCCATCGTGGGTTGTCCCAAGCCATGTTATCTGATATTGTCTTTGTAACAGAAAATAAAAGCTAATTGTTATGTGTCAATTTCGCAAATAACTCTACACAGCATTAAATATTTATGTGATATGATTTATATTATTTCATGATCAGCATCACTAATGAAAAGAAACTGCAAGCATTTAAATTTAAAACTGAAAATGTTAACATTTAGTTTTAATTTTACTTCAAGCTGAAAATCTTGATCGTTTAACGGTTTTAACCATTAAAAACTGAGTTGTGACAGAAACATATTAATTACGAACTTGTTTTGAGTTCCGACGGTCTGATGGTGAGCTACCCATTGCTCGTCATCCGCTAGCCCGCGCTTATGGTGGCCGAGAGTCGCCCTCCGATTCCAGACGCCCGGAGCGCTCCTGCGGTAGCTACTGGGGTGTGAGGATGTTCTCTCCGTTACGGTCATATCACTGCTTTGCAGAAGAAGGTGATGGGTTTCCATTCCCTTTCAATGTGGATCATAACCTGAATTAGGGCCGGACGTGAGAGGTGAGGATGAGGACACACGCGGTAGTGCTCCGCAAAAACGTGGCAGATTTCCACTGTCCTTCGAGCGATCTGCACAATGGTGACACCCAGGAGATTCTTTAACCTGAATCCGTAATACGAAACTCCCGAACTGTGTGGGCGCTGTAGCACCACCCTAGCCACCCGTCGAAGAGGTGATCTATCGCCGCGATTGTGGCTTGCCCAACACGGTTATCCCTATAAGAGTACGTAAGTAAGCAATTAATGTTTTGTGTGGCAACCCCTTATAAGCAGAAGCTCAATTATAACGATACCAGTTAAACGGGCAAGGTTTATAATTCCTGTAACCGATTGAAGGGTTTTCTAGTAACCACGGAAGCCGTAAAACTCTTAAATTTCAGGCACTTTTGACAGATTAGTTAAACCTCTTTTCCTCGAAAGAGGATTATGGTAGCGGTAACACTTGGGTCGGGTTGGAAGGTTAATCACATTGTAATGCTATAAATGAAGGATACTACTGAGATAAAAAAAACCTGCCTAAATCGTTCACTAATGGCTCCTGCTTATAATATCAATACTTTAGTATTTATAAATCGAGGAAAAAAGACAGACAGACGAGTTCGATTTATTTAAATTAACTATTAGTTCCTTTGACTTATGGATTTGGGTTTTAGTAAGCACCAAGTCACAATGATTTTATTAAACTTAAACTTTCCAACCTTAAAAGATAGACATGCTGTCGCGGATTCTTTTTAGAACTGTTTTAGAAGAACAATTTTGTAATGCAGAATTTTATAACATTAACCGAATCTCTCAAAACGAATATTTTTTCCCCGTTTTCGCAACATTTTCCATCGATACTCCGCTCCTATTAGTCATGCGTTAGCGTGATGGTATAGCTTATAACCTTCTTTGATAAATGATCTATCTAATACTGAAATAATTTTTCAAATTGGTCCAGTAGTTTCTGAGATTAGTGTGATCAACCAAACAAACTCTTTAGTGTAATATGGAATATTGTTAGAACAAAATTTTTGTTAAAAAAGAGTAACCATGGAGTTTCTTGCCGGTCCTTCTCCATAGGAAACGACCAATTTGGAACCGTGCACTAGCTTCTGACGTTTTATAAGTGCCCATGTAGGCCTATGTGAAATAAAAAACTTTTGACTTGACTTTGAGCTTTATAATATTAGTAATACGTATTGTAATGCGTAGTTTGCAAAAGTGTGTTTATATGTTTATAAGCACACCCACGATACAGGAGTAGTTCCTAGTTCCTAGGCAACGTTTAAAAAAAATACCACTTACCCTTTATTTTTTCAAAGATAAATCATATTATAGCCTACACAGAAATACACGTTGCGCTGACCTAAAAACTAACAGAAATACACAAGATATATTTTCTGAAAATTTAATAAAGTTGTCCCCTCAAGCTATCCCAAGCAAAGTAATCTAAGTAAAGGTAAGTTAATGTAATCTCACTTAATGTACTTAGCTAAGTAAAACGATTCTGATTTTCTCATTATACCTTACTTAACCGTCGCTTTGAAAACTACTTATAAGTTAAAATATTATCTGAAATATTTAGATTGTTTGGTAATTACTGCTGAAGTGTTTAGGGTAATTAAGGCATTTAGAGTTTAGAATTTGTGATTTGGAAGTCCTTGACCCAGATCCTAGTCTGGAGTTTCCTTCGTCAATATCTAACTAAAACTAATAAATAATATTTAAATTATACGTGTAGGTTTATTTGATATTTTAGATTTCAGATACTATAATTCTTGTCTTCATTTTTATACACTGTTATGTCTTTTAATATCTCTTAGCGCAGGTCAGCTGGGAGAATTCCTTTTCTTTGGAAATAAGGAGTCGAGATACTTTGTTTTTTTTTTTTAATAATAATAATATTAATTTATTAAGAAAAAATTAGGTTACAGGAAGTGGGTAGTTTTACAGTATTATGTTTTTATTATTTATTAACATAGCATGGTTTCCGAAGACTTCCTGCACTAGGCGAGGCCTGTCCCGCAGGAAGCTTACAAGTTTTTTGAGTTACGAATTATTAGTAGGTATGCGCTTAATAACAAGACGAAATAATGCAGTGAGTTTCTTATAAGGAACATTGCTAAAACTACTACTGTTTACTATGTCTCAAAAATAACTTACTTTTGTATACTTATGCTTAAAACTAATAACAAATACATTTATATAAATGTATTTGTTATTTTTCTGTACATGTACAAAAGTGAATTATTTCTGTATTCTGTAAAATCTTTTCATGTCTCTATGTGTGTTAGTGCTTGGTTCATGCTATATTTTGCCAAGTCTTTACTAGAGAAAAAAACTCTCTAAATGAAGAAGAAAAAAATGGTGTTGTATCAGGAAATTAAAATATGTTTCTTTTCTTTTTTTTTTAATTGATATAAACTTGTGCTAGACTGCGACCCCACCTGATGGTAAGCGGAGATGCAATCATTGATGGTCAGGCGCACTAGTTTATTAAGAGCCTATTCACTCTAGCCTTGAAGACACCTAAATTATAGTTGAACGGGAAGAACGCAGCAGGCAAATTGTTTCAGTCCTTCGATGCACGCGGTATAAGCGACGAAGCGAAACGCTTAGTCAGGACCGTTGAAGTTTCAACTACGTAAGGGTGGATACTCGCCGTTCGTCGGGTTGTCCGATGGTAGAAAGGAACTTGAAATTGAGCTCGCTAGGTGCTCGTAGGTATAACATGAGCACGCTCTGTATTCTGTACTTACTAAAACTTAGCCTGTAAGTTGGTTCTAAAATGTACGCTTTGATTCTCGAGACTTCGAACAACTCTATTTCAGAAACGGAAGGTTCCATAAAATCATTCTCCAGTTATTATAAGAACTCGTAAGATCACACTTAGTTGTTATTCCGCACTTATCGCACCTACTAACGTGACAATGGAACCAAAGCGATACTTTTACCAACTCCAGAATATTTTCGTACATACCTAATTCCGAAATTCACGAACGAAAACAGCTCAAGTTATCCTGGTTTTTCGAGAATTTCGTCCTTAGTTCCAGTGTTAAGGGATCCTCTAGACGTAACCATCTAAGATGTCCGTAATAGGTACAAGTCATCTCTCATAGATCGTGTCACGGCTGTCACGCTCACGCACTACTGGAACAAGTAAAACTTCCAAGCCAAGACAATTGGTTAAAAATAATCATCAGACAGTGAAAAGTCGACTCTATAACTTTTAAGCTAAGTTGCGTTTTTGTCTAAGGGTTGTTTGGAAAACGGGGTCGAGTACTGTCCTTTAGTTTGGCGGTAATTCATTATTATTAAAGACTCTTCGGTGATGTGTCTGTGTCGGACAGCCGGTCAAACGGCCGGACACCGGACGGTCGTAGCCCGGACGTGGGTATGTGACTTTGGAGTTCCAGGTTATTTAATTTTCTAAAATCACAGGTGCTGGCAACGCTACTTTTTTAGTTCTCACAATTGTGGCATTCAGCCACAATTGCTTTAAGTTGTAGTTGACTTTAATGTAGTTAGGAATAGGATTGTGTATCCCTTAAATCGGTAGTGAAATATACGTTAACTAAAAAAGGTTGTCTTTGACATCGACGCACAAACGAATAACATGGATCCAGTACATGATTCTGGACCCCAGTGGTAGAATTTTTCATCGGTTTTTTCCTAATTTATAAGCTTAACATAAATAATCTTTACGTTTTTAATTTAAACTGTATAAAATCGTTATTCTAACATTTTTAGTGAAAAAAATGAATGAATTACTTTTAAAATTAAAAATGTCATCGGGGTTGACTAGAATAACGATTTTATCTACCCCGATGACTTTTTAGTTAGTTAATTTTTAATTCATTTTTTTGTTGTTTTTTTTTTACTAAAAATATCACCGGGGTTGGTTAGAAACCTTTTTAGCATGGCAATAGTGGGCATTGACCCACCTACATTTTTAGCATGGTAATAGTGGTCATTGACCCACCTATATTTACTGTACCTAATACTTTTTTGAAAAATAGAAGTAAAAACAAAACCGTCGTAAGTCAACCTCTTTCGATAATATATTTACTATTAAATAGAAAAGTTTTTTTGTTCGAGATTCGATGAAGACAGGACGTATTAGATGAAGGGCAATAACCGCTATTGCAAAGCTAAATTTTCTTTTTTCTTATTATTGAGCGAATTTATTGAGACGTTCACAAGGATGAGGAAATATAGCTGTGATACAATCTGGTAAGCGAGATAATTTTACTTTGGTTAAGCACTTAAACTGAACGACAAGTATTAAGTATCGCCTTTAAAAATGCCCCCACAAATATGTAAAATATAGAAACGGGACCCAGACCCGGGACAGTTATCTCTAGGTCACACGAATATTTGTTGGTCCATGCGGGAATCGAACCAGGACACACATCACAGCAGTCAACCGTGCCGTCAAAACTAAATAACTGTGTGTCAGAGGATGTGTCGGAAGACAGATCGACACATGAACATTCTTCTACCCAAGAAGTTCAACTTGTCCTTAAAAGCATGCCATATTCAATAGGGCTGGCATCCTGCATCAAAACAGTTTTCTGTTAGTATTATTTTCTAAGAAACTGGCCTCGTCGCTACAAAACAGCCGCTCATCACTAAATAACAGTCGCTAATCACTAAATATCAGGCGCTCATCACTAAATATCAGTCACTCATCACTAAATAACAAACAGTCATCACTAAATATCAATCGCTCATCACTAAATAACAAACACTCATCACTAAATAACAGTCGCTCTTCACTAAATATCAGTCAATCATCACTAAATAACAAACACTCATCACTAAATAACAGTCGCTCATCACTAAATAACAGTCGCTCATCACTAAATAACAGTCGTTCATAACTAAATATCAGTTACTCATCACTAAATTATAATATAATTGCTATACGCCAGCTGTGCGAGAAATATAGAGGTGCGCATAAAAACTTGCACATGGTATTCATTGACCTCGAAAAGGCATACGACCGGGTACCTCGTGAGGTTCTGTGGTGGGCCCTTAAGGAGAAGAGTGTGCCTGGGAAGTATGTGCAGTTGATCCGAGCGATGTACAGTCGATGCAGTACCCAAGTCCGGTCTACAGTGGGCACCACTGGCAGCTTCAATGTTGCAGTCGGCTTACATCAAGGGTCGGCTCTCAGCCCTTACCTCTTCCTGATGATAATGGACGCTCTGACGTCGGACATTCAGGAAGAGGCTCCCTGGTGTATGTTGTTTGCCGATGATATTGTGTTGGTTGCCGAGAGTGGCCTAGAGGTCCAGAACAGATTGGAGGTGTGGTGGCACAGACTGGAAAGTGTTGGCCTGAAATTGAGTAGAACCAAAACGGAATACTTGTTCTGCGATTTCGGCGGTCTCTCCAATCCAGTGCCTTTAGCTCTAGCTGGAACGCCCATACCGATCTGCTCTGACTTTCGGTACCTCGGGTCACTCATCCAAGGGGATGGTGAGGTAGACCGGGACGTAACACATCGGATCAACGCAGGATGGATGAAATGGAGACAGGTCACGGGAACAACTTGTGACCCACGGATGCCCCTCAAGTTGAAGGGTAAAATCTACAAGTCCGTGATAAGGCCTGTCATACTGTATGGATCAGAATGTTGGGCTATGAAAAAGACGGATGAAAAAAGATTGCATGTAACGGAGATGAGAATGTTAAGATGGATGTGTGGTGTGACGAGAATGGATAAAGTGAGAAATGAATATATTAGGGGAAGTTTGAAAGTGGCGCCAGTGACTGAAAAGTTGAAAGGGAATCGTTTATCTTGGTATGGTCATGTGAAGAGGAGGGATGAAACGCATGTTACTAAAAGAGTTATGAGTTTACATGTGGATGGATGGAGAGGGAGAGGGAGACCAAAGAAAAGATGGATGGATTGTGTGAAGAGTGATATGAAAGAAAAGGAAGTTAGTGATAGCATGACGAGTAACAGGGCAGAGTGGAAGAAAAAGACGTGTTGCGCCGACCCCAAATAACACGGGATAAGGGCAGAAAGATGATGATGATCACTAAATTAT
Organism: Mythimna vitellina; assembly: GCA_949316375.1. Taxonomy (NCBI): domain Eukaryota; kingdom Metazoa; phylum Arthropoda; class Insecta; order Lepidoptera; family Noctuidae; genus Mythimna; species Mythimna vitellina. The sequence goes on from OX438698.1 coordinate 23,793,504, forward strand.
AAACACTCATCACTAAATAACAGTCGTTCATAACTAAATATCAGTTACTCATCACTAAATTATAAACACTCATCACTAAATAACAGTCGTTCATAACTAAATATCAGTTACTCATCACTAAATTATAAACACTCATCACTAAATAACAGTCGTTCATAACTAAATATCAGTTACTCATCACTAAATTATAAACACTCATCACTAAATAACAGTCGCTCATCACTAAATAACAAACACTCTAAATTAGCCTCTCATTACTAAATAACAACCGCTCAACAATAAATAATAACTGTTGATCACTAAACCTCAGCCAATCACATGTGTCCTTCCTTGCCTTTTGCTTTCTGGGTCTACGGTTAATATAGCCCTAGCAGGCATCGGCCATACTGGGCTTCTTCACACTTTTGCGTTTTAGATCCACGATCACTATAGCCCTAGCAGGCATCGGCCATATTGGGCTTCTTCACACTTTTGCGTTTTAGATCCACGATCACTATAGCCCTAGCAGGCATCGGCCATATTGGGCTTCTTCACACTTTTGCGTTTTAGATCCACGATCACTATAGCCCTAGCAGGCATCGGCCATATTGGGCTTCTTCACACTTTTGCGTTTTAGATCCATGGTCACTGTAGTCCCAGCAGCATAAGCATAGCATAATAAGCCTTTTTTTAATGTTCCCATTGCTGGGACTAAGGCCTCCTCTGTAGGATAGAGAATGGGCAGTAATCCACCACTCGGGCCCAGTGCGGGTTGGTGAATGTCACATGTCTTCGAATTTTTGGTTTTAGGACATGCCGGTTTCGCCACGATGTTTTTACCATCGATTCGAAAAGAAAGAAAAAAGAGCCTGTTGGGTTCTATAATAATAAGAATTTCTCACGGCAATTCGAAGTCTGCATATTTAGTTGATAGCAATGAGTTTATTGTCTACACACACATCTATATAAATATCTTGGTCCCAAGATATTATTGGCGAAATTGGGGTGTATGTCATCGACACCTCTGCCTACCCTACTCTTGAAAAGGTCCCGGCAAAACCTGCACAAAAAAAAACCTCTAAACATCATTTTAATAAAAATGTAAAGTAAAACGTGAGCGAAGCAACCCTGGTGTGCAGATTAGTTTTTGCGTGCACTTTTAGCTTCGGTTAAAAGGTCCGCCACCGCCGACAGACTCGATCGACAGAATATGCATTGTTTTAATGGATGTTTTATTTAGCTTACTGCTATTTTCTTTGTAATATTTACACTTTTACCCAAGTGGCCTGGTATTCGCTTGCTGTTTAAACACTTTGTAGTTTGGAATCATTGCTTTTTTATAAATATCTAAGTAATGAATGATATTTTATGCTACTGCTCTAAGGCATGTGCCTGCATATTCTTCTCCATAGATATCTACGCATTGGAATGTGCGCCATTTTTCTGACTGACTTCTTGAACATTAAAAAGTGCCTGTAAATGGTTTATTTGAAAGAATTACTGTGATTCTCCTTGTTCCTTATTAGTGCTACGATCATTGGATAGCCAACATCCCAACCTCCGATCTGATCTCCTCCTCGATTGGCCTGCTTCAGCGAGTGTGGGTGATCCCAACCCGTTTCAAAAACATTTGAAATCCACGACACCACTTCAGCGCGCATAGGATTATGACAAGCAGCAAATGAATTAATTTAATATATGTTCCAATCATCTAATGTCAACGAATACATAAATATAAGAAGGCAATTGAAACCTATTTTTTTTTTTTTTTTTTATATGCTCACCGTTGACCACTATCTCACCTAATGAAAAGCGACTATATAGTCGACAATGGAAAACGCTTGCCTAGAAGTAATAGCTATCAGGAAACACAGACTCCGGGTGGGAATTCCACTCATTAGCTGTAGTTGCAGAGTTAATGTAATTAAGATTCGCAAACAGGCTTTACCAGAATAGCTCGTAACTTTGCCCCACTTGCGTAACAAATTACAAAATGCATTATAAGTTCTAAACAAATTTATATAATCAGCATTTCGGTCCTAGAGTCGAAGAGAGTATGTTCTAGAGAATCATACAACGATAATCAAAACATTTGTTGTAACAACGTACAAAACTAAATATACATATCTTGGTATCCCTCGACGAGACTACTAGAAACAGTGGAGTCAATGTACCGTGACAAATGTGTCCCGATCTTATTGTGCCGTGACGGATGTGTTCCGAGGTTGATAGGCTTTGACATAGACCTCCAGGGGAAAGTAGGTTCCAGAGTTTTATTTTGGTATTCGGTTCTTGGTATAGATAGAACTAATAATATTACATGCTCTGCGTAGACAGTGGAATATGGAGAATATGTATTTACTCAATCTTCAATCATCAATGTTGTATAACGGGCCACTGCTATGGCTCGACACGCACTTGGCTGATTTTTTATTCTTTTGTAGTCTTAGGGCGGGTTTCCGAATTGAGTATTTTGAGTTAAGCACATCTCAAAACGTTATTTAATGCTAAATTTGACAGCTTTGCAGGTTTAAGTAGAGTTTGAGAAATACGCAACTTCAAATACTTAAATCAAAAATCGGGTTAGTCCTAGGTGATGGCTAGTTGAGTCTTCTCATCGACCGACCTGATGACTTGTGATTGATTGAATATTTATCGTAGTATTGTAAAATATAAAAATTACATAATATTTTCTAATTATTTTACATTATTTATATAAGTTAATAAAAATAATTAGGTTGAGCCTAAGGTTGTCTGGTAGAGACATTTGTTACTTTTTTGGTGTACCATATACTTCTATTCTATTCTTAAGCATAATCAGCCTTATACTGTTTCCCTTACTGAGACTCTAACCTCCCCTCTAGAAGAGGGAATGGGCTGTATCAGCTATAAAAAAACTTAAGCAACACCCACATTCAATATTTAATTAAGTAAGTATCCATTTTATTACTACGAGCACTACGGAGTGCCAACTTAAAACCAGCGCTGGGTGTCTGACGCCCAGCAAATGCTGAGGTGGTGGACCCTTTCGGTGTGAGCACGCTCAACAAAATGTTATATCATACTGTACCTACTGACACTATTTTATGCCGTTGTGCTGTCTCCGTACCGAATAAATAGTTTTCAATTCTCTACCTGAAACTCTTGTTTGCAATCTAACAAACTGAAATAAACTTGAAAGCTAAGTATTCCTTAATAGTTGTTTACATAGAGCCTCGTCAGAATATGAAGTTAAATTCAAATGACTCATAGTTAAACAAACTAAATCTTTGTTGAACAAATTCCACATAATGTAGATATAAGAGCTCACATACAAACGTCTCTCATTATATTCCACATTGTTATTCCAGCTAGAGAAAATCGTATGCAAAGAGCGAGGCATAACTTAACAGAGGAAAATATTCCCAACCCTCGAGTCGAAGGTAACTGACTGACTCAGAATAAATGACTAATTACTGGCCCAACTCATTAGCACAGATTTCTCTCTCCTACACTGCCAAATTAAAGAGCTCACTCAACCAAATGAGCACGTATATAAAAGTTATATTTGAACTCTGCAGAGTTACACATACTCCAAAAGTGGGTGGATTTTGAAATTGTATTCGAAATTCGAAAGGAACAATCATAACAAGACGCTTCTCGTCTTTTTGATGATTGTGGTACAGTTTATTTTGTGCGTGTGTGCTGAATTGAAGCGTTCTGTTTAAATGACATCTATTTCTATTTGTTTATTAATTTATAGTCATTGTAGTGCCAGTAAATAGAATAGGAAAGAAAGGTGTCTATAAAATATTATTTTTATTCCAAAAAATATAATATCTAGTTTTACGACGACAAAACGAGACGCTATTTGCGATCACTGCAATTAAAAAAGAAAAACCTTGCAGTCTGCAAACCCAATATAAACCAACACAACAGAAAGCAGCAAAGATTCCGCACCGCATACTCTTACCAGTCAGCAAAACTAAATACTTTATCCGCATCCAATTATACGATACACAAATAAAAACAATGCCACAGCATAAAACAATCGCGTTCGAAACAAAGCGAAAAGCAGTGCATCAACGTGCAAACTTAATAATTTGTTGCCGCTATTCATCACTCTGGAAACTGCGAAGAGTTTGGATGCATTAAATGCAGGATAGGAGAGTGCGTTCAAATTGAAACATTTTCGTTGGAAACACTGAAACGTACTCCGTTTCATTTGAAATTTTTATTTTATTGCTGCAGCACACCGCACGAGGACATCTGACTAAATTGAAGCGAGCTAGTTTTATTTTTGTGTCATGTAATAGTCAGGTATTTCGGTGTATATTGAAAGGTTTGCAACCGTTTCATTCGGTGAATGGCGGTTTGTAGACGTGGGAACTTAATTAGTTAATTAACAAGGTTGTTTGTAGGCTGTGCACGGCCAGTGTCTGATTTGATGTGTGTGCCTTTCGCAGGCTGCTGATCGCTTCGTTTCACCGGTATTGTCTGCACACCCTGACACTATCGCATAATACGTGTTTACAGATCAACATGTACTGTAATTAGTATTATCTAAAGCAAAATGACGCATACGTCGTGGCCAGATCTTAGAGTTGATCACTTCATGATATGGCCAACTAAAACTAGCCAGATCGTTTAAACGTTAAAATTTGATGATGTGTGAATTTTCGTTTGGTCATATCATTGACGATTTCTATGATAAAAGAAAGGCCAAACGAGGATTGACATATCATCAAATGTTAAAGTTTGAACGATCTGGCCATTTTTGGTTGGCCATATCATGAAGTGATCAATTCCTAAGATCTGGCCACGAAATATATATCAAACTAAAAACAAATCGAATACTCACCAAATACGACTCCATATGTTGAATATAGAGGTAAGCTGCTTAGGTTCATGGACCATTGATAATAATCCGTCTTCATTCAACCAGCCACGCTGAAAATGTGACATTCATTTGGAAAAATCTATGTTCTTTAGATACAGACAAAATCCCGACTGGAAGGTAGCTTCGTGTGTGGATTCAATTGCTTTGAAACCTTTGGATCTTTTCACTAATCGCGGTTTACGTCAACATGTGCTAAGTAATATGCAAGCGTTTATTTTTCTGGGTTTAAACATATTGCTGGAAAAAATAAAACCAGTTTTTAGGTTTCCTTAGTAGGAAGTTCCTTAATTCTGCTTTGCCATTTGCCTTGTTAATTAGTCTCTCAATACTTTTTGATGGAAAAGTTCTGAACTATCATTGTAACAGTCACGCTTGGATTTATTGTCAATCGCAATTTAAGATTTTGGAATAAATTTTACTGCAAGTTGCAAGAGTTAAAATGTAGATAGTGTCGGTTTTATGTATTTTTATACAAAGTATTTTTTTTTTCATAGCCCGAAGAATCACACATAAAGTAGCAGTGGGCAGGGCACATTGCTCGTAGAACGGATGATAGATGGGGCCAAAAGGTTCTAGAGTGTAGACCGCGCACTGAAAAACGCAGCGTGAGAAGGCCTCCCACAAGGTGGACCTAAGACCTGGTGAAAGTAGTGAGAATGCGGTGGATACGAGACGCACAGGATCGGTCGTTGTGGCGACGCTTAAGGGTTGACCTATGTCGCACAGTGGACATCTTTCGGCTAAAATGATGATGATGATATTTTTTTCTGCATCTTTAAATTTAAAATTAGCCCTTAAAAATGTTGAGCACAACATAATTATGGCTGTAAGTCCCGTCTTTGAGGAGTGGCTGGAAAAACGTCATGGTGACCTCACCTTCCGCATGACGCAGGCCTTCACCGAACATGGTAAGTTCGGGAGATTCCTGCACCGAATTCATGCGGGAGAATCGCCTTGGTATCACCATTGTGTGGAGTGCCCGGAGGTCATGGTGGAGTGTACTGTCGAGGTGTGCCCTGCATGAGCGGAGTACCGCCCTTTCCCCGTAGGGACGACCTCTCACGCCGTGCCCTGGTATAGGCCAAGGGCGAGGTGAGGTGGAACGGCAGGACGCTTTCTTCTGCGAAGCAGCAATACTAGCGAAGGAGGCGGCCGCACGCGTGAGGAACAGACTTCCTTACGCCACAACCAAGCATTCTGATCCCGATTTCTAGCCACTGTAACTCGTCATCTCTTACACCTTTATACTGTGAGATCAGTGGTTGCCGAGTGGTAAAGAAAAGACATGACCTGACCTGAGTCCCAGCAGTGCAAATATTAAAAAGGCTGATTATGTTTATCCTTATGCTAACTCGCCGTCCAGCCGTCCGGTAACCATCCGAAGAGAACCCGAGTCGTCTACGGTGTGTAGTGTTCCACCCGCACCTCAATGAGATTTCAGCAAACCGTAAGGGCCCAGCAGGGCCGAAAACTTCTGGAGCCAAGGGTTTTAGTCATTAAAAGTCTGACACATCCTTTCGCTCCACCCTAGAGCGAGAGAAGTCATTGGATGATTTTCCAGCTGAAAAAAAGATTTAAAAATGTAACCGACGTGAGCTTCAACCAGTTTCCTGCAGCTGTTTTTTGAACTGTACGAGTACATCTGTTTCCAGCAGAATTAATTTGTCTTTAGATTACTGCAAAGCTCGTACACGCTTCAACGAGCAATTTCCAATGAAACCTATAATTCTAAGTCGGATCGAAGGTCCAAGTATCTTGTCCCAAGGACTTGATTCGTCCAAAGCAATACATCCAGGGATTAAACCCAACGACAATAAATAAATTGGTGTTTCGCAATCAACGCGTCCAGATCTCGAGTCCAGGGTAACAAATTACACTAGTTTACATTTTGCAAGGAATTGTTCGTGCGAAATAAACTCGACAGAATTTCAACGGTTTGAGCAAATAATTTACGTGTTTAGGAATACCTTTTGTGATTGGTGACTCACTGTTGCGTTAAATATTACGAGTGAGATGTACTTTGAGCTGCATTTGTTTTACATTTTGGTTTTTGAACTGCTCCAAAAAAAAAAAGATGAAATTAATAAAAAAATATTGTTTTAAAACTGAAGCCGTCTTTCTGATTTGTCATAGTCACACATATAACCCTTCCCGACCACGATCACGGAAAATTTCAACAGGTACGCTCCTGTTAGAATTTTAGTCAGCTGCGCAGAAGACATAGTGCTCAAGTGTGTGTATAAACACATGTTCACTCTCTGTTCCATAATTCTCATAGCCTGATGAGATAGCTATCCGACATTACTGGGGAGAGATCAGAACAACAGCTTTACTCACTTCCCGATGCATGGAGGTATAACACCACCAACTTCTAAACTCCAGCCAGATACAACATTCTACAGTCGCGCTTCGGACCAAGAGACCTAAGAGCCAGTCACACATCATCATCCTACTAGACGTACGGCGTTACGCCATCGGTACATGGTGAACATCGCACCCATACGTACAAAGCGTTTTGGGAACTCATTCATAATGCGTACAACTAAGGAGTGGAATTCCCTGCCGGAGTCTGTGTTTCCTGATAGCTACAAGTCAAGAGTGAATAGGTTACTTCTAGGCAAGCGTGCTCCATCGTCGGTCACATCATCGCTTACTATCAGGTGAGACAGTGGTTAAACGCGAGCATATAAATAAATTTTAAAAAAAAAACATGATCATGTATATAATTATATCGGTTTGTTTAAATATTAAGTATATATCACCCGATTTATCATATCGGAATTCTAGTCCCATCTCTTTAGTCACCATGAAAAGATACTTGTAGATACTACTGTATTAACTGGTGATAACTTATTTTTATGATCTCACCAAGAAACTTCCTCAACAAGTAGTGTAATAAAAGCAGTAACTTTCGTGAAACTAAAGCGACTTGACTTACTGCCTAAAGTTCTTCACTGTTCATCTCTTGAAACAAACACCTTTGGATTGCTTGTAGCCGCAAATGACCGGCTCTGGAACACTTTCAGGGCAAGTGGCTACATAAACTCGTGTTTAAAACACAAGATTCCAGCTTCTCTTTGAATGAGGTTTTAGTTCTCTTTGTAACTCTATAATAGGGATTTAATGGTCTGGTAACTAATTCCAAAGAGTAATTCACTCCGTAAGTCGAAGTTTGAAAAACTAGCGGTGAAATTGTGGCGAAAGATTGAATGTCTTCAAAATCTATAAAAACATGATTGACTAGCTTGTGCCGGCAGCTTCGCCTGCGAGATAGTAAGTTTTTCCATAAAAACTTTAAACTCCCATTTTATCCATTTAGAAGATACATTTTAGAAAATCCTCTCTTAGTGCTTATTTGCGTCATAAAAGAAAACCTTGTGCCAAATTTCACGCTCCTTGTCCCAGTAGTTTCAGCTGTGCGTTGATATGTCAGTCAGTCAGTTTCTCTTTTTTTATATATAGATTTTTTATTTCATCATTTGTTAGGAACTGCCAATTTTCGAGTTCTCAAAATAGTCCAATGGGAGACAAGGTTATTTATTCATTTTCATTATCTCGCTGTTATTACAATTGATTAGGGGTTGGCACCCATAGGTTGACTTCTGAAAGGGAAACGCGTGGTCTTGGAGCGAAAAGGGCAAAGAAGGAACATAGGTGAGGATTTAGTCAGTAAACACCGGTCCACCTAAGAGTAGAAGAACTCATTAGAAGTTATCCAAAGGCAAAAACAATTGGGGGCTGGCACGAAACGCTTTTAGTCTTCCATACTTTTCTAGGCACATTATTATCATAAAGAAAATAATTTGCCTAGAAAAGTATGGAAGAAGAAACATATATCTACAAAAAAATTGATAATATTTTTAAAAGTAACAGACATTAATACTTGAAAATTTAATATCATACATGAAGACCTTGACAATCCAACAAAAAACAGCCCACAAATCTTTCCTTCTCAATTTAATATAAGTCGGTTTAATGATATTTTGTACTTTGATAAAATAAATCCCTCTTTCTTATAAACGACTGACGAGTGCAGAATCCGACAAGGGTTCTCGTTCCTTGGAAGTTGCGCCGCAATCCTTGAACCCACGTCTTATGAAATATATGAAGATATAGCTATAATTGATTCTATAACTGGTATATTAATAAAATTCTTAGCTGTTTTGATATCGAGGAAAACTTTAAGCATGTGATACGTGAGCCTTGTATTAAGTTCTAAAATACTTTGCAATATCTTTTGAAAACTATTCTAGGGTTGTGGTACGAACTTTTCATGTCAAAAATCACCTTCGTCAATATACATTTAACCAGCACAAAAGTCTTCTCTTTATTTTTATCTTTTAATCTGAAATACTCTCCTTCAATACAGTTTGTGTTATTCTTTAGCGTTTTCTTTCTTTTTATTCATTTTCCACAACGTCCCGCAAACAGCAGAATAACGTACTCTACAGTTTGCAGTTGCTTGTTCAGAATCTTAAACAGTTAATACTACAGCGATATACATTTTTCTTCCAGCGGTTCGAAATGGAAACAATAATAAATTTTAAACAAGTTATTAAAATTCCGAATGGAGAGCAGTTGCACTGCCATTGCCAACATTTATACTGATTAATGATCGCGTTGTATTAATAAATTATTTTCACTTCGTTTGTACGTCTAGGCAAGCACAGAGACTAATGTATTTGGAAACCATTAAAGTGCTTCAACTTACCCAGTCATAAAGTTTCCCAAGGCAAAATCAACTTTAGATTTTGATATGTAGAGTGTAATTTCGTCTGTGTTATAGACAGTACTTAAGTTAGTGATATAGAGCGTCTTAAACAGGACAATTTAAACTAACACCTAGTCTTAGGTGTGCAGATTTATGATACCACGAATGGTGGAAGTATTTGTTGGGTGACGTCACTTCCGCTGCAGCCAAGTGCTAATTGTGTACTCAGGAGTTGCGTTATCTGTGGTACTTAGTCGGAGATGTACTGGAGATAGTTGAGGAGTAGTTTCAGACGTCGCAACTAAATGATGTTGGCTTAGCTCCGGTGAATAGATTTACGTCTGTATGTCAATGAGCAAACTGTTAACTCTCTGAGCAGAGGAACTGAAGCTGTGGAGATGTTGTAAGGTATTCTGAATACGAAACTTGTCACTTTGTTGATGGCTTGCTTTACTATGGCATTAGATGCAGGTCAGTTACAACTATAATGATGCAATATCATAGCGATGTATATGGATTACAAACGAGGATGCCGAATTTTGTATAGCCACTGTCCTCATCCTCCAACAGACATGGGATTCATGTCAATTTGTTCATTCCTATACACAAAAGAGAAAACAGCTGATTTCTTGTTGTTACCCAGCTGTTTTTAATAATTAATTTAAAAAAAAATTTAGAAATTAATGTATTTATATTTCTATACAAAGTCATCTAATACAATATGATCCAGCATTGTTGTGCTGTTGCATTAAAATTAATATATCTCCGTAACCCCATGTACCATACAATGGATATTATGTGCGCACAATTTAGGTTAGATCAGGTTAGGTTAAAATGTAATGCTTTATAAAACCTAAACCATGATAAAAGAAACTCTATTTAACTAAATGCTTCGAAAGACACCTGTTTCAAATCTGTTGTTACCCACCAACCGATTTGGTATAAATGTCATTTTTAGGGAAAGTTTTACGCAATGCCCTTTGTCAAATATATTTGTGGAATCTTACAGGGCTCGTCGAGCCGCATTAAAAAATGTATGACAGTACTATGTTATGACTTTATTTAAGGTCTAAAACACATGTTTTATAAAACCTAAACATATGGGACTTTTGAGATATGTCGCCATAATACAAAACAAAACTCTATTCAACAAGACGCTCCGAATGACACCTGTTTCAAATCTGTTCGTGGGTGGGGACACTTTTACACAATGCCCTTTGCTGTAAATACTGGAAAGCCTGTCTCTGATTGATCAACACTTTCTGGTTTTCGCAAGAGAAGTGGATGTTTCGTCATTTCTTAGAAAAAAACTGTGTACGACAGTTTGCAACAGACTTGCGGCCGAAGCTAGGCTAATAAAGTATATGTCATTAGGTTCAGGTGTACGTTGTTTGAGTGTGAGTCCCTATTTAATTCAGGTGGTTGGTAAATTCCAGTAAATTTCTAAAGAAAAATCAAAAAATCATAACAATATCAACATTTGACTCACAAAATGTAGTCTACTTAGTCGATATTTTTTAAATTAACTTCAGACATCACTCAATTTAGAGTCCTAAAGCAATTGATGGCGGCACGGTTGGCGCACTGGTTGAAAGATTGACTGCTGCTCTACGGGTCGCGGGTTTGATTCCCGTATGAAACAAATATTGGTATGGCTTACAGATAGTTGTTCAGAGTCTGGGTGTCTTGTATATGTGAGTTTATATGTTTGTGAACGCACCTACGCTACAGAAGTAATTCGTAGGGTGGGACAGCGATTAAAAAAAAACCGGGCAAGTGCGAGTCAGACTCGCACACTGAGGGTTCCGTACAAACTTACCTATGAAAAAAGTATTAAAATTTATCAACAGAAAAAGTTTTTTTTGGTGACGTAACTACAAATTTATAGTTTTCAGGTTTTTTTCCTATACTTGAGCTATGTGTAGCGACATCTATCGCGTCACATAAGAAAATCCTGAATCGCGCAATCAAAGTTCTCCGCGCGATTAGAACATATAGAACAGCCCGAAATCATCTATCGGGCAGTTGCAGCCCACCAGACATAATATCCCGTCTGGTTGGAGGATCCTCCCTTTGCAACGGAGGTTTGCGGTACTTTACTCTCTGTTCCGCCTACCTCCAAACTGGTGACCCTCGACAAAGAACGTCAGCGCAGCCTTCGTGCAGCTACTACTTCGTGACGTCATCATCACTTCCTCAAGCTTTCGAGCAGCGAGCCATACAGCCAGCACCCACGGCTATAAAGGGTATCCTGACCACCAGCATGCCTACATGGTCATACCTGGTCATCACCCTCAGCCTCATCAGCGACCTTGGCGAAGCACACTGCACCTTCGGCCAGTCACATGAAGAGCAACGAAGAGCCTCTCCTGGTCGACGCAAGCAGTCATGCCGATACGTCGCACAGCACCGCTCCGACTCACTGGAGCCAGCAGCATTACTCCGACCCACTGGAGCCTGCAGCATCATCCCGACTCACTGGGACAGCACCACCCCGACTCACTGGGGCATCACCGCAGACAGTTCCGACTCACCGAGAACTATGCGGCATTCGGTTCCGACTCACTGGAACCAACCTACCACTGGCCTGGCACGCATCAAGAAGCATCAAGAACCATCGATCTCCGATCTCCGGAGGGGAGTGATGTAGCGACATCTATCGCGTCACATAAGAAAATCCTGAATCGCGCAATCAAAGTTCTCCGCGCGATTAGAACATATAGAACAGCCCGAAATCATCTATCGGGCAGTTGCAGCCCACCAGACATAATATCCCGTCTGGTCGGAGGATCCTCCCTTTTCAACGGAGGTTTGCGGGACTTTACACTCTGTTCCGCCTACCTCCAAATATGAAGCAAGGGCTTTATGCCGAATTTCAGAATTCTAGATCAATGGGAAGTACCCTATGAATTTTGATTTCCTCGAGAGCGTGATATACGTTTTTTGCGACATAAACGTCCGTATCTTTTTTTTTCGTTAGCTCAGAAGATTGATTTTTTCACAGCACCAAGGGACCGCAGACCTGAGTATATGTTTTTAATTTCAACTCGATACCTTCAAGCGTTCCCGAGGTAAAGGGTCTTGACAGAAAGACAGACAGACAGCCAGACAGACGGACGGAAAACAAAGTGATCCCATAAGGGTTCCGTTTTTTCTTTTTGAGATATGGAACCCTAAAAATGGAACAACAAAACTTATTGTTTATTTATTAAAACTTCATGCCACACAAAAGTACAAAGGCGGACTTAATGTCTTAGGCATTCTCTACCAGTCAACCAGCAACCTACTATTATACTATTTTTCTGAATGAAATACCTTTCACTCAGAAAAATAGCACTGTTCCCGTTGTCATGGCACCCCTATATACTATTCTGTATCTTCGACAACATATGTACAAAATTTCATGATGACTGTTTTAGTGGTTTATGCAAATAATGGTAACAAAAAAATAAACATACTTTCGCATTTATAATGTCATATTAGGTTAGTCTGGCTTCTACTACCAACACAGGTTACAAGAAACCTCGTGACTCTAAGCTTGTCGACGGTGAAGTGCCAATAACTCCTAACAGACTTGACTTTGACTAGCCTGTTGGTCTAGTGATTGGTGGCCTTGACTGCTATGCTCCGGCATGACCTCCGGGTCATTTTTTCAATTCCCACTCAGGACAAATGTTTGTGTGATGAGCTCGATTATTTGTTCTGTGTGTGGGTGTAATTTTTATATGATATGTATGTATTAAGAAAAATTTATGTAGGTTTATCAGTGTTGTCTAGTACTCATAACACAAGCTCTGCTTAGCATGGGACTAGACGACATTGTGTGATAGTTGTAAAAAAAAACTGTTGAAGTCAAAAATTTCCAGAAACTGAAATAATCGGAGGTAATACCATAAATTGATACAATGGTTAAGTTAGGAGGTGTTTCTACAATTAAATTTGATACAGTTGCAACCAAATATCTGGTTGAAGATTTCACTAATACATGCGGAATCACATTTACATCGCTAAAAAGTAATTTTCTCGAAATTTGTCAGTTAGTACTGGCACTTCACCGTAGATGCCCTATATCCCGCAGGTACCTATCGGCAAGGTCTCCAGATGCGCAAGAAATGATGGGTCGTTAGCTTATCGCATGTTCAGTGCTCAGCTCCAGCTATCCTAAGTCGACTATTATAAGTTACGGCGTAACGCTCCGCATATTTTAACATGCTTCTAACCCTGTTCGAGGTAAGACAACATGTTCGGGATTTGGAGATCAAGTTTGTGGTCGGATTTATTTTTCCTGTAGATCCTTGGTAGCTCTTTATCATTCTTTCGGTATCTACGTTTTAATAGCAGGACTTTTTATTTTGAAGGTAAGATATTTTTTATTTTTTTATTTACTTTATTCCAAAAGGTAAGTAATTTATAAGATAAGCCCCACAAAACCGTTGCAATGGTTTGACTGTGGGGTCGGTGAGTCTCTAGACCTACTTAAATCTACTTAAAATATTTCTAAATAATATAATTTAGATTTACGTCTAAATCTATTATTTGTATGGTGTTTGTTTCACTCCTTATGTTCCATCTCATAACATAATATGAGTTTTTGGCGGGATTTCTTTGAGTGAAGTTCAGTGGCTGTTTTATTTATTCGCAAATTGATTCCTGTTGAATATAGCGATGTAAAATTTGTGTAGTTTTGTATTTGAAATGTCTGCGCAACTGGATAATATGTAGAATTATTGAAACAGGCGCGATCTCGGTAAAGTGGAGCTGAGAATTTTATTGCAGTGTTGATTACCTCAGCGAAGTTTGCTAAGAAGGTTGTCTTGATACATTATATGCTGCCAAATACTATAAAAAACATTAGAATATTTACATCCGTATTCTAAAGATAAAAAAATTTAGTAATTTCTATGTAGGTAATATCTATTATTCTGATTGAAGAATTTTGTATCTATGGTAAATAAAGAAACATCGACAAGTCTTCAAATTCACTTTGTTTGAACGCACTTATCTCAGAAACGGTCCAATTATTAAGAAAGGCTATAGGTTATGTAACATAACATTACGACCTTAGGGAGCGGAGCAGTAACCAAAGACGCAGGTAAAACTAGTTTACAATAAGTCTATAAACATACCTGCCCCAGTCGTAAATGTAGAAATTATTTACAAAATAAGCACCTGACAAGTTGTAGATATCTAGTTTATCCCAAATTTACTAGTAAATAAAATTATTATGAAATATACCGTATTTAAGCCCCGCTTATCTCCAGCAACCCATCCTAACGTAACCCAACCTGTCTACTTTTAATCTGCCGAACATAAAACACCTAACCCCATACTCCAAATCGTCCTAAAACACCGTTCTAATTCTAAAATAGATTTGTGGTTCCTCTATCCGTCTGGGACGCGGTTAGTCTCAACGATGACATTAAGCGCGGCCGGCGTCTGGTGCGTGGCAGGCCATATCTCGAGCCACCGCAGGTAGCCTAGATTAAACCCCGGCAGGTACCAGCTTCAGATTAAACATGGACTTGGGATGCTGTTACACCGAAGTGAGGCTTTTTATGATTTATCTGTGTAACCTTTTTAGTTCGTGGGTTCGCCCGATGTACAATGTCGGTCAAACACAATATGTTCTTTAAAAACTTAAGCGCCCTATGGATCAACTGTACGAAACGGCTTTCATGCGGTTGCTATGTTATTGCAGTGCTTTTGAGATGTTTGATGATTGCTGAAAGATATGATAAAAGTCCCATAGTCTTTAGTAGTGTATTCTAATATAGTAGGTTATTAGCTAAAATGTTACTAACAAAATAACTGATTTGATATCAGTTATTTCAGTTTTTACCCGACTGCGCGACGCAAAGGTCGCGCAGTCGGGTAGGGTAATGTGTTTATCAGTCTGGGCCCCTTGTGAAGATTTGATTGGTAAAATTTGAATGGGCCCCGACTGTGAGTCGTTCTGTTCTGCATTAGAATTTATGATTTGTTTTATGTGTGTATCGATTATAAAACTATTTCAATTGTGTAGTTATTTAGTATTATTTAACAGAATTCTAAACTAATGGGCTTGTTTCTTTCTTTTTAGTTTTTATTTAAGTTAGTTTTTTTGGTTGTGTTAGCTATGTGGTCTAAAAATGAATAAATTTTTATTATTAAATTAGCCTGTACCTCTTTGACGGCGCGTAGAGTCTCACGCGCGCCTCAAAGAGGTTCGGTAGGAATGTAGGATCGATCCCTGATAGGGCTGCTGGAATATTCGAAAGACTTACGAGATTAGAAGGAATACGGGTGAGTTTTAATCAGTAAAAGTCTGTCACACCAGCCTATCCACCCCGAGCGGGAGAAGTGTTTTGAAGGCTGTACCTCTGTTCATTATTAATCGGTCTGCTTTGTCTATTCTGCCCATGTAGGGGTCGGCTTCCAATCTAAGCGGATTTATCTGAGTACCATTATTTAACATGGAGCAACCGCCTCTCTGCCCTCCATAACACAGTAACTAGGTAACGTGATTATGATTTTTCATCATTTCAGCCGAAAGACGCAGTACATATCTATCTCCTTTCTTTCAGTCCATCCAAAGGTTGTCTGTAAGAAATGGCCCTGTGCGATAAGACCACCCATTGTACACTTATCTTATTTTTAATTATGTTTTTCCTGTATTTTTGTTTATGTGGTGTACAATAAAGAATATAATAAATAAATAAATAGTAGCTGACGCCCAGTACAGTGTAAACACGACACTTGACCAAGCAACGTCCCCTGACCACTAAGACGTAACTTGTAGAATTGGAGATGATATTGTTTAATTTTTTATTAATATTAGTACTATAAGTTTTTGTAAAATGTTCGCCCGGCGAACCGCACATCATAACATTTAATTGCATTTACCCAAATCAACACTTTGCGCGTCTACGCCAAACGATCAAATTATTAATTAAGCAAATCAGTACATGTTTAAATCGCCTTAAGGGGCGTTGCGTGTGCTCCCTCACTTCATCAACTAACATATGTTTTTTGTTCCATCTATAACAATACAGTTTTAGTGAACATTCTATTCATTATTTAACATCCCAGCAGACAACCAAGTGTCCAAAACAACCAACGGTCCTGTGCGTCTCGCATCTATCGGATTTTGAATTGATTATGATTGTAATGTGTCAAATGTAGGAAAAAAAATGATCTGAATGTAGAAAGATGCTTGTTCATGTTAGGAATGTTAAACAGGAGAATGTTATGTTTCTCAAGAAGAATAGGAAGGTATGTTATTTTACTTGACAAGAAAATATGATGAGCCATTTCCAAGAAGCAAAACGCAAACAATAATTTTCGTCACGTTTTTTTGTCAAGGTTTATTTCGCCTTTCGTGAACTTGGCTGCTCGTCTATCTTTCTAAACCATTTAATTAATTTATAATAAGCTCACCAACAGCACAGTCACTTACAATTCAAATAAGCTTACATTTAATAAAATTTCCATTTTAGTAACCATGCAAATAACAGGTATGCAAAATAAAAAAGTGTATCCAGAACACCTAAATTCTGAACACTACAAAGACAAAACGCACCGAAATATAAAGACGTACATTATTCGCACTATTTATATAGGTAGCGTCTGTATGAAGCGAAACCCATGGAGGAGATATCGATAGATTAGTCCATCAAGTTGGACCTTTCATTATAAAGCCTTGCCATACGTGTAAGAGGACTATTAAAAGTGATATTTAAGGTGGATGTAGGCAATTGAAAAATGCGATGATGTCGCTTGTTGCGTTGGCTAGCCCTAAAATTAAAATATTTAATCTTCCGCATCTATGGAACTATTAATAATTTTGTGTAGTACAAGTAAGTCAGAATTTATTTCATCTAGGTAGAAGAAGGAGGCATCATAATTTAGCGTACTTAGCTTTTAATGTTCCTATTGTAGGGGCATAGGTCCTTTTTCTGCGAGAAGTAGTGGGCCATAAGCGAACTCTGTGCGTGCTCTATGACCTGATGGTAAGCAATGACGTGGTCGACGATGGAGCACGCTTGCTTACAAGTAACCTATTTACTCTTTATTTAAAGACCATAGGTTGTAGGTATCAGAAAACACAGACACCAGCAGAAAATTCCACTTCTTAGCTGTACAAAGCTGGACGCCGAGCAGCCCACGTTTATTTATTGCTTCATCAGTGTATTAAAAAACGTCGTTTGATACAAGTGGAAACTTGTTACTGCAGCACTCGGCTCCATAACACCACCAAAATTCCGTATCGGCAATAAATGTGTTACCATGTTACGTGGATACGTTTTGTACGTATCCACCATTATTATATGGGGTTTTCCACCATATATCGGTGGCGCAATGCCGTGAGTCTAGTGGTCCAGGAAAAGGTGGAAAGAGGGTGGTTAGTGGTGAAGTGTGTGATGTGTCTTCGAAATTATTGTTTTATGATATGTCGGTTTCACAAAATAAGGTGAATCTTGAATTCAAAACCACGACCTAGCTCGTATTATATAGAAGTTAACACTGTTCTTTTTTTCTTTCGCGCGAATGAACTGTTTTTCTTTCTCTCTTTTTTCTTTTCACTCTATTCCTAAAGATAGAACATATATTATGCCTGTTAAAGTCAAATGTACGTGCACTCTATTACAGTTCGGTGTGATAGCTTCCCACCTAAATCCTGTGCTCCTCCGCACTGGCCGGCCATTCCTCCGCGTCACTCAGATTTAATCAGCCCTCGAGTAGCCACCCAGCAGCCTGCAGCCGGCCTGCTGGCCTCTTTATTTACTGATCACTTCCTTAGAGCAAATGCACTGCGTATATGCATACGGTTTTGGAATATTCTGCAATAATAACAGAGCTTTCGGTTTCTGTGGATTCGTTTTAGTTGTTAGTTGTAGTTTTAGTTTTAGGACCCATGTAGTTTTAGTAGTTCCTAGATATAGTAATTGATAACATTATACATTGAATAGTATTTATGGTTATTAATATTTAGGTACATATATATATTTTTTTGTATCTATTCTACCGTAGACATGATGGTCCGCGCCATTTTTTACAATGTTTTTGTTTATAAAATTTTTGCATTGGCATTCTGTCGTGCCTTCATCTTAACATTTACTTAAAAACTACGCGAGTCCACCTCAGACTCATTTTTTAATGTTTTTTTTTAGTTGTGTTTAATTATTACTTACTCTCATTCTTTGTTGTACACACAAAAAAAAAACAAAACTTAACTACAATACATGGATTTGATAATTTATGTACAAAGGCGAGCTTAACTCAATAATGAGTTTTCTCCCAGCAAACCTTTGAGTGTCAGAGAGACATCACAATCGAGGGTAGGATCCAGTGTACAACATAAACCTACATAAATACGTCTAATATATATATACCTACATACAGATATAATATAAATAACAATATATACTTATATTATGTCAATTGAGAAAGGAAGTGCTCTTTAATTTTCCTCTTAAAGAATAATTAATTTAATTTTTCTCTTATTATTAGTATTAGTGGTTTTTTTTTCGGTCATCTTATTTTTATTTTTATTTAGGTAATCGTTAAGTTAGTAATTTATTTATACAATTGACTTTTACTTATATTACAACAGAACAAAACTATAGACATATCATACCTTCAACCCAACACCGCCACCAAACGAAACCCTTCAAAACCGGTTTCCATCGCCATCTGTTTGCTGAGCGCTACTTTACAGATTGCGTTATAATCAGTTTCTTTGAAGAATTTCGCCTAGTGACGGTATTGGATTAAAGATGCGATATGTAACGTATTAAAATAAACTTATTACCATAGAAAAATTACATTAAAACATACATATGTATATATTATATAGTATTCAGTATAGTAATTATTTCTGGGGTTGATGGACCATTTATTGATGCGGCATTTTGGGCGACAATGGGTTAAATCTGTGTTGAAGGTTGGGAGATTCCTGATTTTTGATGTGTATGTGGGTCGTGTTGCTTGGGTATCGCACATGATCTACCCGTTTACCAAGTTCCATCGAAATCCATTCAATAGTTTTTGTGTAAAAGAGTAACAAACATCCATATATACAAACGTTCGCATTTATAAAATTAGTAGGATTTATCCAAGTCATTTAAAATTTATTTGAAGCTGTTATAGAGGACTTAGTGTTAGAAAGGATCCGTATATCAAACGATAAGTTTTTTTAATGTTACATTATTGAGACATATTTCGCTGAAGATATATTCCTTGTCTAAACTAAGTTAAGCCATTTCTTTTAATCGTATGTCCATTCATTCAATAATCGGTCCATTATTTTAAAAGCACGGAAGCAAAGTCCATATTAACAACTTAAGACCGTACATACAAGATGTATCACTATTGTATAAAGTCTCAGATCCTATTCGTGCCACAAACACGGCTCTAATCCTGTTATTTACGACCAAGCGACGTTACATGTTTCTCTTTAATTCTCCGGAAAATTTCGTCGTTAAAACTATTATAGACCCGTTTGGGAGCTACGAGTATGTAGGCTTAGCACTAGAGGACAGTTCTGAGGAATGGGTAACTATATATATATATATATATATAATATCCCACAACTATCACACAACGCTGTCTAGTCTCAAGCTAAGCAGAGCTTGTGTTATGAGTACTAGACAACTGATAAACATACTTATATATTTCTAAATACATACATATTATAGATAAATTACACCCAGACACAGAACAAATGATCATGCTCATCATATAAACATTTGTCCTGGGTGGGAATCGAACCCACAGTCTCCGGCATAGCAGTCAGGGTCACTAACCACTAGACCAACAGGCCAGTCAAACTGTCTATGTAAGTACATTGCTTGAAAATTCATCGACTATAACAAGACTCGCGCTAGTTCACTCAGCCACCGCAGGCGTGGGCTTGTGGATGACGAGCAATGGGTAGCTCGCCGTCTGGCCGTCCGGTAACCGTTCGGACCGAGCCTGAATCGACGACGGGGCGTAGTTATTCCACGTGCGCTTCAAAGAGATGCCAGCAAAACTGTGGCCGGGCTCAGCAGAGCTGAAGCTTTCTGTACCCATGGGTTGGCTTCCAAAAGGGAAACTCATGGTCCTCGAACGCTAGGCAAAGAAGTAACACAGGAGTAGGTTTTAGTCAGCAAAAGCCTGGCCCGCCTTCCTGATCCGCCATAGAACGGGATAAGTCTTTGGATGATTTCCTACCTTAAAAAAAGTCCAATTTATAAAAACTAAAATAATGATGTTGTAGGTACAATATTCCTAGAGCCCCGACAAAGTCCCTGGGATCTGCTCAAAGTATAAACACGTTATCCTCGTTCACACAACACACCCACGATTCAGTCAACAGTTATCCCAAAAAACACAACACAATTCAACCTCTTAGCCGTGATCCAATAACTAAACTTCTTTGTCTACAAAGCGAGCTCCCTCTCCCTCACACATATGTGATGTGAGAGAGAGGTGCGCAAGAGAGCATTTATCGTCGGGAAAGAAATTAAAGTCGTGCCGAATCGAACGGTTTTATCTTCGTGTTGATAGCGGTCACAAATTATGTGCTTCCTTGGGTTAGGGGGTGGTTCCGTTAACGCGACCTTGTCGGGAACGCATATTTTTGTAAATGTTAAAAATTATTTTATTATTCCAAAAAGTAAGAGTTCGGTGTAAATTGACTAACCTCTATAAATAATTTAGAGCTAAAATGAGAATCCAATAAACCAAAGTACCTAAAATAAAAGAATAAAGGAGAACAAAGCCCGCACTTACGAAAACAAATCAGAAATCGAATTTGACAAAATCATTCTTAAGAGCTGCTAAAAATTCGTTCTAGAAAAACGTCCCGCTAACCTCTCCCTTGGCACTTAGCTCGAAATCCAATTCCGACTTTACCCTCAGCACACAAAGTCTAAATCCCTTTAGCCGAGCACTTCACTTAAGGTTTAGTCGAGATAAATGAATTTCCACTCATTGAAGATCAATCCAGCCGGCGTTATCTGTGTTTTGCGCCTTATCTATGGGGGCGTAACAATGTCCGTACGATTTATAGTAGTGGATGTAGCGATAGCCTGGCTCCTGAGGAGTGAGGACTGCCTATACATACGACGTACTTAGGAAATTCACGACTATAGATTAGACTTACCTGGAGAAGATAGCAAACAAATAAATAGGAATGCTTTCTTTTACAAAGTTATGGCAATATATCTGTGTTCGACTCTATAGCGTTTGTTTAACAGATATTCTTACAATATATAAAAATCTCGTGTCACAGTGTATTTATCGAAATCCTCGGTTTGGACGATGTTTTATATGTATATTTGGTAGGTCTGAGAATTAGGTCGTACGTTATTTTTTACCCTCCTACCTCCTGGGCACGCCATAATTACGGCGGTAAGTTCCCTCTTTGAGGAGTGGCTGGAAAGGCAACACGGCGTCCTTACCTTCCGCATGACGCAGGTCCTCAACCGACATAGTAAGTTCGGGAGGTTTCTACACCGGATTTGTGCGGGAGAAACGCCCGGGTGTCACCATTGTGTGGACCGCCCTGAAGACACGGTGGAGCATACGATAGAAGTGTGCCCCGCCTGGGCAGATCACCGCCGTGCTACCTTCCTTCTGCGAAGCAGTAATGCTAGCAAAGGAGGAGGCCGCACTGATGATGGGCTTGCGGACGGCGAGCAATGGATAGCTCGCTGTCCGACTGTCCGGTAACCGTCCAGACCGAGTCCAAGTCGTCGATGGCACGTAGTGTTCTACGCGCGCCTTCGACGAAACATCACATGGAAATCACAGTAAAATATCGCGTTGAATCATGAAAAATATATAATATTAAAGCAGCTTTCAATATCAACATTAAAGGCCAGATTAAATCTTTCATACCATTAAACGCACACACTACAAAGGCGGCCAATAAATCAGTATTATCAGTAAACCCGTACAAGAATAGGAAATTAATTTATCGGTATTTTAAGGATTCTTGCCGGTATAATGTTCAGTTAATTTAATAACAGGGCAGTAATCTGATTGCGATGCAGCGGCGCGCAAATTAACTTGTTAGTCTTTGTCCCCGCCGCTAGGGGCGCCACTGGCGCTAGACCTAGTTCTTTTGTTTGTGGCTCACAAAGATTACTGGCGTGGTGGCTTTTGATTTGTGAAGCAAGGAATTTAACAGTTGTGTAGATTGATGTTGACGAAATAAACGTTGAGATTCGTTATAGTTTTTTTTTCTCTTTATCCTAGTGTACATCCAAATTATGGGCCCTAATTTGTATTACAATCTAGCCTTATATATGTGTAGATTAATAAGTAATCTATATGTCTAAAAGCGAAATACCACTCACTGATAAATTAAATCTCCGAAACTATAATAACAACCACAAACTTAAAATTTGGCAGGTAGGTTCCTTATGGGGTGTAGAAATTACTAAGGGGGTAAAACGGGGGTTGGAAGTTTGTATCGAGAAACCAACTTTCGCGCGGGCGAAGCCGCTGGCAGAAGCTAGTTTAATTATATCCTAAACTAATAAATTGCCTCTGCTAAGAATATATCTAACAGCACATTTCTTATTGTCTTTGTTAAGGCAAATATTCCTATGGTTTGATCAGGTCTTGTATTTATTAGGTAGTAGGTACTTATGCTACGTAGGGCTATTCACTATCACTAAATTAGTATTTAGTGATAGTGTTCGGGTTAGTACTCGAACGGTTTTGTTCTTTTTAATCTTCTCACTATATTTGTGTAGTTGAGAAACTGGATTGTCTCGATATTCACATGCTGATGAAGTCGCTTTTCGTGACAATCGGCAGATTTTTTTATGACTTTGTCGATGAACTCAAATTTTAGGTCCCGATGGAGGTCATCATAGATTCATTGTAGCAGGTTGTATCTACAACTCGTAACTCAGGGCCGTTACCACTCGGCCACAACTGCTCCGTTTGACTTACGAGTTGTAGATCGCGGATTCAAACCCAACCAGGCGCATTACTTTGTGTAATTTATTTCATCATCACTGCTCTCAAAACGGTGAAGGAAAACATCGTGAGGAAACCGCCATGTTCTAGAACCAAAAAATTCGAAGACATGTGACATCCACCAACCCGCACTGGGCCCGCGTGGTGGATTACGGCCCATACCCTCTCCTAGAGAAGAGACCTGAGTCCCAGCAGTGGGAACATTAAAAGGCTGATAATGCTAATAATGCTAAAAAGGTTGTGTCTATTTATTTTGGATTTATTACCTAGCGACTGCAGCATTTCTTGGTATATAAACTGAACCCTGAATAACTGTTTTTTATTGGTATCTCGTAGATGGATGAAAAAAAAAAAACTAAACAACGACCTTATAATTTCCTAATAAACTTTTCGTTCATTAAAAAATAAACGAATTGTATTTTATATAAATCAAAAATTCAAATTCAACAAATGAATTGTGAATAAATCAAAAGTTACAACAACTCGGCGGTAACGAAGCGAAAGTTTTGCAATTGTTTGATTTCAATCAAATTATTAACTAAAATTTGATGTGATTTCAAAGGCAGATGTTATCAGTTCCTGTTAACGTGAAACTCGTTTTGTTTAATGAAACCCTCACACGAACTTTTTTGATTACAATTCAATGTTCTGTTATGATTTTGTTACTGAAACTAGATATACATGATTTAGTGTGTATTTAGTTATGAAAGTGAATGATAACTTCTCAGTCTTTTTTTTATTATTGATAGGCTCGCGCCTGACCATTACCTCACTTGATGGTATATGATGATGCAGTCGACGGTGTAGCTCGCTTGTCTAGAACTATCTATACCCCATCTGTTTAGGTAAGTAACTAAATGTAAACAATCTTGACATGTCTTTTATCTAAAAGTTGTCTAAAAATTTTATCTAACAATGTTTACAATTTGCTATTTCTTATACCGATGTTTGGTATTTAACTAAATTTAAATAACCTTTGTATGTCTTTTATACGATTTTTTTTAAATAAAAAGACGTATTAAGATTGTTTACGTTTAGTTAACTACCTAAATAAATGGAGTATAGTTAAACCCATGGTTGTAGCTATTATGAAACACAAATTCTGGCAGGGAATCCGTACGCACAATAATGGCGACTGGGGCGTGAGGACATTCGTTCCCTCACGCGTGCGACCTCCTCCTTCACTAGCATTACTGCCTCCACGAGGACACGGCGGTGCTCCGCCCAAGCGGGGCACACCTCCACCGTATGTTCCACCATGTCAATGAGGTGGTCCACACAATGGTGACACCCGGGCTTTTCTTTCGCCTGAATCCGATGCAGGAACCTCTCGAACTTGCCATGTCTGGTGAGGACTTGCGTCATGATGATGGAAGGTGACGACGCCATGTTGCCGCTCCAGCCACTTCTCAAAGAGGGGACTTGCTGCCATAATTATAGCGAGTTAGTCATACAAAAACCTATCGAATGAAATTTTTTTCGACGCCAAAATGTAATTTTTAATCGAATGTCGACTTTTTTTCTAAACGGGACCAGTGTGCGCCGTACGTCTGATGGTCCAAAGATGGCACCGGTAAAAAACCCGCCGTACTTTAACCCCTTAACGAACCGTAATAAATTAAATGTCACCCCTTATTTTATTACTTAGCTTCTTACAAACAAAAATCTTGTGTACTCATAACCTAGAAACCTTTCGGCTCGTATCAACACATACTACAAAGCTTTGAATTTTTCCTAAAATATACTAAAAATATATGACAAATTGCCAACCCACAAACTCAACAAGCAAACTGTCAAAAAATTTCATGGCAGCAAAAAAAACGCTGTATTTCTGGTCACGTCTATGTATTGTTTACAAAAATCCACATGACGGCAACAACGGACTCCATCCATCATGGCTTGTAATGGAATTAGGCTAGAGTGTTCCCAAATTAAATAAATGCTTAGCAATTGATTGATGAAAAGAGAAAATGGAGAGATACTCTCCATTTAGTATTTGGTACCTTTAAGTTAAAAGTTGGATGCGCACCTGGTACCTTCTAGAATATGGTCAGTATTTTTGAGTGACATAATTTATTTATTATTTGTTTTTACTCTAACAAAAAAGGCTATCCGCCAATTACATTAGTTAAAGAATACCTATATTAATTCACACATTCATCTCACACAATAATTTTGGTGAAAGTTGGTGCTTAGGCTTTTTTAAAATTTTATTTATATTCATATACAAATTCTTTATTGTACACCAAGATAACAGATCACGCAATTGGAGCCTTAAATTAAAAATTAAACAATTGGCAAACTTATCGCATTGCGATCTCTCCCAAACGTCCTGGAATGGCCAGAGATTGTCTGGATACAAAATGGGGTTGCATTTGGTATATTATTCTATATTGTAAGCATCTAAAGGTAACTGCCATTGTCATTCTAATATTTGTTTTTGTATATTTTCTAAAACGTCAAAGTACTGAAGGCTTATATTATTTTTCTTTCCCTAAAGTTTTCCACAACTTCGTAAAGGTCAACTTGTGGGATTGTTACACCTACACATTCGAAAAATATGTTGTTGTTTTGGTTTTAAACGTAGTGATTATGTACATAATTATATTAATTTATAATATAATACCCCTCCCCTAAAGAGGAGGCCTGAGTCCCAACAGTGGGAACAATATAAGGCCGACTAAGCTATGCCTATAATATAATAATATCAATACAACCTTTTATGCTACTGATTTTTATCACATTCACAGTACTACAGATGGGCCTCAACAGAAGATACGTACTCAAAGGGCAATGGAGAAGATGGGCTTGGAGTTTCTGCAGGAGAACCAAGGCAAGGGGCAGAGTACATTGCTCACAGGACAGATAGTCATTGGGTCCGAAAAGTTTTGGAGTGGTAATCACGTACAGGAAGACGCAGCACTGGAAGGCCTCTTTGATGACCTGGTGAGCACATTTAATCAGAGCAGCGAAAAATTCTTCCGCATGGTTACCGACAGGTTTGGGTAGGCTATTTGATTCGGAGAAGTCAAGACTAGCTTTATACTAGGTTTTTTTAATTTGATATAAACTGTTGCTTGACTGCAATCCCACCTGACGGTAAACTGTGATGCAATCGTTGATAGTGAGGCGCACTAGTTTATTAACTATTGACTCTAGCTTTGAAGACACTCAAATTATAATCGGATGGGAAGACCGCAGCAGGCAAATTGTGTCAGTCCTTCGATGTACGTGGTATAAACGACGAGGCGAAACGCTTAGTCCGCTTAGTAACAACTAGTTGCGAAATAAATTTGAATCAAACGTTTTCTATTTATTAACTTCAAGAAGGTTTAAGTAAGAAACAGTACCCACATCAAAATTCCAAGGTAAATATGTTTCTACTCAGTTGTCGAGAATTTTAGTCGAACCGGTAATTATATTATAACATCATCCCCGGCGCGTCTCACTTCACTGGAGTCGGCGTCACTTCGCAGAATCTCGTAACGTTATTCTTGCTCAAGACTTTTCACGACAAATCTGCTTACTAAGTCAACAATTTAGGAAGAATTAAATCCTTTGTAAAAATTAAGCAGATTACGGCTTTTACCGCAATCGGAATTCTGAATATTTCCCAGTATTGGGAGGAAAAGCCCTTTGGTAATATTGAATTTTGAAGTCATTATTTCTATGAGTGGTATTTTTTTTACAAAGAATAATCGTGCAATTCCTAAAGCATGCAAAACCCGTCAAAGATAACAAAACATGAATCAACGTAAGATAGTTATTGAGGCAAAAAGCACCCACAAAGCTAAGCCGACATATACCTAAGCGAACCGACAAAAAGCTAATAAACCAATACACCATCTTATACCGCACATAACATTCCTATATACTTGCCTATTTCAATCCACAACGACGGAAAAGGGCGAAACACATTCCGTCGTCACGCGCGGCGAGCCGGTGCGGTACGACCACGGGAATAAAACCGGCCGAGCGGCTCCGGCAATATCCCCCGTAGCCGTAATATCGAGTAGCTGACATGGGTCCGGCGATATTGCCGCCCAGTCTTATCTGTACGCACGTGCCCTATTGATTTCGCGTAAAACACAGGATTATATTGTAGCAAGCCCAGTGCGAAGTGCCCAGGGGTATTACGCGATGCCCAGCGTTGAGATACGATAGTTTATGTCTATTTTTTAACTCTTACTCCAAAAAGGAAAGTGGAAAGCTGCTTATCGCGCTTTGTAATTTAATATTTAGTTGTATCGAGATCCGATAAGTGGCCACTCGTTTCATTTAACCATTGAAATAGCAACGTATATTAAATAACCTCCTCCCTTTTGAAGTCAGTTAAAAAAGACTAGTTACTGCCAGCAGATTTGCTTTCGTGAAAGTAGGTTTCTTTATACAAACTATAGGAGTCTAAAAGGGTCCATATTTGAATGTCGAATATTAAAATACTTACGGTTAAAATTTTAACGTATCATCGAAAATTTAAATATCGAATGACTATATATAACCGAAAATTAAAGTAACGTAAGTTTATAATGTCTAATGGTTAGATAACCTACATCTACAATATATCTAAAATTTAATTATCTACAAAAGTGACATCGAAATACCTAAATATTGAAAGTACAGAGTATCGAATGTCCTAACTATCGAAGTACAAGAGTATCGAATGTCCTAAATATCGAAGTACAAGAGTATCGAATGTCTTATAATATCGATATTTATTTATGATGTATGTCACAGGGTAATTCGATAATTCGGATATTGCAAAAACTCGGATTATTACAAAAATGTGAAATAAAATCTGCAAGCAACTTGAACGTAGCGTTCGCCGGCCGCTGCCGCGGCACCGCTCGCTTCGCTCGCTCGGCTCACGCGGGCTTGGTCACAGTTTTATCCTAACCTGACCTATTTCACCCAGTTCAAAATAATGAATCATACAATCTGTCTGCGACTAGATAATTAGATAATAGTGAAAACATTTCTGCGAGAGATTGTAGGTACGATTCGTCATTTTGAACTGGCTCAAATAGGTTAGAACTGTGACCAACCGCGAGCCGAGAGAGCGAAGCGAACGGTGCCGTGGCAGAGTGTGACAATTTAAAAATTAGGGTTCTATAACTCAAAAAGAAAAAACGGAACCCTTATATCTCATTTCAGATCACTTTGTTTTACGTCTGTCAGTCGGTTTGTCTGTCAAGATCTTTTATCTCAAGAACGCGTGGAAGTATCGAGATGAAATTAAAACCATATACTCAAGTCTGTGGTCTCTTCTAAGTCAATGAATAAAAAAGATACGGCCGTTTATGTCGCAAAAACCTATATTTCGATACTCTCAAAGGAATCACAATTCAAACCTTCCCGTTGACCCAGAATCCTGAAATTTGGCATAACGCATGGTCTTAAAACACAGGTATAGGAATAAATCTGAAAACAGTAAATTTGTTGTTACCTACATCACAAAAAATCAATTCAATCAAATCAATTCGGAAAAATCTTCGATATTCCATTCGAGAATTGTGGTTTGTATAGAAAGAACCCTCAGTGCGCGAGTCCGACTCGTACTTGTTCAGTGTTTTTTCCACTCATATAAAGTTGTCCAAAACTAAAAGGCTCGTTTTTACATTTGTGTTTGGACTACCTAGCGGCATGTCCGGTGTAGTATAGTTACTACTAAAATAGCTAAAAAGCTACGGACCCCTAATTATTATTTTACTGTTTATTTCAGTTTTGTTCCAAGTTAGGGAGTGAATTTTGGAAAAAAAATCGTATTAATTTGTATGAATCATAGGACAAAAAGAAACTTCAGAGCAAGATTTTAGCACTAGAGGTCCACAGGTTTGGAGTGGGCATTAATGAGTTAGCTAGTGTGTCTGTGTCACTCGAACAGCTTAACGGATTTGGATGAAATTTAGAACAAGGATAGACCATGTCCTAGAATAGCATATATTTTGGTATAGGATACTTTTTATTCCGGGATATGTTCTCTTGTGATAATTTTGTATTTCCACGCAGGCGAACCCGCCGGCAGAAGCTAGTTCTTACATAAATAATTCGCATTTGCTACCAAAAAATACCTGCGATCAATTTATGACAGTTGTATCAACAAAAGAAAATGTTACAATAATGCGACAAAATCCTGCGACACACATCTATCTTCAACGTCCTAATCATGTCTCGATTCCATCAGCGTGTGCTCCACATACCTTGAAACCCTAGTAGATACTACCCTCGTATAATTGATTCTCTTTACGTACGAGATACTCATCTCGAGGCCGCTGAAGCACCGACACATTATGATAACCACAATAATATAGTACAGGGAATACTCCACTATATTAACACTATTTTTCGCTCTATCATGTAAGTAAGGAGAAATATCTCACTTAAGAGGGTCCTTTTCCACTCGCCTATCGTCAACATCGAGCATGCTCTAAAAGCTTGTTGCTTCATTTAGATGACGCAATCCAACACGATATTTAATTAAAAGGCAATACAAAAAAAAAGAGAGATAAGGCCTAAAAACTCTGTTGGCATTCGGTAATTCCATGACTTACTCGAATATTTTACAAAACTGGTTCCACGAAATACGTGCTTTTTTCAAAACTTTAATTTTTTTGTTTTCAAAAAAATTGTCGTCCTTCAGAATCACAATTAAATGTGCAAGGCTTCTATTGATGTACTTTTTTATATTTTGATTATGTGACTACATTATGGAGGGCCACAGTTCACGTAAAGTAGCAGATTTTTAGAGGTATTAATTAACTAGAGTAGTTTTACATAAAATGTTTTTATTTTTATAGTAGCCCAGATAATATCCACAAGATACCTGTTTATCCAAAATATCTAGGGAAAGATGTGTAATAACATCATAATCACGTAAGGGCGGTTGTATGAAAATGTAGCTCAAAAAGGACGCTCTTAAGCACGTATTTCAGGTTTATTTCAGCGATCTGCTGAATAAAGGATTTTATGCCTAGACTAGCGAAAGTACCTTACTATTTAAGTAAGGTTATTTGAAGTTAGTTTTAAAAGTAGAGAAAGAAAGAAATACAGGTATTGGAATAATTAAAAGACTAGAGACTAGGTTTTGAACTTTCTCAGACGCTTTGCGAATTGCTAGCCTGTTGGTTTTCTATCGTTTACATTTTGGGCATTAAAAGCCAAGCCTATCTCATCGCCGGACCGCTAATCGTATGATGTTGCGACACCGTGGTGGTGGCGCCATCGTGGACATCCCACCCATATATACCAAGTGTTTCGGCTACACATTTATTGTGCCTACAGCTAAGGAGTCGAATTCCTGATAATTACAAACTAGGGGTATTTATGTCAAGAGTGAATTAGTAACGTTTTTAGCACATTATCGCTTATCATCAGGTGAGATATTGGTCAAACGCGAGCCTATCCACAATAAAAAAGGTATTTTAGTTTAAAGAATTAGAGAATCGGGAAAATTAAATTAACACAGGTGTAACATTTTATTTGAAACTAGATTAAATTGAACAACTTCCCTGAAAACGTTATCAAGAACAGACACAGGATAAAAACTGCAGAACTCAAAGCTAACTTAAAACAGATTTTCTCCGTATGTTGTTGGAGCTTTAGCTAACACGTGGCAGTCTGTTCTAAGAAGCCCGCTTGTCAGTACTTATACTATCTATCCACGTGCAATAAAGATGCCGCTCCATCGCAGCCTATGGCGAAGCTATAAACCTACTCATAGCTTTATATATTATGTAGCATATAAGTGTAAATGTAGATGGGATTATCCACTGCTCGACACTGCTACACTACGCGTTGATGGAAAACAAATGAACCGCGCAGCTCACACTAAACCTTTTCTTTCCGTGTGTGGTTGACGGTGAGGTTATAGGCGAAGCAGTAAGGATACGTTCCTGAGTTGATACGTATCCGACAATTTTAAAGGTGTGTTGCCATTGAATCAGAGCTGAGCGGAGTGGAGCGAAGAAGAGTAGTGAAAATTGGTAAGTTTTTCCATTGAAGTGGAGCGGGGCGGAGTAGATATGAGCTACACTCCGTTTCGTGCTCTCCGCTCAGCAACCGATTTTGTTTTATCCTGGTCGACGTCGCTTGGTCATTTGTTGTATTTGAAAGTCCGCTCAGCTCTACTCCATTACTACTTACACTGATTCCAATAATGCGGAGTGGAGAATGCTAGTACTGTGATTGGTCAATTCACGGCGAAGTGGAGAGCCGCAAGCTCTCCACTTCGCCTAGCTCAGTGTTTACGCACCCTAAGACTCTTCCAACATTCTTCAAAAAAAAAAATTCATTTAAAGATGCTCATCTCCATTTCCCATTTTCCGTCCCATACATTAAGGTACATCATATCATACACGCCGGTACCCAATACATCATTATACCACGTAGCAGCGACACGATCGATCGTGTTCGGTGTACTACAGCAACAGCCAGGATTTATGACTCGCCGTAAAATGCGAGCAATGAGCCACGTGTTCACTCATATCGTATTTGATAGACTAGCTTAAACATGGCGGCTGCAGGTAAGGTTGATAGTTTAGACGAGGAACTATCAGTATTAGCATACTGTCGCGGGTGGGTCCAAGATTAATAAGGTGAAAGTAACGGTTGTTTAAAACTTGACTGAAGGAACCACCTGCCTTGTGAGAAGAACACTTATAAACAAACTTTAAGACGCAACCTAGGTACTAAATATGATCAAGAAGTAAGGTTACCAATGTTTTTATCTATGATTGCATATAATTTGTATTGATTGTTCGGGTTGCTAGCCTAAATTTTCTATAGTTTAGATTTCGAGGACTGTGCATCGGAATTGCACAATTTAATTCCGCCAAGTCCGTTCCATGTGTTCCAGTGGTCCAATGACCACTCGACGTACGGCGTTGCGCCAACGGTACATGGTGGAAATCCCATCCATACGCACAAAACGTTTTGAGCACACATTTCTTGTGCATACAGCTAAGTATTGGAATTCCCTGCCGGAGTCTGTTTCTTGATAGCTACAATTTTGGGGTCTTTAATAATAGGCAAGCGTGCTCCATCATCGACCGTATCATCGCTTATCATCAGTTGAGGTTTTTTTTTTAGGTGAAAAATCATCCAATGACATCTCGCGAGCAGGACGGCTTGTATTTTTTCTTCCATCCTGTCACTCATCATGCTATCACTAACACCTTTTTCTTTCATATCACTTCTCACACGATCGATCCATCTTTTCTTTGGCCTTCCTCTCCCTCTCCATCCAAATAACAAAGACACACAAACCTACAAATCCAAAGAGGAAGCTACGAGGCACAATTGTACAAACACAATAGTCTAGCCGCCCTAAATTCCTGCGTAACACTAATTTCACGGCGTTGGTGCAAATTTCAGCATAGTTGTGCAGATAATAAGTTTAGTTGGGCGACAACACTTTGGATGCTGCGCTGAAAGTTGCTCGGTATAATCTGCTGGTGTTAATGTAGCTGGCGGTTATCTGACAGACGTAATCTGCATTATCTTTTCCGGTATGGTGTGAGGTTGGGATGAAATTAACTGTGACTGTACTGTGTTATGAATATTGTGTATGTGAACTTGAGATCATGATTGGCCCATCAAAACCAAACGTTTTCTGTTTCATTACAGAATTTTCTTTTTTTAATCTGTGTATTTTTAGGGTTTTTGTACCTTAAAAGGAGAAAACGGAACCCTTATAGGATTACTTTGTTGTCCGTCTGTCGGTTTGTCTGTCTGTCAAGACCTTTTATCTCGGGAACGCGAGGAATTATCGAGTTGAAATTAAAACCATATACTCACTTCTGCGGCCCCTTGGAGATGTGAAAAAATCAACCTTCTAAGTTAACGAATAAAAAACATACGGTCGTTTATGTTTAAAAAAAAAAGGATATTTCAACACTCTCAAAGGAATCAAAATTCATAGAGTACTTTTGACCCAGAATCCTGAATTTTGGTATAAAGCAAGTTCTTATAGCACAGGTAACATCAATCTGAAAACGGTAAATTTGTTGTTACCTACGTAACAAAACAAAAATACTTTTTTGCAATTCGGAAAAATCTTTGAGACTCCATTCGGGAATTGTAGTTTTTACGGAACCCTCAATGCGCGAGTTCGACTCGCATTTGCCCTGTTTTTTTAGTTTGACGAAAAAATGACGAAGTACGTGCAGATAGTTTCGTTGCTACCATGTGATAAGTACGGGTTTGTGGACTACAAGCAATGGGTAGCTCGCCATCTGGCCGTTCGTTCAGGACCGAGCCCGAGTCGGTAACGATAACTGAAAGACACACGTGGGTGTTAGTCAGTAATCGTCTAACACGTTCTCTTGCTCTTCCCTAGAGCGAGAGAAGTCATTTGATGATTTTCTAGCTCAAAAAAATATGTGATATGCAGGCTCTGTTCAGTACTGTCATGATTGTCCTCAGGACGTTGGGTGATGAGGACTGCCTTTTTAATCAAAACTACCTTTTGCCCGCGACTTTGCCCGCATACATAAAATATAGCCTATATCACTCAAGAATAAAGCAGCTTTCTATCGGTGAAAAAATTTCGCGATCGGACTAGCCCCCCTAGCCAAGTTACAATCGTATCGTTCGCGCCGAACGCCTCGAGTAGGTCACACCTCCGATTCCTTTGTTCTGCCGTTATCTCAATGCTCACTCACGAGGTCAGAACAAAGGAATCGGAGGCGTGGCCTAATCGAGGCGTTCGACTCAAACGAAACGATTGTAACTTGGCTAGGGGAGCAGTACTTTCAGAGATTACCTCCTACAAATAAAAAACATAAAAAAACAAACTTTACCGCTTTATAATACTAAGTGTAGTGTAGATTAGGCAGGTGTAAATCTGCATGAGACTATAACCTGTTTATATAGATAGTCGTAGGGTCTAAACATACTAACATCAATTAACTGGTTTCAATTAAGTGTGGGTTATGACTAAGAACCTACTAACAAATTTAGTATTTGTATGTTCTGTTTCATTATAAGTTGTTTTAAATGGACTTGCGTCTGAAATAATGATTTATTTTAAGTAGGTACATCTAATGACCAACCATTACAGGCATTACATTATAAGTGAGCTTACCAGTTTACTTAAATTAAGTCAGCGAATTAAATAAAAATACATTAAAATTACATTTAAGGTAATGAAATAAATTATGGATTACTTTAAGTGCCAAAGGTGATGCAATATTAATTCGACTTGACTTGGTGAATATGGAATGTTTTTCATTTACTAGTTTATTTATTTTTTCATTTGTAAAATCATTTTATTACATCCCCGCTCTTGGGCGGAGCGAGAGTTAGTGTCAGACTTTTGCTGACTAAAAACCCACTTGTGCTCTTTCGTTGCCTTTCGTACCAAACTGTTGCGTTTCAGAATCAGAACCTTGGCCCCAGTAGGCTTCGACTCTACTGGGCCCCTAAAGTTGCTGATATCTCCTTGAGGTGCGCGTGGAACAGTACGCGCCGTCAATGACTTGGGCTCAGTCCGGATGGTTACCGAACGGTGGGACGGCGAGCTACCCATTGCTCGCCATCCGCAAGCCCGCGCCTACGGTGGTCGAAAATCGGGATCGGAATCCCAGCGGCGGTTGGGGCGTGAGGACCGTTGCTTCATGCGATTGGCCGCCTCCTTTGCTAGCATTACTGCTTCGCAGAAGGAGGCGACCGGCTTCTCCGGACCATGTCATGTACCAAGGCCTGGCGCGAGAGATCGCTGCCGCCAATCGCCCCCAAGAGGACACGGTGTTGCTCTGCCCAAGCGGGGCACACCACCGTATGCTCCACCGTGTCCTCCGGGCGGTCCACACAATGATGACACCCGGGCGTTTCTTCCGCACGAATCCGGTGCAGGAAATTCACGAACTTAAATTCCATGAAATTTTGCGCTGACCTACTAAATGAATAATTAATAATTTTACTAAATAATAAAACTTAAAAATAATTTAACTAGTTTTCTTTAGTTTTACTTTCTATTGAATGATGTAAAGAAAAATAAGTTTGCCAACTTCAAGACTCCCTCGGGTCTCATTATGCTTACAGCTTGTCTGGAGACGCACTATCTGGATAATAATCAATCACTATTATGAACCTTAATGTACGAGCGAGATACTTACAGCAATGTTTGTTCCACTAACAAAATATTACAAATTAACTACTGCTAGCGGCTTTACCCCAACAACTTGAAATTTTTACAAGAGAAAGGGGTATCACCGGGATAAAAACATTTTGTCTTAAACGTCATAGTGTGTATGTACGAGTATTATGGTGTAGTGGCTTTTTTGGGAGGCGGGGAATCAGTTGAAGACTTCTCCTGCTCTAACGTGGAATAGCCCTAGTGAGCATTGGGCCAACCTAGCCCCTACGGTTTTACTGACAACTGGGGCTCAGCCGTTAACGGACGGCCGAACGGCGATTTACCCATTGCTCGTCGTCCACTAGCCCACGCCTACGACCGGAGATCGCTCTGCGACTCCCGACGCCCGGAGCTTCTCCTGTCGCGGCGGTTGGGGCATAAGGATGTATTGCCCCCTTCGCTAGCATTACTGCATCGCAGAAGAAGGCGACTGCCTGCCATTCTCTTTCATACACATACAGACAATTATGTAATTACGATACAAAGTATCTCTCTTTAAACATTGCATCTTAAACTTCAACAAATAAAATTGAAATAAAGCAAAACCTGGCCTTTGAATGAAAATGAAAATATCTTTAAACAAGCCTTGCCAGTTTCTTTGCTAAGCCATTTCTCCGACAATGCCGCAAATAAGCAACAAGGTACCATCTAGGTTTGACCTGCGAGTCTGAGACAAATAAAAAACTCTGCGGAGGCACATTTTAATCACTTGCTTCTCGCCTCTATTGACGGCTCAATTTTGGCGTATTCGAACGAGTCTGTCTGTTGGGTAGCGGGCTTAGTGTTGAGCGGGAGCGAGAGTGGATAATCATACTAATATTACAAAGGCGATACTTTGTGAATATGTGTGTATGTTTCTTTTTCTTCACGCTCGAACTTTAGATATTTGGCACACAGACAATGTTCTGAAATAGCACATAAGATACTTTTAGGGTTCCGTACCTCAAAAGGAAAAAACGGAACCCTTATAGGATCACTTTGTTGTCCGTCCGTCTGTCTGTCTGCCTGTCAAGACCCTTTATCTCGGGAACGTGTGAAGGTATCGGGTTGAAATTAAAACCATATTCTAAAATCTGCAGTCCCTTGAAGTTGTAAAAAAAACAAACTTGTAAGTTAACAAAAAAAAAGATACGGCCTGATTGAAAAAAAAAATTTGGCATCAAGCCAGGTCTTATGTCATAAATATAGGAAAAAATCTGAAAACTGTAAATTTATAGATACGTTATAAAAAAAATCGACTCGGAAATTGAACTGTTTTCATAGGTAAGATTAGGAACCCTCAATGTGCGAGTCCGACTCGCACTTGCGCGGTTGGGAGTATGTTCCTTTGGGTCAATTTTATACTACACGCAGGCGCAGCCGACGGCAGCAGCTAGTAGTTGTGATAACATCTGTTTAAACAATAGATCGCGCATGTGTTTTCCGAAGGTTTATGTAGAGGTCTACTTACGAGAACTTAAAATAGTACAAGCTTTTTGTTAGTAAATGATTAAGTCTCAGGCGATGGGTTGAGGCCCGCTAGGGTCGATGCCTGGCAGGGCTACGAGATTGTTCGAAAAGGTCATCATAGGTCGTGGAACGTAAGGGCAGCTGAAGACTAACCGGTGGATTTTGGACAATAAAAAACAGACACTCCCGCTAGCTCTACCAAGAGCGGAAGGAGTCGGCAGTGAGATTATTCCTCACGTATAAAAAATGTTATCAAAAGGGCACTGAATTCAAGATATATCATCATTGACATTCAGACATGCCTATTTTTTTTTAAACTGCAGATCTGAGTTGGATATAATCTGGGTAAATCGGTCACCTGGACAGACTGATTGGTTACTTTAATGGATAATCTCACAAACCGATTTGTAATATCGCAATATTAAAACTGATTGACTGTTTCAATGCAATAAGCGTTTCATTATAAACTTTATATTTCAACTTAACAATATTTCATTCTGCGAATAATAATGAGAAACAATGTAGCTTGTTATAATTATAATAATCCTCGAAATAATCACTGTTACGTTAAAATGTTGTCAATTTATAGTTCCGAATGGAATTGACAACGTTTATTCATTAGTTGTTGTATTGAAGCATGTTTTAAAATATGGATTAACAGTATTCCGGGATAGAACAAATATTGAGTTGTTTAAAATACATGCGAGGTTGAAAAGTCAAAGGAAAAACAGATTGTACTCATTCACTGTTTACCGTAGCAATTTCCTGTACAAAAACATATTTACCCGATAGTATTTACATACACTGAATCTAATAATAATCTACCGGAAATGTCAGAATGTAAACATAAACTATGTAAGAAACTTGTACAGGTTGTAACTACAACTTGTGCCACCTGGGAAAACTTGCAAAATCGCAAGGTTGATTCTTCAAATGCCACCCACGTAACGGTGGCCAAGTGTTAATGATCCTGACTTACGAGTTGTAGGTCGCGGGTTCAAACTCAGTCAGGCACATTACTTTTGTAATTTATTTCATCACCACTGCTCTCAAAATGGTGAAGGAAAACGTCGCGAGAAAACTGGCATGTCCTAGAACCATAATTCGTAAACATGTGACATCCACTAACCCGCACTGGGCCCACGTGGCGCACGGCACACGGAGGCACACGGCCCATTTCCTCTCCTAGAGAGGAGGCCTGAGTCCCAGCAGTGGGAACATTATAAAAGTGATTATGCTACGCTACGCTATGCCCCCACGTAACTAACTCACACAATTCATCTTGAACTAATCCCAAACTTCTTGAATACAAATGAGTCACCGTTAAAATGACAGCTAGATATTTATTGAAACCAAATATCAAATCGGTCCGGTCGAAGTTTCGCTAGTAACAAAACAAAGTTTTTGTACCTACGTGGAGAAAACTCAAATGCCAATATTTTTACAATAAAATGAGTTATGAACCCAAAAGTTAGCACATACTGAAAGTTTGGAGGGCTCAAAATTACATTTGTTTAGTAACTTTTAGTACGTAGCTCAAAATAATGACATAAATACTTCTTCTATTCTGTTTTGCGTACGACAAAACATTGAAAAAGTAAAACTTCAACCTAACAAGCAAAAGTTTCTCATTATTCGAGACAGACTTCAAAAATACACGTTTATATAATTTTCTTGCTCACCGAATGAATTGATTACACCACACGCCATTATAGTGACGTTTCCTAACAAAGTAGTTGAGAGTTTCCACAAAATAGCTCCGAATAGTTTTGTAATCGCGTCTGACATAATAAGCTATTAGTTCACGAAGACGTGAGACAATACAATTTAGTAAAGCTTCTCAAACTGGTTCGCGAATATAAGACTAGTGCGCCTCACCACCAACGATTGCATCACTGCTTACTATCAGGTGGTATCGCAGTCAAGCACTAGTTTATATCAAATTAAAAAAAAAGACTAAATAAGAATTGATGAAACAAGAAATTAAAAAAAAAAGAACGGAAGAAACACAACATACACATCTCTCTGATTAGTGTAGAGGTCACATGTAGAAGTGTAGTGGATAACCGTAGGCGTTAAAAAGGACGCGGTTGGCGCAGTGGTAGAGTAATTAGCTGCGTGTCGGGGGTTCGATTTCACCTCGGAATAAATATTTATATGGCCTGCAAATACATAGTTGTTCCGTCCGGAGGACACGGTGGAGCATACGGTGGAGGTGTGTCCCGCCTGGGCAGAGCACCGCCGTGTCCTCGTGGGGGCGATCGGCGGCAGTGATCTCTCGCGCCGGGCATTGGTACAGGCCATGGTCTGGAGTGAGGAGGAGTGGCAGACGGTCGCCTCCTTCTGCGAAGCAGTAATGCTAGTAAAGGAGGTGGCCGATCGCGTGTGACAACGGCCCTCACGCCCTAATCACCGCCGGGATTCCAATCCCGATTTCCGGCCACTGTAGGCGCGGGCTTGCGGACGGCGAGTAATGGGTGGCTCGCCGTCCGACCGTCCGGTAACCAAGCCCAAGTCGTCGACGGCGCGTGCTGTTCCACGCGCGCCTTATAGAGATGTCAGCAACTGTAGGGGCCCAGCAGGGTCGAAGCGTACTGGGGTCACGGGTAGT
Source organism: Mythimna vitellina (assembly GCA_949316375.1). Lineage (NCBI taxonomy): Eukaryota > Metazoa > Arthropoda > Insecta > Lepidoptera > Noctuidae > Mythimna > Mythimna vitellina. The sequence continues at coordinate 23,833,225 of OX438698.1, forward strand.
GTAAAAGCGAAGCCCGGGGCCCCGGGATGAAGGCAAGAAGGAACAGGAGTGGGTTTTTAGTCAGTAAAAGTCTGACACTATCTATGTGAGCTTACATGTTTATGATCGCACTTACTAATTCAGATTAGGAGTAATTCCTAGTGTAGGGCAACGTTTAAAAAAAAAGAAAAGAGCTTATACCAGCTTTGGTTCGTACCTGGTGTCGAATGTGAATAGGTGTCTACGCGCCGACTGTGACACAATCCAAACAAAGGGGATGCAGGTGTTGCTACACAGTATTTTTTCATTCGGTTCACACTTCCTAGTATTTTCGATTGACTGACCGATTCACACATCCTCTTTCACACAAGCACTAAACAACACTACTCCATTGAGAAGAACGCTATATTAACCTATGCCCCAGAAGTTTCTTGCTATTTAAGTTAGACTTTTTTTTAATACTATAGTATTAGAAAAAAAGTAAAAAACTGAAACCCGGATACGAAAAAAAAGAACCATTTTTTATTCAAACGATTTTGGTGTTAAATCACTGTGCTTCTATACTATTTATTTTGATATGTACAAGTGAAGCCCTTTCAAATCATACCAAACACGACGTCGTCATCTTTTTTTTTATTAGCACAAAAATGTTTGTCCCCTAGAGGGCGCCACATTGAATTTTATTTATTTATTGGTTCACCAAGAATTGTTTACACTGGTATTATGCTAAAGGTAACATGCAATAAAATAGAGTACAATAGTGTAACAATCACTTATAGGTATTTTGACGATATTTTTTTTTTCTAAATTTGTTACATCAAGAATCATTTATAACATCTGTCAAACTGCATAGCAGTTTGTCGGCAGTACATTCTCGTGAATTTCGCTTATAACTAAGACCACATCTGATCACCCCCAAGTTTGCAGGTAGGTTACCTACTCGTTGTGAGATAAACAGATGCAGCACCATAACACTAAATATACCAATAAGTACCAGTGAAGCTCTTTCAAATGATATCAAACACGGTGTATTTATCTTAACATTTTTTTAACACATTATTTTTTGTAAACTAGTCCGTCACTTTAAATTTGAGCAATATTTTGAAAATGTACAACTGATCCCCTTTTAAATGAGACCAAACACGGCGTATTTATCTCCATTTTTTTAAATACATTACTTTTTGTCCGCTAGAGGGCGCTATATCGAGTTTTGTGACAAGTCACGTAGCCTATGTTTAGCGGACAATTAAGATGGTTCTAACGATACCTCATATGTCGAGTTTCAATTAGTAGATTAGGAGCTATGAGGGAACAGATGAACATACTCACATACATACATACATAGCCTGTCTAAATCATATCCCTCTTTTGGCTTTGCCGTAGTCGGGTAAAAAAAGTATATGTTGTCTAGCTTATATAGGAAGATTAGACCAAACTAACTTTTTCGTGAGGAATAGCGATGCTGAAATACTGATTTTTTTTCTTTGTTCAGCTGCTGGTTAAAATATTTCTAGCATACTTTTTTTTGTAAACATACTTGTGAACAATTATTTAGAAAAAAACAATCCGTATCGGGCTATCCTTTTATATCCCCAACTTCACGTCCAAGCGCGTAATTACGTAATCAATCTTCAAAGACCGCTAGCAAGCGTCACACATGCCCGCTACCTTACAGCACCGGGACTTCCTCACGCAAATCTCCAGCGCGATCAGGAGACGTTACAAAATGGCGCCGGCGCCACCCGCCCCGTCGCCTCAGCCGGCACTGAGCACGCGACTCTCATCTTACGCCATCTGCAGTCCGCAGATTACTTTGCAATTGAAAACAAATAATAATAAATACGCTACTGCGAGCACGCCCCGGGAAATTGGAAAAAGGGAGAAAAACCAAGTATTCGGTCCTGCCTCTGAGATATTGAGGCAGCAGCAGCCAGATGCTCAAATATGAGTTTTATGTCTTCAAAATATCGATGTTTCTAGTCGGTTTTTATTGCCCGAGCCTTTGTTGTGATGGATCTGCGCTTTGGTGAGGGAATGTTGTGTTGGCTATTGTTTTTAGTTTAACTTTCCGCAGATGAAAAAAACGCGGGTTCACTGGCGTTTGTACTACAAAATTTATCAGTATTTCACAAGACTGTGTCTGTTTGGGATTTTTTGTGTGACGACTTAGTAAATATAACTGCAATCAGTTGAACAAAAATGTCTCTGTCTAAAGGCGAAAGTGTCCCCACGCCTCCCCTAAGGTTACGTGTTACATAAGCCAGTCTTACTTTCACGACAATATTATAACTTTATTTTAAAGGTTTTAACAATGTTTCAACAAACTTTTACCAATTCTGTTTACCTTAATCCGTCGAGACGCTTAATAGTACTATAATACTATGTATACTTGCAGACACATGTCTCATATCTGTCGTTGTTAGTCCCCAGAACTCACTAGGTTAAGTCCTAGTGCCCCGGTGGGTCGCATTTGGCTTGTAACTTGTATAAAAGAAGCCATTGCTTTCAGGAAAGATTCAATCTTTCAAGCTTCAAGTTTTTATTAGACACCTTCTTTGTTCTTATCGTTTGTAATGCTAATAAGTTATCTATATGTTCTATAAAAACCTGTATAAGGTTCGTAAAAAGAAATTGAAAATTATAGAAAAAAAAGGAAGTTAAAATGCTCAATTGGTTCCGTAAGTTTAAAAACAATGTAATTGTATTTTGAAGAATATCTGCTGTGCTGAACCCAAACATATTAGGGCTAGCTAGCGGCTTTGTCCACGAGATTGTAGAAAATATATCGTAGATGGGAGCAGGGGTGGCCGAGTGGTAACAGCCCCGACTTACGGGTTGTTGGTTGTGGGTTCAAATCCAGCCAGGCGCATTGCTCTCAAAATGGTGAAGGAAAACATCGTGAGGAAACTGGCATGTCCTAGAACCAAAAATTCGAAGACATGTGACATCCACCAACCCGCACTGGGCCCGCGTGGTGGATTACGGCCCATTCCCTCTCCTAGAGAGGAGGCCTGAGTCCCAACAGTGGGAACATTATAAGGCCGACTATGCTATATGCTATATCGCAGACGTAGGAAACTTAGCCATCAAAATAAAATGGAACTGAGCAGGATATTTCTGTCACCTGTCGTAACAGAATTATAATCATTTACTGGATTCCGAATAAGTAGCAGAAACCGGTGACTCTGTAGGCCCAGAACGAGATGACGTGACGAGTTGGACTCCTACCAAAAGTATTGACCAGAAGTGGCTAATGACAGAGAATAGTGGAAGAATGGAAGGGAGGTCTTTGCTCTGCAGTGGGACAGAACAAGCTCATAATTATAATGTAATATAGCATATAGTATTCAGGGATAGTGGAGCTGCATATTGGTGAAAGAATTTTCAGAATTGGTTTCAGAGATATCCCCTACATACAAAATCACAAATTTAATATTAGTATACATAAGCAAGGAGCAGTGGTGGCCGAGTTTTAACGGCCCCGACTTACGAGTTGTAGGTCGTGGGTTCAAACCCAGCCAGGCGCATTACTTTGTGTAATTTATTTCATCACTGCTGCTCTCAAAATGGTGAAGGAAAACATCGTGAAGAAACGAGAAAATCCTAGAACCAAAAATTCGAAGACATGTGACATTCACCAACTTGTACTGGGCCCGCTTGGTGGATTAAGGCCCATTTCCTCTTCTAGAGAGGTCTGAGTCCCAGCAATGGAAACATTAAAAACCTGAACATGCTATGATATAAGGACAGGACGTTGATTTGTTATTAATACTTATGTATTTCTAAATACATACATATTTTCGATAAATTACACCCAGACACAATAAATGATCATGCTCACACAAACATTTGTCACCACTAACCACTAAACCAAGAGGCCAGTCACATTACAGTCCTATATTTAAATCGGTCTTGTAGCCAGTCATTGGCAAGACAATCTGAAGGTGAGCGATTCTAACTACTCCAAGATAAGCAATCAACTTGTGTACCCATAACACTAAACAAACATTATATACCTACCGTATAATATATTCCTACATGTATACATACACAATCCTGCCTACTTAATACAGTACAAACAAAATCTAATCCTAGATTGGCTCCAGCACATTTATCAAAGTGAGTCGAGACGAAGGATGAATAACTAACAGGAGGTAAAGGGCAACGCCTGTATTTAAGATGAAACAAGCCAAGCAAAGTTATTCGCAGACAACTATTTATTATTATTTAAGTTAAAAGTATAATATTTTACCTACACGTGCCTATTAAAGGTTTTCTGGGGCAGATAACATCATTGTTATATAGGTCTTTAGTTTGGTTTCATTTTAACGTAGCGATAATTATCTACATTTATTTACAAACGTAATTCTTAAATATTATAAAACCAAGTTTACCACCGCGTCTGTCTGTCGGTATGAACGCGTAAAACTCAAAAGATACCGAAAGGATTTCCAACTAGTTTTCACCAAAGAGGTTTAACTGTATAATAGGAAGATTGTAGTAGAGAAAGCCGAGAATTTCAAAGGTGACCTGTACAATGCTAGGGCGAGAAGCTAGTTTATAATATGGAATTAAAGTCATAATTCGCAATATGTTTGACCTCTATCTCACCTGAGATAAGCAATGATGGAGCCGACGATGGCGCACGCTTGCCTGTAAGTAACCTATTCATTCATGTCTTAAAGGCTCCTGAGTTGTAGCTATCAGGAAACATAGACTCCGGCTGGAAACTCATTCCTTAGCTGTACGCATAATGAATGTGTTCTCAAAACGGTAAGCGTGCTCTATCGTCGACCGCATCGTCGCTTTCCATCAGGTGAGATAGCGGTCAAACGCAAATTATCAAAAACAAAAAAAAACGCTTTGTATGTATGAGATCCAAGAGATATTAGAAAAAGGACGATGACCGTTATTGCCATGGTAAAACGAAATGACCATAGTAAGAAAGATGGCCGCCACCAACCAGCTAGCGATACTAGCCACACGCCATGATCCGGCGATTAGACCCCTCTATGAGAAGTGGTTAAAAAGGCGTCACGGCATCCTCACTTTCCACCCGATGTATGTCCTTCCTTTGGACACGTTTGTTTCAGTGTCAGCGGGAAGATACAAGCCGGGTATTACGGAGAAGAAAGAAGAAACTAAAAAAAAACGACCTTCAATCAAAAAATTTATTCCATTTTCATTTTTATGCTACGGACCCCTAAAAGGCAAATAAAGCGTGCATTGGTAGATGTAGCGAAAGGCTGGCATGTCCAGCCAATGGCGTCATTGAATCTAAGTCAATAGCGAAGCATAACGATTGTGTGTTCGTAACATTTCATAACAGCACAGATGTATGATCGGAATATATTACTAGAAGAGCTCTTGTGTCTGTAAATTTAGCATGTTTTTTTCTGCCCCTTTCCCAATATTATAAGAAAGTTTCTAGACAATATTTGGATGACAAATCAACTGCATTCTATACTAAACAACCATTACCAATGATAATATATTTTTTAAAACGTTGCCCCATACTAGAAATTACTCCTGTATCGTGGTTGCACTCACAAACATGTAGTAAACTCACATACACAAGATATCCAGAAACGGAAAACCTATCTTAAGGGCATAAAAATATTTGTTTCAAGCAGAAATCGAACCCGCGACCCGTAGTGCAGCAGCCGATCGCTCAACCACTGCGCCAACCGTGCTATCTAAACTTTAGACAATTACTTTATCAGACGCATGATAGTTGTGTTGCCAGAATTTTTTCATTCGACTTACGAGTGGTCCGCGCGAAGAGTGGTGGTGGCAAGTGGTGCGCTTGGCTGGTAGACCTACTACCAGCCATGCGCATTACTTTGTGTAATTTATTTCATCACCACTGCTCTCAGAACGGCTAAGGGAAACATCGTGTGGAAAGCGGCATGTCCTAGAACCAAAAATGCGAAGAATTGTGACTTCCACCAAACCGCTCTGGGCTCGAGTGCTGGATTTTGGCCCTTTCCTACTCCTAGAGTCATCTCTATGAGTAAGAATGAGCACTGCAGAAATTCTGTGACTCTGGGACTGAGTCCTTGCATTGGAAATGTTAAATGACTCGTAACACATATTTTTATTGTTAATTTTATTTCTCCTTATTTTTTTAAGTTTAATTTTAGTTTGTAAATCAATTATTTGTTGATTAATGAATCATGGTGTGCCAAATAAACATATTTTCTTTCTTTCTTTTCTTTATTTCTTTGAAATTGAAGCCCAGCAACGTAGTCACAACATAAACAGGCATGGTATTTGCACTTCCTCCTTCATCTTAGTCTAAGTTCCATTTCCAGTAATCGTGGCGCATATCTTGACACATTATTATTAATTCGTTCCTCGATAGGCCTAAGTACACGGACTGTAAGTAAACAGCAAATAGATGGTACTCTCCGAAATGCATGAGCGCACTGCTTGCTATAATGACTATAAGATAAACGTAATTATTTTGAGGAAGTATTGGGCTAAGAAATAGGATTTCAACTAATTATAACTTATAAAGGGCAATGGAAAGGGCTATGCTCGGAGTTTCCTTGCGTGATCGCGTCAGAAATGGGGTTATCCGCAGGAGAACCAAGGTTACGGACATAGCCCGAAGAATCGCCAAACTTAAGTGGCAGTGGGCAGGGCACATTGCTCGCAGAACGGTCGAAGGGGACGAAATGTTCTGGAATGGCGACCACGTACCGGTAGACGCAGCGTTAGAAGGCTTCCCATAAGGTGGACCGATGACCTGGTGAGGATTGCATTAATCCGATGGATGCGAGACGCACAGGACCAGTCATTGTGGTGACATTTGGGGGAGGCCTATGTCCAACTGTGGACGTCTTTCAGCTGAAATGATGATGATGATAACTTATAATAGAAATAAGTAGATGCTCAATGCATCAGCATCGATTGATTTAATTTTATTAGGCTTTAATAAATAAATAAATTTAATTCACACACAAAAAAAAAACAGCATTTACATCATAAAAATATGAACTTATAGGCTTATTACAAGGTCATAAATATATATGAAGGTACTACTAAATTGGTGTGGGCCTGTAACTTAGGAGTCAGTGATTGTACGTAACCAACAATGCCATAATTATATAAAAAAAGGACAATCCAACAGTAAGTAAGTGGTGGCTAAGAAAACAGAAACTAATATAATGAGAAAACAAAATTATAATGTGAGTATGTGTAGGTGTAAGTGTAGAGTGTATGTGAGTTTATAGTGAGTAAATGTTTGAATTGATGTTTTCATTGTAATGTGTACTGATACTAATTCAAATATTCTTGTGTGATGTTGGTATAAGCTATGACACATTTATGCAACCAAGAAGCTAGAGGTAAATATATAAGTCAGCCAGCATGCTAATACTGACCGTTTGGTTTAGTGGTTAGTGGCCCTGAATGCTGTACGGGAGGTCGTGGGTTCGATTCCCATCCAAGACAAATGTTTGTGTGATGAGTACGATCTTTGCTTTGTGTCTGGGTGTAATATATCTATAATATGTACGTATCATTTTATTTTTTTTATAAGTAGGTATATCAGTTGTCTAGTACTCATAACATAAACTCTGCTTAGCTTGGGACTAGACGGCGATGTGTGATAGTTTAAAAAATAGAAATATATAAGTATTTTATCAGTTATTTATTGCTCATACCACATACCACTTGTTTGAAACAGTTTTATTTAGTTTCTAGTTTTTTACGCCTAATTTGTACGCCTTGCAAGGCAAAACATAGTGATACAACGCAAATTTTATACCATGTACCTTATTACCTATGTTCAACAAATAAAATACTTTAACTTTGACAAGCTCGGCTTGGTTTGGGACTAGTTAGCGTTACATTAAAGTTACGAAAAAAAAATAGTCTGACTATGAAAAGGTTGCACATAAACTACAAAATTTAAGTTACGATTTCCAAAAAGGCAAAATGTTTGGGAATGATCAACTGTTCGGTGGCGTATTTCACTGATAGTGTATCACTTTGTGTAGATCCTCAGGATGCGTTGGAACAAGCTTGCTGCCGTGGTCTATGCTCATATCAGCGCTCAGACTATACGTTGCCATTTCCATTCTCCCTACTTCATTGTCCGTCGAAGCGATTCGCGTCACGTGCGGCACCGCTGACGGATTGGTTGGCGGCGGCCGCAGCATACTGATGGCCGACAGCGGATAGTTTTCATAAAGATAACCCGGATTATGAGGAATGTGCCCGTCACGATCCCACCTTTATGCGTTATTTATTTGGGGGTTAGCGGCTTACGTGTGTTTGGACGTTCTACTGACTTAGCTGGCTTGTTGTGTCGCTAATGTTTCGTTTAGGATTTACTTTTGATGAAATGGCTGTCCTCCCTTCAGAGCTGTTTCGATGCTGGTGACTTTAATATTTTTGTAGGGCAAAAGATCACAGGGACATTCTTCTGATTTCTCAGTTCAATAAGTTATTTGACGTACGAATAAAAGGTGGATGTTAGAACTTTTTATTCTTAATTTTTTAATATTGTAGGAAAATCGGCTAAGTGCGAGTCGGACTCACGCACAAAGGGTTCCGTGTCGTTCGTAGCAAAAAACGGCAAAAAATGTTATATGGGAGCCTCACTTAAATATTTATTTTATTCTGTTTTCAGTGTTTGTTCTTATAGCGGTAATAGAGATACATCATCTGTGAAAATTTTAATTGTCTAGTTATAACGGTTCAGACACGGAGAGACGGACAGCGAAGTCTAAGCAATAGGACCCCGTTTTTACCCTACGGAAAAAAGCATGAAAAAGGCCCTGACATTGGTTTCGTTTTTTTTTTTTACATTTCATAATCTAAGTTGCAATATTATTTAATCAGTATACGCCTTCACACTCTTGATAAGCAATGTTTTCCATTAACCCTTCACAAATAGCAATTCGCCAAATCTTCCACAAACATATTCATCAGAAGTTGGCAAATAAAGCCGCGGCTAGCTCATTGCTATGTACCGAGTGGACCGGGATAACCGTACGTTAGACTAATTGGGCGGATACATTATTTTCTTCCCGCATCATCCGGCTGAATCAGGCTGCTCGGCATTCAGCCGGTGTACTCCTCATATAGTTGTGATATGGAACGTTTTCGGGTAATATTATTAGTGAGGCTGTAGGGAGACGGACGGTAACGAGTAGCTGTTTTGTCAGGTTAATCGAAGGTATTTTTCATGTGCATCAGATGAAATCTCCACATGTGAAAAATATCATGTAAAAGGATAACCGACACGCTACGTGACCAACACGGAAATCGTTAAAAAATATGGCCAGTAAATAAATAGTAATGGTAAACAGTAATAAATAGTAAAAGTTGTTCATAATGATTTAAATCAGACATGTTTATTTCAAATAGACCATTTCCAAGTGAAGCTAAATTGCACGTTCCAAACCGTAGATCTCTATGGAGAAGAACGTGCAAAAAACTGTATGGATATTCTTTTTAATCATATTATAAGTTATATTCTTCTTGTCGTTTCTGTTATATGACCACAATGTAGATAAATAATGAAAAAAAAGTAATTAAAAATATAAATTAAATTAAGCCACTGGCAACTAAGAGATGACCAGTCTCAACAGACGGCACTCGTTCACAAGCATGACGCGTGCAACAGTCCCACAATGAGTACAATTCAACCTTTCAGGTTTTCAATAATCTCAATAATGTTTTCTTGACATTTATAAAACTTGACCTTTAACCCCAATCCCGCCAAATATGTCCTACAAGAGTAAACAACATCTCAATTACGTGTAGGTCCAGCTACAGCCATGGGTCTCATCAAGTGATTGGTAGTGACCGTAATCACTTGTTGTCCTGCGTTATGTTGAGCTGTACTGTGTAATGTTGAGCTGGTGTGTGTAGTGGTGAGCTGCGGTGTGTGTAGTGGGTAATTGTGTTTGTCATAGTTAACAACGAGTCCTCGCCTCGGGCGCTCGGGTTTGACGACTGAGGCTCTGCGGGGTCAAGGGACTGGATGAAGCGGGGCATTTACACGAGGAAAAAAAGGGAAAAATAAAAGTATATATCCCAGCGTAAAGGCTCAGATTCTATTTCACGAAGGCACATTGGTCTTGAATGCGTGTGTGAATTTCCGTGCATAATTTTTTTTCGCTTCAAACTTAAGCACATAATATATAAAAATGTGTACGTAAACCTCACATCCAAAACAAAGAGGAGGTAGGACAGCTATAATACAACACATTTATTGGAAGTAGGCACTACAAGTCAGGTTTTGTTTAAACTAATGTAGTTGAAAAAAACTGATGTTTGTGAGCCAATGTTTTTTTTTAAATGATATATACTAATGCTTGACTGCGATTCCACCTGATGTTAAGCAGTGATACAATCATCTATTTGTTTGTTTAAGAACTCTGACACTTTTCTCGCTTTCATACTAATCTACTACTATTGATTTTTTTTTTATATTTTATTAAATAAAGATTAACACAAGAAGGAGATGGCGGGATGACTTAGATGTCTTCCTAAGGAATTGGCAAGAAGTGGCTCAGAGCCGGAACAATGGAAGGAATGGAGGGAGAGCTTTGCCCAGCAGTAGGACAATATAAGCTAGATAAATAATAACAATAATATTAATAATAATGATTAAAAGTCGAAAGCAAAACTAAACGTTTTAGTAGTACAAAAAAATCAATTCAAACATTTTTTTTAAAGTAAGTAAAAAATTATTTGCTTAAACATGGTGTACATGATACATTGCATGCAAGATAATAATGAATTAATATAAGTTCTGGCATGTTCAGCCTCATATCGTGGCGTACTCAAAATTCGTTTATTCGGAATATCCGCCGCGCGCTCTCTCCACGCACTCTTCCCCGATACTTCGGTATTATTAGCTTTATTCTAGGGAAATCCGCTTTGTTTCCCCGCGAGTAAATACTGAAATATATATGAGCGCGGTGCTGCCCATAATTGGGCGAGGATACGGCGCACACTGTTTGTTATGTTAACGGTTTATGCTATCAACGGGTCATTCGGCACTGGGCTGGTTGAGACGGACTTTCATGCTTAGAGCTTGAAGGTGGCAGTTAGTAAAAGAGCTGCTTAAAAAGAAGGTATTGGTTTTTTTTTGGTTGAAAGCCAACAAATAACTTTTTCTTGCCTTTTGCGTTCCTGAGTTGCGGTAAGGGTCAAAATACAAAAATGCGATGTAAAGTCGCATCGTAAGCACTTTCGGTTCGCATTGCACATTGTATGGTCACCTGAACTGATGTGTCGTCGCACGAAATCGCATCGCAATTCGTATCGCAGATTTCTGCAGCTGTTTTATGTGGAAACCCTGTTTTAAACAATCCTGCAGACAGGAACTCATGTGTAGAATATCACTACGTAGCACTCTTTTCTTCTCACTAAGGATCTTTAGTTGATCGGTTATTCGGATTGTACAGCATTGGTAAAAACTTTGATTATATTCTTTTTAGGGTTAATGCTTTCGTCATTTGCAAATTTTAAGATCGTCTGCATTATTGGGTGCCTATGATAGCCGAGGGTTTGATTTATGCGGCAAAACTGATAGTTGAATGGTCATACTTTAAAACCCTCCAAAACAGATTTTTATATTTTATCAATTTACGACAAAATTGAATCCAATCAGGCTTGTAATTTCATTGTTCGGAAATAACAGCAAAAGTCAATTTTTACGAGAAACAAAATGTGCTTTAAAATTTTTATTGCGTCGTAGCCGTAAATATCGAAGTCAATTCAAATAAAATGCAGAAAGAGTACCTTTTACATGGAGCTTCATCCATCCTACCTTCACTTAAACGAGGAATGATGGGCTATTTCATTGTTTTTAGGATTCTATATCTAACCTAAACGATAGTACAATCGAACTCACATAAGTAAAATAAGAAAATAACCGAATAGCTACTAAGTTTATAATTTGAATGCAAGTCAGTTTCATGGCAATCAATTGTTTTTTAACCCCCGGAGGAAAAGAGGGGTGTTATAAGTTTGATGTGTCTGTGTATCTGTAGTGTCCGTGTCCGTGTCCGTAGTCCGTGGCACTGTAGCTCCCAAACGAATGGACCGATTTTGATGTAGTTTTTTTTTTGTTTGAAAGCTGACCTAATCGGGATTGTTCTTAGCTACAATTTATGAAGATCATGAGCAGGCGTTCAAGGTCATGAGCTCGTTTGTTAATTACTGTAGGGATCTAAAGCACTTAATGGGTATAAACTTTAATTTTAAACATATGTGTAACCGATATTTGAAATACTCGTGTACATGCTGGTGCCATTAAGCTGATCTGATGATGGAGCTCGAAGGTAATAGACGTAACCCTGGATTGCCTATTAGTAAACCTATCGAGTTTGGGCTCATTAGATTCGCCTTAACTAGTACTATGTATTTTTCGTGACGACGAGGACCTGTTGCTAGAACTGGGAACTTCATTAAAAGAATTTATAAATATTTTAAAGATGAGCGTCACTGAGTCGGGGGACCGCTAAGTAAGGAACCTAGGTAAGCTATAGATTGATATACAAAAAAAACTAAGTTCATACGTATATTTGAAACTATTGGGTATTTTCTATTCATTCAAGCTAACTTAACTTCTACACATTGCGGTCACCCGACTCAGTGACGCTCATCTTAAAAATATTTATAGATTCTTTTAATGAAGTTAACAGGCTGAAAGAGTAATTTATTAACTTATATTTTAATTTCGTTTGAGTCGGGTCTTTTTAAATTTTATTTTATTTCTTTCCATTACTTGCATGTAGAGATAGCCAATTAACCGGGTTTTTATCCACATTTTGCCCATATCTAGATGTGTTAGAAATAGATGTTCCTATTAACATTTTCTTTACAATCTCAAAGAAAATTCCCGCTACACTGGCTTTACGTATTGAGGATTTTCTGTAAAATTTAAAGTCAAAGTCAAAATCATTTATTTCAATTAGGACAACAAAAAGGTACTATTGATATATACGATATATCAGTAGTGCCTTACGATATGATATACGAAAATTCTTATAGAGAAAAACGGACAAGAAACTCTATAACTACTTTTCAATCAAATTAATTAATATTTGAGTGCGTGCAGGGGTAATCGTTGATTGGTACAGCGCTGCATAGAAAGTGTCTAAGGCTATACTCATCATAGACAGCAGCTAGGTGGATGGATGGAGAGGGAGGCCAAAGAAACGATGGATTGATTGTGTGAACAGTGATATGAAAAAAAAGGAAGTTAGTGATAGTATGACGGTTAACAGGATAGAATGGAAGAAAAAAACGTGTTGCGCCGACCCCAAATAAGATGGGACAAGGGCAGGAAGATGATGATGAGACAGCAGCTAGGTTTATTGGTAACTCGTCGTACTCCCAACAGAATTCGCAGTCTCTGCTCAAATTTTACTTCACTTACGAGCTCAAATCATATCATGTACCTACACTTACTTCTACACAATCTAAAGGGCGCGAGATATTTCCTCATCTCTCAGTGAACTACAAACGCTGGAATCTTTATAAGTGCGATGTAAATAAAAGGCACACGAGCTCCAATATAAAACAGTAGCTACGGTTTATTTCGACATTTGTCGGGAATAAATCACAATTTGAGAAGAACTATAGTGGTGCTTTGCCAAGAGACGCCGCGGCGCAAGTGCGGCCTTGGATACGCAGATACGGGGGCTGAGTTGATGCCGAAACGGTCCACTTGGAAGCCTATTCTAACGTATTTGAGAAAAGGCTGGCGGAGGATTGGTAGCAGAAGAAGCGTAGAGATAAAAAGAAAAGCAAAGATTTTTACAGACTTATTACTGCAAAGGATGGAGACATTTTCTCTGTTTTTTTTTGCAGATGTTAAAATTGATAGATCACTAAATGATTTCAGTCCATGGAAAAAAAAGTCTTGAGCGGCAAAAACAGGTATTGAGACCATATGTCATAAATATCTCAACTAAATGATCAAACACGCTTTACGCTAATAAGTTCGAGATGCTTCCATTCACACATAAACTTGGCTGGGCAGCGTTCGGGAAGCTGCGCGGTATCTTCTCGTCCAATATACAACTGTATCTCAAGACGAAAGTCTGTGACCAGTACGTGTTGCCAGTGATGACTTATGGTTCTGAAACGTGGTCGCTTACAATGGGCCTCATCAGAAGACTTAAAGTCATCCAAAGGGCAATGAAAGGGCTATGCTCGGAGTTTCCTTGCGTGATCGAATCAGGAATGCGGATATCCGCAGAAGAACCAAGGTCACCGACATAGCACGAAGAATCGCCAAACTCAAGTGGCAATGGGCAGGGCACATTGCTCGCAGAATGGATGGCCGTTGGGGCCGAAAGGTTCTGGAATGGCGACCACGTACCAGAAGACGTAGCGTTGGAAGGCCTCCTACAAGGTGGACCGATGACTTGGTAACAATTGCGAGAGTACGACGGAAGCAAGACGCACAGGACCGTTCATTGTGGCGGCACTTGGGGGAGGCCTATGTCAAGCAGTGGACGTCTTTCGGCTGAAATGATGATGATGATGACACACAAACTTAAATCATATTACGTTGCAGTAATTTATTATTTATAGATAGATATATAGACAAGTAAACATACTCTTTATTATTTACTATAAAAAAAGAATAAGAGCTTAAAATTAATAGGGTGTAACAAAGGGCGGTCTTATCGCTAAAAGTGATTTTTTACAGACAACCCTTCGGATTACAATGACAAAAACTATAAATTTCAGGATTACCAATAAATATTTCCAACCATTTCAGGACATTTGCGTACACGAAGGTATTACATATGTATTATTTAGAGGCTCGGTTCATTTAAATATGTAGGAAGCAGACGGTCCAGCCATTGTACTAGCTTCATATGAATGATGTTTTAACGCGTGTGTTTTATAGCGGTCGTCACGTTACTGTCCGACTCATAAACTTGGGTTTGATTTCCAGGTACAGTCAAGTGTAATTGGGGTTTTTGTTTGTGCTAATTATGTTTGTTTTAGTATTTCGGTTAACCACTGCCCGTTTTATAGAGTGAGTAGCTCATCTCATACTAACAGCGTGGACGATTTTTTTGTTTTGTTATTAGCTATGATTCTGTATAGATTAGAATGTTGGGCTGTGAAAAAGAGGCTCTCTTGTCGCAGTTATAATAATGTTGAGATAATATGTCGAGTTGGGAATGAATAAAGTGAGAAATAAGCACATTAGAGGAAGTTTGAAAGTGGCACCAGTGATTAAAAACTTGAGAGGGAATCTAGGAAGGAAGGTATTTTTGCAGGGAAATCCCGTAGACGTAAAGGGCAACTGAAGGACATAGGTGTGGATTTAGTCAGTAAATATCTGACATGCCCTCGCGCTCCATCAAGAGCGGGACAAGTCATTGGATGATTTCTACCCTTAAACTAAAGTGGGGCCTATTCTATTGTTCTTCACTTCCTACATCAATTCCCAACGGGTCCACGAGATTTGTCCAAAGTACGGTCAGTAAAAACCATTTCTTGTCCTGACATTAAGTCAGGACAATGGTTTTTACTGACAGTTTGTAAGCCTTGGGAAATAGAAATAGTAACTACGACTATTTTGATTTACTGAGATGCCCATTACCCTTTGGGTAACTTTAAGCCTTTTGATGAGGCCCATTGTGAGCGAACACGTTTCGGAAATAAAAAAATGATTGTATTAAAAAAAATATACAAATATTATTAGTACTTTGTTTTTTAGGTGGGAAATTATCTAATAACTTCTCCCTCTTGGGCAAAGCGGGAGGGCGTGTCAGAATTTTACTGCCTAAAACATACTACTGTTCCTTATTTGCCTTGGTTTTAGGGCCCCGGGGTTGTCTTTCGTACAACCCATGGCCCCAGTAGGCTTCGACCCTGCTGGGCCCCTACGGTCCTTGAGCAATCAGCCTAAAAATATGAGTAAATTAGGTCTGCTCCACAATAGACGTATGTCACACTTCATGACACCAAGAACCGTTACAGATGGGGAGACATCATCAGTAAGAAGCAAATTTAACAGAAACTTCACAACCCTCAGTAATGACGAATATGACTCGAGGAGGAAAAATTGAGCAATACAGTGCTCAAATTGCTTCAGAGTTTTCCCCCACAATACGCAGCAGTATGTTTCCATCTCAACCTGGCGGCTTGCATCGCCGATGTTGATATGAACTTATATTCTTTGCATTTACATAACCTATTTCAGCCAGACTACGTCCTCTAGATGTTCACTTTGTGAAAAATACTATTGTTTAGATCAAAATGAGATAGAAACTTATGACTGTTGCAAGCTAGTGTAACTTGAGTACGTTGAGAATTACGAAAAGATTGAGAACTTTATAAGCAAATTTAGTGTGTTAGGATTGTAGCCTGTAGTGCTCAGTACTATCAAATTCTCATAATTTCAGCCGATAGACCGGTCCTGATTCCCGCGACTATCATCAGGTTATCTGTACACCTTCTGGGCGGCCTGCCGATGCTGTGTTTTCCGGTACGCGGTCGCCACTCCAGATCCTTTCAGCCCCATCAACTATCTGTTCTGCGATCAATGTACCTTGCTCACTGCCTCTTAAATTTGGCGTTTCTTTGGTTTGTCATTAACTTTGGTGCTCTTTAAATCTCTAAAAAAATGGCTACCAATACCTAGCCAATGGCTGGCTAGTCTATCTACTGTAGGTAGATGGACACATTGGTTCCTATGCCTAGTCCTAGGTAACGGCTAATTGTTGAGCCAGGATTCTGCGTCATCGTGCGTATTGCTGCTGGGCACGCCATATTTATGACGATAAGTCTCCTCTTTGAGGAGCGGCTGGAAGGAGATGTCAGCAAAATCGTAGGGACTCAGCAGGGTCGAAGTCTACTGGGGCCACGGGGTCGCTTCGGAAAGGAAAACCCGGGGCCCTGAAATGCAAGGCAAAGAAGGAACGTAAGAGTGGGTTTTAGTCAGTAAAATCTGCCATTGTCTCTCGCTCCACCCAAGAGCAAGAGAAGTCATTAAATAATAACAACAAAAAAAATCGTGCGTATTGCGATCGCAATAGTCGTTATCATTAAATCTAGTTTTTAAACAACGACCCATCCTTTCGGCAAACTCTGATCACACACCCATGATAAAACCAACGCCATTCAATTTTTCCTATCTCCCATACCATTAGGCTAAATAATTTCAATAAAGGCCCCCTAAATACCCCATAACTTTGCTCTAGAACCCGTAACAACAAAATAACGCGCATGTTTGTAAAGTGAGCGAGTGCCATGGGGGCCATAATGCAGGGGTATCGCATAAGCCGACCGGAATCGTTTATTCATTGGCACATCACCCACCCGCGTGGCGGCGTTCAAATTCTATTCCTGCATACACTATCGCCACTCGTGCATGTATAGTGTGCTTTTGAAGATTTCGTCTTGGAATGTGAGTAAGTTATGCTTAATACTGTTATAGATTCTCTAGTGGGATTAAAAAAAAAGATAACACAAATCTTCTTCCTTCTTAGAAATGTCACGATAACATCCAAAGAAATTTTCTATCGAAAAGGAAGTCTCCTTAAAAAATACTTGTAATGATGACTGTTCTAAATTTCCAAAACAAACCCATCTGACGAGAAGCCATCGGAGGCACACAAATAAACACAATAGTTAAAGGAAATATTGACGAAATGTCAGCAAAATCGCACCCCTCAGTCATCAGTCACTTACAAGCCTTCACTCACCTATGATGGACTACGTAGCCTATGTAACTAAAATCCATCAAACTGAAAAATTACCTGGAATCCAAACCATTCAGACTCCCGACACAACGAATATTCCTTTATTCCCAATCCGCCGCCAAAAACAGTAACGATACACGATTTTTTAATCAACCTCACTACCGAAAAGATCAAAAAAATGTCATAGTGTGCCAGACACGTCATTCTGAGTGACGGCGCGTTCCCGGGCGAATTTTAAAACAATACGGACGGAGGTAGGTAGGTAACTGGCAGGATTAGAGCCCAATATAAAAAGCCTCACCTGTTGTTCAACATCATTAATCATCAGAGCAATTGCTGAGCAAATTTATCTTTATCAAGGCCCCGAAACGACGGGAGTTCGTATAATGACTCGTAAACATTTTTGATAATAAAATAAAGAAGAGTAATAACAGAAAGTTGGTGTTTCTTGTTTAGAGAATTGTGTTAAAGTTTCGTGTTTAGGCCCCGGGCTGAGTTTTATGGGAATGTTTGACGCTCTTTGTTGTTTTGTGTTGAAAAATAATAATCAGCGGAGTGTGGATGGTTTTATTGTGATTTGTAATAAGCGATGTTTTTGAACTTGGTTTTCATGGCGATTATTTATAATATATATAAACTTCATGTACAGTAGTGGTACATAGGCGGACTTAATGCAGCAAGGCATTCTCTACCAGTCAACCTTTGGGTTAAAAGAGACAACACTGTGGTAGGTGTGCACAATAAATAAATAACAGATATAACTAATATAATGAAGTATCATTAAATTAAGTGACTTATAATAATAAAGTACATATATATATATGCTAAAATTATAAACTAGATTATATTAGAACCTAATCTGATGATTTCATAATCACAGTCAACGCCCTAGCATTGACTATTCCAGGGCCATATTGCAAGTTCGAATTCATCAGTTGTGATTGTCATAACTCCCTTTTGGATCTAAAACAGCCTTTATGTACAGTGATGTTCAGGAAATCCACCTCAGCTAAGATTATGACGCACCAAAACTTGGTGGAACCCATAGCTAATCTAAGTTGTGTTTGCGTTAGAAAGTGGCCACGTGAGTCATCGCACGTGAACACAAATAGGCACGTCGGGATATTGCCAGTTCGCGGGGAGGTGCACGCGTGATGGGGAAATGCAGAATGTCAGCTGAGGGAATTTAGAGTGTCAAAAGGCCAAAATTATGGATGAACCTGATTATACGATTGTAAAGGTAAACTAAATTGAGTTTACGGCCTCCGCACTGCAGCGAAGGCTATTTTTTCCTTAACCGCACCGCAAGGAAGATATATACGAGGCGTGTCTGACCTCATTTCGCATTGAACGTGTTAAAAGACAGTAATAAACCCAGATGGACTTTTTTATTATTGATAGGCTCGCATTTGACCACTATCTCACCTGATCTTAAGTGATGATGTGGCCGACAATGGAGTATGTTTGCCTAGAAGTAACCTATTTACTCTTGACTTTAAGACTCCAAGGTAGCATCTATCGGGAAACACAGACTGCGGCAGAGAATTCCACTCCTTAACTGTACGCATACCTAATGAATGTGTTCTTAAAACGCTTTGCACGTATGGGTGGGACGTCCAGCATGTACCGATGGTGCAACGAAGCGTCTAGTGATCCGATGATGGAACGGACTTGGTGAAATAAAATAGTGCAATTCCGACGCACATTCCCCGAAATGTAAACGATAGAAAACCGACATTCCAGCAACTCCGTGTTGATGCTCAAGACCTCATAGTCCAAAAGCATCTAGAGTCTCACGAACTGAACATTCTGGCTTCCCTTCAGAGTGGTCCAAGTGACACGATATTAGCATAGGTATTACGGCTTTATTAAATGCATAACACGGCTCGGTAATGTGGATCCAGAGCTCGGCTTGACACAATATTGAGCACAGCATATACCTGGGGACTGCTGGCTCGCTCATCGATTTAGAAGCTGTCTCAGTTTGCAGATGTTATTTTGGCATATGCTGGGTAATTTCAGTCTAGTGGTGACTTATGTTTACTTAAGTGCTTTAATTTTGATTTTCTTTTCGCGTCGGTAAATTACAAATTTTTTATATGTACATTATTTAGTTACCTAAATAGCTCTCTCATGTGCCATGAATAATTTGAATCTATTATTGTTTAGTTAATTAATACTTACTTGTTTTTGTTTTATATCACATGCTTGCCTACCTTTCAATCAAGAGGGATTTAAGTCACATCACACTTATACTGGAATCATCATCATCATCATCATTTCAGCCGAAGGACGTCCACTGTTGGACATAGGCCTCTCCCAAGTATCGCCACAATGAACGGTCCTGTGCGTCTCGCATCCACCGTATTCCCGCGACTCTCACCAGGTCATCGGTCTCCTTTGTGGAAGGCCTTTCAACGCTCCGTTTTCGGGTGCGCGAATGGGACAATTTTCGGCTTTCACGCGGGTGAAGACGCTGGAAGCAATTAGTTCAACGTATAAACTGAGTCCTGAGAAAATGTGATCTGTCACTAACGTAAATACCTCGTAAATATCACACGTTGATACTAGCCCTTCGACAATCCCGACTCGAAGGAATACAAGTAAGCTAAAGACAAACTGATCCCACGTATGCAACGTATACTACGCATTATAACAATATCTAAATTTACTTGAAAACAGATGACTTGCCGACATCCTAAGAATTCGCAACGCTGGCACACGTGTCCCACGCAACATTGGATCTGTCGATCCAGAACGCTATTAAAGTGTGTGAGTATTCGTTAACTAGCTACTAGATGGCGTTACTAGTACGCAAACAAAACTATCACTCTTCATGTATACGTTCGTTCCATGACACTATTGTCGTTTTGAATGAACCTACACACTAAGACCTAAGTACCGCACATCGTAGAATTATTTACTTGTCAAGGATCAAGAAGTGGCGGCTGCTTATAGTATCGTAAAACTTACACAAAATAAAAAGTCATAATCTCCAGCTTTTTCCCAGCTTAGGGTTGGCCTCCACTCTCTCCGGATGTGGCTGAATAAGTACCTGTGTTTTACACGGAACGACTGTCTATCAGACCTCCACAGCCCACGTACTTACTGGGCAACACGATAATAGATGGATAGACTGATGGTCAGACTTTCTGACAGCTACCTACCAGTAACGACTGTCAAAAATCTATAAGTGAAAATCGGAACCAATGGGTTTACATGCTTCTTTGCTTTTTTTGCATGCCCTTCGTTATTGTACATAAAATGTAACCTATGTCACTCAGGAATAAAGCAGCTTTATATCGATGAAAAAATTTTAGCAATCGGACTTGTACTGCCAGAGTTTACCTCCCATAAACAAAAAAAAACTTCTTATAACTCTTTATCTCATACATTAGAGACGGGTGTTTTTACTACTAGGTCATTCATGGTGGAATGGCGACAGCGACTGTCGCAACCCAGTGCTGGGCACGCTATAATTTAGCGGTAAGACCCCTCTTTGAGGGGTGGTTGGAAGAACGTCACGGCGTCCTCACCTTACGCATGACGTCGTTCCTCATCGGACATGGAAAGTTCGGCGAAACGCCCGGATCGTCCGGAGGAGATGGTAGAGCATACGGTAGAGGTGTGCCCCGCTTGAGCAGAGCACCACCGTGTCCTCGTGGGCGATCGGCGCCGTTGAAGTCATTGGATGATTTCCACCACTCCATGACGACACTTTATTATAAAAGCGTCAATATTATTAGCTTCTTATTTTTTTTCGCATGGATGCAGTAACCACAATTTTGTGTTTATTCCTAGTTATGGATATCAAATTATTTTTTTAATAATAACAAATCTATATATATATTTAAATACCTATATACTAAATATTTTTATAAATATACTAAGAAAGCATAGTCATTCTATTATTATCTTAAAAAATTATCTCTTAGTAATATCTGGCACTTAATTTATCCTCAACTGATTGCATCGTAACGCGTCACAAGCAGGCATGTTTGCCACGATAAATTTCTAATATAAACGGTTATATTTTTCCAATATTAACCCTTATTACCCCACCTGTTGCCCCCACAATAAATCATAGCGGACTCAGTGCATTAGATTAATCTTTTGCGTAATTTATTAGCGCTCGTCCGGATGAACGGGAATTAAATAAATTCTCTTAACTTGTAGAGGATTATTACAAAATGATAATTTAGGTTAATTTTGAGTTACGACGCATGTGTCATTTTGTATAAGAAAATATGTATATTTAACACTACCTTCTACTAGCGGCTTCGCCCACATAAAAGAAGGTGTCTTCTATATAAACTTTGAACCCCCATTTCAACTTTAATGGGTGAATTAGGTGGGTGATATGTCAGTCAGTCAGTTTTCCCTTTCATATATATAGACTAGTTTCTGCCAGCGGCTTCACCTTCGTGAAAGGTTTCTCCATTCAAAATTTTGGATTCCCGTTTCATACCCTTAGACGATGAAATATCAAAACTTCGGTTGATATGTCAGTCTGTCAGTTTCTCCTTTCAAATATAGAGTAGCCTTTGCTTACGTCTTCGAGCGATAGCTAGAAAATTCTCTATAGATTTTTTATAAAAAAAGAATCTTATATCCTGTTTCAAGAGATGGTTTACCCGTATGCGAAATTCCATCTAAATCCGTCTAACCGTTTGAGAATGAATTATATACAAATTCACACCATTACATACACTTATACTTTCGTCTTTATAATATGAATGCGATAATATCACGCCTACACTACCAGAAGAATTAAGCAGAGGTGTACCCTAGTAAAAGAATTTATATCAAACAGACAAAGTTACTTTCGCAAAAATTATAAGTATATATTGTTCCTTATATCAGGATCAGCTTCAGTTAGAGCTTAAATAAAATTATTTGTTATTGTAATTTAACAATAACAAATATTTCTATGTATATTGAGAAGTGTACGATATAACCTTCCAATATTATTTATTAAGGCAGTTCCTTTAAATTCCATTTACCTTAGGTAAGTACTGTTGCCAAAATACACCGTCTAGACAGGTAAAGTTTTCATTTACAATTCAGTTTATTGGTCCCTCAATTGTCATGCTTTGAATATTTTGCGGCAAGTACTTACATACCACTCACTTTCAACTTTTTTAAGTCCTTTTTTCATTTAAAAGAAGATCTTTGACAATGCTTGTGGGTAGTCAGACGTCAGAAGGCTTGATAGAATCTAGTCTTACCTTAGGGTATACCTGGAGATACTGCAGTGTTCCCTAGATGCCAAAATCTAGTTCCATATACAGATTTCTTATGGGTGCTAATTAAACAGACTTCTTTTTAATAGCATTATTCGCCACTAAAAATCTACATTACCTTCTAAATTACTAAGTCAGCCTCACAGATATGTCAAGTAGTCAGCCTCAATTAACGAGCGTCCTAATGATACTATCTTAGCCACTAGTTATCTTCTTAGCCACTTTCTGGGTAATTATAAAAAGAATAACCACGAAGGCTAGCCTTAGGTTAAGTTAGCCTCCTAACCTAAGTTGTCCGTGTCAGAGTGCCCTAATATTCCGAGCTCGCTTTGCTCGCTCTTGGGCTTAAAATTTTTAGTTGGCTTTATAATAATAATACATTTTTATTTCGGACTATCATAGTCCATAAAACATTGCACATACGGAAAGAAATTACACACATAAAAAAAAAATACACATACAGAAACAAATTACACATGTAGAAACAAATTACATTTACAAAAACATATTACACATATACAAACCAATTAAACGTGTAAAAATTAAAATGACAAAACTATTTAATATATTTAAATGACGCACGATAAATCGTCATCCATTGACACATATCTGGCTGTCCATCCTGTAGGCCACAATAGCTACTAGGGTGTTGGAATTATCACGCATCCGCCGCATCAGGGATGCTATTCGTGTTCGCATGAAGGCGTAAAAATCATTAATTAGTTATAAAAGAGACGAAGTGGTTTACTAGCGCTATCTTATTTTCCCGTTGCTAAGTCAAAAAAATGAGAGCTTTGATCACGAGGCCTATAAAGAAATATTTGGTACTTATAATTTCTTATAAATTACCTATAATATGGAAAATTTAGCTTTGCAGCATACGCTGTTAGGCAAAATCGAAATTTAACTTATTTAGAGACGGCCCTTTCTGTTTACCGTGCGGTATTCTATTGCGGGGATATTCCGCCGACATCGACATCCAGACTATTTTTGTTTGGCAAAACGAATAGCCCTTGGTATTCGTTCAATTTATAAATGAAGTCCCAGATATTCCTAAGAGATAAATTTTCAAGATATTAATATTGTGACTGTGCTGTCTTTGTATATTTATATAAATATTTTGTATGCACATAAAATATGAGGAATTAGCACAAAATGGCGATTCCTCCAAAGGATGCCATAAAAAAAATGTGGCTTTTTGACCGACTTTAAAAAGAAAGAGGTTCTATGTTCGGCTGTATGTTTTTTTTTGTGTATGTTCATCGTTTCTCGGTCAATAAATTGTGGACCGATTTTGAATTTTTTTTTATTGTAAGGTTATGCTTCCAAGTTGGTCCCATAGAAATATTGTTATTATTTGATGATGAACTTTGAAGATAAGGAACGGAACTCCTCATAAAATCACAGTAGAAACGTCGTAACCAGCAAAATTGCTTTATTTATACGTGTAGTCGATGACTGACTATAAGAAGAGGGGAGGGGATACGTCGAACTGATCTGATGATGAAACCGGAAGGTAGGCCCGGGCTTGGCTTATTGGAATTGTTATGAAATGTTTTAATGATTAAATTCTATAGGTACCTTACTATAGAACTGGTACACTATTTAAGTGTGACTGAGGGGTACTTTTTATTAGTTATGGTGCCACCAAAGTCGGTGTTAAATAACGACGAAATTAGAGTTTTTTTGCACTTTTTAGTGTTTTTTTACATTAAAGTCGATTGTATTTTTTTTGTAATTTTTTTTTTATAATAAAGTGTCGTGTAGTGGCCGGTTCGAAACCGGGCAAGTACCATTGGCAACAAATGTTTACACGGTCTGGACAAGTCCACTCAAACCCGTGTGTTCGATTCCTCAAAAGATCACTTCACACATACGTATTTGTTCTTACGATTTCACCACTGCCAGACCATTGTATGGAATTTAATATAGGCTTTGACCTTTAAGAATGTTTCGATGTTTTTTCTACTCAAACCAGCTAGGTAGTATAATAGAAATAGTAATACCCCAGTACTTTTGATTTTGGCTGTAGTGTGTGCCGTGCTAAATAAATACTTTCTCTCTCTCCCTTCTCTCTTAAAACAGGCAAGTAAGGGAAAAGGTAACAAGCTGTGCCAATCCAAAATATAAGAGTTCTCCGCGTGATTAGAGTTCTCCGCATGATTAGATTTCTCCGTGTGATTAGAGTTCTCTGCGTCAAAGTCAAAGTTTTTTATTTCACATAGGCCTACATGGGCACTTATAAAACGTCAGAAGCTAGTGCACTAGTGCGCTAGTGCGTGATTAGAGTTCTCCGCGTGATTAGAGTTATCCATGTGTTTAGAGTTCTCCGTGTGATTAGAGTTATCCATGTGTTTAGAGTTCTCCGTGTGATTAGAGTTATCCATGTGTTTAGAGTTCTCCGTGTGATTAGAGTTATCCATGTGTTTAGAGTTCTCCGTGAGATTAGAGTTATCCATGTGTTTAGAGTTCTCCGTGTGATTAGAGTTATCCATGTGTTTAGAGTTCTCCGTGTGATTATAGTTATCCATGTGTTTAGAGTTCTCCGTGTGATTAGAGTTATCCATGTGTTTAGAGTCCTCCGTGTGATTAGAGTTATCCATGTGTTTAGAGTTCTCCGTGTGATTAGAGTTATCCATGTGTTTAGAGTTCTCCGTGTGATTAGAGTTATCCATGTGTTTAGAGTTCTCCGTGTGATTAGAGTTATCCATGTGTTTAGAGTTCTCCGTGTGATTATAGTTATCCATGTGTTTAGAGTTCTCCGTGTGATTAGAGTTATCCATGTGTTTAGAGTCCTCCGTGTGATTAGAGTTATCCATGTGTTTAGAGTTCTCCGTGTGATTAGAGTTATCCATGTGTTTAGAGTTCTCCGTGTGATTAGAGTTATCCATGTGTTTAGAGTTCTCCGTGTGATTAGAGTTATCCATGTGTTTAGAGTTCTCCGCGTGATTACAGTTCTCCGCATGATTAGAACATGTACAACAGCCGAAATCAAATACCAGGAGTCTATCCAGACCAGCCACAATACCCGTCTGGTTGGAGGTTCTAATCCTCCCTTTAAATGGAGATTCGCTTGACTTTCCATATCTCTAAAAGAGGTACTTATAATAATAGAAATGAAAAAATTTAACATTTAAATTAAAACTTATTATATATTCAAATGTAAATGAAAACCAATTAACACAATATAGGTATACAACAAAGGCCTACATCGACAAAATCAGACGTATGCTACGCGTGATTATCGCTCCGATTCGCCCCTTCAGCGCGGACAATAAGCGCTGATTGATCCGCGCGCCGATTTAAACAGTATTCAAACCCGGCTTCATAATCAGTTAAATGGACGGTGATATGGAACAACGAATCAAGCGGCGTCATCAACTGCCTGCCTATATCACAAAAAAGTTAAAAAAAGGTGCGGTTACAACATTAAAGCCTCAGATTGCATCACTGCTCAGCATCAGGCGGGATCATAGCCAAACACATTTAAAAAGAAAAAACTGGGCAAGTGCGAGTCGGCCTCGCGCATTGAGGGTTCCTTATAAAACTTACTGGAAAAAGTACAATTCCCGAATTGAGTTACGAAGATTTTTCCAAATCGCAAAAAAAAATTGTGACGTAACTACAAATTTACAGTTTTCTGAATTATTCCTATACTTGTGCTATGAAACTTTGCTTGCCAAATGTCAGAACTTTAGGTCAACGGGAAGTACCCCATTAATTTTGATTTCCTTGAGAGTATGTATTCGAAATATACGTTTTTTACGACATAAACGGCCGTATCTTTTTTTCGTTAACTCGTTGCTCGTTAACTTGAGTATATAGTTTTAATTTTACATACAGACAGACGGATGGATAACAAAGTGAATCCTATAAGGGATCCGTTTTTTCCTTTTGAGGAAAGGAACCTTAAAGACAAAAAAATATACATTAGGGAACAAAATGTCCCCCAACACGAAGTGCAACGCTCAATCTACGTGAATTTGCAACGTTGCCCAGTGTCCCACAACTTGCCCCCAACATTTTACAACGTATTCAAATTATTAAATTATCCAACAACACTTCCTGTCACGACAACAACAACACAGGACGTGTTTTTGTTGTTTGTTGGATAATTTGACAGCATTGCGCGCACAGAAACATAAAAAACAAGTTGTGCGTCATGTTGGGGGACATTTTGTCCCATAATATATTTGAGACTTAATTTTCAGTGTAGTAATTTTAACTTAAACGTTGACTGGCAGAGGGTTATCCCCTACTAGTCAATGTTAAGTCGCTGCATTAAGTTAGAAAAAGTAAACAAAAAACGCCCAACCACTGGTAAAATAAATATTATTCTGCCAAAAGGGCGTCAGCTGCACCTAATGTCATGTGGCAACACTTGTGACCACCTAAGGTTGGTAAATTGGGGTCGGTGCCACACAAAATGGTATAAAATGTACTACTTATCAAAATAAACACTAAATAATTTATCAAATGTCAAATTATAAAATAAAAATATTTATCAATGTCAAAATGTATAAATAAAAAGGTGGTGAAGTTGTTAAATGAATAAAAAGGTTTTAGAAAATAGCAAATGACAAGAATGAAGAATACATATATCACTGGTACAGCTCAATCCCAAGCCTTTTTGTCCTCAAGATACTATATTACAGCATAAAAAAGCCTTCTAGCAAACTTTTCACTTCACAATTCGAATATATGAATGTACTTACTTTATTTTATAACATTCACGTAATCCATCTTTTTATTTCCTACCACTCCCTCTCTATCCTCCATTCTAGTCACATGCGTTTCATTCCTCCTCTTCACATACCTATGTCTACTAAGACAAACGAGTCCCTTTCAAATTTTCTGCCACTGGCGTCAATTTCAAAGTTCTTCTAATTTACTACAACACCTATATTTATATACTATAGATACAAAAAGGAACTAAGTGTCCCCGACTGATCGCGAGGAAGAGGACAATCAGCTGCCACTTGCTGGTCAAATATATTCACTCACCACTATCACACAACGCCGTCTGGTTCCAAGATAAGCAGAGCTTGTGTTATGAGTACTAGACAACTGATAAACATACTTAAATATTTCTAAATACATACATATTATAGATAAATTACACCCAGACACAGAACAAATGATCGTGCTCAACTCACAAACATTAGTCCTGGGTGGGAGTCGAACCCAAAACCTCCGGCATAGCAGTCAGGGCCACCAACCACTAGACCAACAGGCCAGTCAAATATGCAAAAAGAGATCCAGCAAGAGACTCTGAGTGCACAAATAAGCCAGAACTTTCTGGCGTAAACGTACAATAAGGAGACCTGTCCTCAGGCAAACTGGGAAAATGGTTGGACAAAAAAGAAGAGATATACAAAAAGGACAAAATAAATAAAGATGCAGTTCGCTCTTACTGGCTTAAATATAAGGGTATGTCGTCTATAAATCAAGCGAATTTGTTTAAAATTCAATACCTGTTAAAAACTTTGGAAGTCGCATTTCCCATTTTCAGTAAACTGTCGCTGGTTTCGTAGTTCCATAACGCCGTCCAAATATTGAACCGAATCGCGTCGATCATTACGCGTCTTTATCTCATTAACTCAAATTCAGCTGCGGCGATAATTATTTCGTAATGGTTTTATTAAAATTAACTTGGGGAAGGATTACAGTCCGTATTTGCTTTCCGTTTTATTTGCGTTTTGAGTGAATGAATGTGCTTTTGGTTTTACAAACAGTGGTTTACCGGAAATGTAAATCGGAATAAGAACTTGAGAAGGAAATGGTTCATTAACTGTATTCTTTTTTGTTTAATTTCTTTAAATACAGAATTATCTATTGCTTGAATAATGGCTTATGGATATAATAGAAGAAAATAAACTTTATT
Source organism: Mythimna vitellina (assembly GCA_949316375.1). NCBI lineage: Eukaryota > Metazoa > Arthropoda > Insecta > Lepidoptera > Noctuidae > Mythimna > Mythimna vitellina. Next base: position 23,862,036 of record OX438698.1, read on the forward strand.
GGTCATGTGAAGAGGAGGGATGAAACGCATGTTACTAAAAGAGTTATGAGTTTATATGTGGATGGATGGAGAGGGGTAGGGAGGCCAAAGAAAAGATGTATGGATTGTGTGAAGAGTGATATGAAAGAAAAGGAAGTTAGTGATAGCATGACAAGTGACAGGGCAGAGTGGAAGAAAAAAACATGTTGCGCCGACCCCAAATAACACGGGACAAGGACAGCATGATGATAATGAAACTTTATTGTACATCAAAATAGTGATAAAACTTTTACATAAACTTAAATCAAGTACGTCTACAGTAGTGGCTTTTAAGCAGAATTTTGGTTAAAACTAAACTTATTCTGGACTTTGCACGAGTTTCTGTCCGCGATTTTGTCTGCGTAGACACCAAAATTAGGTCCAGATATAAATGAAATATATTAAATTTATTTCATATTCATCATGCAGAAGTATTTCCTCGGTTCACGCAGGTGAAGCCGCTGGAAAAAGTTAGTGATTAAAATAATGTAGATGTACCTAATTTAAACCCTAATATTTGCAGCGCCGAACATCTTTGATCTTTGGACTAACTGCGTTTATATCTGCGTTCTAAGTAACATTTGTCTTTGAAGTTTAAATAAATACTTTGAATTCTTAGAAATTTGCCAAAACGATTGTTACTCAAACGGTTTTTGATTAAATATTCGCTCAAATGAGCAATAACGTGTCAACTGACACAGTTGCGATTTCGAGAAAAACACGTTTGAAGTTTGAGGTTCGTAGAAAAAATTCAAAGAAGAGGAAAAAGTCTACATTGTCTATTAGGTCAGACCAATGATTTGAATTACAGATGGTGTTACATAAAAAGTCTTATCAGAGTTGTCTGTGGATAAAGCCAATTCTATAATTGAGACTTTACGATATGAGAATATATAAAGTTTAAATTAGGACGTGGTTTTTTAGAATTCATTATGTTTGCGTTTGGGGACGGCGCAACACGTTTTTTTCTTCCATTCTGCCCTGTCACTCGTTATGCTATCACTAACTTCCTTTTCTTTCATATCACTCTTTACACAATCGCCGACCCCAAATAACACGGGACAAGGGCAGGAAGATGATGACGACTATGTTTACGTTTGTCCTCTGTCTCACTTAATGTCGTGCGATTATATGGCTGACGATGGAGCACACTGGTCTAAAAGCAATATTGCTAATTCGATAAGGTTTTAAAAGAAATAGCTCAAAATTGCATAGTTACATATCTGAAGACTCTCGCCATACGCCAAATAGCTCACAAGCGCATACCTTAGAGCTTCTCATAGCGCATTATACATCGCTGGCCCGCCAAGTTGCCCACACTCGCGCACTATGCACGCGCGGCAATGGAATGACAAAATATGCGCCGACGATATTGAAGTGCCTTCTCTGATATTTACGGCAGCTGAATGTGAAGAATTCAGTATGTTTTGAAGATTCTTGTAAGTATAGTTTCGAGTGGTTCTCTGAGAGTCTACCTTCGAAGGTGTGTCAGTATTTGTTGAAAACAGTGTCCATGGAGTTTCTTGCACATTCTTCTCCACAGAGATCTACGCTTTGGAATGTGCAATTAGCATATTTTTTTCTGACTGTCTGACTTCTTGACATTTCAAAAGTGCCTGTAAATGGTTTATTTCAAATAAAATGCTTTGACTTTGACTTTGTCGTAACGTTGCTGTTAAACGGGTGAACCGACTTGGAATTTTGTTTTAGGTGGAAGCAAATTTTCTAGTGATGGTTTTTAGGAATGTTTTAAAATCGATCAATTTAACTGTTTACAAGTTATAGGAGGCGAAAAGGCTTGATTCGTACCCATGAATTAAGCCCAACTTTTTAGTTATTAATGTAGGTAAAGTACCTACTTAATCTACATTAAAAAGTAAAAAAGGGGGTTGATGGTGTTTTATTTAAAAAAAAATCTGTTATAGTGAGGTTCAGATTCCAAACTCCCTGGACTTTTGTCCAGGTACTTTTTATAAATTTGTCCACTAAAATAAATAAACCTATCAGAGTATTAATTTATTTACATAACCCAATCAAATACTAAAAACACAAGACGCCTAGTAACCTATTATAACATCAAATCTAAATATTTTTCTCCCCTTCTTGCAAGCACTTGAAAATGCAAATATTCTCTAAGGGCGGTAATTAGTTCGCGCTCCGTCGCTCGCTGGTCCAAGAGGCTGCGATGAGTTATCTGAATCGCTAACAAAGGCCCGCCGATGTTAACTTATAAAATAGACGAAGTAATTTGCGTCACGTTACATTTTACAGTTTCCGCCACAGAACGAGTAGGGTGGCTATGATGGGAGCTTGTGGTACACCGTAGCGAGCACGAGAGGCGGCGTGCTTGAAAATTATGGCAAATTAGTATTTCAATACGGCTTGTATTTAATTTTGTGGGGCTAGAATTGCGGCGCAGATGGTATGCTATAAACATATAATATCATACAGATAAAATTACAAGAAGTAAGTTAGTAAAAAAAAGAAAAAAGAGAAAGGAAGAGCTGCCCTTTCTCACCATGGTACAATGCTGTGCAGTCTGAATCTAAAGTGTAGTTCGCTGTTTGGCCGTTTGGTAACTGTCCGCACTGAACCTGAGTCCTCGACGGCGCATAGTGTTCCACTCGCGCCTTAAATTGATGACCGCAAAACCGTAGGGTCCAGCAGGGCCTAAGCCTACTGAGGCTATGGGTTGACTTCCGAAAGGCAAGGGAGAAACATAAACACACACATAACATAGGTAAACTTACATAACTTATGTATGATTTTAGTCAGTAGAATTCTAACACGCCCTCTCACGTCGCCCTAGAGTGAGACAAGTCATTCGATGATTTCCCACCTTAAAAAAAGTCTGAATCAATAAAATCACGTTCAAAGCTATATTTAAATAAATAAACAATCTGTAATAATTATTATTTTCTTCTTGCGACTTGACCTGATGTTGAAGATAAGTTTACTTCAGGAGATAAGGAATCAAAAGGCCACACAAACTAAGCATGTTTGTACTATCTCGTTAAGAGGTCCCTTCCTGGTCTATCTATAGGAAATGTGAGCATGTTAGAAAATACGGGTTAAAAAGCTTGTTGTTCCATGTAACGTTATGTTTGATAGACAAGAGACGCAAAACTAGAGATAACATCTGAACATCCTGATGGAATTCATTAACATACGTCGATCACACGAATATTTAAAAAAAAATATTCCAGGAAAAAAGTTAAAGTTTTTGGAAAAACTTTCGTCATTCAGAATCTCGATTTAATGTGCAAGATTTCCATAATAATATACATTTTTTCTTTACTTTTAATTTATGAATACATTATAAACGGCCAAAGTTCACGTAAAATTGGTACAAAATAGCTGATTTTCTGAAGTTTTCACTGGATTTGCTTTACAGATATGTTTTGTTTTTGATAAAAAATTAGATTGTGTTATTTCAAAACAAGTCTTTTCGAAATATCTAAAGAAAGATGTGTAATAACGTGATAAACACGCCGTGGTTGTATAGAAAGTATCACGGGTTGTGCACTCTTAACTTTTCTAGTTTACACGTACTAGAATTGGATGATTTGGATCTTTCAAAAGAAAGTCCATTGACTCGTTCACATTCGGCTCGGTGTGACATGACGTGCAACAACTCGAAGTCAGAGCTAATCCACGACTGGCGCTATTTGTTGAGCAACACAATGAGCGGTGATTAGCACGCCCTTTGTTCCACACAGCCATGTTTTCACATATTTTGCCTGTAATATTCTGTTAATGTATACTGAAATTAATATTGCCAAAATGTCGGGTAGCTTGCCATTTGCGGAATATTGTAATTAGTTGTGTTCTTGATAGCGGAATTATTTAAAGTTGGTGTTTGAGGAGGGTTTTAAATGTTCTTTGATTTAATTTGTTTATGTTATTTAGAACTAATTCAAACTCAAATAAGCTAGAAATTTTAAGAGACCGCAGAACAGTTGCATCAAAATTAAAGCGTCCTTCAGCACCGCGGGATTTATTTACAATCACATTAGTAGTGTGCGTGTTTATATTTGTTACTTCTCTAAATGGAGTTTTTTTTTTTATTGATATAAACCAGTGCTTGACTGCGATCCCACCTGATGGTAAACGGAGATGCAATCATTGATGGTCAGGCGCACTAGTTTATTAAGAGCCTATCCACTCTAGCCTTGAAGACACCTATGTTATAGTTGGACGGGAAGACCGCAGCAGGCAAATTGTTCCAGTCCTTCGATGTACGCGGTATAAACGACGAAGCGAAACGCTTAGATAAATGATAATGATAAATGATAGAATAAATGATAGATGATATTTATTTTGTAAGTAGGTTTAAAAAAAAACACTTTTACACGTCAATTTTTTTTTCGTCATTTTAAATTAGATAAGGCCGGTGTTTCCTAACTGACTACCCTGAGAAGAAACACCGAAACAAACTCAGGGGTTAGATTTATGAAACTTGGTACACGAGCAGACCATGTCCTGCAACAGCACATAGGATCCTTTTTTATCTTTTTATCTTGTGTATGTTACCTTGGGATAATTTATACTATTACGCGGGCATAGTCGCTGGTAGCAGCTAGTCCAATATATTTTACAGACGGGTAGCCTTAGGTCCACATATAAGACGTTATAGATTGATCACGAGGCACCTGGAATTGTATTCCTGTCTTGTGAGGGATGCCATTGACGCCTATACCGCTCCTTGTAACCGCTTGTTTGCTGTACATTTCTGAATTACAACTGTTCTCATGTACAGTTTTGCTCAAAATTCGTATCATGCGTACTTTGCAAGTGAAGTAAATAATGCTTAATCCTATTTAGCGAGGCACATGGGTTTGCTGCATACCGTTGATTATAAAAACTCAATCACTTTCTAATTCATCTTTTATGGACAGTCTCGCACACAATGCCTATCATGAAAGCATTGAAATTGAAGCAGACAACGTATAATCCTATCTAGCAAGACACTTGTGTCGCTACCTGTACCTACCGCTCATCTTTTCTTCATTATATTCAAACTTTCTGTAATGACAAAGGACAGTCTCGCACACAGTTGGTATCAAGTACGCATTGCAAGAGAGGCACACGTGTAGGTACTTGTGTTGCTACCTGTACCGCTCATCTATTCTCCTATATATCCAACTCCTCGTATCTATTAAGTACTATCAAGGACAGTCTCGCACACAGTTGGCATCATGCACACCTTGCAAGTGAGGCACACAACGTGTAATCCTATCTAGCGAGGCACATGTGTTGCCGCCTGTACCGCGCGCATAAATCAAGCGCATCCCTACCGAGACTTGATTCCGACGTTTTATACTGTTTGTACTTAGCCTTAACTGATATGTTGCGTTTGAGGTTGACTTTTATTTATGTTGCTCGCTAGCTTTTTAATATTGTTTGGGAAGAACATTTTCAATATGAGATTAAGCGCTTTAAAATTCAAGTTAGAGGCAAGTCCATGGATATCTATGGGCAAGTCAATATTCTATAACAATATTTACCAAAAATGTGTTTAGATCGGAAACGACTTTACATTTACGGTGGGTTCCATTTAATCTCAATAAATGTTTTGATTGATTGATTGTTAAGAAGCTTATTAACTAATACTCCTCCACATTGCTATCATTCGAAAATGTGTCCAGATGGGTGGCAGCATTGTCACGTTGAATGGCAACAGTAATTCTTTGAGCAAAGAACGATCTAATGAGGTACTCAAGGAATATAATAATCTCTTTAAATCGTCACCTGCGATGGGCCTTAGCCTAGTCAAGTATGTTCATCTCTTATAACATATTTCCGGCCTTTTGTTTAAAATTTGTTTTATTTTATTTTGCATGTTTATGCAGGCACTTATTAATATCGAAAAAGGCAGCATATTTTTCACCGAAAACCTACCAAACCTAGCTCTTTTGATAAACTCCCAGCTCATTTACACCCGGAAAGACCCATAAATCAATATAAACCCCGAAAAAAACATCAAAAAGACAGGATTATCAGGTATCCACTCATCGCCTAACGGGTCAAACTGAAAAATATACGAGTTATTCGCACAATATACCGACGATATCTAATCTGCGATATGAATGGGCCGGGGCGTGCCGAACCCGGCCGGGAGCCCGAAATGAAAAAGCCCCGACCCCCAATATGGCGTTGGCAATAATTACAACGGAGTTGACCTTTTACACAATGTCATACGTGTCTGTAACGATTGGATGGAACACAAAGAAGGCATAGAAAAGGGTGGCGACTCAATTATTTCAGTACAAGCACAAATTCTCGTGAAAAGCGGCAATATGGTGAAACTGTCTTTTTGTTGAAGCGTATTTGCTTGAAATAAATTCTGTTGTGTGACTGTATTTGATTATGTTGACGGGTTTCCTCGCTAAAGTTATCAGATCATCACGGAAAATGAGAGAGAGCTTTGACATACAATGGAAATCATTCACTTGATATGATGATATAATTATAGTAATCACGCCCTAGTGATTTGCCTCTTGCGCGGTCAGATAGTCATTCATTTATTTGGGAAAACAAACAGTGCTTTAACAATGTTGTCTTAACATAAAATTTAACAAGTTTTCCATAAAACTTTTCACAGATTATTATAGTATTATAATAAAATAAAAAAAATTCGTAGTAAACGTTAACTGTAAAAGAACTAAATTAATGGAAACAGTATAAAAGCAAAAAGATAAACAATATTGTACCAATATTGTACAAAGGAAAATTCGTCGTGTATGACGTATCATGCAGGCCTAATGTATAAATTATGTATAACCTATAAAGCATACTGCTGATCCTGTAGAATATTATTTTATTTTTTAATTTACATTTACTTGGCAATAAATATGTCTATTGCACCAAAACGTGTAGTGTATGTGTTGAATGAGCAGTAAATAGCTGAGAGCACACCAACGTTTGACCTCCAAGATCCGATGACAAACGGACGCCTGGTGAATATTTCTCTGCCCGTGGTCTATTTGAGGAACCAGGTAACACAAACCAGGGCAACTTGTTTCGGCATACACTGAATAAAATAATCTCAGAAAATATGATTAAAAAAATACTCGTACATATCTTCATTTAATATCCGCAATAAGCTTGTAAATTACATCAACAAACACACCTTTCAAGAATTACAAAAGAGCGATACCAGTCAAGTTATGAGGCACATTGTTCGCGTATCGGTTACAGCAACAGCGCCATTGTTGTTTCTGTAACAATGTGTGCTATCCGCAAACACGGACATATTCTTATTGGAGGTAACGGTTCGATGTTCGATCTGACTTATTTGAAATTCGAATTTGTGAATATTGTGTTCGTGTAATGCTGTGTTTAGATTTATTTAAAGATGTGTGTTAGAAATTCAGTGTTGCTAGTGCACAAAGCCTTTGTATATTGTTATTTGAGATTAAATCGTCTCATACACACCAAACTTAACTATGTGATATTATATGGTATTAATTGTTGATATTCTTAAGTAAAATTATTTTCAAAATTTCATGGTTAACAGTAGATTGTGTTCATTGGATTTGTTTATTTTATGATCCTAGCTCATCGTGCTGTGCTGGTGCTGCTACTGCGACTACGGAGAACCTCAAACGACGAAATATATATATATATACCTTCTATAGGTTTTCGAGCCATTTAGGGTTTAGGCACGCCACAATTATGGCGGTAAGTCCCCTCTTAGAGGCGTGCGGCGTCCTCACGAAAATCGGGGCCCTGGGATGAAGGTAACGAAGGAACAGGAGTGGTTTTTAGTCAGTAAAAGTCTGACACTATCTCTCGCTCCGCCCAAGAGCGGGATTTGTCATTAGATGATTTTCCCACCAAAAAAACCTTCCACATGATGCATGTCCTCACCGGACATGGTAAGTTCGGAAGGTTCCTGCACCGAATTTGTGCGGAAAAAACGACCGGGTGTCGCCACTGTGTGGACCGCCCGGAGGACACGGTGGAGTACACGGTGGAGGTGTGCCCCGCTTGGGTAGAGCAACGCCGTATCTTCCTGAAGGCGATCGGCGGCGGTGATCTCTCGCGCCGGACCTTGGTATGGCCATGGTCCGGAGTGAGGAGGAGTGGCAGGCGGTCGCCTCGTTCTGCGAAGCAATAATGCTAGCAAAGGAGGCGGCCGATCGCGTGAGGCAAAGGTCCTCACGCCCCAACCGCCGCCGCGATTCCGATAGGCGTAGGCTTGCGGACGGCGAGCAATGGGTGGCTCGCCGTCCGACCGTCCGGTAACCATTCCGACCGAGCCTAAGTCGTCAACGGCGCCTACTGTTCCAGGCGCGCTTCAAGGAGACGTCAGCAATTGTAGGGGCCCAGTAGGGTTGAAGCCTACCGGGACCAAGGGTCTGATACTGAAAGGAAGACTTGGCCCTGGTACGAAAGGCAACGAAGGAGCAGGAGTGGGTTTTTAGTTAGTGTAGTTGATGTCTGCGTGACTTTCACGTGTCTTGTGACATCAAACTGTAAATTATGTTTAGTTAGTCCTTCGGGTTTTTTTTATTTTTCAAATGATTGTTAAGTGTTTTTTTTTTAACATGTAAAAATTAAATATAAGCAAAATAAATTGACTAGTATATTTATTAGTTTAATATGTTCTGTGAAAGTTGGAACACAAAATGACGTCGTTTTTGTATGCCACCAAGAATTTAAGAAATAACTTTGAACTACAAACAAAATAACTTGTCGATACATTCAGAGATGCGCAACATTTGGTCCACATTAAACTAAAGAATTTCAAAACTAAAAATGAGCCACGGAAAGCCCCAACTTATTCCACATAGAAAATAAAAATTCGCAATATTTTTAACTGTACCAAATGAATTTTAAATTCACTAGTCGTCGTGGAGCTGTAGAGAAAATCGCGAACGAATAAATAAAAATCAAAATGAAATAATAAACTGTACTGGTAGTTGGTCGCACAAGTTCTCCAATGATTTTCGATTTGTAAAGTTTTAAAATAGCGCTAACTGCGCTACTCGGGGAGCCGGGGCTGCTCCTGAAGCCATTTCATATTTTATTCGTAAACTATAACTAGCCGGTAGTTACAGGTGCGAATACTTCATTGCATTTGTTTTTTGATGAGTTGTTTTGTTTTACTTTGTGAGAGAAGCTTGTAATAGGTCTGAGGGCTGCTTTGTGGCTCATAAGTAAGAAATGCAGAACTAAGGTTCAGCTGAAAACCAGCGTCAGGCAACTGCCACGACGTTGTCTGGCATTTTTGCTGAACTGGACCTATTTGGTGTAGGTGCGAGACACACAATCTTAGTTATTTTATTTTTATTTTTTATTTTACGTATTAAATATTGTTTCTACATTATGTGTATCTGTGTACGTGTGCCAAATATATTTTTTCATTCTTTTTTCTTTCATTAGTATTCCAAGAGTAGATTGGAATAGTAAATTTGTAATAGTTCCTTTTATCAAGTTTTAGGGTTCCTTACCCAAAGGTTAAATTTGTTGTCAATATTGGACACCGCTTGAGACACATTGTTTCCACGGTAGAACTCATATTACAAAATAATGCGTGTTTTCTAAGATTTCATACAAAAATGGTTAAAAGTATTGCGATATTACAGAAAATACAAAACACAAAGAAACCAATAAATACCTAATTTAGAAAATAGAATAACGTACCTTTCATATAAAGTATATTTATAACTTAAATTAATATTATATATTTATTATAATATTATTATTTTGTTTATTTTTTATTATATTATTATTTATTTATTTTTATTATATATTTTTTATTAATTCCAAGTCAATCCAAAGACAAACACTTCAAAGGAACCCGTTTTAAAAAAACGACAATTGCATAGGTTTTTTAAAATCATCGCACGACATTCCCCGCTCTTGGGCGGAGCGGGAGATAGTGTCAGACTTTTACGGACTAAAAACTCACTTCTGTTCCTTCGTTGCCTTTCGTACCAGGACCAAGTCTTCCTTTCAGAATCAGACCCTTGGCCCCAGTAGGTTTCGACCCTGCTGGGCTCCTACAGTTGCTGACATCTCCTTGAAACGCGCGTGGAACAGTACGCGCCGTTGACGACTTGGGCTCGGTCCGGACGGTTACCGGACGGTCTACCCGCGCCTACGGTGGCCGGAAATCAGAATCGGAATCCCGGCGGCGCTTGGGGCGTGCAATTGCAAGACCTATTATTATTAATGAGAAAGCAAATCTGTCTGTTACCTTTTCAGTTTTCATACCGGTAGATTGTTACTTAGGAATAATTTTCGATTGTCACATGAGTGATTCTGCAGACGGATTCTAGTAATTAGGTATCTCATCAAATTATTTATTTTATTTTATCAACAAAGAGATATCATTCAATTTCTATATTTTTAATATTTGGTCTATTTGGTAGCCAGTAGAAACGAACAAGGCACACGAAATATAAATCTGCGCGCCACAAAGCCTTTTTTCTACAAAATACATTTGTGAGATAAAATATACTTTAGTTAATGGATTTTATTATTTTTCCAGTAAGTGTGTTGAAAACCATCGGTTGATATCCGTGCGCATTCATCTTTGCAGTCTCTCAGCTTCATAAAGGCCTCGCTTTCTGATTGGGTAACTACACTAACTACTGCATTTTGGCTTTTGTTCAGTTGGAAACCTTTATATGACTCCGTTCTGGGTGGAGCGAGAGAGGGTGTGTCGGACATTTACTGAGCATAACCCATCTGTATTCCTGCATTTGCCTTTTGTTTTTCAAGGCCAGGGTATCTTTCGAACAATATTGTAACTCAGATTAGATTCCGTTTCGGTGACACTGGCAAAGTTTGTCCACTTAAAACGGGAGGTAGGATTTCATTTCCCTACCTAGCAGATATTTATAATTGAAGCTAGACTCGGATACCATGTATTTACCTACATTATTTATTATCTATTTTGTGTCCCACTGCTGGGAAAAGGCCTCATCTTTCTCCTTCATGACTTCTCAGTCCCCGCGAACATGATCAGATCATCACACCATCTTCCCCGTGTTGCTAACCTATGTTTACCATCTTTAGTTTAAGTCCAAACCTAAGGCGAAAATAAATTCGTAGAAAACCGATCAAGTTCCAATTCCTTTTAATAAAACCTGTGGCTATGAAAACTTACAAAAAGTATAAAAATCGTCTTGAAATTGATATTCCCATTGAAAGTCGAACTTCGGCATTTAAAACTAAGAGGCTTCACTTATTTCCGTTTGACGGTATCGAATTATAAAGAAAAACCATCGAATAAAAATCTTACAAAAATACTTATTAGATTTTCCGATGGGATTAATTTCTTACTTATTAAAAAAGAAGGAAAAGGCTCAGGAAAATACACAGTTTCCCTTCCCTTTGAAAATTATAAGATTAATTAAATTTGAATTATAAAAAGGCTTCAGTTATTGTTAGCTTTTTTGATTTTATTCCTTTTTTGCATTTTATTACGAACTTTGGTGAAAATTTTATTTTTAAATTCGAATGGTGATAAGATTATTAAAGACTTTAATTATCTTTTTTTTTTTAAGTAAACGGAACACATAGAGTGATAGTCTTTGTATTGTATCATTGTTGTCATTTGAATTGAAAAGAATTATAATATTCTTCAATAAACATTCTCGAAAACTCGCTCTTATTATACTCGCGTACCTACAAGCGTTAGGGCGCTTGTAGGTACGCAAATGATTGTTTTTCACACTAGTGCAGAAAAGTGCGCGTCACCTTCGCCACAATTTCATTACATTTATCGTATCAGTCTGGGCGCTAAGCAACGCCTTCGAGTCACGCGTCAGTCCTCGTTTATTTATGTTTTCTTTGTGTATTGAAAAACATACATTTTGATATACGTGGTTTATCACTGCAACCCTTGGCTCCATAACAAATGCCACCTAGGTTGCAATGACAAATTTATTCTACTTGTATCAAATGTACTATTGCTGTATCACATACGATTCACTCGAAGGACACGGTGGAGTACAAGATAGAGGTGTACCCCACTTGGGCAGAGCACCGCCGTGACCTCATGGGAGAGGTAAAGGCTATTGTCCGAAGCGAGGAGGAGTGGCAAGCGGTGGCCTCCTTCTGCGAAGCAGTAATGCTAGCAAAGGAGGCGGCCGAACGTGCAAGCGGGACGGTGCGGCTCTTTCGCCCCAGCCACCGGGATCCCGATTCTGATTTCTGGCCACTGTAGGCGCGGGCTTGCGGACGGCGAGCAGTGAGTAGCTCGCCGTCCGACCGTCCGGTGACTGTCCGGATCGAGCCCAAGTAGTCGACGGCGTATACTGTTTCACGATGATCAGATGTCAGCTGACTGTAGGGAGCCAGCAGGGTCGAGCCGTAGGGGCCAAGAATCTGATTCTGAAAGGAAGATTCGGCCCTAGGACGACAGGCAATGAAGGAACAGGAGTGTGTTTTTAGTCAGTAAAATCTCCTGCTCCGCACAAGAGCGGGGGACGTCATTATATTTTCCAGTCTAAAAAAAAAACATACGATTCTGCAAGACCATTTTTTTATCACCTCTTTGGGTCACAAACCTTTTTACAGAACATAACTGAAAATAACACAAATCTACGCCTCAGCACTTACTAACAAGCTAATTAATTACACACCATCTCTATTATAATCCACACAAACCCCACTCTAGCATAAGAACCGCAACGACTCCGTCCCTCCGTCAATTCCAGCCAGGAGCATCACTATAAGTAATTCCGCAGTCGAGCACCTCACTATAATTCCGCTCCGTTCCCGCTCCACGACATATGAATGGAATTAGCATTGCTAATTAGCTTTTAGCGATACATCGCTTCAGCCGCTTACGGGTGAAGTAATTCGTAGCACGTTAAATCTACGCTTTATTCGCTGTCTGTACGTTTAGTGTATCAGGACTCGTGTTTAGGGGTGCGTTTCGTGAATTAAATTTAGCTTTTGTGTTTAAAATGTTGTTGAGCTTCTAGAAGTTCTTTCCTTTTTATTAGGTTGTAACATGTGGGTTACTTTGAGGCATGTATACTCCTTTGTCGATATCCTTGGTTACCATCAGCTGAAACAATGTTCAAAGATGCTGCATTACCTGAAAGGTTTTGGAGTGGTGACCGCGTACAGGAAGACGCAGCGTTAATAGGGCTCCCACAAGGTGTACCGATGATCTGGTGAGGGTTGCGGGTATACGATGGATGCGAGACGTACAGGACCGGTTGCTGTGGCGAAGCTTAGGAAAGGCCTTTCACGGTACACGGTGATCATCATTTCAGCCGAAATATGTCCACTGTTAGACATAGCGCACCTTCGGTGCAACAAAGTCACTAGCCAAAACTGCCTATACTTGGGGCAACAAACACATCCGCGAAAGTATCTCAATATTCTACTAGATGGCGCAGGTGTCTTTGTGGTTATAGGCGGTTTTTCCATGCGTTTTCGGGCGACAACGTGTCATTTGACAGTAGTGTCCCCGCGCCCAACGAGTATTTATGACCATTTTTATTCTCACTTATTGGAGCGACATATACGTAGCTATTTTTAAGACTTCCGATTTCCGGCCACCGTAGGCATGGGCTTGCGGACGACGAGCAATGGGTGACTCGCCGTCCGACCGTCCGGTAACCGTCCGGACCGAGTCGTCGACGGCGCGTACTGTTCCACGCGCGCGTCAGGGAGATGTCAGCAAATCGTAGGCCCAGCAGGGTCGAAGCCTACTGGGGCCACAGGTAGTGTGAAATTGAAACCCGGGGCCCTGGGATGAAGGCAAAGAAGGAACAGGAGTGGATTTTTGTCAGTAAAAGTCTGACACTATATCCGCTCCGCCCAAGAGCGAGATTTGTCATGAGATGATTTTCCCGCCTAAAAAAAGGGTTACCCTAAAAATTAGCTGTTGTGACTTTGTTGCACCGAAGGTGTTTCCATCGAAGGTCTAGCAGTATATATTATATTTTTTTAATATATGTTTTATAATGCACTGAATATGCATATGACGCCATGCTTAGAGTAGTGGTTGAGCGATGGACTGCTGGGCTGCGTATCGCTGGTTCGATTCCCGCACGGGACAACATCATTAAATTTTCTCAAAATAACATCACAAAAACTATCAGAATCTGTAACTTCATAAACTTTTCAGTATCCCAACGCCATAATGAAGTCTCCCACAGCGCTACACTCAGTACAACTGCATCAATTAAGCCCGCGGTCGATCGCGACACCACTCATTTGCAACGTTATTAATATCCATCAGTTGCCACCCATCCCAGCGACACGGTCACGCCGCGCTAATTGTTGCTAATTGTGATATAGATTGCATAAATGTTGTAAATGCTTTTGTTCCGATGTATTGAGCCGTGCGTGGAAGGGATATTGAATGTGGGGCAATATGTGCCGTTTCCCGGGAAAGCCCTTTGACTGTCAGGGAAATCATGAAGCGTCAATCACTAGTGAATCGAGTATGCATAGTTCGTAGAATTAGGCTCAGTTACGGTTGGATAGGTTATTTGAATTGAACGTCATAGTCAATAAATTGTATTGTTAGCTTTATGATCTGACCAGGAAGACTCTGACTTCCCTTTAGTATTATGTTAGGAATCGTGCTGTTAAAATAAACTACAACCGCTCTTCTCCTTTATTTACCTTAATGAGTAAACTGCAAAAGGCCTAATGTCACTTTATTTTGTTACTTTAGGGCCGTTTAATAAAGCTGACGATTCGACATATATGTCAAAAACTGACATAATTGTATATATCATTGTGGCGCTTAACAAAAGTAAAAAATATGTGCAAAAGCGACAGGTGAGCCTTGACATATTTGTTAATTAAAAACGCTTTTAATAAAACTCGACCGTTGTCAAAAAATCACAGTAAACTTATTTCTGACCATTGTCAGTGACAATTATAGAATAGAATAGAATAAACTTTATTGTATACCATAAAAGTAACACAACTTATACATAAACTTAAATCAAATCAATCTATTATGTTGACTCTTGACATATAATTCTGTAATTCTGCTTGATTTGCTTGATTAAAGTAGGTATGTCATTGTCTCCTTAGGGATGTTCCCTAACTGGCGTTGTACAGAGGGGTTCTGGGGTGGTTTTTCAAGATGATATAGTGTACGTTACAGGAACTTTTGGTGTACACCGGGGTGATTTTAGTAAGATAAGAATCCCATATTCCTTGGTATTTTCCCTTAAATTCCATATTTTGTATTCAGGCAGAAAGAAGGTACGTCTTTACCTATATCCATCGATATACCGTCTGAAATTCCTAAATCACATACAATATTCAGAAACCAACCAATTAGAATTATTATTCCTTCAATTCCCGGGAGCAATTCACAGAAAAAACCAGTTACTGCCCTAAAATAACAACACAGAGAAGTGCTTGTTTTTTTTTCCGAAAATCTCGCAGGCATCCAAACAGGAACCCATTTGACACCTCACAATGTTTCGAGCACGAACAAAAATCCAATTTTGATTAAAACTTTATAAAGAGGGGAGCTCTCGATTAATTTAACTTTTTTTGCGGTTCCCCTGGCCTTTTTGTTCAGCCAGTATTGTCGCGATCCACTCGTGGGAATATTGTATTTAGAGACAACTTGTGACGGGATCTTTACGATCTAGATAGAGGGCTGTTGGAGCTGATTAACAAACTAGACTCGTTTTGTTCTGTATGCGTTTCTGCTGCATTGCGACTGTATATTAGGATAATGGTAAGTTCGAGAAGGTTTTATCTGTATGTGTATAATTTTTCTGTACATGTGTTTGTTACTTAACCTATTATAAACGGCTTGACTTATTTGCATGAAATTTTGTGTGGATGTTTAAGTGGGTCCCTGGGTAGTTTGTGAATTAAACCCGGTAGGAGCTGCAATCGGTTCTTCTAATTT
Organism: Mythimna vitellina; assembly: GCA_949316375.1. Taxonomy (NCBI): domain Eukaryota; kingdom Metazoa; phylum Arthropoda; class Insecta; order Lepidoptera; family Noctuidae; genus Mythimna; species Mythimna vitellina. The sequence continues at coordinate 23,877,919 of OX438698.1, forward strand.
TTTTTTTTCTGAAAAATACCAGCTTTCGGACATGCCCGATTTTGTATATAGGCTTATAAAAAAACTAATTCTAAACCGCTTCAGGCTTTTGAAATGTCTTTATAAAAGTTTAACCACACAAATCGAATTGCGTCTCTCTCTAGCACCAATTTTAGTTCTCTTTCTGTTTTCAAGCTAATGCTTCCTTTGTCACCAGTAACCATCACAAGAGTTAACAGATTTTTGACCGGCATCAAAAAGGAGGTTCTTAATTAGTCGGTTTTTTTTATGTATGTTCCTGAGCGCGTAGATCGATTTGGAATTATTTTTTTGGTTGAAAGGGTATTCTTTCCAGGTGGTCTTACGGTCCCAAAGATAGGATCTGATGAAGAGATCCTGGTGAAACTTCGGCACACTTGTAATGGTTATATTCTGTAGGTATACCAACTATTTAGGTTTAGCTAGAGGGATACTATAACTAGACAAATTTCGGAAATCGGTTTTGTCTCTAATTACAGTATTCGAAATTTTAAATAACGAAGAAACAAAACCAGAAATATCTCTAGTTTAAAAATGTAAAGTTATTTTGCACTTTAAGAGTTTTTATTTTTGTATTTAAGTCGGGTGTATTATTTGTCAAAATATTTTAAGAAATGTCATACATCGTATGCGTTCGAATACAAAATAAGTTTTAATCATAGAATTTTTTACCCCATTACGCCTCAAATCAAAGACACATCCGAACAATGAAATAAGTAAACAAAATATACCTACATACACAGAATTGTATAAATTAGCGTCCATGACAGTTGGTACAACACAAAACAAAAGGATAAGTTTGTGGCACTAAGTAACAAGTTGTAATGCCACTGTTGTTGACGTATTTTTCTTTGAAATATTTCCACTGAATATTTCCTCCGTGTCCTTGGACCTGGTGTGCTTTGTTGTTGTGTTACTATTTATGTAGCCTCACGTGACCCTTACGCTATTGTTTTGAGTAACTAACTTTCTAACTATCATGAAGATATCAAACAGCCTTTCTTGTTAGGCTAACTTCAGCAATATCTATTTCATTTTGGAGTGAAAAAGTATCTTTCTGTATATATTTGTTAATCTGTGCATAATTATATTCTATAACTCCATAGAAAATCTTACAAGTTTCCTGTGGCTAGGCCTCGACTGGTAGGTCAGAAAGTCTTTGAAAATTCACTTTTATTTAAGTTTTCAGTGAATATCAAATTTTCTAGCATAACACACACTCACTCATAATCGTTATTATTTCAGTCGAAAGACGTCCACTGCTAGACATAGGCCTCGCCCAAGCGTTGCCATAATGACTGGTCCTGTGTGTCTCGCTACCATTGGATTCCCACAATCCTCATCAAGTCGTCAGTCTACTTTGTGAGAGGCCTTCCAACGCTGCGTCTTCAGTCCAGAACTTTTCAGCCCCATGGACCATCAGTACTGCGAACAATGTTGCCCACGGCTACTTAAATTTGGCGATTCTTCGGCATATGTTGGTAAAATTTCCTTGCGTGATCGAATCCCCCACTCACTCATAACACACCTTTATTTTTCTTTAATAAAATTAATTTTATTTTATTTAAGAGTAAACAACATCACATCTTGGCAGCAATTCATTTACGTTTAGCGTAATATGTATACTTCTCAACTTCGTTTTAAAGAAATAAATTGTTTCAATTTCTTAAAAAAATTGTTATTAATCTGTTACTGAATTATTGTCAAGTAGAATTGTTCGAATGTTTCATGTCCACTTGACGTTAATTTTTTGATGTTTATTGTCTTGTGTCTGTCAAATACATATCAAACTAGATTTTGCTTGCGGCTTCGCCCGCGTACATAAAATATAGCCTATGTCACTAGAGAATAAAGCAGCTTTCTATCGGTGAAAAAAATTTAGCGATCGGACCAGTACTTTCAGAGATTACTTACCTTCTACAAACAAAAACAAAATAAACCTACCTACATTACCTTTGTATAATATTAGTGTAGATTCTTAGAATTTTATTAAAAGGCCATTATTTAAAAAGGAAACCCGTGGCATTAGAACGTAAAGGGCAACTGAAGGACACATGTATGGTTTTAGTCAGTAAAAGTCTGACACCCCCTTTCGCTTCACTTAAAGAAGTCATTAGATGATATCCAACACAAAAAAAAGTGTGGGAAAGGGATACTGCTATTCATGAAGCGGAAGCGTCACGGCGTCCTCACCTTCCGCATAACGCAGGTCCTCACCAGACATAGTAAGTTCGGGAGGTCGCGGGGATTTTCTGAAAAGGAAACCCGTGGTCTTAGATCGTAAAGGGTAACCGAAGGACACGGTCTGACAAGCCCTCTCGTAACACCTGAATGTAATCTATGTATCGCAAATAAACAATTAGATTTAATTTGATTCGATTTCACCACTAGCCATCGCAGTAGCCACGCCCTTTCTAAATAAATTTGAAATATTTTTAAGATATTTCGTTCAACTATTATTTGGTATTCTCACTACTCTTAGAGTCACCGAAGACGAAACTACTAAAGCCCGAAAAACATCAATTAACAGAAATACTATAAGGGCTAAACTTACAAAAGAAGAACCCAAAAACACCCACGATTCTTCCCTTCCGAACAAGCGAGCCTACCTCCCACACACAAGTCGACCGTCTACAATATGAAAAGGTCAAAGTTTCAATGATAGACAGTGAAATAGCTGTTTTGTAGTACCTTCAGAGGATTAAGTTCCAAATATGGAATACCATTTTATTTTTGTAACACAAAACTTTTGTAAACGAAATCATTTATTTGTAATTACAATCTGCGACAAACGACGGCTTACTGACGATTTGGACACTATATATTCGGACACTGTGTCCGAATTAACATATTTTTATTTCAATATTTTTTTCACGGGCGATTCGGACACAAACTGTTTAGTACAGTGAGATAAAAAGTTTTAAAATTTAATATATGAGCAAAAAAAGCGTTACCAAAACTATTTTAGGCTGGATTTAAGGTCGCAACTTCGGGTAATAAATTTCTTTATATTATAGTGTAAGATTTTTTTTACCTGACTGTACTAAATAGCTTCAATCAATTTGGTGGTGTCCGAATCGTAAGTGAAAAAACGGGATGCTCCTGCACTGGATTCGTGCGGAAGAAACGCCTTGATGTCGGAAGAAAACGCCATTGTGTGTGCGGTGGAGCATACAGATACAGGTAGAGGTGTGCCCCGCTTGGGCACAGCACCGCCGTCTGTCCACGTGGGGGAGGGCACTTGCGCCGGGCCTTGTTACAGGCCATGGTCCGAAGGGAAGAGAAGTGGTAGACGGTCGCCTTCTTCTGCGAAGCAGTAATGCTAGCAAAGGAGAAGGCCACACGCGCATGCATGAGGGAGCGACCCTCACGCTCCAGCCGCCGGGATCCTGATCCCGATTTTGGACGGCGAGCAATGGGTAGCTCGCTGTCTGACCGTCCAGTAACCGTCCGAATCGAGCCCAAGTCGCCGACGGCTCGTACTGTTCCACGCGCGCCTCATGGAGATGTCAGCAAACCGTAAGGGCCCAGTAGGCTCGAAGCCTACTGGGACCAAGGGTTTGTGTCTGAAAGGAAAACTCGGCCCTGGTATGAAAAGCAACGAAGGAACAGGAGTGGGTTTTTAGTTAGTTAAAATCTGACACACACACCCTCTCGCTCCGCCAAAGAGCGAGGGAACTCATTGGATGATTTTCACACCTACAAAAAAAACTGTGTTGCCTTTTTTAACCTAAAGGTTGATAGAAAACGCCTTGTTGCATTAAGTCCGCGTATGTACACTACTCAAAAAAAAAAATCACATAGGCCTACAGCTATTGCACGGTTTTAAGTGGTCGTTTCCTATGGAGAAGAACTGGCGAGAACTCCATGGTGTACCTGAAGTTTACAATTGAAAGTGATCGACGAGTTTCTAATAAATAAATAAAAATATGCGTCTACACAAATGTGAGTTTACTTACACATCCAAGACCAACCTCCTTGGTGCATAGAATACTGTACCTATTTTAGGTTTATAATAGAACTTTCTTCTCTCTACCACAAACGCATTCATATCTTTCAAGACAGGGTGACATTTCCGTAGACATACATAGAATAATGGTGCCCCTGCACAGTCTGCCCTGACACCAACTTTATCCTTAAACTACGGCGATCCATTGCTGCAGTCAGGCGGCACATGCATGGCTTTATAGCTCACTCACTTCATTATGGATGAGGTTCCCTTGATTATTTTGATGATATCTACTTTTATTACTTGGTTTTTGTGAAAGATAAATATAAATCTTTTAAGTGGTATAAATCTTCACCCTACAACGGTTTTTTTTTTGTAGGTTCTAATGACATCCCTCGCTCTTGCGCGGGGCGCGAGGGCGTGTCAGAATTTTATTGACTAAAAAACCACTCCTGTTCCTTCTTTGTCGTTGTTCCAGAGCCCCGGGGATCTCTTTCGCAAAACCCATGGCCCCAGTAGGCTTCGATCCTGCTGCGGGTGACGGTTGCTGACATCACTTTGAGGCGTGCCTTGAACACTTCGCGCCGTCGACGGGTTGGGCTCGGTCTGGACGGTTACCAGATGGTCGGACGACGAGCTACCCATTGCTCGCCGTCCGCAAGCCCGCGCCTGCGGTGGCCGGAAATTGGGATCGGAATCCCTGCGGCTGGGGCGCGAGGGCCATTGCCTCGCGCGGTGGCCACCTCCTTTGCTAGCGTTAATGCTACAGAAGGAGGCGACCACCGTTTCTACGGTATTGTCGGTAACAAAGCATAGTTGGATTTGGCTGCAGGTTTCTGAATACAGAGGGCTGTAGGTGTCAGCCCTTGTTGAACTGATAAGATAGCAGGTGCCTAATTATTGTACAGTGTTGTATTTGTTCACAAAATAATTCATCCTAATAATACTGGAGCTAAACTTCACTTGAAGTATTTCTGTCCACAGTCTGAGGTTTCTATTAAATAGTCACAAAAACATTGTACAAAAACAAAATCTATTTCTAGCTGACGCTCGAAGCAACAAAGAAATTCAAGTCGTGTCCTCAGATTTCTATCTATTCTTCGATCAGCATAAAAATAAAAGATTTATTTATTTATTTTAACTTGATTTACAATCACGAAGCAACGTGATCGGACGGGCGCGGCCGGCCCCACCGGATTAGTATTCCGTTCTTGTGTACCGAGAATAATATAATTTCATAAGTTCCATACTTTCTCTATCGACTGTTTCTGTTAGTTGTTTAAGGCGGAATTCATTTTGTTTTCGCGGACTAGATTTAGATAACATGATTTCGACCAAAGGACCAGAAATTTATTTGAAGGGTTGTGCAAAACAAAAAAAGAAGATTAGATCCGAAAAGATTATGTCCAAGCTTCACTCATTTTAAATATACCGTATCACGCATGCGCATCTACATCATCATCATCACCATCTGATCGTCATCATCTGCATTTTATATTGGTTTTATATTAGCGGGTGTGCATGTACACACATCAAACATAACATTACGCATATACGTGTGCGTGTGTAGATGTGGGTGTGCATGCGTTATATTATGTTAGATGTGTGTACATGCACACCCGCTTCTAACATAACATCACACATGCACACAAACTTCTAACATAACATCACACTTGCACACAAACTTATAACATAATATCACACTTGCACACAAACTTATAACACAACATCACGCATGCACACAAGCTTCTAACACAACATCACGCATGTACTCCTACTTCTAACATATTGCATTTTCACCCATGTTTTACATTTTAAACCTATTTTATTTTAAACCAATTATAATAAATTTTTTTATTGTTGTTAGGCCACAACACAACCACAATCTCCCCTGATGGTAAACAATGATGTGGTCTACGATGAAACACGCTTGCCTAAAAGTTACCTATTCACTCTTGACTTAAAGACCCCTAGGTTGTATTTTATTAGTTATCTGGAAACACAGACTCCGGTAGGGAATTCCACTCCTTAGCTGTTCGTACAATTAATGTGTTCCCGAAACGTTTTGTACGTATGGATGGGATGTCCATCATGTGTCGGGGGCGTCTAGTAGTCCGATGATGGAACGGGCGTGGCGGAATCAAATTGTACAATTTCAGTGAAATGTAATCGACAGAAAATCGACAGTGACAAGACTTTGAAGCTTTGATTCGACGAGTGTATCATTAGTGATGACCTTGTGCGTCAAGCTGGTATTTGGCAGATCCATTCTAAAGATGACAGCAGTATTCCATACATTATCAAACTTGTGTTTGATTAAGGTTGAGCGACTGTTCCGGCGTGAAGTACTGTCTCACCTTAGCTAAAAAGCTAGCCAAAAAATTTGGGATCTTACTTAATTTTTTGGGAGCTGGTCGAGCTTTTGCCTCGATGTATGAGCCTTTCATCATACAAATACAGTCTCCAAATGAAAAAAATATAACAGAAAAACTCAATAATGCTTTTAATATGTATTTACAAATTCCGTTTAAATAGAGTCAGAATTGATCCTCATCATTATAAAACAATTTAAACGATGTAGTGATTAAAATTAATTTAGATAGCAATGCTACATTATTGAGTGTCACCCGTGCTATGTAATTACATGAATGTCAGGCAATTCATTTGTTTTACTGACAGGTCGCTGAAGCGGCTGCACCTGTCCGCAAATGTACTAAAAATATGTTTATTCAAGTTGAAATGATATTCATTTTGCTCTACTCGACTGTGTGGATCATTTATTTACATGAAAATTGGAATGTGATTGTTACAACTGTTTTATTTGTTATGAGGCACTAGGTATTGGATTAAAAACTGGTTAGCAGGCACCTAAGAACTGTGATTTTTTGCTGCTCTTTTTCAGTATCGACGACTGTTAAATATTTTCTTTGAGATGCGTCAAATTTCAATGCCTCGGTGTTCGCCCTAGTTAATGAAAGAAAGAAGAGAGAACATTTATTTGAGATTCGCACAGGACAAACAACAAAATAAAAAGTAACGACTTAATCTATAAATACTTAACTTAAAATAAAAAATAAAAGAAAACAATATCATAATCTCTAAATAACCTATTTGCCTATACAAATAGGTTATTTAGAGATTGGGTAGGCTAAATCTGGGCATCGCTGGGTAAGACTCTCCAAAAAGTGGGTATCTGAGGAAGGATAACGCCACCGAGGTTGACTTGGGAAGAGGTAACTGGATAACCTAGACCCTACCGTGAGGGCTGGTTCGAGGCGACTCGAGAAAAGAATTAGTTAGTTAGAAGTTGGGAGTGGCCTGCTAGACAAAGGCTACTCCAAGCTAAATAAAAAAAATAGTTCACAATAAGCAGTCTTTAAAGCTCGATTACTCAGTATAAATAAAACAAGTGCGCGTTAAAAATGTGGTTCTCTTATAACACATTGGTTCGGCCAATCAATCTATTAACCAAATTATAACTATGAACCATTTGATACCTGTGGCGGTTGCATTAAACCGCTAAGCGGCTTACTCAGTAGCCATCAATTAAATTATAAAACAGTAAATTTCAAATCCCGGTTGCGGCGATCAAAAACCTTTGTGCACTGTGTAAAATATGTCGGCATATTTATTAAAACGATTGCCGATCAATATCAATGAGCCGGTAATACTGAAAGAGATTTAATTAGCTAGGACCGCGGCCAGTGGCCCGGGGAGGAACACCACATATTAATCAGGAGAGGTTTTTGGTTTCAAATTCATTTGTTTTGTTTTTTGTACTTATTTTTTGTAGGTAGCTGGTTGTGTACTACAGTGTAAATAATAAATATTATAAATACTGATATAAATCTACAGTATGTATTTATTTTTTTACTGTAAATTTCGACACCTTATTTACGAATCTAGGTATGAACGAACAATAAGATGTACATTGTAACATTTTCCAAAAAAGCACGCCTCCTTGCTTGCTCGCTTGCTTGCTTGGCTTTTACTATAGTCGTTTTATATTTTTACCTGACTTCAAAAATCATTCACGATTTTTTGCATTTTTTATATCTTCATTAAAATTATATTTAAATGTTACTATTTTAATTACGTAAGTACGTATTAAGCTTGTTGAAAATAGTAAAACTTTAAGAAATCCTCCAATTCTATACATTACATACTACATTCTATTTCAAAAATATATGTTATTTATTTATTGTGCACCCCTACCACAGTGTTGTCTTTTTAACCCAATGGTTGACTGGTAGAGAATGCTTTGTGGCATTAAGTCCGCCTATGTACCACCACTGTACATGAAGTTTAAATAAATAAATAAATAAATAAAGGTAGCAGAAATTGTCTCACAAATCAAATTTTATGTTCAGTTCTGTTTTGTGTAAGTTCTGTTTACTAAATACATGATTTATTATACTTCATTATCCACAAGCTCTAAACTGTTAGCTACATTAAAACACACACATTTTACGTCTACTTTGACTAAAATAATGCATAGTTATTAATAATTTACCTTGTGAGTTAATATTAATGTAATCTGTTTTAACACAATAATAAATCTGTCATGATAGTTTTATAGAAAACAATAGTAAGCGTAACTTAAGTAACGACAATAATTAGACAAATTTATAAGAAACCATGTTATGAAAGATATGAAATTTATCTATTGATAAAACATTTCTGAATGAAAAAAAAAGTTATCTCAAAATTATAAACTAGTTAGTTTATAATTTTGAAAATTTTGAAAGTTATAAACTAGTTAGTTTATAACTTTTTTTTTATGTGCAGTTGTACAAAAACATAAAGGATTTACATGAAATCAAATGGCTTTGAGTATAAAATGTCATGCAGTTAATAATACATCCCAGTTTATTTCATTGTTATAAAACTCTTGTTCAAGCCACAACTCATAATTGTCTTTAAACTCTTCATCAAGTTCAATATTTGCTTTTAATACTCTATTTATATCAGTCTGAAGGGGTATCAAATCGATTTCTTGATCTCCACCAAAGCCATATTTTCTGTTATTTAATCGATCAATGCTTCCTCTCAGGGCAAATTCTTCGTCTTGATAATCCCAGGGTCTTGCATCAACATCATTGCCAAATGCCCAGTCATCGTTCAACCTGTGCAGCACTTTGGAATATATTGCACTGATGGTTTTCATATTTGTTTTTCTCCATTGTCTACCCAAGTACTTTGTTTGCAGTTTTAGTAGTTTCAATACATAAAACTGCATTAAATCATATTTAACTTTTAATTCATTAAACTCCGAACGAACGCCGGCGTTCGCTCGGTCATTGTCTTTCTATTGTGTCTCCTCAAAAGATTAATGTGCGTTTCAGTATAGGGGCACTTTTGAAAACAACAAGCATCATGATTCTTGCATTTTTCCATTTGGTTAGCTTATTTAAAATCCTCAATAGATTGATGAATAAGAATACATTTCTCCAGAAGTAGGGGACGGTTGAGTCTCCAGACGATGCTTTGTCAGTTCTGGTTGTTTTCCAATTACACAAGCAGGAAAGTCAAATATTGGTATTGTGGTTTTATCAAAAATGTTTTCATTAAAGAATTTTAATACTAAAGGCATGTAATTAGCATACACAAGATGTGACATAAACTCAAATTGATATACCTGATTTAATTTTAAATGTTTCAAAAGGAGTAACAATATTGCAGTAACTGCTTTTACTATAATTTCTTTATGCCAGTTCACATCAATACCAAGTTTGAGGGATTAAAGTACAGTTATGGGTATCTCTTTTGGTATTAAGTCTGCAATTATGTTGATAGAATAAGTTTTAGCCGTTGATGTAGGTGCTGCTGCTAAACGAATTTTTAACAGTGCAATCATGTACTGTGGTAAATTTGGCAACATTGCTTTGTATAAGACTTCTGTTTCTGTTTCTTCAACCTCTCTTTCTCCTTTTGTTAGAGGGATTCGAGCAATTTCCAGTTCTCGTTCAGCCTGTAACTCTGAAAGGCTGGTGTAAACATGTTTCTTCAGTAGTTTATTCCTTCTTTTTTTTTTCTGTGGTAGCCCTGCAGTAGTTTGCCGATCTCCTGGAAGGGAATACTCAACAAACTTAATCCTGACATTATCAAGAAACATGTCAATGTCTTTCTGCCGCACTTTAAACTGCCATGGAAGACTTCCCAGAAGACGAGGTGGTAGTAGTGGACTGTCAAACTATTTGAAGTACATGTAATAAGGGTAATCAGGGTTGTTTTCATATTGTGAGACATTACTGGGTATAGACTGATACTCTTTTGAGTAATCTTCAGAGATATTTCCAGTTTCTTCTTAGTGATTAAATATTTGATCATCTGTTTCATAAAGTGAGGGTGGTTTCTTGAAAAGGTGCCTGCAGATTTTTACTTCCCTTTCATTTTCTTTAAGTAGTTTCTTTTCTCCAGGATTTTGGTTCTCTAGCATATCTGCAGCACTAGGAGGAGGTAAACTTGCTCTCATATCGTTTATAATCTCAATTGTGTCTTCTAATAAATTTGGTAATTCATATTTCTCCCTGAGCCTAGCTTTTCTCTCTTTCAACTCGTTTGAACCTCCTAGATAAACAAGCAACCCTTTTCATAGAAGTCGTAGTACTTTTTTCATAGGAAAGTGGGGAGTTGTTCCTGCACAAAGATGTGTTACCATGCATAGTAGTTTAACTGGCAGTAATTCTTCTCCAAAAGGTGCTCCCAGTTCTTCTTTAAAGATTTTAACTAAATGTTTATACTCAGATTCAGGGTTGCCTTTTTCAGTTCTCATATATTCTGTGATAAGATACAGAACAGTCAGAATAACTCGTAAGTTAGTAGAGTCCGCAAAAGATTCTGCAAGCTTCCTAGAAGCTATTGCAGAACTGTTCCGAACATTCTCAAGATTCAATAATTCAACGAAAGCCGAAAACGCACACGCCTTATGTTGAAGCTTGCCCAATGGACCTGTTCAACATCCGATTGCATCTCCGCCCAGCAGTCTTGGGCTAAATACTGTATACAGCGAGTTGCACACGTATACGAAACTCACTCACAGTGACATCCAAATGCTCCAATAATTTCATTACCACAGTCCACTGTTCTTTATTTGTCAATCTTTGCCAACTTGGTGGACATTGAGACCCGATACTATGCAGACTACCTCATTCAACGTTTTTACATGGAAAAACCCGAACACGATAAAGCAAAAAACTACCAATTATGCCATATAAGCAGAAGTAGTAATCGCTAAACAAGTTTCGTCTTACATTTTAAATGTTTTTTCTTTGATGTGTTTTATACCGGTAACAGTTGTGCACAACATCTGTAACATAAATCATTATTCTTATGAAACAATAAGTAAAATAACAATAACAAGAAAAAAATGAATAAATAAAACAAATACTCGATACAGACTATATGACAGTCTGTATCGAGTATTCGAGTATTTGACGTTCATGACTAGGTGAAGACTAAATTTAAATGTTAAAAATACCAGTTGCTCTTAAAAACTTATAATAATATTATAAAACCTAATATTTTCATTTAGGCTCGTCATCGTCATCGTCATTTAAGCCGAGAGACGTCCACTGTTGGACATAGGCCTCCCCCAGGTGTCACCATAACGACCGGTCCTTTGGGTCTCGCATCCATCGGATTTCCAAAACCGTGGGGATCGCAGGTCATTGGTTCACCTTGTGGAAGGCCTTCCAACGGTGCGTCTTCCGATACGTGGTAGTCACTCCAGAACCTTTTCTTCCCTATCGACTATCTATTCTGTGAGCAATGTCCAGCCCAGCTCTGGGAGTTCTTCGGGTTATGTCGGTAACCTTGGTTCTACTGCGAATATGTCGCGATCACGCAAGGAAACTCCGAGCATAGCCCTTTCTATTGCCCCTTGGGTGACTTTAAGTCTTCTGAGGATGCCCTCATTTAGGATTATCGATCACAATTACAAACATTAGGCGCACGAGAAAACGTTATAAGAATATCGCAGCTTTACAACATTATTATTCTATACGAAAATACATCAACTCTCTTTTTATTTAAAATTCCAAAGCAATTTCTAGGGGATCAAGTTACAAACACAAAAAAAATTAAAGTCACGGCAAGCAATCTAATATTTACAGAGCGCTTAAGAAATAAGAAAGCTTAAGGCGAGGACGAAATAAAAACAATGAACAAAATAAACGATAAAGTCGATACGCGACGTAGATTAAAATACTAACAAGAGATTGGTATTTTTACGCTGATCTTGGATTAAAAAAATCTTACCTTTTCTTCTCGACAGGTAGGTACTGTGGAAATCGCGAAATAAGGTGACATTTTTGATCTTGAGGATAAGCAAAAGGCTAAGAAGTGAATACAAAGCTATGGGAAAAACATTACCTGCTATCAACCGATTTCAGAAACTCCAGGAATATTTGGATTTACATAGACAGATCTGGATACAACTGGATACACCTGAACATACCTGGACACATCTGGACGCACCTGGACACACCTGGACACGTCTGAACACACCTGGACACATCTGGACACACCTGGATACACCTAGACGTAATTTTTTGCAGAGTGTTAAGTTCTTCGGCTTAGTGGACTGTATTATGAGTGCTATGATTGAAACGAATTTCTTAAAATACTGCTTTTATTCTTCCCTGAGTTCAGTTATCGATACAGACCAAGCATTATAATTGGTGAAAGAACGGCCCATAGACCAATATTTTAACACGAGACTAAAAATAATAACTTATGGATGGGTGGAGAGGGAGAGGGAGGCCAAAGAAAAGATGGATGGATTGTGTGAACAGTGATATAAAAGAAAAGGAAGTTAGTGATAGTACGACGGTTGACAGGATAGAATGGAAGAAAAAAACGTGTTGCGCCGACCCCAAATAAGATGGGACAAGAGCAAAAAGATGATAATGATTAAAAATAAAAACTTTGTATTGCCATCAATACAGTGGACTATATGGAAAGCAAGTTGCGCACCCAGATAGATCGCTTTAAACACAACTTGGAAAAATGAGGTTTTATAAACCCTTCAATTATTACCCGATAGGGGCACCAATTCAGAACATGAACCACGCGTTGGAATGCCCCGAGCGCCCGTACACCTGCAATTGACTTATTGCTTACCGCCGATGTTGCAATTGACGTAGACACATACTGGAACAAAATGATCTAAGACCATCGAACGAAAAAAAAGAAAAAGAACTAAGTTAATATAGTCTATTAACTGTTAGGACGACTTTAGTGATACTGAAATTCGTGAATTATGTAAAGTGGTGTCCACGAGAGATACTTGATATGTCTGGCTTACTGTCAGCTACCTTTTAGCTTTGGTAAAGGGTTCACCTCTATGATACCACGATAAGTTTCAAATTTGCATAACTCGATAATATAAACCTCGAGTCTGGGTGTCTTGAGTATGTGAGTTTACATACATGTTTGTGAATACACCCACGATGCAATTTGGCACGCCGGAGGTAAGTCTCCTCCTTGAGGAGTGGGGTCACGGCATCTTCATCATCTGCATGACGCAGGACCTCACCGACCATGGGTAAGTTCGGGAGGTTCCTGCACCTGATTCAAGTGGAAGAAATGCCCAGGTGTCATCAGTGTGCGGACCGCCCAGAGAATACAGTGGAGCATATGGTGGAGGTAAAGGCCATGTTTCGGAGTGAGGGGGAATCAGCGGCGATCGCCTCCTTTTGCGAAGCACTAATGCTAGCGAAGGAGATGGCCACGCGCATGTGCAAAAGGACAGTTACCCCGACTACCAGCCACCGTAGGCGTGGGCATGCGGGACGTCGAGCAATGAGTAGCTCACCGTCCGGCCGTCCGGTAACAAACCCGACCAAGCCCGAGTTGTCGACTACGCGTGTCGCACGCCTCGAAGGGATGCCAGAAAATCGTAGGGGCCCAGCAGGACCCAAGCCTACTGGGCCATGGACCTCTGATAAGGAAACCCGTTTATCTGGAACGCGGAGAGCAAAGAAGAAACATAGGTGTGGTTTTAATCATTAAAAATCTGACACGCCTTCCTGTTCTGCACTAGAGCGAGAGAAGTCATTTGATGATTTCCAACCTTAAAAAAATTTACGATACAATAGTAATCCTATCATAAAAATTCTTTATTTTCAGGTAAATATTGCCCACATATAAAAATACACATATCATAAAAAAATAAATAATACATAAAGAAAAACATGATAACTAATCTATTATTAACTACGTTGGGTCGGCGATGTACTGCGGTGAACCATGGTGTCACAAAATAGATAGGTGCAGAAGTCAATCTCATCTCATCATCATCTCTTGTATGTACTTCACTTTTCACGCCTAAGCTCGACGGTCGCGATAAATACCTAATATAAATTGTAAAAATATTACATGGCCACAAAGTCATGTTCGTTCTCAGCGAGCGGCTGGTGGGCACTGGGTTACTTACCTACCTTACTAACTTTTTAAAATCATTAAAATACAAGCAAAAACCTACTTACTTCTTTGAAACAACTGGTAGCTTAAAAAACGAAAATTTACCAATATTAATGTTGAATTTTAAAACCGTCCACTGAACAGTTATAATTTTTTTTGCTGCTCCATTATTGCACAAAAAAAAGTTCATAGACGCATGTCTTAAAACGGATGGCACTTTCGCTCGCACTAGTGTCAACCAGGCTGAGATATCGTGTCCGTGAGCGGTGTCTGTGTGGGCGATAGAGGTAGATTGACTTCTGTTCCTATCTTTTTTGTGGTGGTGTCATGTAGCCTTCCACGAAAACGCCGATACACGACACCCGTCGGTCACAATTCTTCCTTCGTAATCGTTGATTATTTTTAGAAAAGCCAGGGGAGAAAAAGCTCAGACGAGATATAAAGAAAATGACTTACAAACTGCCTGGGTACTTGTCAGGTAAATGTTCTTTGATGTGTCCATGGAGAAGCTATTGAAAAAAAGCATATATAGTCACATGCTTTTTTATGCCATGGACACATCAAAGAAAATAATCACAATATCTTCTTTCTAAATTCTCTATGATGTACTGTATCAAAGTACCTTCGAGTAATTACAACGTTTTTGCTCCGTCCCTAACTAGACGGAACTGGCCAAATCCGGTTCAATCCCGATTATTCTCGATTATTCCGGTAACAAGGGGCGCGGGGCGGGCATTATAAACACTCGCTCGACACTAACGCGATTTAAGGCTTCTGTCCTGTTGCCTTCACATGTGGCTTAAACCAATGGCTGAAGCGTTGGCATGAGCGATTGTTTGATATCTACATATGTAAAGGAAATAGCGTACGCGTGTTACTCTTTCAAAATTGAAACTAGCTAGATAGGTACATTTTTCTTGTCGTCGGACAAAATTTTTTTCCAAAAAATCTTTTCAGTTTTACATCCTATTTTTATAACGATGTATATTTGACAATTTGAATGATACATTCATAGACAAAAAAGTAGCTACAGATAGTGTGATAGCTAAAGATATCGATTAAAAAACGTTCTTAACGTGCACGCTTGTCAATTGCATGTATTAAAAATACATGCAATTGACAAGCGTGACACAAGAGCTTTAGAATTTGATAGAAAAATAATTTAATTGTTTAAGTCAGACATTTTTGATAGGTCATGTAATGGAGCAGGAGTATATCCCAAAAAAAAAAGTATCAAAATATTGTGTCCTGAGTTTCTCTTCGTAGAGACCTAAGAACTCACGGCGCGGTTTTCTGCCGCGGCGGCGACGGTTGCGGGCCCGCAAAATTCTGTAGAATGCAAATATATATGTAAACAATCGAATCAAAACTCACGGCGCGGTTTACAGCCGCGGTATGCGCGGTTGTTCGCGGCGCCCGCTGCACCGCCGCCGCGGTCGCCGCCACCTCGGCGGTTTGCGCCCGCACGCTCTGCAGTTGGTTGTCGGCGACCGCGCGGGAGGTAAGGGAGAGTGTGCATAAAAGACCCAGATTACTATTGATTTTCCACATAATTTTATCTTTATTTTTTGGAAAACTGGATAACTTTCACCCACATTCATTAAACAGTTCTATGACATCAAATGACGTTATAAAAATTCAGAAGCACGTTGGGAATATAGATACGCCATATTATTGTATCTTCCTTTGGTTCTGGAATGGCAACCACGTACCTACCGGAAGACGTAACATTGGAAGGCTTCTTAAGACCTGGTAAGGGTTGTGGAAATCCGATGGATGCGAGACGCCCAGGAGCGTTCATTGTGGCGATACTTGGGAGAAGCCTACGTCCAACAGTGGATATATTTCGGCTGAAATGATGATTATAATGAGATAATTTACGTGTATAAATTGCATGATTTTTAAAACTCTTTCATACACTCTCTCCCCTACAAAAATCTGACGCTATTTTGTTTCCGGCTAGCGGTCGAAAACCGCAACCGCAGCGGCGACGAAACTACCGCGTCGTGAGTTTTGAAATAAAACAGGCGGTTCTTCTGCCGCGACCGCTGCGGGAGAAAACCGCGCCGTGAGTTCTCTCCCTGAGTCTTTTTGTTATTAGGCACGCCAAAATAACTGTAATCTTAAATAAATCCGAAGGACTTTCCGATTAGGAAAATAGGAAGACCAGCAGGTGTATCAAGAAGGACCAATATTTTATAAAGCTTTCCAGAAAATAAATCTTCCTGTGTAACTACCTCGACTTCACATTACAATAAACAGCCAGTCAGTTCGCTTCGCTTTCCTTCTTGCTCCACATATCAAACCTTAAGCCTTGCGACTTAGACGTACTCCCTTGCTTAATTTCGCGGAATGAGCTCTTAAGCGCGGCCCTTCACTTGTCTGGGCCCCTGGTAGCTGTTACTACTACACCTGGAACTTGCCCTATTTAATATGGCCTCCATTTGTTTGCCTATATTGCATTTTATGTTACCCAGGATTTGTGAGAAGTGGTATTATGAGACGTAATCATTTTGGAGTGATTTATTTAGGTGGGTTTGATGGAACTTTCGTCAAGTCTTACGTTTTATTATGTCCATTTTTATTGGCATTCAAGATCATCTAGCATAATCAGCCATAAACATTCCCAATACAATATATCTCTCCTGTAAGTAAATGAAATTGTGACGTAATCCACTAAGCGGGCTCAATAAGGTATAGTGCAACTTTTCAGATTTCTCCAATAATTGGGTTTTGGAGATCAGATCAGCAGATATTCCATATAAAATACTGGTATTCAGAGGTACTCAATATATTTGGGAACAGCAAAACCGATTGACAAGTTTATCTCTAATAGTTTCCAGGTACTTAGCACACACACGGAATAGCTGGCAAGGTGAAACTGTAATTGATCCTGGTACAGCAAGAATTTCAGAATATTTAGCATGATAAATGGAACTAGACCTACCTGCTAATTAAACAGTACTCACACTGTAAGTCACTTTAAGCTTTGCGAGCGAAATGGCTCACCGAGAGAGATAAATCGAGCTTTACTGTTTAATCAATTTCTGATATTAAAGTTAATAAACTTATAACATTGAACTCAGATGGGTTAGGTTAAACCTTTTATATACTTTCTTTTTCTTAAGGTGGGTAATCCTCCAATGACTTCTCCTGCTCTAGAATAGTGCGCGAGGTTGTGTCAGACTTTTACTGATTAAAACGATACCTGTGTTTTTCAGTTGCTCTTTGCGTTCTAGACCACAAGTCTCCTTTTTAGAAAATCAACGCAAACCTCCCGGACTTACCATGTTCGATGAGGACCTGCGTCAATACGAAATGACTGCGGTAAAATTCAAATAATAAAAATAAAATTCTGACACGCATTGGATGATTTACCACCTTATAAAAAACGTTACTCTTCAAGTTTCGTATTTTCGCCCATACACAATGAAATCGTTCATCAATTGCCGTTCATTATGACTGTAGAATAAGCACAGAACTTTCTACATTTTCTCTGTTTGCAAAGTTAATTTAATCCCAATAGCTAACAGTATAAAATGCAATAGCAGTTGGGCGTGTCACACGTTCGGGCTGAAGTATGCGGCTCGCGGCTGTACGGGCTATATTAAGTGTCAGGACGAGACCGCATAGCGGCTGTCTTAGTCGCCGAACTCGTCCCGCGCGTGTAAGTGCATCGATCCGAGAGAGGAGATTATAGGTTTAGTTTTATCTACTTGAGAATTAGTTTATAAAAATCTATAAGAATATATTTACCAGGGTGGTTGAGAATCTGATGTGCATCTAGCTTCTGACGTTTCATAAATGCTCTTGTGTCTCGTCATTATTATCGTTTCAGCCAAAAGACATTCATTATCAAGCAAAAGCATCAGTCTTCTTCAAGCTTTTCCATATAGACCAGTTGTGTAGATTTTCATCATCATCATCATCATCATCATTTCAGCCGAAAGACTTCCACTGTTGGACATAGGCCTCCCCCAAGCGACGCCACAATGACCGATCCTGTGCGTCTCGCATCCACCGCACTCCCGCGACTTTCACCAGGTCGGTCCACGTTGTGGGAGGCCTTCCAACGCTGCGTTTTCCCGTGCGCTGTCGCCACTCTAGAACCTTTCGGCTCCATCGACCATCCGTTCTACGAGCAATGTGCATTGCCCACTGCCACTTTAGTTTGGCGATTCTTCGAGCTATGTCGGCGACCTTGGTTCTCCTGCGTATATCTTCATTCTTTAAGCGTTATGGTGTAGATTTTGTGTTTGTGAAATAAATATTTTTTTTAGTAGGTACTATTTATTTTGACAGTACCTAAAATGCTTTCAAACTTCAATTTTACAGATGATATCGTTCTGTTTGCCTCTACGGATGATCAACTGTAACTGCGTTGTGCCAGTATATATTATAGTTAGATAACGTATTATGTTTTCTGCTGTCCTGCCTGTCCCGGAATACAATGCGTCAATCAATATACTTATCTGGGCTAGCTAGTTTATTTCCAGAACAGATAGGGCAAATAAATTGACGAACAAATCGAAAATTCTTAAAGGCATTAATGATCCATGACTGCCTTCATAAAGGGCGAATTTCCCATGTTACTAAAGCGCAAGTTCATCAACATGTGTGTCACCTATCCTAACCAATGGCGCTCAGACTTGGTCTTTGACTGAGGCTTAGAAGTCTAAGCCATCAAATCACTGATTAAATTGACTGCCTAAATTTATAACACAATATTATCCTTCAAGACAGGCATCGCTGATGTTGGATATAAACTTGTAAGGCTGAGGTGGGACTAGGCAGGTCACATGCATGAGGATAGATGAGCAAACATGTGGATACCTAAAGAAGGGCGTTGTCACCGAGGCAGGCCTCAAAATCACAGGCGTAACAATCTGGACTCGTGGAATAGACACATAGAAAACCTGGAAAGATATAGGGGTGGCATGTGTCCGGTAGCAGAACTAAACGGGTTAATCAAAAATATTTTTAATTTATGAGTTAATTTGAGGCATTATTAAAAATGAATATGTATGATAACACGGTCGCTGATATCGAAAAATCCAAATACCCTCTCAAATAAATGAACTCTGACCTTTTCAAAGTATCCTAATTTCTCCTTACACACACACGGCATCAAAAAGATTATATTATAATTGGAATCAAATCTACCCAGTAGAGAACGTTTTTTGATCAAAATAATGATGATGTAGCCTTATCAATAGTTTGGCCAGCACGCGTGATTGGACATTGTCAACCATTTATATCTCTTCGAGGCGCGCGTAGAACACAAGAAGCCATCGACTCAGGCCTAGTCCTTATCCATCTGCAAACCCGCGGCTACAGGGGCCGGGAATCGCCCTGCAACTCCCAAAGTAATACTAGGCTTTTACTATACCAATGCAAGGCAACTCTCATTGCATAAAGTGAAGGAATGAACCTTTGTTCGATGTAGGCTGATGATTGTCATCAAACTGTCATGGGCATATTGACCAAAACAGAGTGCGTTTATGAATTTTGCCTACATAATGTTCAAAATCAGAACAGCTACCTTCAAATGTAGCATTCTTTTCTTTATATTATAGGAATACAAAATTGAAAACCCCGCTGTCCATGGTGATGGACAGCGGGGTCAAACGTATATCAATCGTTACCTCCTCGTAATAATCTTGTTTTCCCAACCTTTAGCACTAGTGACTGGTCCTTTCGGACATTAATCAAGTCAGCCAGAATCCGACTTGCCAGTAATCCGCACGAAATTGAAGACATCACGTCAGCAAAGCTGTGTGATGTGTCCTCCAAAACAGAAGACAATCAAACGCGACGTGACAATGTTACTGAGGAACAACTTAATTTTTACTTTGCGATGACGACTGAATTTTCAACATCCATTAGAACCATTTGCGATTCAAAATGTGTATCAGTAAAATCCCTTCAAAAAACGACTGCTGCTTATTTTATCAATTATCTCTGTTTTTTTTTTTCTCGATTTGAATATCGTCTTACCTTTAAACAAAGGCCGAATCTACTTCAGACGTTTTATGTAACGATTTTGAACAACGCCTTCGTAATTCTATCTGCCTTTCAATATAGTTGGCTTCTTTTGATCTTCTAAAAGAACTTGATATTATAATCTTAGCATAATATAACAGCTATTTATGGAAATAAGAAGATTTGATTCCAATTATAATAATAATATTTTTGATGCCGTGTTTTTAAGGGGAAAATAGGAGGTTTTGGAAAGGTCAGAGTTCGTTCATTTAGGAAGGTGTTTGGATTTTTCGACATCAACGACCGCGTTATGTATCTATACCTCTCTTCATTTGTATGGCATGATTCTTGAGTATCAAGATCATACATATCTATTTTTAATAATGCCTCAAATGAACTCCTCCAAATCTTCAAATGTCACCATATTGAATAATATGAGCGAGTCACATTCACCGGATTTCCGCGTTTTTCACCAAGTCATCGGACTACCTTTTGGCATGTTACTATTCGATTTTTGGTACACTCCAGAACATAGCGACCATATTGATTATTCTTTTTTTTTCAGACAGGGCTTAATTGCCTTTTATGATACTCACAATACATCCATATTATAAGCTCATTTGCTCGTTAGCATAGCGCAGCAAAGACACGTTTGTTCACAGATAAAAAAACGCGTAAGTACACACTGCAAGACACGCTTGCGAGTGGCACAATAACCTATTTTCCTTTGACGGTAATGAGTAGCGGAATAAAAGCAACAGCACACACACACAAGCTTACGGTCGGGAAAAAAACGTGCATTGATATCTAGAGTTGTGAAAATTTTCGTATTCATTTAATGCTGTTTTTGTTCGCGTTTACGGGTTTCAAAACCTAAGTTTGGTCATGGTAACATTCACTTTCTGGATCAAAAATATGTTGCAAGCTAGAAAATTCAATTTATTTTAATAACCCCCTTGTGTCTTATTATGAACTTTTCCATCGCAAGTCAGGTGATCATTGTTTTTAAAAGCCTTCTTGTTTCTCACTAGGAACTATACTCCTAGGTAACTTCATTTACAAATATTTAGGCCATACAAAACTTTAAGTTATAAAAACAAATATATCATTCCAAGAAAAAACTAAATATTAGAGTGATAAAGACGATGAAAGGTCATCATCAACATTTCAGCCGAAAGACAAAACTTTCGATTGAAAGGTCATGTCCCAATATAAAGTAATTGTTAATAAAATCATAAAATGTAACCACGCAAAATAACAAAATTGACAAGTCCCTCAACATGAAATCAAGATACTTTGGGGAAAAAGGTAGATTGTTTACAGTTTTTGAGACACAAGTCAGTGTGAAAACATCCATCATTGAAATTGTTTGACAGCTTTTAATATTTTTGCCTTTATAATATCTTTACATCGGGATTAGCATGTAAGCATCAAGATTAATTTTAACTAATTTGAGACACTCTAAGAACCAATTCTTTGTAGAGTTCCTTTGTTTGTTCCTACTGAAATTTTATTATTGCTGTGAGCATGAGCATGATTAGCCTTTCAATGTTCCCACTGCTGTGACTTAGGCCTCCTCTCTAGGAGAGGGAATGGGCCGTAATACACCACGCGGGCCCAGTGCGGGTTGGTTGCTTATTATTGCTGTACAATAGAGTAAATCTGTTTTTCTTTCCATTCTGCCTGGTTACCTGGCCTTATGTTATTTCAATACTTATGTAATTAATAATACCATGAGTTGTTCAATCTGACTGGAAGCCTAATACAGAATGTCCTAAAATAATTCTGTAGATACATAAAAAATATAAATATATTTTTATATACGCGTTCCATTACAAAATCAGAAACTGAAGACATGGGAAAGTTATTTCTTGAAAATAACATTAAGGTGCACTCCTCGGTAACGACTGGGTTAATAGATTGGAAAAAGTTATAATATTTATTATTATATATTCATATATAATAATAAATATTCATATATAATAATAGATGTATGGATTGTGTGAAGAGTGATATGAAAGGAAAGGAAGTTAGTGATAGCATGACGAGTGACAGGGCAGAGTGGAAGAAAAAAACGGGTTGCGCCGACCCCAAATAACACGGGACAAAGGCAGGAAGATGATGATATATTCACATATAACATTATTTGCCCATTGTACACTTATTTCTAATAATGTTTGTCCTGTTTCTTTTGTTTATGCGGTATACAATAAAGATAGGTTAAAAAAATAAATAAATTATCAACATATGATTTTATCGTATGACTAATACTTTTGGAATCGAAACCACGATCTCCGGCATAGCAGTCAGCGCCATTAACCACTAGACCAACAGGCCAGTCAAATAAATTTATTCTATTTTTTTTTATGAATCGATAAAAGTAAATTATTTCTGAGGCAACGCGTATAATATGTAAGTATTATTGTAGTACTATAACTAATTAAGTTTATTATGATTATATTCACTCTAAAGTTAGTATGCAAGCACCAAATTCTTGAAACGTCAGCCACCATTAAGTCTCTATAGGTACAAATTACATATTTATCTTTGTGGAGCCTTCGCCGGTCTCAATCAACGTCAGCCTGTCTCCTAAATAAAGACAAATGTCAACGTTGGCTTCGTGAACAAGATCCAACAGAACTCGTTGAAAAACATCGGCTAACTCTCTAATGTCTGTTATAATTCAATTCAATAATTGTTTGATCTCGCTCAGGGCATTAATCAATTTCTAGTACAATTCCGCAGTTAACTTTCGAGCCATTTGCAAATTTAATTCTGGGTTATATCAGAGATTAAGTAGGGTTACCTGGTAGATAGGGTATTCTGAAGGCTTATAGTGTATTGGCAAAAGTGATAAACGGATGTATAAGGATTGGTTAAAATTTCTACTTCGCCACATTGTCGTAGGACGACTACCGGCCACCATAAGCGCGGGCTTGCGCACGACGAGCAATAGGTAGCTCGTCGTTCGGCCGTCTGGTAGCCGTCAGGACTGAGTCCCAGTCGTAGACCGTGCGTAGTGTTTCCATGCTACTCAAAAAGATGCCAGCAAACCGTAGAGTCCCAGTCGGGCCGATGCCCGCTAGAACCACGGGGTTTTTCGGTATAACGCATAGGGTAACTGAAGGACCCAGGTGTGGCTTTTTCAGTAAAAATCAGTCACACCCTATCGCTCCACATTTGCCACCACAAAAAAAAAGTTTATATGTCCCTAATCGTAAGAGCGTGAAAATTTGTCTTCAACATGAAATAATCAAGAAAATAATTACAAAAATCGTTAATGTTCAGCGATCTTTAAGTGAAAGTCCAGCTATTGTAATTAGAAGAGGTCTTTGTCCAGCATTGGGCTGTTACAGCTTAGATAATTGAGCTATAGGAAGAGTAAGAAATACCTGTTAGCTAGAGACACACCTGCTTAGGTATCCTGAAAAACACTGACGTGTTGTCGTGTTCTTTCGAAATGAAGTTGCTGGTCATTTCTACACCCATTCTTCAAAATGGATCATGCAGCGCTGTTTTGCAGAGAAATGCATGATTGAAAAATAAAGAAAAATGCTTCTTAAGAAGCTGCTCAATAAGAAGAAAGAAGCTGTCATAAAAATGTTCATTTGATTTATTTGTACAAGTTCATATTCACCAGAATTGTGTGACCTACAAACCCAGGTCTCATCTGCTCTTGTCACTCTTCGATCAAGAAAATATTCCTGAATCGTTTTCATAATGTTATGAGTTGTAATAATCGCGTGTTGTGTGTTGTTTTATCAAAGCAAGAGATACGATAATCGAGGTGAATGCTCATAGCTCCAGTGGCGCAATTGGTTAGCGCACGGTACTTATAAGCAGTATGTCGTGTGAGGAATGCCGGGGTTGCGAGTTCGAGCCTCGCCTGGAGCATATTGTTTTTGGATGAAGGCTTTCAGTCTTCATAGAAATTGACTGCAGTGGGCAATCTTTTGGGGAGTTACCTCTTAGTTTATGAAAGCGATTTCAATGCTATATCTTGTCGTCGATCCATTTTTTTTTTCATCCATAATGACACTTAATGCCCAACTTAAGGTTTGGCGATGAAATTACTTATCACAGATTTGTTCAAGTTGTCCAAAATAAAGGCTTCAAACCGTTTGAGTTTCAGTAAGAAACTTGGTACAGAAATGTATCCATGTTTATCATCTGATTACTAATTTATTTAAAACTAATTTGAGTTATCCAGTATGAAACTAATTAAAGGAAATTCAAGTAAAGAACTTAATTAGGTACCTGTCCTAATGATTAACTAAAAAAAAAAAAAACATTACAATTTCAAGAAAAACTTAACTAATTTAACTTTTCCTTAAACAAAATCCCCGAAGAAACTTAAAAAACCACTTAATTCCTTATAGATTGTTAAGCAGATCTTAGTGCAGTACGCACTCCACGGGTAATGTGAAAGCGAAGCCCGGGGTCCCGGGATGAAGACAAAGAAGGAACAGGAGTGGGTTTTTAGTCAGTAAAAGTCTGACACTATCTCCCGCTCCGTCCAAGCGGGATTTGTCATTAGATTATTTTCCCACCTAAAAAAAAAAGTGCAGTACGCACTGAGATCGAACTACTAGTGCCATGCTACGACATTGCAGGGGTGCAAATTTTCCAACTTTCCTCGTTTATCGTTCTAAATATTGGTGAAAACTGCAAGAGATAGACATGGAAAGTGACTTTGTTTTATACTAAGTAATGTAGAGAAGAAAATAAGCTAGAAAAAAAGTTAATCCTATAATTTACCAACATTATAAAACACGCGCCTGTCAGTGTACGACTGTTGCTTCTTATGCTAATGATAACTATTAGGGTCCATACACAAAACTGCGATGCGACGTCGCCTCGTAAAAATCTGCGAGCTGTCACGAGGCATCGCAAGAGCTTGTGAATTGATTCGCATTGCAAAGTGTGTCGCATCTTAGTAATTTGCCCTAGGTAGATACTATTTCCCCTAAATTCCTATTTTCTTATGTAATAAATTATCCAATGACTTCTCCCGCTATTGGGCGGTAGCGGGAGGGCGTGTTAGACTTTTATTGAATAAAGCCCACTCTTATGTTTCTTCTTTGCCTTGCGTTCCAGGGCCCCTGATTTTTCTTTCAGAAGCGGCGTCGCATCCCCGTAACTTGCCCTATGTAGATAATATTTCCCCTAAACTCCTACGAGGTAGGTACGTACCAAAAATCTGTCACCAAAAATCAATCGACTTTCCCATCTACATTTTTCCAGTACAAAATTTTACTCTGTGAGACCTCACCTCGGATGTTTCTTTCAGACTTTTCGACATAATCAGATTTCACTTAAATTATAACTGTTTCAATGATTTATCGGCCAAACTTGTCCGTGAAACACCGGCTTTTCTTTTCTGTTATTTGAATGTCAATCGAGTTTGGACTTTTAGATTTTTGATACTTGCAATTTGCGTAATTGATATTTTTTAACTAGGAGGTGGAATTTGATTGGGTTTACATTTTTAATCAAAGGGATTGGATTTATGGGAGAATTCTTGTGTCCTTTTTTATTTTTATGCTCGCGCTTGACCACTATGTCACTTGGTGGTAAACGACAATGAAGCACGCTTGCTTAGAAGTAACTTATTCAATCTTGACTTAAAGACCCAGGTTATAACTATCAGGAAACACAGACTCTGGCAGGAAATTCCACTACTTACTCGTAACTGTACGCAAAATTAAAGTGTGCCCCAAACATTTTTACGCGTATGAGTGGGTCCACCATGCACCGGAGACCAGAGTAACTATTTTGAACCATCTCGCAGTCTTTGTTCTGTTTTGTTTCTATAGTAAAATAAGCACTATATTACTATGACGCGTTGGTTATAGTTTTCCTCATGAACCCTGTAAGTATGGAACGCTGAAAGCGATAATCTATACAATATGTTAATTAAACGGTTATAGCAAGATATTAGCAACAGACTATGTGGTCTGTTATTACTATAAGATTAAGTGAGACCCCATTTTTCTTGTATTGCTTTAGTTAATTAGTGAAACATATTGTGGGTAATAAATAGTTTTATGATAATGTAGTCTTTAGGTCTCAGTGATTAGCTCTTTTAATTTACTGTACTAATATTGTCGGCTAAAACAATATTATTACAGAGAACCAACTCAATTATTTCGTCTAATTGGTAACGAATGGGTACTTGGGTACGGCTTGTTAGATTTTGTCCAACTATTTTCTAAGTTTTTTAGTTTTTTTGTTTAATGTGAGTAATCCAACGACTTCTCCCACTCAAGGACGGCGTGAAAGGGCTTGTCAAGCGTTTACTACTAAAACCACACCTATGTTCTTTCTTTACCCTTTGCGTTCCAAGACTTTGGGTTAGGGTTTCCTTTTAGGAAGTAAACCCATGGCCCCAGTAGGCTTCGGCTCTGCTCGGTTCTTACGATTTTGCTGACATCTTTTTGAGGCGCGCGTGGAATACTACGTGCCTTCGACAACTTGGGCTCGGTCCTGAAAGTTACCGGACGGCCGGATAGCGAGCTACGCATTGCTCCTCGTCTGAAAGGGCTACCTGGGTTTCCTGGACTTATGAAATGTAGGTAAATCAGCCACTTTACCGGACTTTGAATTTCTTACGTATTTAATTTATTACTAATTCAAAGCATTTTATTTCAAATAAACCATTTACAGGCACTTTTGAAATGTCAAGAAGTCGAGAAAAAATTATGCTAATTGCACATTCTAGAGCGTAGATCTCTAAGGAAAATAATGTGCAAGAAATTCCATGGCCACTCTTTTCAACCATGTTATATATTACAAATATTTCGGTTGCATGTTTCTACTATCATGTAAAAAGAACGTAAATAAAGTAAAAAATCACTGAATATAATAATTAAAATATAATACCATAACAGTATGACATTAATCGTTACGTAAAGACAAAACTTAACCCATAATCAAAACCTAGCACCATTAATTAAAATAAAATTAAACAACGAACAATCTTGATACTTTAGACGTTTCATTATAATTAATAACGGCCAGGTGAGCAACCAATGGACATTTTCATTTACGTTGTCGGCCAAAGATAAATATTTGTGATATTAACAACGGAGACTCTGATTAACGATGCCGCATTGCTGCCGGGTAGTGCTGGGAACGATAATCGAATAACTATTTAATTTAATGATTTTTTGGTGTATTTTTTTTATTTGCCTTGTAAATTGATGTCTTTATCCTAGAGTTAACTATGTAATGTGTCATTTACTCATTTATTTACTAATAATATCAGATAGATTGAGAGACTGGGCACGTTTGATACAACTTACTCTTGTTTAGAACTCGTAAAATAAGTTGTCAAAAGTTGTCTGTAAAAAATCACTTTTGGCGATAAAACCGCCCATTGTGACACTCTTTTATTTTTAAGTTCCTTGTAATTTTATTTGTGGTGAACAATGAAGAGTAGTTATATCAATCAATCAGAGGAGTCAAGTTTGTAATTATGTTGCATAATGGCAATGCTATCGGCATATTGGTATCTTGAAATTGTTTCATCTAACCCAGTCTCCCTACCCCATTTATACCGTAAACACCTACAAAAGAATAATCTGGTTTCCTCACAAAATACACGCTACAAAATCTAATAAAAACCCACAACATCTAAATAGCACACAGCGACAGGCAAATACTACGTTAAATCTTTCCCATTGACTAAAAATATGACATAGGATATACACCTGAACAGTTCATGAGTTTTGCTTTCAGAGCAGCACAAAAGTTTTAGTCGCAAAATGCCATACACGTGTTCATAATTTTCTCTTTTGTAAAGCAAACCACTAAGCTCGTAGTGCCAGGATTTCGCATTTTTATAAATTCTCTTCATTTTTGTTTGCACCCAACAATATGCGGTTGATAGACCATTATATTTTTTTCGCTCAGATTGCAAAAGCGTTAAAAAGATAGAGTGGCGTGAAATATCGATATCGTAGCGGTACATCACTAGTGCGAGTGTCACAGTTCTGAAATTGAATTTACAAAATGAAAACTGTTAACTTATCGACTTTTGTGAATAAGAATTTGATGAATGGATCCTGCAATGCTGTATAATTATGATTGAGCCTTTAAAAGGAAAGATAAATTGATCCGTTTCAGCGGACGCCAAGATTCTGAATTCATTTACATTTTATTTGGATTATGAGAGATTTGAAGTTGTACACTTTCCCCCAAAATTTCGGAATTAAAACAATAATCTTGTAACTGATTGTCGCCTTACCGTGGAAATCTGTTCTTTCAGAAGATGCTGTATTTTTAACATGAAATGTGATTGAAAATTTCAACTTGAAAATTGTAATATTAAAACATTGTGTGAGCGTTGTGTTTACTTTTAAGTTTACCGATGCTGCAAGCAACTTGCAAGAATATAAAATTATGTGATAGCCATGCATATTTTGTACATAAATAGATCGTAATTTCAAACATTTGGGAAATAATTTTGTAATAAAAAAAAAAATAGTACAATACAATATCAATGTGCAGAGTGAGAAAAGTATACATGTATACATTGGGTTCTGTCCATTTTGTGCTTAACTATGTTATACAAACTTAGGGACAAAACTACACGTACAGTTTTGTTTAAATCTGTCCTTTCATTTTCCCTTCCACCGCCCTTCTCAAGACCCTCTCCGTTACCTAAGCTCCCTAAGACCACTTAGGACATTCTCTAACTAGCAAAACTCCCCTTAATTTCTAACCCAAAACTCAGTTTAATTTCATTTTGATGAAGTAATAAGGAGAGTACTTAACATAGATTGAAAGTTTTCAGATAAATAATGTCAGCTTCGAGACATTAAGCGAAGTTATTCACGAACATTTTAAACGAAAGCCCATAACATCTTAATACCTTGGTTTATGAGGCGTGGCAGAGTTCCTGATAGTTATATATATGTATATATAGATGAGAACAATATGCTGTTGAAATTATCGTAAAATGGTTATTGAAAAAGACATTGTATCTACAAGTAGATTTTCTAAGAACTAATTTGATAATTGGGTGGGTTGCTAGGCAGTGTGCTACGCTGACGGGGACCGCTGAGGCTGATGCCTGTCAGGACTATGTTTTCTTTTGCAGGAGTCACCGCGATCCGGGAACGAAAAGGGCAACTGAAAGAACACAGGTGAGTTTGAGTCGGCAAAAGTGTAATACTCCCTCTCGCACCACGCACCAGTGCGGGAAAAAGGGCAGAATGGTGCGCCAATTATTCTGTACTTTTAAAATCATTAGAAAATATTAAAGCGTGGGTGTTATGAGACCGGCCTTTTGTAACTTTTGTCTTTCAAAATAATTTGCATATTTGAATTTTATTTGATAAATGATATTTGTTTTTCAAATACGCACATATAATTGTGCGTCTTACATCCATCGGATTCCCGCATCCCTCATCAAGTCATCGATCCAACCTTATAGTCCTCCCGGTACGTGGTCGCCACTCCAGAACCTTTCGTCCCCATCGACCATCTTTCCTGCGAGCATATTGCCTTACCCACTGCCACTTAAGTTAAGCAATTCTTTGGGCTATGTCGGTAACTGGTTTTCTTGTGGATATCTTCATATCTGGATTTTTAGCCCTCTCCATTGTCCTTTGGGTGACTATAAGCCATCTAATGAGGCCCACTGTGAGTGACCATGTTTCAGAGCCATATATCATCACTGGCAACATACACTTGAGTTTCTGTGGTACGTCGGACAAGTAAATACCGCTCAACTTCCCGAACGCTACCCAGCCGAATCGAATGAGATCTTTCACGAAGTTAGACCTACTTAACTAGATCGTCTGTTCTAGGTAAAGTAGTCGTCACAACTATTTGATTGTTAATTTAGTTAGGTCAATCAATTACCACCGTTCGTTGCCATTTAGAAATTGATTTATTGAATTGCCTTTGGAGAAGTAAATAGGTGTTTTGGCACAATTTTTCGAGCCTGAGTAAGTGACTTTTACTAGTGCTTCGGGGAAGGCAACCATCACCTTTATTATCTTCCGAGAAACTGAAGTTAGTTGACAAAGATTTCTTCATTTGACAGAGACTTCGTCTTCTACCCACTTTGACCTTCTACAATTTGAGAGAAATTAGTTTCTCTTAGTTCCTCTGCCACGTGTATCTACCAACATAACGTAGGTGGGTGTCAAGACACTAAATACATCTCTTAAAGATCTCGAGGTCAGACAGCCTTAAATAAAAGTAGGTTAACAAAATAAAAACAAGCCTGTTTCTACCAAAGAAATCAACATTCATGTCTATCGCTGGAAGAACACCATTTAGAAGAATAGAAATATATTTCTTACACCTGTTTTTCGTTCAAGTATCTCTGTTTGAGTCTAATAAGTTTTTATTGAACATAAAATAATATTTTACGGCACTTCTTTAGTACTTTATCCGATTCTGTTTTGAGTGTTTACTTAATTCGCTCGTGGATGGTTGTGGTCCAACACTTGAAGGGTTGCTTGCATGTAGATGTTGTTACAGTATGAGATTCTGTGTGATTTTTATATTGTACTATAAAAAAGTTTGAGTAAGTAGTACTTAACCCAGACATTTTGGACAGTTTTGAAGCTTCTGATGATAAAATCAGAGAGAAAGACATTCTTCGTACTTACAATATTTTAGGACTTTACCTATAGATAATAAAAAAAAATATGTCTACATATAAATTTCCTATAAAATAAATTAAACAAAAAATAAAAATTGGAGTTGAAATTTCGAACAAGCATATATTCTGCAACATAAAACGTCCTACTTCCCCACGAACGTTGCTAACAATACGATCTACCATCTACGGCCTCCATAATTATATTCAATAATTAGCCAACATTAGGCGTACACCACGGCAGCGGTGGAACCGCTCGCTGTCGTCAAAAGCGACGTCGCAGTAATTTGCAGGCAGTTAATTATTCAGCCGCATGCCGCCAACCTTTGTTATTCAAATTAAGATGCTCGTTGCAAGTCGCATGTAGGAGCAGCGACTAGCGGCGCTGTGCGAACTGCGCCTTATGTGGGCTAGTTAGAGCCTTTCATTTTGTGGCGGAATAGCTAGTATGGTGTCCGGATTATATGCATTGTTAATGTTGATGTTACTTTAGTTGAGATTTGTAGTTTTCATTACGAAATAGGAAAATTTCATGTGCTTCATGTCTATGGTACTGTTAGGTCCAATACTTTGGCACTCAGTGTCACAGTTCTGAGTCCTACCACCACCAGAGAAGATCGAAGGTTAACGATAAAAGAGAGTTTCTTCTTTTAAACCCGGATGCATTTTTACCTTATTATTATTATCAGTAGTAAATGTCCAATAAGAGCATTAATCCACGCAGTGGATTTGGACTTCTGCGTGGTTTTAACGGATGAATGCTCTTAAATGTTAGAGACTCATCAATTTAGATTAGCAAGTAAATTATTGGTAGTACAACATTGAAATGTATTTTTATTTATCAGATAAAATCTCATGCTAAACCAACAAACCACACCATCCCTTACAAACAGAAACCCGCTAACAAAGTCATTAGCACGTGCAAACGCCGTAACGACAGCTCCTAATCAAGTTTTACATTCAGTCCACTGCGCGCCATGTGGGTCCGATCAGGGCAAACAAAGTGATCGAGCCAGCAGTGGATGGACGACAACCGGCCCCAATTGGTGCCCGATCCGCTGCGACTTAAATAACGTGCAAACGAACCTGCGTCCATTGTTTAGTGGTCGTGGCCCGTGTCAGCACAATGGCGCTAATTTTGAATCTCCAATGGTTCAAATAACGTACGCTGATTGGTTGTTTTTTGTAGCATTGTGTCTGCTTTGAATTTCAATTGGTTGTTATTAAGTTTGGTTTTTATTAGAGTTGCATTTATTTTGCGCAGTCTAATAAACTGCAGTGTTTATTCGATCGTAAAAGAAATGGGCTTTGTCCACTTCTGGACAGTGGCCAAACCTGTTTTCTTGTTTATCTGTAGGTAGCCTGCTTTCTCCTTTCTTGCCTCAAGTAAAGAAGTAAATACTTCGGTGTAATTTATAGTTACCAAGGATGTGACGAAAGTGGGTAGGTATATCGGAATCGGATTCGGAATCGAGAGTTTTTTTTTAACCTGAACCGGAATCGGAACTGGAACTGGAACCGGAACCTGAATTGGGACCGCAACCACAGCCAGAGGTAAACTAATTATATTATCAAAAACTCGGTACATTTAAGTACATAAGTATAAATGAAGTGTGAACTCTACACATAAATAAATATAAATATAAAAAATAGCTACATCAAATACGATACAAAATATCAAGTGAAAGAGCTAATCGACAGAAGGGGCGGGCGCGGGGGGGGGGGAGGTTCCCCATATGACAACTATAAACTTTTTTGTACATATGATATAACTTTCGATTAAAATTTATCGGAACCAAAATTGGAATCTGGTGCAAACTCAAACGGAAGTTCAACCTTTTTGGAATCGGAGTAGATTTAAATCAAATTCAGATTTAATATTTTAATTTCAAAAACTAAAACCAGACTACGACAAAAAAAAAACGACGCTGAAAAAGTATGAAACAAGATTTTCATACTTCGAACAGAACAAAGAGAAAAGCTGCATTCCCACGTTATAGGTACCAACCGAAACACTTTAATAACGTGTGACTGCGGCTTTTCTTTTTGTCCTGTTCGAAGTATGAAAATCTAGTTTCATACTTATTCAGCGACATTTTTTTTTTGTCGTAGTCGGGTCCTTATTATTATTATTACGTTTTAGTTTTTTTTTTTGTATTTATTATAATTTTGTTTTTAAATTTAACCCATGACTTTCTGTGTGCTAGAGGGCGTCACTTTAAATTTGAGCATATTTTGGAAATGAACAAGCCCTTTAGAATGACACCAAACACGGCGTATTTATCTCCATTTTTATTTTTAACACATTACTTTTTGTCTGCTAGAGGGCGCCATATCGAGTTTTGTGACTCGTCACGTAGCCTGTGTTCAGCGGATAATTAAGACGGTTCCAACTATACCTTATATGTCGAGTTCCGATAAGGAGATTAGGAGCTATAAAGGAACAGATGAACATACTCACATACATACATAAAGTGTTATGATTTTGATAGGCTATGTATAGCCTGTCAAAATCATAACCCTCCTTTGGCTTTGCTGCAGTCGGGTAAAAAGTAACTCTGTCTGTCTGTTTTTTTACCTCTTTATGCCTTAACAACTGTACAAATTTCAATTAAACTTGGTACGGCACGTGTACACCATCTCCTGGAATGTGACATAGGACAGTTTTTATTCCGTACCGAAATAAAAACAGATAACCTTGGGATAATTTTCGATTCTTACACGAGTAAAGCCGCCAACTGAAGATAGTCCTCTACAAAACAACAAATAGTTACTTAGTATAGAGCTATGTCCGCTTGGATTATGTTCATAAAGATATCAATAGACAACAAAGTTGCTAATCTATCAGTGTATAAAGCGTCCTCTACACCTCAGCAGATATGTTCGTGTACGTTGGCAGATGCATCAGCAGACGCATCACCTCGAACCGTCCACACGTCTGTAGGTCGATCAGTCTATGTTCATACTCAACAGACGCAACTCGCACGTAACATTCCAAAAAATGGTCTAAATGGATATCGAGACTTTTAATTTTTGTGGTATTTATTTTTTGGGTTCCACAAATAGTTTTCAGCTTTATATAGCTCAAGAAATTTGAAAGTTTTCTCGGTACTCATATTGTTTGCCTTTTCAAGCGTTTTTACGAATGCTGCGCAAAGTAGACATATTAAAACCGCAAGATACACGCGTGCAATCTCAAACACAACTCCGATCAAACTAATGCGTCATCAGTCGTGTGGACAGACGACGGACGTCCGCGCCGAAACACTTTAATCCGTGCCACAAATACCGCCAATAATCTTACTCAAGTAGGATGTATCTGCGGACGTTAATTACAGATGCACAAATTACCCCCTCTATACGTCGGCGGAAACATCCGAAGATGACGTCCGCGGACGCATCTGCTGACGTGTAGAGGAGGCTTAAACCCACTGCCCGAACATCGGTTTGTGAGCTGTTGTTTGATGCTTCACTCCTTTACAATGTAATCAAATATTATGACATACCTTAATAAGTAGAACATATAACTTGAAAGTATGAACGTAATTAGACTGTAATCAAGTGAGAGTTAATAAAATAACCTAACTATATAACTGCTTTAAATGCGCCAAGCACTAAACTTTAAACTCGATATTCATAGCTTCTGTAAGTTCTAAGAAACAATATTAAAAGTACGTCTTCCTCGTAGGTGTAGCGTGTAATAATGTTACCATATCAAGACTTCTCGTTAGAGGCATTGCATCGTACCGGCTAACTTCACTTATAGTTATACCAAGACCAAAAAACACGTGGATGTGGTAATTTGGAGACAAAAACAACTCACATCGTCACAGATACGCGTGGATCAAAAATATATCATGAAAATCTACTAGCGATTTCGCTGTGCATTCTGATTTGGTTTTCAAATATTTTTCAGTGATGCGCGTCTCAGTTATTTTGTAGAGATAATGACAGGGTTTTATCAGAGTTTTACACAAAAAGCTCAAAGCAAAGAACAAGTAACAAGTTAGTCTGGCGAAAAAAAAAAAAGAAATGGAGTATTATATTTAAAGGATCTAACCAAGTTGCGGTCCTGCCTACCTTGTTGGCAAATTATTGTAGTTTATGACATCATTCTTAATTCATCATCAGCCATCCAGTTCGAAACCGCTCCAAGAGTCACCGCAACAACTGGTCTTGTGCGTCTCGCAACCATCGGATTCCCACGGCTCTTACCAGGTCATCGGTCCGCTTTGAGGGAAGCGTTTCAACGCTGCATCTTCCGGTACGCGTTCGTCACTTGAAGCATTCAGCCGTGTCGCCCTTGTATTCTGTAAGCAATGTGGGATACTGTTCGTCAGGACTCTGGAAAACAGCCTGCCCTACGAGTCTTGAAGAACGTTAGCTCTCTAGACACTCAAAACACCTGGTCGATATACTCTCAATCTTCAGTAAGTACATTATTCACAATGCACTCATGGACAACAACACCTTGAGACTGGTCGCTCTCCTGAAAATAGAGCAAGCAGCTGGATTTTAGGATTATCGTGTCTTCCCTCTACCTTTGGACTTCAGATAACCCTATAATACTCCATCATAACCTTGGAGTTTGGAGGTCTTCTCGTCAGTTCGGAGTGTCGGCAAGCTATATGTCGGTTTTTGTTGGGGTAGCCGGGTCTCATCCAGGGATTCCTTGCACCGTTTACCTAGCCGAAACCTTGACCGGTACTGGAATCAAAGAGAAGATTTTTTCCGTTTTTCTTATCATAGCAATTATGGGAACAGTAGGGGCCAGAAGATGTGGTTTAGGGATTGCAGTATCGTTGTCAAAATTGTACAGAGGGTGCTACTATCTATTCTCTAGCAAGTCTCTCAGTCGCCTCTTACGACATCCATGGGTCATGGGATGGTACTAATCTTTAAGTCCGACAACATACGGAAATGTGACAACAACGTCAATTTATGTATCTATTTATATGTCAGCGGTTCGAGTCTGACTGTTGTAATCCTTATTTCTTTTCTAACTACTCAGATTGTGTAGATGGAACACGTGTGCGCACATTTAATATTTATTGTAAAGGCAGACATAATTGTACAAGATGATTACAAAGAGAACAGAGTATGAAATGAATGACAGATGACACTAACAGTTGATTTTGACATTCATTGACATAAGATAAAATAATGTTGTAAAACTTTATTTTCGAACTAAATGTTGTTTCCATCACCACACAGATGATTTCATCCATTCTTCAACCACACTCCTTAACAACCACATCAAATCTTCCAACATCTCGCTTAACCGCGCAGTCCAAAGTAAAGTAGTTCATCGGTCGGCACTAAGTGAATAGTTGGCGACTAAGTTGCGACTAAGTTGCTTCTAAGTCCGCTAAGTAAACCGAACCAACCCTCCCCTGATATGTGCTGACAGCTCATTCCAACTACACTTGGCGCTCAATAGAGAGTCAATGGCCTTATACGGTTCCAGAAATTGACGTAATTTGTACCTGAAATGTTCTTTGAATATTCTGCTGACGAGATATTCTGCTTGTATCAGGTAATTTTTTATTTTCTGGAAATAATACTTTTTTAGGGAAATGACCTGGCAGCTATTGCTCAGACAAAGGTTTTGACGTTTGCTGTTATCAAAATTCACAGAACAAGATAAATTTCTTCTTGTATTTATTTTTTTATTCTTGATAGGTTTGCGCTTGACCGCTATCTCACCTGATGGAAAGCGACGATGCGGTCGACGATGGAACGCGCTTACCTAGAAGTAACCTAGAAGTAACCTATTTCAGATAATGTCGTTTCTTAGAACATCGGTCATCAGATGCAACACCACAGGTTGTAATGTTAATACAACGCTTCACATTCCCTTAGTATTCACTGTCACACTTCTATTAAGCTAATTATGCAGTCTCAACAAACAACTCAACATATACATATAGAAACGTTACGCTCCTTTTTGGCTTTGCTTTACTCGAGCAGAAATCTGAAATCACAAGCGAAATAAGGCTACGATGAAAAATCTTTATTTCCTCCAAAACCACATATCACAAGTCAACTTTCCCTGCAGGT
Source organism: Mythimna vitellina (assembly GCA_949316375.1). Taxonomy (NCBI): domain Eukaryota; kingdom Metazoa; phylum Arthropoda; class Insecta; order Lepidoptera; family Noctuidae; genus Mythimna; species Mythimna vitellina. The sequence goes on from OX438698.1 coordinate 23,914,971, forward strand.
GGGTGGGTAGGATAATAATCTGTGTGCAGGTAGGCAGGGCCGCGCGGCGCGCTTGGCTTTGCGTTGCATTGAAATATCGCGGGGGCTTTCATTTCATTGTTTGAAGCTATCTGCGAGCGCCTATGTTCTATCGCCAGTAGGTGAACTATGAGAGGGACTTATACAGGACATTTATTAAAATAAGCTTTATCGTTTTTACGGTTCCGTACTTCAAAAGGAAAAAACGGAACCCATATAGGATCACTTTGTTGTCCGTCTATCTGTCTGTCAAGATCTTTTATCTTAGGAACGCGTGGAGGTATCGAGTTAAAATTAAAACAATATACTCAGGTCTGCGGTCCCTTGAAGCTGTGAAAAAAATCAAACTTGTAAGTTTACGTAAAAAAAAAAGATTCGGCCATTTATGTTGGAAAAAACTTATATTTCGACACTCTCAAGGGAATAAAAATTAAAAGGCAGAAAATTTTGATCTTTCAACGACCCAGCACTGACTCTTCTGGCGAAGGATGGCAAGGAGAACTGACCCCAAACAAAAGGTTTAGCTAAGGTAACTATGTCAAATAAGTAACAATTGCGTTTTATTCATTTTTTTTTAAATAAGTCATTTTTTTTTTTAGCTACAAAATATGTCATTATACTAAGAGCATACTGAAAGTATCTGGATTCTGATAAATAAGACTTACGATACATTTATTGTTTTTCAAAGTATATTCCCTTGTAATTTTTGCATTCGCTGAAACTACTGTACAAAGCAGTTGGGCTTCTTTAGGGACCTCTTTAATAGCTTTACGGAATACATTTACCGTTGCTTTGTTAGGCACAAAGCACGAATTTGCTGACAAGTAATTTTTTTGTCAGTTTCAATAAGTTGTCGTACGGTGTCAATATTCGAGTCTGTTACCGCAGTCGTCGACCGACCTTCACGTACCTCATCATAGAGATTATCACGTCCACTTCTAAATTCTTCGAACTACGAATAGACAGAGCTGCAATATGGTGCTTCATCACAAAATACCAATTGAAGTCTCTGGCAACACTCTTGTTGACTTAAGCCACAACGAAAATATGTACATAAAAAATCATTGAACGAAAATGTTCACGAGTTAAATTCATTTTGATAGCGACACACAATCTTCGAAAGGACGCCACAATGAAAAAAAAAATGAAAGCCTCGCAAAATAAAAAGTTACATGCTCGCAAAGAGTTCCATTTTCGAATTCTATAATGGTTTTTTCATTGTTTTATTGTCAGTGGCCAGATTCAGAGGCTTTCAGTATGCCCCATTTAAGAAACTAAGTACCAAGACACATTCCGCCGTATAGTGGTTTAGTAACATGCAGTAACTCACAACGTTTCAGGCGTCATAAATAAATCCATACTTAAGTTATTTAAACTAATTATTAAACACACATTGTAAATTATTTCGCTGTATTATGGAGAACTTTATACAGACTTAATAATTCGTGAGTTGTTAGTGACTGTTTTGCCTATTTATAATGGTGGATTAAAAACTTATAAGTAAATTAACTCGTCAAATATTTTTATGCCACTTGCGAATTTAATATTGCCAAAGTTATAGAGCAGGCTAAAAACCTGCGATAAAATACCAGTTACAAAGAAGCTTGTTCTCATTTTATAAAACTTGAAACATTCTGGTTTAGTTTGCGCATATTTAATATTTAAATTGGTTTGTTTCATTTGATTTATTTGTGTTTCCACTCACGGTGATGATTAGTTTTTAACAAAATTTTATATTTAATACTTTAAAAGTTGTACCGTGTTGTGTTGTTGTTTTGTTCTTGTAAATCAGCAATAATGTGGACACAGTTTTAAAAAGAGTTTAATTTTTGATTTATGTTTGTAGATTGATGTGCTATGATATATTATTTATTCAAATGTAAATAAAGAAAATATAATGTCTAGGAAAATCAGGTTACACTTTGTTAATTTTTAATATTATTTTGGTAATGCACTATCGTGTGCTCTCTTTCCTGAAAAGATTAAAAGATATTTGTGTGCATTTATTACATTTTATACATATAACACAAAGTAATACGCCTGGCTGGGTTTGAACACGCGACCTACAACTCGTAAGTCGGGGCCGTTACCACTCGGCCACCACGGCACGCGAGTATCTTTTTTATTATTTATAGGCTCGCGTCTGACCACTAACGCACCTGATAGTAAGAGATGATGTGGTCGACGATGTAGCGTGCTTTCTTAGAAGTAATCTAGTCCCTCTTGACTTAAAGACTGGTAGGTAACAGGAAACGCAGACTCCGCAGTGAATTTCACTCCATAGCTATACGCCCAATAAATATGTTCGCAAAACGTTTTGTATGTAAGGCTGGGATGTAACCATAGATGTGTAGTATAGGTGTCATAACGCCGTACGTCTAAGTGGTCAGTTTTCAAGCTATACAGTGCTCACAAAATATATTATTGCAATCAAGGTCTACAAACGTACCTGTAGAGTTTAACGTTATTGACTTTTCCTCCAGCAGTCAAAACGATAATACCAGGGTCCTGACAGTTTGAAAACATTCCTCACACCTATTCACTCGTAAACACCAATGAGTACTTGTGACGCTGCGGCTGGTACAGTCTCATTACATGCCCGCGCGTGGTCACCCTACCCACGGATCAAAGTGATTCGCTTTTGTTCCGGCTGACGGCGTCGCAGAATGATTCCGTGTTAGTACAGTGATTGCTTTTTGACGTACCGTAGTTTCGGTTCGATGCCCGTGCCGATCCGATCATGTATTACGACCGATATTCCGCTATTTACAAATTGGTCTGTTATTGTTCTGCGATAGTGACGCATGGCGTTTGAATTCGTTTGTTTGATTGGTATGCGAGCTGTCAGAGATATGTGGGGGTAGCGAGAATGCGGACATACTGGTTCGAACAATGTGAGTTGCGAAATGTGACAGTGAACTGGTATTAGTTTGTATTGTATCTCATGATAGTAGAATATTAGGGACACACATACATATTGGATGGTACGGTTGGCGTAATAGTTAAATGATTGGCTGTTGCGCCGTTTGTAGTCAGTGGCGATTACATTCTTAGGTTACTTTTTATTATGATTATTTTTATTGTACTTTTTAGTACAATATTGACCAGTCTACACTGTCCTTACATAATATCTACTTATTCTGTAATATAGAAATATTGTAACATCATTTTTTTTTGAAAGTGTAGCCATGGAGTTTCTTGCCGGTTCTTCTACACAGGAAACGACCATTTTGGAACCGTGCACTAGCTTCTGACGTTTTATAAGTGCCCATGTAGGCCTATGTGAAATAAAAAAACCTTTGACTTGACTTTGACTTAACGCACTCACGATACAAGAATAATTCCTATTGTGTGATGACGATTTTAATATTGATAAACCTACGCTTGCAAAAAAAAGTGTTTGCAATATGTTAGTTTTAAGTTTGCGCCTTTTTCGGCAAATAAAAAGTTTTTCTTTCTTTCTTTCTTGCTTGACCACTAGCTCACCTAATGGTAAGCGATTGCTGCACGCTTGCTTGGAAGTAACTTATTCACTCTTGACTAGCTATCCTCATTTAGTGCAATCCACACCTTTCGACACCGTTAATTTGAGAAACTAGACTTATTGAAAACATCCCACATAACTATAATAATGGGCATGCCTATATTACCTACTTAACTAAAACAGAACTAAGACACTGCAACGTGTCAGTTTGTATGTTTAAATTAATCAAAAATGCAACACAATTCCGTACAGGTGCATGCGCTACCATTTTATTCCGCGACTCGAGAATCAGCCATGAATAAAACAAACGCCAACAGATTTGTTTCCCATACATTGGAACAAGGCAAACTATTCGCCGATGGCGTGGTCTAGATCAACAAAGCATGTACCGCGTCTAGACCGGGCTTGCCTATCCCCGGCTTCCCTATCTCAGGCTTACCTATACCGGGTTTACGTGCGCTCTTAGGTACCCCGGGCTTACCGCGGGAATGTTCTGTGTTTGCCCACGAATCCCGCTTTGAGCCCGTGTTTGCTGAAAAATTCAGACAAGATTTGAAATGTCTAGGAAATACCGAAGCATGCGTCGGCTGCCTGATGCTGGCTGTTGAAGTATTGGCGAATTGCGGCTTTGAGATGCTTGAGATTAATGAACGTCAAAGATGGAACGTTACAGCGGGTTTTTGTTGCAGTTATATCTGTAGGTGCGAGAGAGTCGTGTAGGGCTTAAAAGATACAGTGTGTTTTGTATACCACACGGATTTGGGCAAGGACTGTTTTTTTTTTTTGGCGGAGTGGGAGGGCGTGTCAGACTTTAACTGAATAAAACCACACCTTTGTCCCTTCTTGGTTTGTTTTCTAGAACCCCGATTTTCTGCTTGATAGTGCGTGTCTCTGTATAGTTATAAAGAGACACGCACTATCATCATCCCTAGCCTTTTCCAAATAACGTCGGGTCGGCTTCCAGTCTGACCGGATGCTGCTAAATATCCGTGTTTTATTTATTTATTAAAAATTTATGTACAGTAGTGGTACATAGGCGGACTTGATGCAACAAGGCATTCTCTACCAGTCAACCTTTGGGTTAAAAAAGACAACACTGTGGTGGGCTTGCACAATAAACAAATAACAGATACTTCAAACAGAAGAAAAATAAAATAAGTTATTTTTAATAATAAAATTCATATATATGCTAAAATTATAAATTGATAAATACTATGAAAAGTATCAAATCATTAAGAGAACTTAATAATAATTCTGACGAAGACCAAACTAAAGTTGAGAGAACTTTAAGTAGTAGTTCCGAATATTTATTTATTTTTTATTTATTATTATTATTTGTCTTAAATGAAGCGACAGCCTATCAGACTTCCACAACCCAGTTACTGGGTAACACAATACTCTTTCGATAGACTGATGGTCAAACTTTCTGGTGTCAGACTACCTGTAACGACTGTCGAAGATCTATAATCGTGATCAACGGTTTTACGTGCTTTCCGAGGCACAGGGTGTCAGTAACGTCGACAACGACAACGTCGTAGAGTAAATATGAATTGAAAAATTCACATTCATAGTTGCCCGGTTTAGAACCTGCAACCTCATGCATGAGATACGGGTGCCTTAACCACAGAAATACGTACTATAATCTAAAGAATTAGGTCATGTTTGGTCCTTGCCATTCACGAACCGTATCCCAAATACGTCCCCGCTTTATTTAACGTCTTGACAAATAGATATTTACATTTTCACTGCCTAACATAAATAAATACTGCCGCTCGTTCCAGCCTGTATTACTTCGATTTATCTTGATTCTAGAGCTATTAAATTTGATTCAATTGAAAGGGTTCCATGATTTAAGGCAGCACCTATTTAGTTCGACCCTTTGATTCCTGGAATAGTTCATTTATTACTCAGTGTTAGGTCCTCGTTTTATATTTATTTAGGTTCCTCCAGTTAATGGACAGTTTAGGATTTCTAAATTAATTTTAAGTGAAGCTTGTCTGTTATTTCTTTAAAAATTCAATTTCTTTCCTTACTCTAGAAACGTTTAACAACACAAGTTAGATTATCAGATTTGTATAAATAGGACCTTTGTAATATGTGTACAATTTCAACATTAAGTTAAAATTGTACACATATTACAAAAGTCGATGTTAACATAATTCTGAGATCTACACCTATAATAAATCTGTAGAAGTTCTTAGTTGTGCGCGCATCACGTAAAATGTACGAAATCGATGTAGATAACATATATACATTAAAATTGTGTGTAACTTGTGTGTACATAGGCTTTTTTTCATCGCAGTCAGTTGACTATATCGAAAGATATACTACATTAATAGACTGTTAAGCTGTACGAAGTTTGCTGAGTCAGCTGGTTATTTAATAAATTAAAAGAGTGTCCATGGCGTTTCTTGCACGTAATTACCCATAGAGATACTCCGTTTTGGAACGTGCAAATAGCTCCACCTTTTAAGGGTTCCGTATTCATAGGGTAGAAGGACCCTATTACTAAGACTCCATTGTCTGTCTATCACCAGGCTTTATCTCATGAACCTTGATAGCTAGACAGTTGAAATTTTCACAGATGATGTATTTCTGTTGCCGCTATTACAACAAATAGGTACTAAAAACAGAATAAAATAAATATTTAAGGGCCCCCCTATACAGCAAACGTGATTTATGTATCGTTTTTGGCTTGATATTAATAACGGTAACAGGTACACGTTTGAAATATTCACAGAATATTTAGTGGTATATTCACTTTAAAAATAAATAAGTTTTGAGTAAAATCATCAAATTCTGATGTCCCTTCCATCGCATAAACATTTCATCGAACCCTAATGAATACCTACCAAAGTCTTCTCTTTTATTACCATGACAAGTGCGTGTCGCAGGCGCGCCCGCGGCACAAAGCTAGCGAGACCACCGCACATTTCGCCTCGCCGATGAATATTCAAAAAGCTTTCACGTCGTCGCCATTTTCTTGAGCGGAGTGCGTACTCCATATCAATTAGTGACGACATTACTCCGCCAAACGCGAAACGTCTAGCTATGAATATTTTTAGTTTAGCCGTCGCTTGATGGATGGGCTCACATACTTGTGAATTATTACGGACTTGAAATGTGACGAGATTTTTTTTTTTTAAATAATGATTTGAGATAATGAGTTTTGATACAACGGATTTTGCGCACAATGTATTTGACTGGCCTTAAAAATATTTTACCCAAAAAAATAAGTAATGGTTTTAAAAGATATCATACATCTTTTCATATAAAATGTACCAGATCTTTCTGATTTTATTTTCTAGGAAAAACCGAATAGAATACGATTTGAAGAGAGCTTCTTTGAATCGTATTCTATTCGGTTTTTTTTCGGAGAATTAATAATACCATCACTACTGTAATTTCATCCGAAGTTTACTAGCAAGTTGTGAAGTTGTGGCTGTGAAGGCTACGCAACGCATCTACGTTGCTTCGAGGATCTCCAGCGGTGATGAACAAATACCATCAGATTTATTTATTTAGATACGATACAGGAACGCAAATAAAGATTTATACAAAAAATTGGGCAAATGTGAGTCGGACTCGCGCACTGAGTGTTCCGTACAAACTTACCTATAAAAACAGTTAAATTCCCGAATTAAGTTACGAAGATTTATCCGAATCGCAAAAATAGTTTTTTTTTTAAGTGACGTAATTACAAATTTACAGTATAATACAGACTTTTTCCTATGCTAGTGTTATGGATCTTATTTCATGCCAAATTACAGGGTTCTAGGTCAACGGGAGGTACCCTATGAATTATGATTTCCTTGAGAGTCTCCAAATACACGTTCTTTGCGACATAAACGGCCGTATCTTATTTTTCCGTTAACTCAGTTATTTGATTTTTTTGCAACTTCAAGAGACCGTAAACCATATGGTTTTAATTTCAACTCGATACCTCCACGCGTTCCCGAGGTAAAGGGTCTTCCGACAGAAGGTGGTGCCGTTATTTCCTTTTGAGGTACGGAACGCTAAAAATGGGCAAGTTTGAGTCGGACTCGCGCAGTGAGGGTTCCGTACAAACTTATCTATGTATTATGTAAATGATGTCGGAATGGAGTTTTCAAATCACAAAAAAAAGTTTAATATAATTTAGTTTTTGTTTTTTTTTAGGTGTTTGTGTTGTGTATATAAATAAATAAAAAATAAACGTATATAATGTTCACACAACGCCTTCTAGTCCCAAGCTAAGCAGAGCTTGTGTTATGAGTACTAGATAATTGCTAAACATACTTAAATAATTCTAAATACATACATATTATAGATAAATTACACCCAGACACAGAACAAATGACCGTGCTCATCATACAAACATTTGTCCTGGGTAGGAATCGAACCCACGACCGTCCAGTCCAGTCAGAGCCACTAACCACTAGACCAACAAGTCAGTCAAATAAAGTATTTTTTAAAGAAAATAATTATTTTTTTGTGACATGACAGCATTGGGCAGATGGACAATAAAGTGATCCTATAAGGTTTTTGTTTTTTCCTTTTGAGGTACAGAACCCTAAGAAAAATAATACAAAAAAATTAAAAAACAAAACAGAAAATGGCAACATATTTTAATTTCGGAGGTCAGCGTTTCCGTCTTAGTGGTTTTTCGGAAGTCGGCTGTATTTTTACCTAACTGCGCCAAAAGGAGGGTTATTTGTAAAAACTTTTGTATTTTTACTTTTTAGTTATGGTAACTAAAGTATGTAAATAAGGTACATATAGGAATGATAAAATACCCGTGGTTACTCAATGTACACATTTATTATCATCGTCATCATTTCAGCCTCTTCTGCTGTGGATATCTTCATTTCTGATTCAATCACGCGAGGAAACTCTGAGCATAGCCCTTTCCGTTGCTCTTTGGGTGACTTTAAGCCTTCTGATGAGGCCCATTGTGAGCGACCACGTTTCGGAGCCATATGTCATCACTAACAACACGCACTGGACGCATAGTCACAGACGCATAAACTTTCGTCTTGAGACACAGGTATGTTGGAAGAGAAGATACCGCGCTGCTTCCCAAACGCTGCCCAACCGAATTTAATTCGACAGTTGCCCTCTTTCTCGAAATTAGATCTACTCAACTAGACTGTCTGTCCAAGGTAAACGTAATCAATTTCGAGTGTAGAGTCTCTGATCTTGAAAGGAGTGGGTGCTGTTTATCATGGGTGTTGTTTATTATGACTTTGGTTTTGTTCATGTTCATGAAACAAATGTTACTAAAAGAGTTATGAGTTTACATGTGGATGGATGGAGAGGGAGAGGGAGACCAAAGAAAAGATGGATGGATTGTGTGAAGAGTGATATGAAAGAAAAGGAAGTTAGTGATAGCATGACGAGTGACAGAGCAGAGTGGAAGAAAAAAACGTGTTGCTCCGACCCCAAATAACACGGGACAAGGGCAGGAAGATGATGGTTTTGTTCATGTTCATTTTAAGTGCCACTCTTTCGAAACTCTGCTGAGGTCATTGAGCATTGAGCTCCTCCGTAGTCTCAGTTATGACTACTATGTCGACGGTACTCGCCATTTACAATAATACCTAGTTCATTCCAAACCAGAACCTTGCGGACATTCGTTGCGGCCGTGAACAGTTTCAGAGAAATAACGTCACCTGCTTCACACCCTGCTGAAGGAGGGTAGGTTTTAAGGTCTTTTCCTGAAGTCGGAATGACAAAGTGACGTTTTCATACAAGCACTTCAGCACTTCTATGTACCTTTGGTACCGCTGGAGAGACTGCAGCACAGCCCAAGTCTCAATCGAATCAAAGGCTTTCTCGGAGTCCGCAAACGCTAGGCAGAAGGGCAGATTACACTCCTCGGTCTTCTGTATAACCTGCCGTAGTGTAGTATTTGGTCTATGGTGCTGAAGCCTTTTCGGAATCATTTACACATTACTTTGCGACTATCAAATAAATTGGGAAATATCACTGAAAAAATAAAAAAATTTCAGTCGACTTAAGGATCTCCTTCATTTTTAAAGTCGGTTAAAAATAGGTGTGCTAGACCTGCTTAATAACTGATGATGTAATGTTGTATATCGTAGAAAATATTTGGATATCGTGTTAGTTCCACGATAGCGTCACTTTAAGTAATAACATTTGGGTGACACGTCACCGACATGGGTCATATTATTATAGCATCGTGTGCGTTTGTACTACGACTACACTGAAAATAGTTTATTTTTATAATGATAAATTATTATATTTCATCTAATTACATCAAGTACAGTTAATTATTAAAAATACATAACATAATCGGCCTTTTTAGGGTTCCGTATCTCAAAAGGAAAAAACGGAACCCTTATAGGATCACTTTATTGTCCGTCCGTATGTCTGTCTGTCTGTCAAGAGCCTTTATCTCGGAAACGCGTCAAGTTATTGAGTTGAAATAAAAAAAAACTGAAATTGAAACCCATACACTAAGATCTGCCGTCCCTTGAAGCTGTGAAAAAATCAAACTTCTAAGTTAGTGAAAAAAAAGATACGGCCGTTTATGTTGCTAAAAACGTGCATTTCAAAACTTTCAATGGAATCAAAATTCATATGGTACTCTCCGTTGACCCAGAATCCTGAAATTTGGCATAAAGCAAGGCCATATAGTATAGATATAGGCATAAATCTGAAAACAGAAAATTTGTTGTTACATCCCAAAAAAAAAATTGCGATTCGAAAAATCTTTCAGAATCCATTCGGAAATTGAACTATTCACATATGTGGATAAGTTTTTACGGAACCCTCAGTGCGTGAGTCCAACTCGCACTTGCCCAGTTGTTTGCGTTCCCACCTGTCGGTAAGCATAAAACATAAGCATAATCAGCCTTTTGATGTCTGGCCTCCTCTCTCTAGGAGAGGGAAAGGGTATGTCACATGTCTTCGAATTTTTGGTTCTAGGACCCGGATGAGAGATGGTTTCCGGTTTTATCCGGGTCCCTGATGGTAAGCAGTGATACAATCGATGATGGGCAACCACACTAGTTAATTTATTAGGAGTCTATTCACTCTAGCCTTGAAGACCCCTTATAATTTTCCCACTGCTAGCTTCAGGCCTCATCTCTAGAAGAGGAATGGGCCGTAATCCACCACGCAGGTCCAGTTCGGATTGAATTTTTCGTACTAGGACATGCCGATTTCCTCACAATGTTTTCCTTTACCTTTAGAGCAGTACTGATGAAAAAAAGTTAAAGTTTTTGAACCTTTGACCAACTTGTAAGCCGGAACGTTACTCACTGGACCACCACGGCTCAAATGAAATAGCTGAAAATGAATTGCACAAAAAAAAAGAAAAAAAAAATTATATTACCGGTTCTGTGTGGCAGACCATTAGGCGGTCCAATTGCCTGATAGTTAGTTGTGCTATGTATGTAACCAATACTGGATTTGATGCCATGATTGGAAATTTTTCCATGTTTATTTTTGTAAAATATTTTATTTTATAATAAACAACAAGCAACACTAAAAAGAAATCTTTTTTTCTGAAAAACTGAAAATAGTATTAGAAATAAAATTGGTTATTAAATGAAGCTGTAATAATAATTAACATTTTATATGGTTGAGATATCTCGCTATCGTTTTTGTACGTGCGTGATCTAGCGGCGGTGACGTCATATTTCAGTTTGTACATTTTATTTGTTCAACTATCTAATTAACGAAGAATGTGTTATAAATAGCACTTTTTTAAGGTGGGAAACCATCCGATCGAGGGCGGGGCGGGAGGGCGTGTCAGGCTTTTACTAAAACTACATCTACGTATATTTCATATTTGTCTAGCGCACCAAGACCCCGGGTTTCCCTTTCGGAGGTGAACTCATGACCCCAGCAGGCTTCGGTGCTGCCAGGCCCCTGTTATACCTTATACCTTAACCCTGGGTTCGTTGACATCTTTTTGAGGCGCGCATGGAACATTAAGCGCCGCCAACGATTCGGACTCGGTCCGGACGGTACCGAACGGTCGGAGCATCACCTCATTCACTAGCATTACTGATTCGCAGAAGGAGACGACCGCCTGCCATTCCTCTTCGCTTCGGACCATGGCCTGTACCAGGGCACAGCGCGAGAGGTCGCCGCTGCCGATCGCCCCCACGAGGACATGGTAGTGCTTCGCAGATTCGGAGTATACCTTCGTCGAATGCACCACCGTGTCCTCCAGGCGGTTTTCACAATGGCACCCGGGTATTCGCATAAATCAGATGCGGAAGAAACGCCCGGGAGGTTCCTTCCCAAACTTACCATTAATGTCCGATGAGGACCTGCGTCATGCGGAAGGTAAGGACGCCGTGACGTTTTTCCAGTCAAAAAGGTCCACTCTTTGAGGACTGGTTGGAAAAATGTCACGGCTATGAATATGGTGTGCCCAGTTATAAATATCACTGCTTCTCCTTCAGAGAAATACATACTTGATCTTATGAAGTACCTATGAAAAAATTATCGGGTAACTATGGCATTCAAGTACTTGCATATTTTTGTGCGAGTTATAGGTACATATATTTAGAGCTTTGCGAGTAAATACGGCCATGCATTTTGACTTTGAAGGTAACTTTGATGTCAGCGTTAAGTTTTTGTACCTTTAACCTTCAAGAGGTCGATTGCCGTCGAGTCGAGTATACTCGATTTATATTTTCGTTTATAATTTCCAAATTTCTTGTTCAAAGTATTTATTTACAACAAGTTATTTATTATCTTTAGTAGATTTTCATTAGTTCTCTAGGGATGAAAACAACTATATTCCCTCCTTGTCCACCCGCACTGAGACACAGAATGTGTGTGTAAATAGCATCACAGGCGTCGAAAAGAAATCAGAAACGTTTATTTCAAATTGACCAATATTACAGGCACTTTAGAATTTTAAAAATGTCAGCCGGTCAAAAAAGAGTGAAGCTAAATTGCTGCTAAAGAAGAAATAAACAAGGACTACACGCGTCTGTTATTTTTACATCGACGATAACACTGATCTTCTATCTAGAATATTTAATAAAATATTCTTAATAAACTAGTGCGCCTCACCATCTACGATTGCATCACTGCTTACCATCAGGTGGGTTCGCAGTTAAGCACTAGTTTATATCAATAAAAAAAACTCTTTGAAACTTATTATAAAAATAAAAAACAAACAAAATAAAGTTTCCAACTCACAAGTTTTTGGCTGGAGCTAAACTTCACTCGAAAAACGAGTAAAGTTCAGTGGGTGTTTTAATTTATTGCAAATTGATTCCAAATGGAAATTATTATGTAAAACTGATGTAATTTTGTACCTCAAGTATCTACATTAACTGAAAAATATGTAGAATCATTGTAAACAGGCTCGATTTCGGTAAAATTACCGTTACTGAAGTATCTTGTGTGTATTTGTTATTGTAGTATTGACTATCTCAGCAAAGTTTTGAACTAAATAAACAAACCATGCAAAGCTATAAGAAAAAAAGACTAATAAATTAAAAAAAAACTCTTGGTTTCTCCAGCAGAATTGACTCTTAATTTTTTATGGTTTTTTTTAATTCTTTATAGGTTCGCGCTTGACCGCTATCTCACCTGATGGAAAACGACGATGCGGTCGACGATGGAACGCGCTTACCTAGAAGTAAGTAGAGTAAATGTTTTAAAAGCAAACAAATTGTTTTTTTTTTTTTTGAAAGATTGATAATGTCTGAATATAAAAAAGCAAATGATTATTAATTAATTGATTTTCTAACTTTCCCTTCCATAAATCTTTTAGGTTATGCGCGATCGCTGCCGTTTCAAATGCCGAGTGCACGTTCGAAGGTTAAAAAAGCGATGAAGCCCAGAAATGACATTAACACGTATGTACACTCACCAAGTTAATACGTAAGCCCGCTCGACAATGGGTACCCTACTCATCCAGCGGCGATTCCTTCCCATTCATTGCGTCCCCCAAACCCCCCTTTTTTAATCCGAAACTTATGACCGTGTAAATGTTACGGCAAGGGTTAATATCGTATTTTATTGGTCGTGTTTCGGCAAGGGTCGGGATTCGGATTTTTTTTTCGGATTTCCCCTTGAAATACTTTGAATAGGTTTACAGTGTGTGCTGGAACATGATATTAATGGTACACGTATCTGATGGATTTTATTTTGGTGGTGTGAGAAAAGCGAGTTGAAAGATCACAGTTTATGATCATCGTATCATCTTTATGCCGATGATCTTCAGTTTTATACTGGCTACGTAGGTGGAAAGTTTGTCAGACGCTGTAGAGGATGTAAACGGGGATCTAGATGCTATCAGTAGCTGGCTTGAAAGGTTAGGGGTGTATGTAAACCCGTCAAAGTGTCAGGCCATTGTTATTGGTTGCTCACGCATGATGGGTAGAGTGGCGGTTAGCTCTCAACCTCCTATTATTTTCAATGGTGCCGTCATTCCTATCAGCCCTAGTGTAAAGGATCTCGGTTTGCATCTTGGCTCGACGCTTAGCTGGCAAAGTCAAGTATCTAGTGTTTATCAGATAGTCAAGGGAACGGTAACGGTGACTGTATAGTCTTAGGAAGATTTTACCTGCAAAGACGAAGACAATGCTTGTGCAGACTTTGATTTACCTGTTATATGTAGATTATGATAACGTGTGTTACTTTGACCCGAACGCGGTCTTCTTGAATAAGCTTGATAGATTCCTTAACAACTGTATTTGGTTCATATTTAACTTGAGGAAATATGATCATGTGTCGTACTTCAGGTCTGAGCTCAAATGGTTGCCTATCCGTCAGAGAAGAGCTTTGCACGCTATGAATTCACTTTTCTCTCTGCTTAACTCTCCCACGCCACCTAGATAATAAAAGTGAGTTATGAGATAGGATGGAGATCTTATCTCTTATTTCACTTTCAATATCTAGGTTCTTCACATGCAAGGAATCTGCGTTCTTCTAACAATCTCCTACTACTCTGTCTTTCTCATACTTCTGATTTTATCCATTCTTCCTTCTATAAATAGTCCATCCTTCTGTGGAATGTGTTTCGCTGAAATGGCGCAAGAGAGCCTACCCAAGCTAAAAATGAAGTTAATTTTAATCAACTTTATTTTTATGCCATGTTTTCCTGCTATATTTCTCAATAATGTTTAATAAACTTTAAAAAGAAGTTTTAAAATAACTCCTTATTATTCATTACTTTATGATTGATAAGGAGTTATTTACATTATAGCAAGTCGCTCGTCGCGTGTACACACGATTGTAACTCGCGTGTAATGGTCACCGACGTTATGATCTGATATCTTACTAAGACATATGCTTACACTTAATTTTCACGATTTAGTGTTTACACTATGATTGGAGTACCTAAGTATATATTTCAATGGTTTTAAAAGTTAACATGGAAGCAAATCGAATTGTGTTACTATGTTATCTCCATATTTTTTTTTTACAGTAGGTAGGTACACCATCTTTACAAGCTTGACAGTTGATCGACAGTAAGTTAACATTATGTGTGTCATGTAGTCTGACTGGTCTCTGATGAGTGTATTCGCTATAAGAATCTAAAAAATATTTACACCTTATTGTTTAAAAATAGATATGATCGTATGATATTTTGTGGTGAACATAAATAAAAATATGCACCATAATAGCAAAGCATAGCATAGTCGGCCTTATAATGTTTCCACTGTTGGGACTCAGGCCTTCTCTCTAGGAGAGGGAATAGGCCATAATCCACCATGCGGGTCTAGTGCGGGTTGGTGAATGCACGGACATGCCGTTTTCCTCACGATGTTTTCCTTCACCGTTTTGAGAGCAGTAGTGCGCGTGACCTACAACTCGTAAGTCGGGGCCGTAACCACTCGGCCGCCACTACAGAGTAGTGGCGGCCGGTACTATGATTTATAGAGATAAATCATAGTATAATATTCCACAACTTTCACACAACGCCATCTAGTCCCTAACTAAGCAGAGCTTGTGTCATGAGTACTAGACAACTGATAAACATACTTATATATTTCTAAATACATACTTAATATAGATAATTTAGGTCGAACTAGCGACACGCGGGGTTGCGACAGTCGTTGGCAGGATCCAGGAGCTGGGACTCGAGGTGGCATTGCACAAGTCCGAGGCCATGTGCTTTCACGGCCCTCGGAACGCGCCACCACCGGGTTCCCAGCTAACGGTGGGAGGAGTCCACATCGGCGTCGGGTCAACGATGAAGTACGGACGGATGCGAAAGTGCATGGATAGTACAGAAATAAAAAAACTTTTTTGCAAAAAAATAATAACCGACTTCACTAAAAAACACTAAAAGGATCAAAATAACTTTAATTTCGGAAGTCGGTGTTTGTCGGTATTATTTGTATCTTATTAAACACCGACTTCCAAAATTAAAGTTATTTTGATCCTTTTAGTGTTTTTAGTGAAGTCGGTTATTATTTTTTTGCAAAAAAGTTTTTTATTTCGCACTTTTTAGTTGCGATACACTTATAAACAGAGTGCCTATTTCTCATGATAATTCCAATTAATCCAAACACTGCTAGGTTACATTGTTTTATTATGAAGTTCCTGTGTCTACCTTTCACCTTCCGGCTCCATCATCAGATCAGTTTGAACGTACCTTATAGCCAAATTGCATCTCATTGCAAGTCTAATAAGCCCAAACACGGCTAGGTTACATTGATTAATTACGAAGTTCCAGTGCCTACCTTCTGGCTCCATCATCATAAGCAGTTCCCTTCGATGATAGCATTTTCAACGTAACTATTGAGAACCATTCATTTATTTGTATTGTCATAGTCGCTTAACTATCTTCATTGTGATATCTATGCGAGTAAAAAGTTCCGTTGACCATTTCTGGTCTTCTTCATCAGTTCCACTTCATCAAATGTTACTTTTTGACTGTAAACGCTTACGTTCTCAATGAAAATACTAAAATCACTATATGGTTGCTTATAATATTTGAAGAGTTCCCTCGATTTCGCCAAGATCCCATCATCAGATCTCGACTTGGTGACTATGGGACCATTTGGAAAGTATACCCTTTAAAACGAACAAAGAATTTTTCAAATCGGTTGGCAAGCGACAAAGTTATGCGCGAACAAACATAAAAAAAAAATACAAACATCCGAATTGAGAACCTCCTCCTTTTTTAGAAGTCGGTTAAAAATCGCGTGAAGCGAGAAATGACGCCATCTAGCGTAAAACCAGATTGAAATGTTGCTATCGACAACATTACATTATACTGGCGATGGCGAACATTACATTATACTAATAGATGGCGTCGCTGTGCTTCAAATGATTAATGCTTAATTAATGTTTCTTTTTGTACTTTCTTTTTGTTTCTTCAAACACTGAAATAATTAATAGTTTATTTTAAAGAGATGAAGATATTAAAATTGGATATCGATTTATAAATATTTTATTATCTATGTGTTAGTTTTCAAACTTGAGAGGGTAGGTTGAATATAGATTTAAAAATAATAACTAGTAGGTAGTATAAATAATACTTAGACCAGAGTTATGACATAGCTCAATTGATTGTTAGCTAAGTTAATTTCGATTATCTCGTTCAAGCGCTTTTCGTTGAATTTTATTTTTAACCAGATGTATTGTCTACTTATTTTACCAAAATGTGTAGATATGGATTGTTGAATTTAGTAAAAAGAGCTCAAATAATTGCTATGCATAATCAAGGTAAAAACTTGTCAGGAATAGCCAGAGAGACCGGTGTAAACGTAAGTAGATTTTTTTTCTTCTTTTATATAACAAAAACCTCCTTTATAATAATCATTATGGGGTATTATATATTTCTGTTTTATTGTTGCAGAGAAAAACAGTGGCTCTATGGGTAGAACGATTTGAAGAAGAGGGTTCTTTGAAACACCATAAAAGAGCTGGCAGACTAAAACTAAACATGTTGCAGTGTCAAACCATGATAAGGGAGTACGAAGAAAATGGACGTCTGTCGACGAACCACTATGCTGGTTTATTTGACACAAGCGTTGACTGTTCGTCGTGCTCTTCATACTTAGCGAAAAGATGCATCATCGGAGGCATGTTGTGAAATCCTTGCTATATGGATTACATAAACTTTGATTAGAGTAGTGTCATCTTTACTGATGAAAAAACTTTTAAGTCCAGTGAACACGGACGGTTATGTTTGTGGCGTCAAGATGATAAATAATTATAATACTGAATTAATAGTATTTATTCAGTACTTATTCTCTGTATTAACTGGAGACCTTGATATGTGTGTTTAACTTAATACCCGTATTTAAAACAACTTAAAAAAGTTATGAACACTTGATATATTGTTGTGCAATTTTATAGTTTTTAGCCTACATTTAATCCTTTTGACATTTGGGATAAAATTATCTGGTCTCTTGTTTGTTTGTTAAGGTTACATAAGCTTCAATCCTCTTTCCAATTTTGGAAACGAATACTTAAGCTATAGCCTCAATAAGAAGTTATAAATAATATTATAATCTTATTCGGTGATTAATAAACGGTGATTAAAAACGGCGATTTACAAACGGCGATTAATAAACGGTGATTTTTTATTTTAATAAGAAATTTTAAGAAATAAACATATTATTTTTTTAATAGTGCTATTTTGTTTGATGAGCCTATTTACCTGCATTTTTTTTCGTTTTGCTGAGTAACTACTCACTTGAATATTATGTTAAAAATAAATAAATATCCACTTGTTAGCTTTGATATAATATTCCTACCGATTTCTTTTGTTTGTTATTCATAACTTACAAAAAGTGTGAGTACTACGTGAGATTCGAACTCACGGCTTATTGATTTACACATCTATCTGCACATGCTAAACCGCTAGGTCAACTTGACTCCAATTTAAATGATGAAATTATGAACTACAGTCAGTTGTTGTTGACGCATGTGTCTATTTTCTGTCAGACTAAAAGTCAAGTTTATACTTTTTGAGATTGCCTTTGGACGCCACTTAGCTGTGAAGAAACCAACGCCATCTAGTTAAATTTTTGAAAACTTGAACTTTAACGTGCAAGGGAAAATAGGCGTTAAGGTATCCAAGCACTTTCGCTGCCCTCTGTACCTGGGACTCGTTCTCGACAGCCGATGGGATTTCGACGAGTACTTCCGACGTCTGGCTCCCAAACTAAATCGGACTGGGGCTGCCCTCGGGCGGCTCCTGCCAAACCTTGGGGGTCCAGACGCCTCCTGCCGGAGGCTCTACGCGGGGATCGTCTGGTCCATGGCCCTTTATGGCGCGCCGGTGTGGGCGCCGGGGCTGCGGAAGCAGCCGGCGGCCCGGCTGAACGCGTGCCAGAGGGTCATGGCCATACGGATGGTGCGAGGTGCGAGGATACCGGACGATTTCCCGCGAAGCGGCGAGCCTCCTTACTGGCCAGGAACCATGGGATCTGGAGGCAGCAGTCCTTGCACTCATGCACGAACGGCGCATGGAGATGCAACGCCGGGGCGAAACTCCGCTGCCGCGACAAGTCGCAGCATGGCGGACAGAGCTCCGGCGAGTTCTCATGGTGAAATGGCGACAGCGACTGTCGCGACCCCGTGCTGGGCACGCCACAATTATGGCGGTAAGTCCCCTCTTTGAGGCGTGGTTGGAAAGACCTCACGGCGTCCTCACATTCCGCATGACGCAGGTCCTCACCGGACACGGTAAGTTCGGGAGGTTCCTGCACCGGATTCGTGCGGAAACGACGCCCGGGTGTCGCCACTGTGTGGCCCACCCGGAGGACACGGTGGAGCACACGGTGGAGGTGTGCCCCGCTTGGGCAGAGCAACGCCGTGTCCTCGTGGGGGCAATCGGCGGCGGTGATCTCTCGCGCCGGGCCTTGGTTCAGGCCATGCTCCGGAGCGAGGAGGAGTGGCAGGCGGTCGCCTCCTTCTGCGAAGCAATAATGCTAGCTAAGGAGGCGGCCGATCGCGTGAGGCAACGGTCCTTACGCTCCAACCGCCGCCGGGATTCCGATCCCGATTTCCGGCCACCGTAGGCGCGGGCTTGCAGACGGCGAGCAATGGGTGGCTCGCCGTCTGACCGTCCGGTAACCGTCCGGACCGAGCCCAAGTCTAGCCTCTAGAAGCCTACTGGGGCCACGGGTAGTGTGAAAGCGGAACCCGGGGCCCTGGGACGAAGGCAACGAAGGAACAGGAGTGGGTTTTTAGTCAGTAAGAGTCTGACACTATCTCCCGCTCCGCCCAAGAGCGGGGATGTCATTAGGATGATCTTCCCACCCAATAAAAAAAAAAAAAAAAAAAAAACCCGACAAAGAACTAATGATCGTGCTTAACACATAAACATTTGTCTTGGGTGGGAATCGAACCCACGACTTTCGCATAGCAGTCAGGGCCACTGAACACTAGACCTACAGGCATTTGCATCAAAAAGTATTTTTATACAAAATCAGAAAAGATTTTTAAGTCGGTTCATAATTAATTAATTAAGCAAATTAGAAAGCTTTCAAATCTGGTGGAAAAGAAAACTGTCAAGTAACTGGAAAATAGTGTACAAACTACAATACGACATCACCGCTATCGCACAGTTAGGTTACGTGCGTAGAAAAGAGACAGTGAGATGTTCCCACTACGCAGCCACTTTTCCTCATAAAAATTGAAATGCTTCTTGCTATGAAACATAGATGATAACAATATTGGCTATGATGCTATATATAACATATAGCATCATAGCCAATATTGATGCAGATTTTAGAAAATATTTATTTTAATTGTTTACTATATTTTTATTGTTTGCCTTCTCTTTCTCACTTCTGGGCAAAGACTCCTTCCATCTTTCGCGGGCTCGCGCTTCTTCAAGCCAGTTCTGGTGAAATCTGTCTGATTCGTTCCATTTTGTGTATATATATATTGGTGAACAGTAAATTGTATTAAACCTGTACTACCACATGGGGGAAATTTTTATTTTACACTAGATAAATACAATAAATAAACTATATAAGAACCTTGTTGGAAGTTATATTTTCGAACCATTTGGGGTTAAAACTGTCAGTTCGTGGGGTCCGCATGCTCACAAATTGTATAAAGATCGAAATGTCTAGTTGACACTTCGCGTGACCCAAGGACTGGCTTTTACCTCGGACAGATTATAAGCATTGCCATACAGCGTGGCAATGCCGGCAGTTTTTTGGGCACATTATCAGTCGACAGCGATGTGGAAGAGTTTTTTGACGCCATATTTTAGTTTGATTTTATTTTGTTGTAATTAGCGTAGGGCTTTTATTATTTTTTATTTAATTTTACTGTATTTATAGTTAGTTGCGTATTTTTTAAAAATTATTCGTGTAAATAAATAAAGGATTCTTTAGATAAATAGATTAAGATAAACTAAAGTAATTATAAGACATTCTGATATTTGTTAAAATGTCATCCAATTGCCTTTAAGATTCTCTGAATACGGTCCAAGGGTAAATAACAAAGGTATCATTTTAAATCTGCAGATCACAGAGCCCCCTAAAGCTACAGACGAAAAAAAAACTAGACTAATATCATTATAAATACAGTAATTTGTTCGCAATAGAAATTCAACTGAATAAAAATAATTATAAATGAAAAATTTATTCAAATCTCGACACTCGAGGCGTGAATTACGCGACGGCCAGTTTTATAAATTACTGCATTAATTATTTTTAATAATACAACGTCAAATTATATAAATACTAGCCGAGGCCAGCGACTTTGCTCGCGTTATAGTAGATAAATTATACTAAGTAACCATAGTCTTGAAATAAAAAGCATTATATGTGGAATTTCATGGAATGGTCTACACGTGTGCCAAATTTCATAAAAATCTCTTCAGCAGTTTTAGCGTGAATGAGTAACAAACATACACACTAACAATCTTAACATAAGTGTGGTTCTGCAAAAAATGAGTTAGATTTTAGGTTAATAACATTAGTTTGTCTGTAAGATTTCTTACATTAAACCATTTCTTTTTGTTTCAGGCCTTAAAACTAAGGTCCAATAAGGCAAGGCCACAAAATAACAAAAACCCAAAGGCCAAACAAAGATACCAATTATTACTTTAAAAAATGCTGCATTTATAGTATTTATAGTGAAAATAATTATATTGGTAATTGATATTTGTCACTTATTTCAGACTGTCGTGACAATAATTAATTGTTTCCGTTTACCAACACAATTGAGGCGAATAGGTATCAACCATGTTAATTCAAAGTACTCAGTAAATTAAAATATTCCCAGAACTCCGATCAGAAATATTTACCATGGTCAGCAAATTCAGTGAAACGTAGGTCTACTCGAGTGTACCCGGGGAATAAGTACTCATTTATTTTAGGAGTAGATGTAAGTACTGTCGCCCACGAAACTAAATACAGATAAAGGTTCCCTTTGATATCTCGGCTGTGAAACCACATCGCTCCGACTGCCCGACGACCGCGTGAACGTTTCTTACCTATAATCTCATTGATCAGCTCTCAGAATCTAAACCATACATTTTAGCCACGGACATTAAAATTTATTCGTTTCAATATAACATTTTACTCGAATAATGTTCAAAATTCGTTTCGTTTTCTAACTATTTCGATGGAAATATGCTGTGAACATATTATTCAATGTCAGCTTCTCTTAGATTCCATCGTGAAGATGCAACAACAATTTTCTCTGGATATTCTCGTGTTCGTGCACATAGTTTGTGTTATTAGGTATCGACATTTTTCAATAACTTGGTGTGACATTGTGTTCAATAGAATACTTTGTGAAATAGTTTGTTTAAAACTTTATCAAAGTCTGGGTGAGCTAAGAAACACTTGACACGATATACGAGTAACAATTCAGTATTAAGTGAAGAGTGGTTTTGTTAATTTATTTTATTACTTCAACACTAAATACAGTGCTAAGACATGGAGGCTCAAGCAAGAGGCTGTGTTTAGGCTGAGAGTTACACAGAGAGCTAGGAGCGTTCAATGCTCTGTATACACTTAATAGACTAAGTTCCAATCGTCGAAATTCGAAGACATAAGTATGGATGTTTTCGGTGTCCGATTCTTTAAAACTTCAAGAACATCTCCTGCGTGGATATGAATTGCAGTGGTATATATGGAAAGTACTAAATTGTTTGCGCACCCAGGTGGGCCGCTGCAAATATAACTTAGCGAAATGGGGTTTTATAGACCCATCGGTTACTCAATGTAAATGTGGTGCACCCTTGTTCAAAACATGAGCCACAATTAGAGTGCCCCAAGTGTTCTTAAAACTGCACTTTGGAGGATTTAATGAGTACCACCGATGCTGCAGTTAACGTAACCTACTGAGCCCAAACAGTTTAACGAGATTACCATCGATTCGAAAAGAAGAAGAAGAAGACATTGGCAAATTAATAATGGAACACAAATGGCTGGGATACCTGGCAAGTCGCGGTGACCGAGTGATGTCCAAGAACAGATAACTGTAATGTTGATCGTCCGGCGGCTAGATGAAAAAACGACATTTGTTACTATTGTGGGTAGAATCCTGCATGAGACTGCCATCAATACTTGGGGATCAGCACAGCGTAAAAACGGAGGCCTACGCTCAGCACTGGTCGACGATGATCAATTGATGGTGATGATTTTGTGTGTGGTCATTCATTTCTGATAGCGACGCAATCACAATCGTTTAACAGACTTGTTCAATGAATGAAATGGTATCAGTTAGGCACGTAAAATATCCAGACGTACGGTGTCACCTGTAAGTACACAACATTTTATTTATTATTAAGCTACATTAAACCGACGCGCACGTGTAACACGTCTGATTTGTACGTAGAACGACGTCGCGTGGCGTGGATCTAGTGTAGCTCTACAAGTCTAGCTTCCATATTATATGTATGAAGACCGACGCGCCCAGATCGGCGTGTGTGGCGCACGTGAGGGCAGAGTAGTTCTAGCTTTAGGCTTTTCAACAGTCTATGTTACAACGTGGAGTTGTAGTTAATAGTGAATAGGCTACTTCTAGACAAACGTGCTCTATTGTCGACCACATCGTCGGTTTCCTTCAGGTGATATGGTGATTAAACGCGAGCTTATCTATAATAAAAAATTGGACAAATGCGAGTCAGACTCGTATACTAAGTGTTCCGTACAAACTTACCTATGTAAATATATAGTTCAATACCTGAATGGAGTTTCAAAATGTTTTCTGAATCGCAAAAATATATTGACGTAATAAGAAATATACTGTTTTCAGATTTATTCTTATATCTATGTTCAAAGACCATATATACATATATATATAGTGGGTTAAGGTCGCCTTTGTACATCAGCTGTCCAATTTTTTTTAATAATTTATTATTTTATGTACAATAAAATAAAGGAAGAATATAGGAAGTCTATGAATTTTAATTCCCTTGAGAGTGCCGTTTTTTGCGACATAGACAGCCGTATTTTTTTTGCTAACTTAGAAGTTTAATTTTTACACAGCTTCAACGGACTACAGACTTGAGTACATGGTTTTAATTCCAACTCGATACCTTCATGTGTTCCCGAGATAAAAGGTCTTGACAGACAGACGGACGAACAACAAAGTGATCCTATAAGTGTTCCGTTTTTTCCTTTTGAGGTACGGAACCCTAAAAAGAACAAAAGTACAATAAATGAACATAATTGTTCAATATCATCGCATCGTCACTTTCCATCAGGTGAGATAGCGGTCAAGCGCGACCCAACTAAAAATAAAAAAAAAACAAAAAATATGAAGTGGGAACAGGTACATAAAATATAAATTCAAATATACACAAAAACATCTCTCTTAAAAGCACGGAGATGGTAAATATGGTAGATACAAGACCTTACATATAGAAGGTATGAATATTTTTAGTATGGTGCAATTATTCAGCAATACCATATAAAGATACGCACATTCGAAATCTCATTACATCCATAATCACGCCATCAAAGTCAGCCTTCGTATAATCAAATTCCAATAAAATTCACGGGCCCAAGTCGTGGCCCATCGTGGCTCACATATCCGTACAATTGGTTGTAAACCACGGGCCATTGAGCACCATCTCCCGAGTCCCACACATTTATTATGGATCACAGCTTTGATTTGGGAAATTATAATAGCTATTTTTCTGGATATTTGCATGTTATTACCTATATTTGTTGGAACAAGTTTCGTTATTAAAATATTTATGAATGTCGTGAGCAAGAAAATAAGGCTGGGGCCTTATTGATATCAAATAAATACTATAAAATTAGTCAAAAATGTAACTGATTACTTAAGATAGAAGAGCAGTGGTGGCCGAGTGGTAACGGCCCCGACTTAGGAGTTGTAGGTTGCGGGTTCAAACCCAGCCCGGCGCATTACTTTGTGTAATTGGTTTCATCATCACAGCTCTCAAAACGGTGAAGGAAAACATCGTGAGGAAACCGGCATGTCCTAGAACCTAAAATTCGACGACATGTGACGTCCACCAACCCGCACTGGGCCCGCGTGGTGGAATGCGGCTCGTTCCCTCTCCTTGAGCAGAGGCCTAAGTCCCAACAGTGGGAACATTATAAGGCTGACTATACTTTAGATAGAATCATGAGAAGGCATTTGATCTATGATTTTCGTTTATTGGGTAAATGGATACGATTTTATTCTATACTGTGTTCTAGTGTTCTGCTGTTAATAAAGATTTCTAGACTATCGGTGTGGTTTAAAGTAAGTAAAAGTCGAACTGCCTCTAGCGTCTTGCTCCGCGCTAGAGCGGGAGAAGTCATTGGATGATTGTAATGTAATCATTTGTTGACTATCAAGTAATTTTAAAATTTTGTATACGACTTTCAAGAATCCCTTACCAATAAATTACTATGATACGATGATTTCGCACCTTAAAAAAAATAACCGGGCAAGTGCGAGTCGGACTCATACACTGAGGGTTCTGTACAAATATATCTATGAAAACAGTTAAATTCCCGAATTGAATTGAATTCAATTACGAAGATTTTTCTTTCCGAATCGCAGAAAAAAGGTTTTTTTATAAATTTACAGTTTTCAGATTTTTTCCTATAATTGTGCTATGCTATGCTATGAATTTTGATTTCCTTGATAGTGTCGAAATACACGTTTTTTGCGACATAAACGGCCGTATCTTTCTTTTTCACTCGCAGCTTCAAGAGACCGTAGACCTGAGTATATGGTTTTAATTTCAACACGATACCTATACTTGATAAAGAGTCTTGACAGACATACAGACAGACGGACGGACAACAGTGATCCTATAAGGGTTCCGTTCTTTCCTTTTGAGGTATGGAACCCTAAAAACACTTATATAGTAAAGATGAAAGTTTGTATGTGTGTGTGAGTGTTAAGGCTAAGATACATTAGGGGACAAAATACTCGCGTCCCACAACATGACACGCAACACTCAACCTACGTGACGCTGCAACGTTGCCCAGTGTCCCGTAACTAGCTCCTCAACATCTTACAACGAATTCATACGACCCGGGACGTGTTGTTGGACAATTTGACAACATTGCAAGTCATGTTGGGGGACATTTTGTCCCCTAATGTATCTGAACGGCACAACGGATTTAGATGAAATTTGGCTCACGGTAGATTTTTTATCCCGGGAGTGTGTTCCCTTTAGAGAATTTTTACATTTTCACTCGAGCGAAGCCGCTGGTTGAAGCTAGTTCAATGTAAAGATATTAGAGTAGAAGTACTTGGCAGAGTCAAAATCATGGCATTTATTTAAAATATACCATATATAAGCACTTTTAAATTGTCAATAAGTAAGCCAGTCAGAAAAATAATACTAATTACACATTCCAAAATATAAATCTCTATGAAGACGAATGTGCAAGAAACCCCATGGAAACTCTTTGCAATCATGTTATGTATTACAAATGCCTCGGTAACATGTTTCTTGTCGCTGCTATTATGAGAGAACAGTGCAAATAAAAAAATAAAAATAAAAAACGAATTTTAATTATAGAAATTAAAATAAGCCACTGGCAGCTAGAGTATTTAACTTAGTTATTTGTAATGTATCTAGTAATAAACGTTTAGCTTCAGTCAACTATAACAAGCCATTACATAAACCCACTATGTAGATTGCATGTTAATTACTTCCATGGCATTTCCTGTAATTAATTTAAAAGGTCGTTCATAATGTACAGTTAACTGTAAATTACTAACGTCATATTTAGATTAAAGATAGAATTTATGTAGTTCATAGATGTAGGTACCCAGTTGGTACAGGGAAGTTTCCCTGGAAACCGCTCGCAGTTTCCATGATTCTGCTCTCTGTTTCTTGTACGTACTAGTGTACTTTTGGTAAATCTGTCAGTGGTTGCGTTCTTCTGTGTGCAATTAACACAGTACTGCGCGAAATAGAGAATATAAAATATTTATTTGTAGATAATGCTGTGTCTTGTCGAATGCTGCTCTAATAATGCTGTCGTGGCTACGGCCAGAACCACAAAATTACAGAGAAATACAGAATGATGCAACATAACATCTGCTCTATTTGCTAAGCATGGTGATTATGGTGTTACCATTTTAACTATCAACTGAATGGGCTTTTTTGTGGTTGGATATCCTCAAATACCTTCTCCCGCTCTGAATAAACCCATCTGTGTTCCTTCAGTTGCCCTTTGCATTCTTGGGCCACGATAACTCTTTCGAAAATTCCGCTGCTCAGCATCAGCTCTAGTGAGCCCCGTCCATTTTACTAACATCTTTTTGAGGCGCATCTGGAATACAATGTACCGTCACCTCGGGTTTGGTCCTTATGGCAGCCAGCTACAGTTTGCTTGTCGTTGGAAACTTGAGCTGCGGTAGCCGAGAATTGCTCTGTGACTCTCAACGCCCGGGGTGTCTCCTGAGGCGGTGGCTAAGGCGTGAAAATGACCTCTTCTTGAAGGTTACGGTCACTTCCTTTGCTCGCGTTGCTTCGCAGAAGAAAGTGGCTGCTTTTCATTGCCTCTCGCTCCATACAATGTGAGGTGGGTGATACCAGGGCACCGCTCCCGATCGAATCCACAATAACACAGGTGGGCGCCGCAGCGAATCGCCTTCACGACAACACAAAGAGAGATCTGAAAAGTATTATATTGCTGCTTAGTATACTTGCCAAGTGTGCTTTAAGTCTGTAGTGCTTATTGATTTTAATCAGTAAAGGGATACTTGTTAAGTCTACTGAGAGCAGTGGTGACCTTGTGGCAACGCCCCCGACTTACGAGTTGTAGGTTGCGGGTTCAAACCATGCGCATTACTTTGTGTAGTATATTGCATTACCATTGCTTTTAAAACGGTGAAGGAAGACATCGTGAGGAAACCGGCATGTCCTAGAATCGAAAATTCGAAAACATGTGGCATCAACTAATTCACATTTGGCCCGTGTGGTGGATTACGGCCCATTCTCTCTCCTAGAGAGGAGACCTGAGCCCCAGCAGTGGGAACATATTATAAGGCTAATTATCCTATACTTTACTTATGCTACTACACTCTATTCAGTAATGGACCTCTCTCATTGATTTACTCAGTTCCAGTTACTGATACATTCATTGTGCGTGCAGGTAAGGAATAAATTTCCCTGACAGCATCTCTGTTTCCTGATAGCTACAACCTGGTGGTTTTTAAGTCAAGCGTGAAAATGTTACTTTAAGGTAAGCTCGCGCAACATCGGCCACATCATCGCTTACCATCGCTTGACATAGTGGTGAAGAGCAAACTTATGAAAAAATAAAAATAATACCTAGAAGACAGGTGACAAACATTCACTAGAGTATGTTTGTTTAGATAGTTTGGTCATATAAAAAGGATAATTGGAGTCATTTCCGTATCGACCAACCTGCACTGGAGCACGTGGTGAATTTGGGCCCATTTTCTCTTCTAAAGAGGAGGCTTGAGTCCCCGTACTGGGATCGTTACAAAAGAGTAACCATGTATTTCTTGCCAGTGCTTCTCCATAGGAAACGACCCATCAGAACCGTGCATTACTTCTGATGTTTTGTAATTGCCTAGTTAGACCTATGTGAAATAAAAACAATTTTAATTAATATAGCTAAATTATGTCTTTTAACTTGAATAATTTTACGAAGCAGACGCTAGAAGCCACTGGTATCTGTGTACGCCCTAGAAAGACGACACAAAATTAGTGATGTTTTTCAGAAAAGTCAGGTCTTCGATATCCTACTCATCACTGGGGTGCGTGTATGATTGTAAACGAAGCAAAAGGAGTATGTAAGGATCGGAGATTCAGGGATTGTTAGCAGGAGTTACCGCGGTCCTGGGTCGCAAAGAGCAACTACAGAAACACGAGTGGGTTATGAGTCAGTAAGAATTTGACGCCTCTTCTCGCTCCACTCAGAGCAAAAGAAGTTATTTAATAATTTGCCATCTAAGAAAAACAACAGGATCGTAGCAGGTGATGTTATGTTTTTTCTGACTACCCCAATGGTAAATAGGCATGAGTTTATTAATGTCACAATTTGCCACCTCAACCACACATTCATGAGCACCACTGACTAAAAACTTCGTCCTGCAAATTACCGCTAGAACTTAAAATAAATCAGTTCTCAGTACTACCAAAGCGTTCCAGGCCAAGTTTCTGCAGTTTACCTCAGTGTAAAGATAGTTCTGAATTTATTGGTGTCAGTGGCGGCGGTGGCTACCTCTCTACCTACCTCCGGAGCTCGGCTCCTATCATTTGTGGTTTTCTAGCGCATCTCGCATCGCTGTACGAGATAGCTGAAGCACTCTCCACAAAATTTTACCTTCCTTCCGTTACGTATTTTAGTCTGGAAATATCATTTAATTTTCTTTTCGTAGGTACAGGTATTTAGGAACTCTAGATTGGAGGGATTTTAATTAAGTTACTAAAACATTATAGCCCCTCGAGCGCCGATCGTACACACAGTTGTACAACTTGAATGACTTTGAAAAACGCTTAATTGTCGTATTGTACGAAATTGGTTCGGCCGAAACTATTGGTCTCTATATTTTCGTTTTTCCTAGAAATTTAATTTAACTCCCCTACTCTCCAATTTAGAAAAGACTTCTGTATTTTGGGTGCGTTTATAAACATTACCCATACGTACAAAGCGTTTTGGGAACACATTTATTATGCGTACAGCTAAGAAGTAAAATTCCCTGCCGGAGTCTGTGTTTCCTCATAGCTACAACCTAGGGGTCTTTAAGTCAAGAGTGAATAGGTTACTTCTAGGCAAGCATGCTTCATCGTCAGCCACATCATCGCTTACTATCAGGTGAGATAGTGGTCAAACGCGACGCTATCAAAAAAAAAAAAAAATTAGAGCCCCCACAAACTACAGACTTTCGATCTCCCGATGGTTTGATTGTTTTGCTTAATCAGTATTAAACTCACATACACAAGACATCCAGATCAGATACCACTATTTATTGGCCATACAAATATTTGTTCTATGCAGGAAACGAATCTGCGGCCCGCAGTGCAGCAAACCATTGCTCAACTGCTGCGTCAAACGTGCCGGTCAATTTTGTAAGCGTCATCTGCCAGTATAATATAGAAAGAAAAAGAAAGAAAGAAAAATAATTTATCTGGTACAGCACAAGGCACAAACACAATGTTTAGGTAACACGAAACAAAAATAAAAAAAAAAGCAAATCAAATAATCAAAGCAAGGATTGGGTTTCCGCACAATGTTACGTAACACTGTTATTGTAAATATCTGAGGATAAGGGTGTTCTTGTGTAACAGACTGTGCATAAGTAGATGAGCACAGAATGGATACTGTGTAACCAAACGATGCAAATTCCTTCTACAATACAAGATCGAATTGTATGGCTCCCAGAGGCCTTAACACGAGCTTTTAATGCAATTCATTTGACGACCTAAACTGAACTGTTAAAGGGATGGAGTTATATAGGTTGTGTAGCTCCATCCTTCTTCTCTGGAGCGAGGAGGAGTGGCAGGCGGTCGCCTCCTTCTGCGAAGCAGTAATGCTAACAAAGGAGGAGGCCACACGTGCACGCGCGAGGCAATGGCCCTCGCGCCCCAGCCATCGGAATTCCGATCTCGACTTCCGGCTACCGTAGGCGCGGGCTCGCGGACGGTGATTAATGGGTACCTCGCCGTCCGACTGTCCGGACCGACTCTAATTCATCGACAGCGCGTACTGTTCCACGCGCGCTTCAAGGAGATGTCAGCAACCGTAGGGGCCCAGCAGGGTGGAAGCCTACTGGGGCCAAGGGTCTGAATCTGAAAGGAAAAATCGGCTCTGGTATGAAAGGCAACAAAAGAAATGGAGTAGGTTTTTATTCAGTAAAATTCTGACGCTATCTCCCGCTCCGCCCCAAGAGCGGGGGATGTCATTGGATGACTTTCCCTCCGAAAAAAAGAAAAAAAAAAGCTCTATCCTTCTCACTTGACATTTCAACACGTCATGCTAAGACCTCAGTTCAGAATACACGTGGTGGCGACGAATAAACCAAGTAAATGGTATTATGACCATTTATTTGCTTTGTTCGTCACGATATACCCCATACACATCTCTTTACGAGTTCATAACAAGCAGAATTTCACATACAAAGTACACAACACAGAGACCAAGATTGCATTCCCAGAGGACAAGTTTATTACTGAAATTATTCGGATTCTGTCACACTAACGCTACAGCGGAATTATTCCGGTTGCTCCCAGACACGTTGTAAAATTGCCCAAGATTGGTGTAGTCTAATGCAATTATTGCTCCGTTGTAGACCCAGGGGATGTGCGTGTTAATGAGGATTAGTAATTCGAATGTGGACTGGGAATTGAAGAAAATCTTAATGTATTTTTACCTGCATTTTCATTTTATAAGTATAACATTTATTGGATGTGTGGTGTGACGAGAATGGATAAAGTGAGAAATTAATATATTAGAGGAAGTTTGAAAGTGGCGCCAGTGACTGAAAAGTTGAAGGGGAATCGTTTGTCTTGGTATGGTCATGTAAAGAGGAGAGATGAAACGCATGTTACTAAAAGAGTTATGAGTATACGTGTGGATGGGTGGAGAGGGAGAGGGAGGCCAAAGAAAAGATGGATGGATTGTGTGAACAGGGATATGAAAGAAAAGGAAGTTAGTGATAGTGTGACGGTTGACAGGATAGAATGGAAGAAAAAAACGTGTTGCGCCGACCCCAAATAAGGGACAAAGGCAGGAAGATGATGATGAAGTATAACATTTATCTTGACGATACAAAGCTTATATGAACGCTCGATATACTCAGTCATTCTGAGTAGTCTGGCTGCTACTTAATATTTTTACTACAACATAAGTTACACTTGTATGGTTTATGCGCAGATAATAAAGTAGAAGCATGTTATTCTGTCACTTGTGTGGTGTAGTAGTTTTTCAGGTTGCATAAGCATAAAGAGCCTTATATTATCCCCACTGCTGGGATTCAATCTCTCTCTAGGAGAAGGAAAGTGCCGTAATCTATCACGTGGGCCCAGTGCGGGTTGACATCCAGTCACATCGATTTTTTGGCTCCAGGTCGAGCTGGTTTATTTATGATGTTTTTTTTTCACCGTTTTGAGAGCAGTGTTGATGAAATAAATTATACAAAGTAATGCGCCTGCTTGGGTTTGGAACCAACGATCTACCACACGAAATTCGGGGCCGTTACCACTGGGGCGCCACTGCAACAATTTTTTTTTAAAGTTCGTTCACAAACATGTAAACTCACATTCACAAGACAAAGACCGGAAACATTTACCTGTAGGCCGTACAAATATTTATTCCGTGCAGGCATCGAACCCGTGACGTAGTGTAGCCACTCGCATAACCACAGCGCCGATCATGCCGTCAGTAATTAGTTTTCAGGTTGAATACTCAATAATTATTTATTTATTTATTTATCAGAAAACAAACGGTCACACAGTTTTCATATTCTAAATCTAAACATTAACATTCCTTAATGTAACAATATATATTTATAGAATGAACAGCTTAAAATTATAACAAGAACGGGAGAAAATGATACAAGTATTGTAGAAGATGTTGATAACATGGTTAAAGTGGTTAATTACAATTATCAGTCAAAAGCTTTTTTAATGGAATTTAATGTACAACAGAAAATATCAATATCAAACAGTCTGTCACTATCATTATAAAGTTTACATGCACGCCTTATAAACATGTTTTTACAGTAGGATGTTTTCATACAATAGATTAGACAGACCTATATTATACAGCAGATCTATTCTTAATAAAAAAAAATCAGTGTTTCAATGACATTCTGTTTAACAAGATGAATTTAAAATGTCTAGGTAATAGTCACATCTCACGCTTGACATCATTCTGCCACAATCAAATTTTCTCAAACCTAGTCAATAACCTTCATCAATTAACCCCGTCAAGATCTTAGCCTCTAACCACACAAGTCTAAGCAACAGATTGACAGCACGGTCGCGTAGCACCCAACAAACGTCACGTCGTCGCATCGTTGTCGTCACATGTGTTTAACACACAACACGCTGCGACACCTCGCCAGCAATCACGCTGGTGTAGATCACTGTGAATAACCGGCTATCTACCAGTTCCAGAAAGCACAAGACACTTTTTTTGCATGGAAAACCTTCCTGCTGACATCTCTTTGAGGCGCGCGTGGAACAGTACGCGCCTTCGACGACTAGGGCATTGCTCGTCATCCGAAGGATAAGACACTGATTTGGTGATCTAGTGAGTTAGAAGTTACGTAGCCATTGTGTTTTATGATTAAAACTTGTAATGATTACAAGGGGGACAAAAATATTGTTTGGAAGAATCTTACATTTAGAAAAATAAAATATATCTCAAATAAAAAAAAAAATACAAAAAGAATAATAACCGACTTCACTACAAAAAGCAAAATACTAAAACGATTAAAATAACTTTAATTTCGGAAGTGGGTGTTTCTGCTATTGTTTGCTTGTTATTTAACACCAACTTCCGAAATTAAAGTTGTTTTGACCGTTTTAGTGTTTTGATTTCTGTAGTGAAGCTGTTTATAATTTTTTTTTCTAAAAACTTTTTTATTTCACACTTTTTAGTTGTGATAAATTTATAGCCAGAGTACCTATCTCTCATGACAATTCGAATTCACCCAAACACTGCTAGGATACATTATTTTATTATGAAGTTCCCATACACGTCCCGGCTCCATCATCAGGTCAGTTCGATAGAACCTTATAACCAAAGTGCATCTTATGACAATTCTAATAAGCCTAAACACGGCTAGGTTACATATAATTATTTATTTAAGAAGTTCTAATGCCTAGCATCCGGCTCCATCATCATCAGATCACTTTGTTGATACCATTTTCAACATATCTATTCAGAACCATTTATTTATTTGAATTGTCATAGTTACTTAACTATCTTCATTGTGATATCTACGTGAGGGTGTAATTCCGTTGGCCTTCTGGTCTTCTTTATCAGTTCCACTTCATCAAATGTTACTGTAAATGCTTAAGTTCTCGATTAAAATACCAAAATTACTAAAATATTTGTGGCCTATAATATTTGAGGAGTTCCCTCGATTCCTCATGAATCCCATCATAAAAATTAGATTTTGAAAAAATAACTCGACCAATCTGGAAGCATATCCTTTTAGGGGAAAAAACATAACATAAAAAATATGATTAAAAAAATACAACCGAATTGAGAACCTCCTCCTTTTTTTGAAGTCGATTAAAATCGATCTACAGGCTGACTTCCATGGAGATAAATTCGCAAACTAAAGCTTGTTAAAATAAAACAGCTGAACAAATATTATTTGAAATATCTTACTGTCTGAGTTTTGGGTCAAATTGTGTATTTTCAAACGGAGCTCAAGTCATTTATTAGCTCTTTTTTGTAGTCTGATTCCAATTTAGCGTAAATCAATAAAACTCTTTCAACTCTTTGATTGCTAGTGCAGAGCGGTTTGTAAACTTGAAGACTGAACTATGTAGGCGGTCATCCAATTGGCTATCAATTTTATATAGATCCCTCTTTAAGTCTGGTTCATTGAACATGTAACATTCAATTCAATTTCAGAATGTTTTATTGCTCGTGAGCCTACATAGGCATTTATAAAAGTAAGTGAAGCTAGTGCACGGTTCCAATAGCTTATTTTCTATGGAGAAGAACTGGAAGGTTATCCATGGTTACCTTTTAACACTATCTCCATATTACAATATTAATAGGTACCTTTGAGAGGAAAGTGTAAACCAGTCGACATAGTTTTGGCATATGGGTAGACCATGTATTGGAATAGCACATAGAATATACCCGGAATGTGATCTTGAGAGTCTGCTGCCGGTTCACTCGCGTGAAAGTAGAAAATGGCTCCAAAGGAACGTACTCCTGGAATAAAAATTTCATGGGCTTTTCCAGGACAAGATTTACCCATTTGCCAAATTTCTACAAATTCGTTCAGCTGCGTGAAGAATTAACAAACATAAATGATAAATTATATTTATTTTGTAAGTAGGTTTAAAAAGGACACCCAATTGCACGTCGCACTTCATGATGCTAAGAACAGTCACAGATGGCAAAATACCATCAGAAAAAGGCTAATCCAGCGGGAACTTCACGACCCTCAGTAATGAGGAATACGACTCGAGGAGGAGAAGGAGGTTTAAAAAAACACTTTTACACGTAAATTTTTTTTTTCGTCATTTTAAACTAGATGATACAAACATACACACACTAATAAACTATCGTCTTTATAATATTATTGCTATGTGATATGCAGCTGCTAGTGGCTTCGTCTGGCTACCATCAGAAAAGCGCTAAGACAATAAACCTTGACGAGTACCGGAGTAACTTGAATCCTGCAACAAAATAAAACTGAAAAGTGCAGCGAACGAGTAAGAATCACATTATTAGTACTCAAGGGACCGCTGAGTTCACATTTAAGTCTCTCATGAACTATCATAAAGTAAGTGTCGTGATGGCCCAGTCTCATGCATGAGGTTGCTGGTTCAAAACCGGGTAAGTACCAATGTGATTTATTCAATTCATTCACCTTTCTAAGTTAATCTAGGACATTACTGAAAGCCATTGGTCCCGGTTGTCATTCGTAGATCTTTGACAGGCGTTACAGGTAGTTAGGTGTCAAGGTGTCAGAATGTCTGACCATAAGCCTATCCAAAGAGTATCGTGTTGCCCAGTAACTGAGTTGTGAAAGTCGGATAGGCAGTCGCTTCGGCCTGCTCAGCCGCATTCGTCTACTAGACTGGAAACCCTGAATTTTTCAGATATATTAAATAACCTTCATGATAGTCCATAACATGAAGGTTATTTAATATATCTGAAAAATTATCTCATATTCATCCTTATAAAATCTAGTTCCATTCCCAATTCGCCAAAACTTAGCAAATCAGGTGCATGCCGCGGGCTTGACGCACGTGTCACGTCGCTGCTGATGTGACCGCCCCACCGCCTCGCTGCAGGTGCACGGCGACACGTGTTTCGCAGTGACGTGACATCCGAATTGAGCTGATGACTTTAGTTCCGTGTTTTTGGGTTCATTGAGACTTGGAGTGAAGTGTTTTGATGATTATCGATTTGACGAATAGAGAGAGGTTATTTAGGGTATTTTTAATATCGTGTGGATTTAATCACGCATGCGGGATTGCCCCGCACACGTAACCCCAGCAAATGTACAAATAGTTTGAGGGAATCGGTGGGATTCTAGATAATTCTGATCCTGAATCAACTCACAGAGAGAGATATGTGAGTGAGATGATACTGGAAAATGTATTCTTCTGATGACTTTACAAATATGGCATGACGTAAAATTTAAAAGTCAACTATCAATCTAAATTTAAGATACCTTAGTAGTACCTAAAGCAAAACATGTCCCGTACTGTCCTTTAAATGATTCAGTATTCTTCAACTTTTACCAATCTTAGAAAATTCATATCATGATGAAACCACTGAAGCGAACTAGCATACCGAATCCATCGAACTTCCAAACACAAATAGAAACTAAATCAGGACTTTTTAAAAAGTCAAACTCTCGTGCTAAGCACACTGCAATATCCCTTGAGGGGTGACGAAGCAAATGTTGCATGCTAGACAAAATTTATTACATTCTCCTCGGGGCTCAACCAAAAGTGAACTTAATAGAACTCCCAGTTAAGTCTAGATTCCTTTGTTGTAAAAGTGGAGTGACTGGGACTCGATGTTGGGGATTATTGCAAAAACTTTTGCATACTGAGATTTTGACTCCAAATGGGTGATTTGGAGTCTCGCTCGGCTACTTTGGAATATTCCAGTGGAACTCCACATCAGTGGCTGGTACTGGCTGGTCATTCCATTAGTTATGTGTTGTTGTGACCTTTTGTCTGAGGCTTATCTATTGGCTTTTGTGCGATGAGTCCGTCTGCCCGCTAAACTGCAGCTGAACTATGATTGGTGTAATTTGCAGCGAGGGTATCCGGTCTAGACTTTCATCGTTTGATATTTCATATTTCAGTGTTTCCAAACGGTTTATACTGTAATGTAAAATATAAAATGTTTTTTGAAAACATGTCGGTACCAGCTTTTTATTATATATTATACAAAGCTTGTAGCTGACAAAATAAACTATGTTCGCTTGCATTAATTAGTTACAAATTGAACGCGTTGTGATTGGACTTTTATTATAACCGTTAAAATTAAGAAATCGGAGCTCTATTTTGCCGTAACATTGAATCGGGATAAAAATCTATATGTATTACATGTATTTCAAAGGCACACCCTTATTCTGTTATTTTTCAAAGCTTGTTTCTTCTTTGTTTCAGTTAACTTCATTTAAAGAGAACTGTATTGTCTAAAACATTATACTACAAAGGTGGATTGAACATTTGTGGGGTTCTGGGCTAACAGTACTTGGGGGCCCATAAACTGGAAAAGAATTGAATAAACTGTACTATACTGGACAGCGAGTATTACGCTCATATTTTTTTATTGAAAAGGTTTATGTCTAAAAAGTAATTATGCAAAGTCTCAATGTTAGGAAACATATTGATTTTGAGAAAAAAAAAAATGTAAATTGATAATTTTTCGTAATATTTGACGCCATTTTGACAGGTTTCGTTCACTTTTTACCTTGTTTGTAGTACTGTGACAAAGGTATTAGTTCATAAAGCCACAATGACTATTTAACAAAACGAAAATTTACTTTAATTTACATTAAAAATGACAAATAATGTAGCCAAATGACATATTATACAGTATTAATTGAATTTAGCTTGTCCAATGCTAAAATAATAATATCTAAAAATAATAATAATAATAATAATAATGACCAAATAATTTATCGGAAACTATGAAAACTTGAAGCTGAAAAAACACCAAGAATGTTGACAAGAGCTGCAGCTCGCCGTGCACGCCTACCACCTCCGGCCTCGTCGCTCAGCTCCGCCTCGCCGCCGCCGGCATCCAGCCCCACCGTGAATGCTGTGACACCGGCTGTGGCAGTTGCGTCGAGCTCCAGCGACGAGTACTTCTCTCCGCCCACGTCACCACCACCTGCGCGTCGACGGAGAGGACGCCGGCCGCCGAGTGGCTTAGGATCTCGAGGCCCACCGGCCTCTGATAGGGTCCCCGCTCCCGGCGGAAGTGTGCAGCGCATGCGATGGACGCAATCCATCAATGAGAACGTCATGCGCTCATACTATGGGGCTACAGAGGGAGGAAACAATCTGACCGCGTACCGTGTTCGGATGCTCTCTTTGTTTCAGGTGCTTGAGCCAGCCGTCAACGTTTCGGCACAACGACTGTCGGATCAGGTGCGGGTCATCCAGCGTAATCATATGTTGGACGATACTGTACTTGATCGCCTCCGAACGGAAATGGGTAGCCATGCCATTGCCCCCTCGTCGCAGACTATGGCACCAGTAATGGTACCACCGTCCAACCATCTTACCAACCACGCTGACGAAGAGAGTACTGACATGGTTACACAAGTAAGTACCCAGTGCAATAACGAATTGAGGAGTGCTTTGGAGTGTGCTATTCGGGAATATCGAAACATGTCGTTAGAACTTAGGCCGCGCTTACCTCGTTTGCCCATGCATAACAAGAATAAGGCGCTGGTGGCTGCTCTGGATTTGCAGTTGTCAAATTATTTTGACGACTGCGAAGATCTCACCGATACACACTCGATAATGTACTGCGCAGCTGTAGCGGCATGTCGTGTAGCTCACGTCAAATTTCCAAATAGTGACGTAGCTACACGACCGAAATCAGCCGTGCCGGCTTGGCAGTGCAGGATCGAGCGTCGTATTGGTGAAGCCAGAGCACTCATCGGCAAACTAATCTGCTTCAGGGAGGGTAACACTCGCCCAAGAGTGATGCGCTTTGTGAGACGGGCATTTTTGGGGACTGATATCAGCCCCCAAGATTATATATTCCGTGTCACGGAGCGCATCGACTTCCTGAAGCAGAAGGTGTATGCATGGGCAAATCGAATCAGAAGGTATAAGCGGCGAGTGGAGCGGTATGCCCAGAATAGCACATTCCGGAGTAATGAAAGGTGGGTATACAGGGCTTGGGAGCGGCCGGACCAAGGTGTGACTGACACGCGCCTGCCGGATGATGACGCCATGTGTTCATTCTGGCGCAGCATCTGGTCGGTGCCTGTCAGTCACACCGAAGGTAGTTGGACTCGGGAGGTCGAGCGAGCGTGCGATTCAATAACAGAAATGGAGGCAATTACGATCAGCCCCCAAGACGTAGCACGTGCAGTTCGTCCGTTGCCTAATTGGAAATCTCCAGGGCCGGACGGACTGCACAATTTTTGGATAAAGTGGCTACAAAGATCGCATGCTCGTTTGGCATCTCAGTATCAGGCTGCCTTGGAGTCTGGTTCGCTACCCGAGTTCCTTACAACAGGAGTTACCCACCTGCTCCACAAATCAGGTAGTACCGTGGAACCTAAAAATTATAGACCGATAACGTGCTTACCTACGGTCTATAAAGTTCTTACATCCATTTTGAGAGGTAAGATTAACAACCATATAGACAATAATTCAATCATGTCTGCCTCTCAGAACGGATGTAGGAAAGGGTCCCGCGGTACTAAGGAGCTACTCCTCATCGATATGGCCATTAGCCAACAGGTTCGGCGCTCCCGAAAGGATCTGTCGACATGTTGGATAGATTATAAGAAGGCCTACGACTCTGTTCCTCATACATGGCTCATGAGGGTGCTAGAATTGTACAAAATTAATGCAATACTACGCACCTTCCTGATGTCGTGTATGAGGCAATGGAGGACGGTCCTTCGCTATCCAGGATGTCGACATATTCAGAGGAACAGCGAACCGGTGAGAATCGAGCGGGGAATATTCCAGGGTGATAGTTTAAGTCCACTTTGGTTTTGCCTAGCCTTGAATCCTCTTAGCACACTGCTTGAGAATTCAGGCCTAGGCTATCGGTTGAAGAGAGGCGGTCAGGTCATATCTCACCTTCTTTACATGGATGACTTGAAACTTTTTGCCCCCAACAAGCTTCAACTGATGGAGCTACTGAAGGTAACTGAAACCTTCAGTAGTGCCATCAGGATGGAGTTTGGTGTGGACAAATGTGCGGTCATGCATGTAAAGCGAGGGGAGATTGTGGAGTCCGTGGGTACTCAGCTCTCGTACTCCATAGACCTGAGATCCCTCTCTCCAACTGAAACCTATAAGTATTTGGGTATGTCGGAAGCTTTAGGTATCAATGCCACTGACATGAAGCAATCGTTGAGGGAGCGCTTCTTTGGACGCCTGAAGAAGGTATTCAATAGCCTTCTTTCAGGCGGAAACAAGGTGCGCGCCTTCAACGGCTGGGTCATGCCGGTATTGATGTACTCTTTCGGCGTACTCAAATGGACTCAAACAGAACTGGACGCCCTGGATAGGCGGGTTCGTACACTGCTTACTGCAAACCGAATGCATCACCCACGGTCGTCGGTGATGAGACTGTATATCCCGCGGAAGTGTGGGGGTCGAGGCTTTTTAAATGCTAAGACCCTGCACAATCGCGAGGTATGCAGTCTCAGGGAATATTTCCTAGCCGCCGACGTGAGTATGCATCGTGATGTAGTGGCAGTGGACAAGGGACTCACCCCGCTTTCCTTGGCTAACGAGAACTGGCGCAAACCTGTAGTACTTGACACTAACGATCGCAAGGAAGTATGGCAGAGTAAGGAACTTCACGGACGCTTTTTCAGGGCCCTGCATGGACCCGATGTAGACAAACTAGCGTCCGTAGCCTGGCTGCGTTTCGGTGACCTCTTTGGGGAAACTGAAGGTTTTGCCTGTGCAATTATGGACGAAGTTATCATGACGAATAACTACCGGAGATTTATCGTGAAGGACGGTACGGTTGACATCTGTCGGGCATGTCATCGACCGGGTGAATCAATCCGCCACATTATCTCTGGTTGTTCTCGTTTAGCTAACGGGGAATACTTGCATAGACACAACCTTGTAGCCAGGATTATCCATCAGCAACTTGCTCTGAAGTACTCTCTTGTGGAATCGGAGGTGCCGTACTACAGGTATGTGCCCGACCCAGTTCTCGATAATGGCGATATCACATTGTACTGGGATCGGTCCATCATCACTGACAGGACTATTGTGGCCAATAAACCTGATATAGTGGTGGTGGACCGAAGTGAGAGGCGTGCAATGATTGTTGACATATCCGTTCCGCATGACGAGAACCTCGTGAAAGCCGAGAAAGATAAACAAATCAAGTATATTGACTTGGCTCGCGAGGTTGTCGACATGTGGGATGTGGACTCAGCGATCATTGTACCGATAGTCGTGTCAGCCAATGGCTTAATAGCCAAGAGCCTCGACCAACATCTCAGGAGGCTCACGTTAGGCGGCTGGATCAAGGGCTTGATTCAGAAAGTGGTACTCCTGGACACGGCTCGTATAGTTAGGAGGTTCCTCTCTCTGGAGCCCTGACCGCCGGTAGCTTGGACTCTGTTCCCGATACCGGTGGGCTACTATTTTTTATATTTTTAAATGTTTTTAATTTTATAGTGGAATATTTAAAAATATAATTTATATGTTTTGTTAAAGCAATAAACGGAATAATAATAAATTTTATTTTCCAAAAAGTTACAGACTTACTTGATTATTGATAAAAATGTATTTTACAGCTAGTGGTAGTACGAAGCAAGTGATCTATGCTGTAGAAATCTGTATACAATAATTGATGAGCCCTGCCTCTTAAACTAGTGTTACTTGTATTTTAAAAGACAGTGTTCAGCTATGGGGTTGGTACAGTATGATTTATACAAATTGTGAACTGTGTCGATCTACCAAGCGATATTAAATCAAGAT
This sequence comes from Mythimna vitellina, assembly GCA_949316375.1. Classification (NCBI taxonomy): domain Eukaryota; kingdom Metazoa; phylum Arthropoda; class Insecta; order Lepidoptera; family Noctuidae; genus Mythimna; species Mythimna vitellina. The sequence continues at coordinate 23,956,709 of OX438698.1, forward strand.
TACCTTATAACTAAAAGAACGAAATACAAAGAAGTGAAAACAATTCAAGGCATGCCTGTGAGGATGTATGTGTATGTGTGTGAGTGTGTGTATGTATGTGAGGGTGTGTATGTGTGTGAGGGTGTGATTGTGATGTTATGTTAATGGGAATTGTGAAATGTGAGATAATGGGCGAGGGTTGCTTGCGAATGTACCTTGTTATATTACTGTTAAGCAATGTATGTAAGCAGTGATTCTGTTTGATTGTAATCCTGTTGAAGTAGCCATTTTGTCACCTTAGACTTTAGCTCATGTCTGTTTAGGTCTAGTATGTTGAGTGATTTATGAGCTTTTTTGTAAATGTGTGTGCATAATGTATAGTACTGATGTTTGGCAAAAGAAGTCTTGTGCCGAGTACCTGGGGGAATGTTGGTACGTTTATTGGGATTAGACGGGGGGACGCTAGCGTGTCTTCTAAGAACAGATTGGAGCACAAAGAGCTGACGTACTGTCAGTACCTTGCAATCTGCGTATAATTGTTTAGTAGGATAGCGATATGGTCTACGTAACATGACTTTAAGTATAGCTCTCTGTGCTCTTTCCACTCTGATTAGGCTAGTTTTAGTGGCACCACCCCATACGGTAATGCAATAGCCAATAACGGATTGGCATAGTGCATAAAAGACCATTTTTAGGGTATCAGGATTTGCTGAGTCTCTAAGACGCCTTAAGATATGTATCAATCTCATAGTTCTAGATGCGAGGGCGTTGTGTTGTATATTCCATCTTAGTCCCTCGTCTATGTGAACGCCGAGATATTTCACATGTTCAGCTCTTGTGAGTGCTGGACATGAACACGAACATGAAAGAAAGAACATGAAAGTGTAGAATTGCTACTGTTACGGATAGGTTTATTTTTTTTTAAATCACCCAGAAAAAATATTTTTATACAATGGTAGATCGTTCTCCGACAGCATTTTTTTTTAAATACATGAAAGTATACTATTGCTACTGTGGGGGGATGATACAAGGGATTGACGGTGACCCTCCCCCCCCTAAAACCCTTAAACTTGCCCCAAAAATGCATAAAATGTACAATTTTTTTATTCGTAACCTCAAAATTTCAATCTTGAGTATCTCCAAAATTATTCTTTTCCTAGATTCTGGAGGGGGTTCGGGGGGGATGGGCATCCCCCTTCACCCGACCCCAAAAATCCCATTATTTCGCTCTCTAGTATAGTACAGTTTTACCAAAAGCTTAGCCAATTAGAAAAAAATTTGAAAAAATTTTTTTTTTTTCAAATTTTACTTTTTTTGTTAGTTTCATTTACAATGATCAATACAACGAGAGGTTATGACGAGAGAGTATTCCGCTAACCTGCCTCTCATCCCATTAGCAGAGAACCCTCCTATTGTTACTGAGTTACTATGACTAACTTGGAAGTCGACAACATTCGGTCGACCTGTGTACCAAGACTATTTAATGACAGGTTGACTGATTTCGTCAGCTGTATAAAGAGAAATCGTACGCAGCACACGGTAAGTGGCGTAAGTTGGTGACTGGGCCCTGTCGCTAATGAACGTTGAACGTTTCCTGTTCCTGTGTGGTTCTGTTCTTATTTGCCTGATAATATCAGTGGAAAATATATACTGCTTGATTTTTTATCACTTTCCAACCTTTTACCGGCGATATAGAAAAAAAGAAAATGAACTGTTACGTATATTGTCGAGTTTTCTAACAATATTTTATTACATAGTAGATTTTCAGAGTTGATTTTTGCATAAATTTTATCTACAACAGATAGCTAATAATTAGGAAAAAATGAACGAAAATAGTTTCGAATAGGTTTTTAGGTGGGAAAATCATCTATTGACAAATCGTGCTCTTGGGCGGAGCGGGAGATAGTGTCAGACTTTTACTCACTAAAAACCCACTCCTGTTCCTTCTTTGCCTTCGTCCCAGGGCCGATTCTTCCTTTCAGAATCAGACACGTAGCCCCAGTAGGCTTTGACCCTGCTGGGCCCCTACGATATGCTGACATCTCCTTGACGCTTGCGTGGAACTGTACGCGCCGTCGACGACTTGGGCTCGGTCCGGACGGTCGGACGGCGAGGCACCCATTGCTCGCCGTCCTCAAGCCCACGCCTATGGTGGTCGGAAATCGGGATCGGAATCCCGGCGGCAGTTGGGACGTGAGGACCGTTGCCTCACGCGATCGGCCGCCTCCTTTGCTAGCATTACTGCTTCGCAGAAGGAGGCGACCGCCTGCCACTCCTTCTCGCACCGGACCATGACCTGTATCAAGGCCAGGCGCGAGAGATCGCCGTCGTCAATCGCCCCCACGAGGACACGGCGTTGCTCTGCCCAAGCGGGGCTGGTGTGCCCCACCGTGTATTTTGGCAGTCGCGACAGTCGCTATCGCCATTTCACCATGAGATCCCTCGGAGCTCTGTCGGCCATGCTGCGAATTGTTACGGCAGCGGAGTTTCGCCCCAGCGTTGTATCTCCATGCGCAGATCATGCATGCGTGCAAGGACTGTTGCTTCCAGATTCCAAAGAGGCTCGTCGCTTCGCGGGAAATCGACCCTCTGGCATGCGTTCAGCCGGGCCGCCGCGCTGGCTGCTTCCGCAGCGCCACCGCCCACACCGGTGCGCCATAAAAGGCCATGGACTGAACGATTCCCGCGTAGAGCCTCCGGCAAGAGGCGTCTGGACCTCCCAGGTTGGGCAGGAGCCGCCCGAGAGCAGCGCCAGTCCGATTTAATTTGGGAACCAGACGTCGGAAGTGTTCCTCGAAATCCCATCGGCTGTCAAAAACGAGTCCGAGGTAATTCATCGTCGACCCGACGCCGATGTGAAATCTTCCTACCAGTTTCAAATAGGTTAAGTTTTATTCATACAAAAATCGGATAGAAATTTTGCTTTTAGTGTACATAAATTCAATTAGTAAAGTGTTTTTATTTTTCTTGTTTTAGAATTTATTTAGTTTCTAAATAAACGGCCACAATAAAAAATTTCTTGTAAATAATAAAAAAATATTGGTTAATCAAATTGAAATACGGAGTAAAAGCAATCTTCTGAAATTGGTAAGAATTAAAAATTGCTAGAGCGAGCGCGTAAATTTTAATTTTCGTAGAAATCATTTATTTGCTTATTTATTTAACAATTCATAAACTTACATCATTATAATAAAAGAAAAGAAGAAGAAGAAAACAGAAAAATTGGTGCAAAGGTGATGCTTATTTCTACAGAAATCTCTTTCAGCATACCTGCGATTTGAGAGTAAAAAAAAAAGAGATGTAGTATGCACCGTGTGTAATAGTGATAGGAAAAAAAGGAAAGAAAAATGGACAAATTATATTTATTTCTTAAATAAGTTTAAAAAAATAATCACGTTAATTTTTATTGGATGAGGTCGGTGTTTCTTAGCTCCCCCTTTCCTAGCTAGCTTCCCTTTTCCATTCCTCTTTCTTTTCTGAGAGGAAACACAGAAACCAACTTAGAGGGCCTTTTTTAAAGTCCATACAGTAAACTAGTATCTAATGATGATACCTTATGAGAACCATGCAGATTAGTATCTGAGATGGTTTTTTTATGAAAAAAAACCACACAGGTTTGAGTGGACATGTTCAGGGTTGAAATAGTTGTGTAATTGAATACCTAAGTACAACTCTATACTTTTGTGTGCATAAAGAATTAAATAAATAAATAATTATAAACAGCCTTGTCAACCAGGTCAGCTTGTACCATTTCACAGCTGATTCGGTGTAGGGCTAGGAATGAATTTGGTCTAGTTCGTCTCGCTATATTTTGTATGGTCTGCCGTGACGCTCACTGACTGTGTCAAGACTCCACAAAGATGCTATTTTGGCTCACCGTTCTTAGTGAACTAGCTCGTACTTCCTTAGCAAACTTTTTATTTCAACTTCCCATTTTGAACCAGAGCAAATCATTCGCACACATTTTTTGTTTGTTAAAAATGTTGTTATTTTGTATTTATGACTCAGCGTCCTTTACCATGCATTGCAATTATCATTCACCAGACTTTATCATCCTAAATTAGCAAGCATATAACTTTATTATTAGGTACTTAATTATTTTCTAATTATTAGTACTATTAAATATAGAAATTATATTTAAGTCAAAATTTAATTGTCAATATTAATGAATTTAAAAAAATTATTCAGTAATATACTCGTATTAATGTCACCGAAATTATAGTGGTCTGTATACTTTAAATTTTTTTTTCTGTATTAAATAATAAGTAGTCTGGCGTTTACGACCTAGAGTATATTGTTGCTTATAATGGTCTATTGTGACGCCTAGAATAGTGCGCTTTATTGCACATTGAGTTTAGCAACAAAGGGATTCATGGCGGGCAGCACAGAAAACTTGTAAACTACCTACCGCCGTATAATCGGCAGCCGACAGAAATCCGAGCTAAGGTTCACCGCTTGTGTATCGCATACCATTACATTAACATTGCAAGCCTTGTGAAAACCTCCCGAGTTACATTCAATTCAATTGACTCTTAAATCCGGTTACAGCGACAGATTTACTTAGTTGTATCTTTTTTCAGTGTGTTTTCCAATAACGTTTAATTCTCATGTCATAGTAAGCGAGCAATCAACCGGTAAACCCTTTATTTCAGGATTAAAACTACAAAATAATCTCCAAAAATTAAGTTACGTCGACATCACGGCGAAAATAAAAGTAGATTAATTTTTTTCGCGCCGGAAAATCGGTCCCTTGTATTTTTTTTCGTATGCTACGACAAAGGGATCCACTAGTGCGGTCACGACAGAGGCAAGCAACTAATTTATTTACTGCCGACGAGCAAATATGACTTACACGCCTTTTTATCCTTTCCTGCACGCAAGAAGTTTTTATTATTTCGTTTAAAAAATACTAAATAAACAAGCTTTGGTTTTAAAAGCTCGTGGTTGATGGACAAGTTTATAGATAACATAAGTTATCTACCATAAGTTAACTTGTGAAAATAAAGACAAGCTCACATTATGGATATGCTTTGTTTTAAAAATCGTTTTGGTTATATTTGTTAAATTGAAGTAGATAATAAAAATGTAAAGCTGATATTTTTATGAACTATGTTTACTGATTTCTCCGTCAGGATTATGGAGTTATTTTTATTTTTTGTTTGAAAGTGTATTTTATGAAATAGTCCCGCTTTAATTTAGTGAAGAACTTCGGAAATAGACAATAGAACTTTTCAATAAATGATAGTAAATCTTCTGGAGTTGTTGCAATTGCAGAAATTTGTCATTTCTAAAACATTTTTATAAAACTTTAAAAACTGCAAAATAACGTTTTTGATTTCGGTATCAAAAAACAAAGAAATATGAGTAGAAACTGCTTTTAGGTTTTATTTTTTAAGTAGTTGGTTATATTTTTTTCTCATAATTCATCATTTAAGTTAGTAGGTATAAAAGCTATTTTCTCAAAATCATTCCACTATTTCCAAACCGCAGTTTCCAATAAAAATGTTCGTGTTTCGTTTCCAAGAACGCCTTTGTTTATCCTCAAACAGATTTGCATGAACCAAACATTCGAACTAAACTGTTAGTACAATACAATACATACAAAAATCAGCGATTTTCGAGCAAATAGTAGGTATAGTAACACTCCTCGGTACGCTATCAAATGGAGCATCTGAGCACCGAAACATCTAACCAAACACATGGCTGGCCCCGATATTTGCATTTAGCCAACGTTCCGCTGACTGGCAGCCTCTACAAATATGATTTTTATGCGGAACCCGACGTCAGGGATGGACAACTCCACAATTCCGACATTGTGGAGTTGTCCATCCCTTGTGTCGATATAAAATGATAGAGGTATTGAATGACCTGACCACTGCTTGCGTGATTTCTGAAAGTGTTTAATTTTGTGTAAACACTCCTTTATGGGAGGGACACCTTGAGTCTTGACCTTCACGCTAATTTTCATTTTTGAATGTCGTTAAAATAAAAAAAGACAAAAATTTTAATTATCATTTTGTATAAGAGAAATTAAGATTTAAACAAAAAAGAATATGCCTGGCAGGCTCGAGTAGGTACTTACCTGACATTTCTTTTATTTTTAAATTAGTATTTAATTATGAATCCAATTGTCCTGTCAAAGTCAATTCTATAATAATTCAATTTATTCAAACAGTTTTAAACTACCTCAAGATAGCTTACTTATTAAGTTACTCATATCTATTTGATTTTGTGCCCCGCTTGGGCAGAGCACCGCCGAGCGCCGTCCTCGTGGGAGAGATCGGTGACAACGATCTCTCGCGCCGGGCCATGGTACAGGCTATGGTTCGAAGCGAGGAGGAGTGGCAGGCGGTCACCTCCTTCTGCGAAGCATTAATGTCAGCAAAGGAGGAGGCCGCACGTGCAAGCACACCCCAGCCGCCGGGATCCCGATCCCGATTTCCGGCCACCGTGGGCGCGGGCTTGCAGACGGCGAGCAATGGGTAGCTCGCCTTCTGATTGTCAGGTAACCGTCCGGACCGAGCCCAAGTCGTCGACGGCGTCTACTATTCCACGCGCGCCTCAAGGAGATGTCAGCAAACCGTAGGGGCCCAGCAGAAGCCTATTTGGGCTAAGAGTCTGCTTCTGAAAGGAAGACTCGGTGGAAGGAAAAAGAGTGTGTTTTTAATCAGTAAAAGTCTGACACACCCTCTCGCTTCGCCCAAGAGTGGGGGATGTGATTGGATTCTCCCACCGAAAAAAAATCTATTTGTTTGTTCCAAGAAATTTGCCATTTTGTATGTCTTTATTCAATAAAAAATCGCGAATTCTTCCAGGATAACATTTTTGCCTATTTTTCTTAAAATAACATCTCTTAAAACACTACTTGCTTAGCACCTAAATGAGATTTTACGAGAAAAGTAATTGTTGTTGCGACGAGCTCTTTATTATAAAGACGAATGCTAATGCTGGAACATCTCGCGTTTATTACACTTGACAGTTTTAGTTTATTTAATCTCAATTAGTAAGTAAATGATGTAATCTTTATTAATGAAGGCAATTCTTTACCTTTTTTATTTGGATTAATAAATGATCAAAAACTCCATCTCGTAGTGGAGTGAGAGGGAGTGTAAGACTTTTACAATTAAAACCCACACGTTTTGCTTCAGTTATTTGTTGTTATATATCAAGAATGAACATAACATAAAAATATGGTTTTACAGGAGTATTTTTAAGTTTGAATAAATAATTATATACTCATAATCATTTTCTGTTCATTAAAGGTTTTCATGCAAAATTATGACGGAATTTATAACGAAATGTATTTATTTATTCAATGCAGTAAAATTATGTTTTTTTTTATGTCATAAATTTTAATGTTTGATTAATATAACCTTGACTGGGCTGTTGGTCTAGTGGTTAGTGGCCCTGACTGCTAAGCCGGAGGACGTGGGTTCGATTTCCACCCAGGACAAATGTTTGTGTGATGAGCACGATCATTTGTTCTGTGTCTGGGTGTAATTTATCTATATATGTATGTATTTAGAAATATATAAGTATGTTTATCAGTTGTCTAGTACCCATAACACAAGCTCTGCTTAGCTTGGGACTAGACGGCGTTGTGTGATAGTTGTGGAATATTATATTATATTAACCCTTGAAAAACACAAACGATTTGTATGATACCTAGCTACTTATACACACACAGGTGACAGGCTATCTCCTCTGCTTGTAATGACAAGATTCTAGACTTCTAGGATCATTGAACTCTTTTCCCTGTTGCCAAATTAAATTCAAAAAGGTTCTCTCCCCTCACTAGTGCATCCTAACAATGTGCAAGAACGAATTGTTCCTGCGTTCACTCTGGTACTCACTTTGTGAGAACACATTTTTGTAACTTTCTTTGTTAACTGTTTATGATACTTTGTTTTAATATTATACTCGCCAACCCGACATTTCTTTCAATGGAGTGTCAGTGGTTGACCATTGGAAAGTCATAATGACGCCATTATATTAGTAGATTACCACACTTGGTCAAAATTAACAATTATGAAGTCAATGATAGACCATTCTGACACTATTGTAATAGCAGACTTGAGGCCCTGATAGATGTAGTCAATGGATCTAACATGTCAAGAAAATGTTTATTCATTCGTAGTTTGAAGGTTAAAAAGGCTAAAAAGTGATGAGGAATTCAAGTGATTGCATAAAATTCTATGCTACGAAATATAAACTTTCCCTTATAAAAAAAAAAAAAAACAAAAAGATTTCGTAGCATAGAGTTTTATGCAATCACTTTAATTCCTCAAATTCATAAAACTCTATGCTGCTCTCATAATCTTGTTTTTTTTTATAGGAAAGTTTTAAATCACTTCTCCCGCAAGGATGGGTCGAGAAGGCGTGTCAGACTTTCACTAACTGAAACCTACCTGTTTGTTTCAGTTACTCGTTGCTGTGCATCATCAAACTAATATTATAAAGGGTGAGGGTATGATCTCGTATGCGTGTGTGTATGTTTGTTACACCTTCATGCTCAAACGGCCGAACAAATTTCGACGAAATTTGGTACACGGTTAGACAATGTCCTGGAACGGAACATAGCATTTTTTCATGAATTTTCTGCAGGGAGTATGCTCCCATGTGCTAGGTGGCTACTCCAATGAAACTGTACCCTCATCACTTTTCTTTTACTGGCTGGCTTCTTATTCCGGGTGTGCTCTTTTAGGATAAGTTTCTACTTTCACGCGGGCAAAACCGCGGGTAGGAGCTAGTCTTATAAATTAAAAAAAAAACTGGGCAAATTTGAGTCGGACTTGTGCACTGAGAGTTCTGTACAAACTTACCTGTGTAAATAGTTTAATTCCTGAATTTAGTTTCGATGATTTTTCTGAATCGCAAAAAACGTGACGTAACATATAATTTACTGTTTTTAGAGTTATAACACTATAAGACCTTGCTCGATGCCAAATTTCAGGATTATATGTCAATGGGAAGTATCTACCCTATGAATTTTGATTCCCTTGAGAGTGTCGGTCGGAAAGGGTATTGACAGACAGACAAACATCCTAAAAGGGATTCGTGTTTTCCTTTTGAGGTACGGAACCCAAAAAACTCTTATAAATGCGCAGTTTCTAGCCACAGCGGAAATACTAAGTAATAAATAATAGAACATTAGCCGTTACATATTTTCAAAAAACTTAGTTTAAAAGCATTGGCTTTTAAGTGCATAAGTGTGTGAGGGGAGCACTACTGCAAGACATATTATAGCGACCACAAATCTAATTTAAATCTTCGTTACAAAGATTTAAGGTTCAATTTCATGCGCCGAGGCTTGGGGAGCGGGTGCTTTACAATTCTTTTAAACAAATTGCATTGCGAAGATGTTGTTTGGTAGTTTCCAAAAGAGGTTTTGTACTTCCTGTATTACTTAGTTTCAGTGGAGTTTCGAAAGACATTGTACCGTTTAAGTTTTGATATATGGACACGAACATGACGTAAAGTGAGTTTGTTCCTCCTTATTTGTATGCTGACGGAAATATTGGAAAGGAATGGAATATTAGGAGATCATCACAGTATTACACATATGTTTATATTTGTATATAATATCAATATTTACATTATATGAGTGAGTTTATTTGATATTTTTATTAGGTTTTATTTATTTATTTAACCTTCATGTACAGTGGTGGTACATAGACGGACTTAAAGCCACAAAGCATTCTCTACCAGTCAACCATTGGGTTAAAAAGACAACACTGCAACTGATATTTTTAAAATAGAATGTAGTATCATTAAATTAAGTGGCTTATAATAATAAAATACGTATATATGCTAATATAATAAACTAATAAATACTATGATATGTAAGAAATCATTCTAATTAAGAGAACTTAAAATATAGCAATTATGACGAAGACCGAACTAAGATTGAGAGAACTTCAAGTAGTAGTTCCGAATTTTACGCTTGAAGGAAAATTTACTTTCAGCTTTTTTGATGTCAAGGGGAAGCACATTCCAGAGTTTTATGGTAGAGACAGTGTAAGAATTAGCCATAAATCCAGTACAGTGAGAAGGAATATGAAGAAGTATGTTTTTGGATGCTCGAAGGTTGAGATTATGCGGTTTTGTACGTAATCAGTTTATTCACTCTGTTTTTTTTTTTGTAACTAAGAATAATTCTTAATTTATTTTGAATCCGATTATTTATCACAATCGATTAATTGTTCTCCCAACACTGAAACGTATTGATTTATCTGTAGTAAAGCTCTCAATGTAGTATACTGGCGGGTGATAGCCCTCTCTTTCATTTGGCGACCGTTTAGGTCGGACGAACATTTTGTCCCGTGCATAATTGTAGCGACCAAGATATTTGTAATAACTACTAAACATGATTTAAAAGAGTGTTAGTGGAGTTTTGCACATTCTTCTCTTTAGAGACCTACGCTTTGGAATGTGCAATTAGTGTATAATTTTGTATATTTATTCATAAAACCACAGTAAAGTAGTATTCATTTTTGTTACTAGATGGCGTTGTTAGATGAGCTCATATTTCTACATCTCGCTGGTTTCGATACAAAGCTTTCATAGGGTCTCGACCGAATTGTGATTAAACGTCTTCGTCTTAGTGACATTGGTTTTATTCATGCATAATTTGACTGACTGACTTCCTGACTATTCTGGGGTTTTGTGAATGATTTATATTAAATAAATATATTCTTTTATACTGTAGAGAGCTGGTTTATTACACTTTAGTGTTGGATAGCATACGCAATTGTAATGTTTTCTATTACTTTGTATATGTGTATATGAATCGATTCGACATAGCAATTTGTTTAACGACGTAGTTATAAATATATGTCAAAGATTTTATATAACTATATTTTACCTTTTAAGCAAAGACGAGGAAATGTTTTAAAAGTAATGATCAGGGGTCGGAATTAGGTAGAGTTGTTCATGTACTTGCATCGAAATGTAGATATTAATATGGATATTCCCGGGATTTCTAATGAAAAATCCTATTACAATATTACAAATAAATAACAATAAAAACACTCAGAGATAGATAAGACAAATAAAACAAAGATAGCTAATATACAATTTTTGTTAGTATTTTTTATTGAAAAAGATCTCTCTATGTCAACTGAGGTAAGGTTAACAAATTTATAAACTTCCTCCTCCTCGTCATTAATGCAGGAAATATTTTTTCTGATATATTTCTGAAAGTGTCATAAAAAATTCAGCTCTTTAAAATGAATATCGGTATTTGAGGCATATCCACTTTATTCTTTCGCTGTATGAAATCAGTGTAAGTACATGTATAACTTTACCTAATTCCGACCTTTGGTAATGGTAAAAAGCTTAACAAGTATCTTTGTATTATAAAAAAATGTATGAACTACTGTAATAGAAATCTAAAAAGTAGAACAAATCAAAATTTCATTTCCCAGTTTTGTATAAATTGGTTCATACTTATTCCCTTTCCTCTACTTCTTGGAACTCGACCCACTCCAAATTAAAACGCGATTCCAAAGTCTAAAACAAATGTTGTTCCAGGAATTGTGTTATAAAGTCTTGGAACAGAGCTCACTGCTTGAACCGGATCGACTTCCTAACGTATGAATCGACAAAGGCGATCGAAGCGAAAGCAAAGTCATTAATTCTACGTAAAAGAAATTAAAATCCGATACGACACAAAATTCCCTCTTTTTCCTCCAGTCTGAAACTATCCTTACATTGTTCTTCCTGCGTTTAATTTTCAACCCAATCTTGATCTAACTAAAGTTCTTTTTCAATTGTAGTTTTCAGGTACTTTTGTTGAATTAAGTGGAAAACAAAGAAAGTTTCCAATTTAATTTGCCGAACACTTCTTATCTTTTTTTTTAGTATTTATCTCCGTTTGATTACATTAAAGTGAAATGTTTTTCTCTCGTTTACTTTGCGGACGTGCTAATTCTTAACTAATTATGGTCATTCCTGATTTTCGGTGGGAGCTGAATGAGTTGATTAAGAGATTCTGAAATATGGTCTGCAATGAGAACCTTCTATAGATATCCTGGTGACATTGCTTTATAAATTAAAGTGTTTCAATTTAGAAACTGGGTGATATGCGGTTTCGTAGAGTTTTCCTAGTCAAGTCAAGACAAGTCAAAAGTTTTTTTTATTTCATATAGGCCTACATGGGCACTTATAAAACGTCAGAAGCTAGTGCACGGTTCCAAATTGGTCGTTTCTTATGGAGAAAAACCGGCAAGAAACTCCATGGTAACTCTTTTAAAAAAATTGTTGTTACAATATTTCCATATTACAGAATAAGTAGATATTATGTAAGGACAGTGTAGACGGGTCAATATTGTACTAAAAAGTACAAATAAAAATAATCATAATAAAAATTAGGTACAAAATTAATGAGATTTGAAATGTTTATAGCACCTTTTTTGCACGTAAAGTTTTATATAAAATTGTGTTATAAATTATAAAAACGAATAACGTTCGTGACCTGATCGTCTACGCAGCTCATCCTCTACTATATAGGGGTCAACATTCAATTTTACATAATACTGAGACAATTAGTATTTTACTGGACAACGCATTAAACCCCCTGGTAAGACTGGTTTTCTCGCTTTAAGCCTTTATGATAAATGTATATTTATAGTAGACCTTCGGAACCATCCCGCAACCCTGACAGGCATTATCCTCAACGGGCCCGTCGATCATGCTGAGATCTCTTTGAGGTACGGCTTAGTGTATTTTTCAAAACACCAAGGTCAAGCGGTAAGTAATTCACACTGGGATAACTTCTAATGTTATACAAAGCACAGATGTGTGGAATACTGCAGCCACATAGGGGCTGGTGCTGCAAAATGCCATTTAGAAGCTTCGGACTCAGTGGAGAGGCGTGCGAAGAGGTTAATTGGGAATCCAAATTTGGTAAAGTCCAATCTATAAAGCACAGGCTTAGGATAGCCAGCCTTTCGGTATTTTACAGTATGTATTTTGGAGAATGTGCGCGGGAATAGCATGACTTGATTCCGCCATCTCCTTTCTACCATCGGACATCCCGATGTACGGTGAGTATCTACTGTTGAGACCTCTACGGTCCGGACTAAGCGTTTCGCCTCTTCGTTTATACCGCTTACATCGAAGGAATGGAACAATTTGCCTGCTGCGGTCTTACCGTGCGATTAAAATTTTGGTGTCTTCAAGGCTAAAGAGAATAGGCTCCTGATAAACTAGTGCACCTTACCATAACGATTGCATCACTGCTTATCATCAGGTGAGATCACAGTCAAGAACAAATTAAAAAAAACGAAGTAGTCTCAGTATGAACCTTTCTTATGGCTGGGTACGCATCCACGGTCTGATTTTAGAAATCGTTGTTTTGGACTGATCTATCTCGTATTGCATCCGGTAACACTGGAAGCAGAGCCCAATGCGGTTTGAAAAGACCGACAGACTGTAGGTTATTCAGTTTATTTTCTATGTTGATGGTTTCATTCAGACTGATCCTTACTCAAACGTGCCAGCCCCCGCACGACGTGACCTTGTCCCGGCGTCCTCCCTGCGCTATTACATCGCCGCTCGCGCTTGACCGGCCTCATTTCCCTGCGCGTCAAATATTCAGCAAGTGGCCGCGCCCGGAAGTGACCGGATCGCTTGATTTCTCTAAGGTGCTCGCTTTGTTTAGCTGATCAGGGAAGTTATAATATTGTGTTTGGAAAGTCAGGCAATGGATTTGAATTAGATTTCGTTTTTTTTTATTTATATACAGAGGATTTTTTTTAAATGGTGACAGACTGGCCATCCTATTTGTTTTTCTCATTAGATCTTTTGGTAAATATGTAGTTCACCACAATATCAAAAATAATTTGACATTTCGAAGTTATAAATAAGTAAACAGAAAGTAGACGTTCAATAAATATATGGAGCTTGGGCTAAAAATAACTAAAAAAAAATACAGCAATCTGACTTATACGGGCTGAAAGAGCGTAATTATCATGATTTTTTGAGCATTAAATAACATTTTACAGTTCTCCGTTTTTTTTTTTTTTAAGTAAAGTGGAAAAGATATAAGCTTATATCACTGTACATTATTTTATTGGGTTAGTAACCCTATGGTAATTGACGTGACAGTATAATTTTGTATCTGTGTCTGTGTATCTCAATGACATATAGTGTATCTGTGGTTTTTTTTGACGTCAAACGTCAAGTTGATAAACCGTCAATCTGATATTTACGGATTTCACCTTCTTTCGACACGTTTTGATATTGCATTATCATGATAATGCATATATTTTGTTTTTATTTTATAAAACGGCAGCTGAAATCTTAATAAAAACTTAAGGTATTTAATAGATAGTGCAATTTTAGCTACATTTTAAATAACTCTATTGGTTAGGAACGAATAAACAAAACAAAATGTGCGTTTTGTTTAATGAAACATTTTACAGCTTTTTATTAAAAACGGGGGAGTGAAAAAAGACAAAATAATTAATTATGATCACGTAGCGTAATAAATAAGCTTTCCTATAAGGTATATCACATTGGTGTTCAAATTTCTTCGGAATAATAGCCCATTTTTGACCTCTCTTGTACCCAACCATAGTCTCAAGCTTCAGGTATATTGGGGGACCAAATGTCCCCAAATATGACGCGCAACGCTGTCAGATTGTTCAACGACATGTTTCGCATCACATGAATACGTTGTAAAATGTTAGGAGTCAAGTTGCTGTTGTAGTACTGGGCATCGTTGCAGCGTCACTTAAATTAAGTGTTGTTCGTCATGCTGGGGGACATTCTGTCCCATTATGTATCTGAGCCTTCAAACAGCTATAAACATTCTCTTTTATTTTAACTAACAGCGAAGTTATATGCGAAATTTTATTCATATATATAATAATTATATGAATAAGACTTCGATATCAGTCAAAACATAGCCCAAATATGAATAACAGTCTAATTTTGTACCTAAATCGTAATCACGTAAATAAGCTCTCTAAGTAAGCACCCACTTAAGTAGGGCTTCAATCGATGAGTCGTAGGTACTCAAGAGTCAGGTAAACAACTTAATTCTAACTTAGGTAATCCTAAGGAGGCATTTAGGCAAATGTATCTTTAAACTGTGATGAACAAAGATTGAATAAAGACAATAAAAAGTAAGTTGCAAGTATTTTAGAAAATTCAAATGTAAATCACAGTTTAAATAAGCTGAACGTGATGTTATTTAGTTTTTTCAAATCGATCTTCAAGTCAAGACGTCTATTTTTGTAAAGCTCCTTTATGTCTATCTCGAATTTAAATAAAATTATTCAATCGTTGCCGATTTTTAGGCGAATTGTTTAAATGATAAAAATACACTTTGCCTGCCAAAGAATTTTACTTAATTTGAAACTCCGATTCTATTTCTAATTTAGTAATACGTATTGTTATGTCATAATGACATGATATACCTTAATAGTAACAATATGCTAATTTAGTAGTACGTATTGTTATGTCATAATGACATGATATACCTTAATAGTAACAATATGCTAATTTAGTAGTACGTATTGTTATGTCATAATGACATGGTACATCTTAATAGTGACAATATGCTAATTTAGTAGTACGTATTGTTATGTCAAATGACATGGTACACCTTAATGGTAACAATCTGCTAATTTAGTAGTACGTATTGTTATGTCATAATGACATGGTACACCTTAATGGTAACAATCTGCTAATTTAGTAGTACGTATTGTTATGTCATAATGACATGGTACACCTTAATGGTAACAATCTGCTAATTTAGTAGTACGTATTGTTATGTCATAATGACATGGTACACCTTAATAGTGACAATATGCTAATTTAGTAGTACGTATTGTTATGTCATAATGACATGGTACACCTTAATGGTAACAATCTGCTAATTTAGTAGTACGTATTGTTATGTCATAATGACATGGTACACCTTAATAGTAACAATCTGCTAATTTTCAATATCTCCCTAGCCTTTTCCCAACTAGCCTTGGATCTAACCTATACGGCTTAATACCTGTGTTTTACATGGAGTGACTGCCTGTCAGACTTCCACAAGTCAGTTACTGGGCAACATGATATTTCTTGAATAGACTGATGGTCAGACTTTTTGGTGTACGACTGTCAAAGATCTACGAATGGCAACTGGAACCGGCTTTACGTGTTTTCTGTGGTAACAGGTGTCAGTGACATCCTAGGTAAACGTGGAAAAGTACCTACATACGAATAAAAAAAATCACATTGATATCGCCTGGTTTCGAACAAGCAACCTCACGTGATCTGCTACTTTTTAATAAACATTGTGAATCCCGTTTCTGTGTGTAAAAGTATAATGTTCTTTTCTTTTTTCACCTTTAAAGAAACCGTGCTCTCAAATGAAATTCCATCGTCACCTACTAATGAAACAGGGACAGACAAGCTTTCTTGTAGCAACCGCCGCACACGAAAACTTGTGCGATTCCGATCTTCCCGGAAACTTTCCTATTCACATTAATATTGCTCCCATGTCCACGCCATTTGCAACTAAACCTTACCTATCAAATAAGGAGTCACCGCATCGTCAGGCGTCAAATTGACGCCGTCACGTAAACCGGTTTGCGTTAATCTGACGGTACAGGACGCGGCGCGACTAGTAACCAGGAGCTAGAAAACTGGAGAAGGATCAGTCCAGATAACACGTGAAAAGAATCTCAAAAGAATCTTTTGATTGCATTAACTTGAGGTCATTTATACTCCGTTTAGGTGTATTTTCAGACACTCGCAAAGAAATCGAAACCTGTAGGGTACTTTCCGTTCACCTAGAATCTTGAAACTTGGTAAGAAGCAAGATCTTATAGCACAAATAAAAGAAAAAGTCTAAAAGACGGAAATTCGTTGTTATATTACAAAATAATTACTTTTTTGTATATATTTATTTATTTAAAACTTTATGCATTAATGAAACATTGTACAAAGGCGGATTTAATGCCTTAGGCATTTTCTACCAGTCGACCTTAGGGTGAAGACTGACAGAGAGGAAATAAGAACATTTATATACTTAGATACATACAAATAAAGAATGATATTGAGAGAAAAACGAATACAACAAATCAAGAGTGTGATGAATCTACCAACTTCTTGCGAAAGTGTTCTCGTGCTTTCACTTTAAAGGACACATTTCAAAGGGAGATCGCCTGAACAAAGAAAGAGGAATGGACAAATCCAGAGCGGTGCGTCGGACATCGTAGAAGACGATCTTTTGTAGAACGAAGATTTTTATTGTGCGCAGAGCAAAAAAACTACAGATAGATGTATTATTTACATAGGTAAGCTTTGCATGGAATCCTTAGTACGCGGGTCAAACTCGCACTTAACAGGTTTTTTTTTGTATTAGCTCAATGGCATACTAGAACTGAACAACTTGAATAGGCTTAATATTTTGTCGGTACTTACCTATATAATACCAGTTAGTAGTGTTACTAGGTAAGTCATACTCGTATGTATATTTGGATTTTTTATGACATCATCAATCAAGTTTATATTAGTCTGAAAGTGAATAGTTTTAAGAGGCTTAGAGATTGTAGAGGGTTAGTGTTTAAGAGGTTTTTGGTTTTTAGAGGTAGGAGGAGGGTGAAGTTGAGTGGCTCACTCGAGTTATAAGTTGCTGGTTCGGATCCAGCCAGGCGTATTACTTTGTGTAATTTATTTCATCACTACAGCTCTCAAAACGGTGAAGAAAAACATCGTAAAGAAATGTCTTAGAACCAAAAAATTTGAAGACATGTGACAAAACGAACTGGGCCCGCGTGGAGGATTATGGCCTATTAAAAAAGCTGATTATGCTTATAGCATAGTCAGCCTTATAATTTTCTCACTGCTGGGACTCAGGCCTCCTCTTTAGGAAAGGGGATGGGCCGTAATCTATCACGTGGGCCCAGTGCAGGTTGTTGAATGTCATACGTCTTCGACTATTCTATGCTATGAATAATTATGCGAAATTTTAAAACATGCACCATTGCAACTCTTACTGGAATATCACCTTGATATGAAACGCTCTGTTCATGAGTCCTCTGATGTCGGTTGTTAGGTCTGTTTATGTCCTCATATAATTAGTGACCCTTCTTCACTGTCCTGCTGGATGTGTTAGCGGACCATTTCCTGGCAGTAATCGACTGCCGGCCGGACTGATCGCGACGTAATCAAATATTAATGACCATGTCCGCTTGTTATGATGTACGGGACCCGGCGCTCAAAACGATTTCGTGATTACACTTAACTGATCATTTTGTAAAATGCTTACTTTGAAATGTCATTTGGAGATGAATTTGAAGCCAAAAAGATCGTGAAAAATTCGATGGTATTCTGAACTAACATTTTATCATAAAAACAGAGGTGTTTATGTATTATGTGTGAGTCCTATTTTAAAGGAGGCGCCCTGTAGATATCTATTAAATAATAAAAAACCAGGCAAGTGCGAATCGTACTCGCGCACTGAGGGTTCCGTACAAACTTACCTATGAAAACAATTCAAACCTCGAATTGTGTCACGAAGATTCACAGTTTTCGGATTGTTACCTATACTTGTACTATGAGACATTTATGCCAAATTTCAAGATTCTAGGTCAACAGGAAGTACCCTATGAATTTTGATTTCCTTGAGAGTATTAAAATATACGTTTTTTTTTGCGATATGAATTGCCGTATCTTTTTTTTTCGTTACCTCAGAAGTTTGATTTTATCCCAGCTTCTAGGGAACGCGGACTTAATGGTTTTAATTTTAACTCGATACCTGTACGCATTCCCGAGATAAAGGGTCTTGACAGACAGACAGACGGACTACTAAATGAACGGAACCCTAAAATGCCTAATTTTCAATATACTTAATATAAAAGTTTTTTAACACTATATAACTTGGACACAACCTTATTAACATTATCATGAGGTGAGATCACAGTCAAGCACTGGTTTACAAATACTTCCTTGAAGGCTCTCTACTTCTCTGTATCCTTTACGACAATAATCCATTCTGGGCCTGCTTTCTTAATATCATCTTCCGGTCGCTTTAACTGTCTTCCTCTACTTCTTATACTTTTTTCCGTGTACCATTCTGTTATTATTACTATCCCAATTCAGTTACATGTTTAGGGTTCGGACTGCCGCTTGATCCGACCCGAAAATGAAACCCAGGACCTCGTGTTAACATTCAGTAGCGTTAGTGACCACAGTGGCAGGAATCCTCTTCACCGTATTTCGGTCATGGTAGCCACTCTCAACAGAGATTAGCCAAGAACGCAGGAGATATTGAAGTGCACAGAAGTGCGTGCGCTAATACAGCTGTACTCTCTGTTCCTTTACTATCATAATCCGATGGGACTGTATTCCGACATGACCGGAGAGGGATCAGGCGTAGGACCAACGGCTTTACGTGCTTTCCGAGGCAAGGGGGTGTCACGCCACCAGAAAATTGTCTCTAGGGAACATACTCCCGGGACCAGAAAATTGTGTCTAGGGAACATACTCCCGGGACAAGAAAATTGTCTCTAGGGAACATACTCCCCGGACAAGAAAACTGTCTCAAAAGACCATACATCTGGGACAAAAAAAATGTACTACAATGACAAGAAAATTGTCTCTAGGGAACATACTCCCGGAACAAGAAAATTATCTCTAGGGAACATACTCCCGGGACCAGAAAATTGTCTCTAGGGAACATACTCCTGGGACAAGAAAATTGTGTCTAGGGAACATACTTCCGGGACAAGATAATTGTCTCTAGGGAAGATACTCCCGGGACCAGAAAATTGTCTCCAGAGAATATACTCCCGGGACAAGAAAATTGTCTCTAGGGAACATACTCCCGGGACAAGAAAATTGTCTTAAGGGACCAATAGTATCCTATGCGCTATACTACTGTATAGTATAGACTAGTTTTGGCTAGCGGCTTCGTCTGTATTAAATTCGACACTCACAAACTTTCACGTTTGTAATATTAGTGTACATCTGTTTATTTACATATTTTAAAATATAATTTATGTACACTATTAATACAAAAAAAAAAATAGTATCCTCCGGTATCGGGAATAGGGCTCAAGCTAAAGGTAATCACAGCTCCAGAGTGAGGAACCTCCTCACAACATGAGCCGCTTTCTTAATCAAGCCCTTGTCGCTTACCGCCTAATGAGGACCTTCTAAAATGCTTTACCTCTTATTATCATGAAGTATGTAGTAATACTAATAATGATAAAATAGAAAGACATTGCAATGGTATGTATAATGGCGAACGTAATATCTAGCCTGCAATAAGAGTTTGGTTCGAGTCCAAATGCCCTAAACTGAATTGAGCAGAGCATTGTTACAACTCTGGATTAGAGCGCCATAATCTTTATTTTCTTAAAACAGTTTTTATTTGAGAAGTTCTTTTTAGATATTTGAAATCCAATTTGGCGACAGTTAACATCGGGGTCACTGTAAATTGGGTATGTTCAGGACTTCAATAATATTTAATGTACCTGTAGTATGCAAATACTAATGTAGGTCCGGAAGTTTTGAGGAAATCGAACTGCACTTATCAAAAGCATCTTCGATGACTTGTATCGACTGAGGCCTGATTTTTCAATATTGAGATAACTGTCAGGTCTTTGTCTGTCAATCTACTTTTAAAGTTGATCGAATAAAAAGTCTGTCAATCGACTTTTAAAGTCGATCGAATAAAAAAAGCATGTCTGTCGAATAAAAAAAATCGATCGAATAAAAAAAGAATACTGTAAATGTAAACAAATTTTGATCAAAACTATTCTGTGAAAATTTCATCTAACTGGTGACAAACAAACGGCCTTCAAACGGCCATTTCAAAATTTGAAATTTTTTGTGTTAGTATATTGATACTTTGTAAAGTTTTTACTTTGAAATTAAAAATCAATACTACTACAATCAAACTTTATCCACATGCAAATCTAGACTATAATCAGTCTATACTATAGGTGTATTATATTTATATATATTACACTCATATTATAAAGCCGAAAGTTTGTGTGAATATTTGTTACTCATTCACGCTCAAACGGCGAAACGGATTTAAATGAAATTTGGCAAACGAATAGATTATGTCGTAGAAATTTAGGTTTTTTTTATCGAAAGAGTATGCTTGCTCGGAACAAATAACGACTTTTATGCGGGCAAAGCCGCTAGCAAGAGCTAGTCTATACTGTACTATATCCGTACTATTATAGTAAAGAGGAAGAAATTTTTTGTTTGTTTAATCGCATTCTCTAACACTATATAAAATTAGAAAAAAAAACTTCCTGCCTGGCTATTCCAGATAGATATTATGACAAATAGTATACGCTATACGACATCACGCTACGACCAACGGGGACGGAACAATGACGCGAGTGAAACCGCGGGGCGGAGTTTTTTTTTTTTTTATTTTTTTTTTTTTTTTTGGATAGGTTCGCGCTTGACCGCCATCTCACCTGATGGAAAGCGATGAGGTCGGTTTGCAGTTAGTAAAATAAAATATTTTTTTTATGGAAGTACTTTGACACAATTACGTTTAACAGTGAATAATTATGAAACTTCTTTGTATACCATAAATAACTACAGTAGTAAATTAAACGAAACAATCCCCAAAACCAAATAACGTCATAAACAAAATGACTTAACAAAACACTTTTCATATAAATGAGGTGAACGTTGTTCAAGTGGCCTCGCCCAATAAACCTGTGCTTGCTACATACGTAAATTCAAATAAATGAGCGAGACGTGGAGCCTTGTCGCAGCCGTTACTTACCATGTATTTATTCTTATAAATCGGACTTAATGCAAGCACCCTCGTAAAATAGACTTTTTGGTCGGCGCCTTCAAGGTATTTGTAGCTGAAATATGGGAAATGGGGTGGCGTTGTAAACGGCCGAATGACGACGCCGTGTTTGAATAAACTCGAGTATAAAATCCTGTAGAAGTGTGTACATCCTATGTCACGCATCTTGCTGTATTTTCGATTGAATAGCCCAGTATATATTCGCAATTTTTCTCGTAAAATCTGCCAGCTTGTTCTTATCTTTACTGTTTCAGCCTGATTTTTAAGATGGTTGTACATCAGGTCCATCGCGGTTTCCATTTGGTTCAAAAGACGCATAAACGTGGGTCGAAACTTTAGATTAAATCTGTTAAATCTGGGTTCAAGGGGATATCGTCTAGCTTAGCTATTATATAATTTGGTAGTTATTTGTGATTAAAGTATGTGTAAATGAGATCGCATATAGTTTTGTTTTGATCTTCCAAATAATTCTATTATTGAAGAGCCAATCACCATTTTACACAAAAAATATTTCTGCATTCATATGACTAGATGAAAAGAAACAAAACACAAAAAATGTCCGTACATAGAAAAATTTTGATTATTTTACAACGTCCGACTTCACATGGTACCGTGACGCCCGGGTGAATATTATCGAATTTTTACGATCGCTGTACAAAAATAAAATTTAATATCTCTGCGTGTTGAGAGGATTTACCAATTTATTGGCGTGCGTCATGTTTACTGTCGCAATCCAATGTCAATTACAACTTAAGTCCCAGCTATACATTTCCATTTGTGATCTGAATGACAAGATGATATATATTTTTATTGAAAACGTGGCTCTTATGAGGTCTCTGAAGCCTCGTAATAAGAGATTGGCGATCACAAAACGTAAGGTTAATACATCTTGAATCTACAGACATTGATACAATATTGGTCCTTATTGGTTCAACTTGCGTGGGACGATCATCAAAATTCTATGATACTCGTAAATCAGTGTTTATCTCGACTAAAGGGTAAGCAAAACTTCGATTAGTGTCACAAAACGGCTTTAACGTCTGGTAGCATTATAATAAATGCGGTGATTTGAATAATGATCAGCTCTTTGTTTAAAGTAATTATGCTTTCAATCAATCGATTTTGTGACAAATGGTTATAACACAATTTAGTTATATTGAAAATATTTACATAACTTTGGTTTAGGTTTATCTAAATTGGAACACATTGAAGTTTTGTCATCCCTTGGAATAATTCCTGAGTCGGCTTTTACGACTCTCAAGGGTATAACGCTCAGACGTGTTCTCCGTCGGGTCCAAGACAGTAAAAATTTCCTCGCACATTCTCAAATTATCAAAAAATAACGTTATTAATATTGTAGAGTAGTCCTGGGAATTTGATTTTAAATCTGGCTGGTGCAAATCTTGGTTCAGCGTCCTCTGGAAGGTGGCCAGACGAAATGAAATGTTTCACCCCTCCCCTCACCCCGAACACTTCGTCTTTGGTAAAACTATTTATAGGACTTCGATTATGGCTGCACATCGCCATTTTATTGTCAGACCCGACTATTATATGATTTTTATTACAGCACTATTTTTAACACCATTTATTGTCGTCTGCTGTGAATAAGGGTGTTGTAACTGCTATTAGATTTTCAGATTGCTGACATAATCTGTTCATGCTAAAATCTGTTTTGTTAGAAGTAAGTTTTACCTTACAGTTTCGTTAGGATAATTTCTTGAGTATATTTTTAGTATATTAAAGTGCTGGGTAAAGGTCACCCCTTTCTCCTTCCAAACCCCTCTGTCTAGATCGATGTCTGGCCAAGTTTGCCCCGCGAACATGATCAGATCATCACATCACTTTCGCCACGGTCGACTTCGACGGCGTCTAGTGAGTGACAATCCACCGAAAGGGGATGCAACTTGACATACATTTTCACTGTTTTTCATAAAACCGCTCTTACGCAATTATGACGGTATTACACATTTTTCATTATATATTTTAGAAACACAGTAACTGGTGGATATTATCTAGGTTTCTATTGAATTCAATTTATAAATTTGTGTGAAACTAATATAGTAAAGATCTCTCAAAATCTGCTATTTTGCATGAACACTTAATACTTTACTCAAAAATTATAAAAAAGTCTAAAAAATATAACAATAAAAGCCTTGCAAATTTAATCAAAATTCTGAATGACGACATTTTTTTTAACTTTTAAGGGTTTAAACAAAACACGTTTTTCCTGGAACAAGTTTTATAAAATATTTCTTGTGAAACCTTTTCCAATTTGCTTTTGAGAAGTGAAATTTTACAAACGAATATCACTTTATTTTGAATTTTTTGGGAGATCAAAATTTTAAAATATTGCAAATTATTTCTTACGAGAGATAGAGAATTCAAGAAAACAAGTAACGCTCTACGCTTAGCTAATATTCTCTAATCATAAAATACAAATTCAATTTCACGAAGCTTCCAAAACTTCTTCTTTGCCTTTTAATCACACGTCTTTGGAGTACACATAAAATAAAATTGTTCCGAAAAGCGAGGTGCCCGTCTAAGTCGCCGGCTGCGTACATTTTTCTTTACTCGGTAATTATATACCGTGGGGAACGGCGCGTTGTGTTATCTACTTTATAGGGACCCGTAATGAAATGAAAAAATCCTGCCTCTTACGGGTTCGGGTTGTTTACGCGCCGTAAATTACTGTTATCTGCTTAAGAAATATGCATCTAATATGGAGTTATTTTAATAACACAGTATTTTTTTCTCTCAAACCGAGGCGGAATTAAAAAGTGCGAGATTCTGCAACATAGCTGTAAGTTTAAGGCTTTGTTTTGAAACGTTTAATAAATCGCCGACTAAACTTGTGAATTACTGTAGTTCGTGACCCAATAAATTGTTACCACTTATCTTCAAGAAATATCGATTGACTTTGTGTTACCAGTTCGGCGCGGGTGTGCTGCTCGCCGCGAGCGAGCACGGATCACCTTGATCTCGGTTTAGAAATACCGACAATACAAGCACATTCTGCGTTCAAGAATTTCCTAACGGAACTGCGGCTTATTTTGACGTTTAATCCGCCATCTTTTTTAAAAGTGAGTAAAGAATACATTTTAGCACTTTGTTAGCATGAAATAATTTTTGCTCAGCATCAAACCGGGCTAATGGAATAATTATACAATAGAGCTTTGAAAGAAAATATGTGTTTAAGAGAATATTCTGATACACCCTGGCGGTGATACCATCGTCGGTAACAATGCACGTAAGTTAGTTTCGAAACAAAAACACCGGCTGGCAGCAAGGAAGTCGGAAAGTGGCAGGTCTCCTCACCTCGTTAAACGAAACTTTCTTACAGAGTTAAACTGAGGTTATCTTGCTTTCACGAACAATTTAATAATGGAATAAACTCGCTGAATTATATTTGAGTTTTCATTTCGTTACTCTCGTTAGATCTTCTTTCTCTTTGTGTTTGATGTTGGTCCATTTCACTGGTAACATTAATTAGGGAGACTTCATTAAACCTCGCGATTTCTTGCTGGTCACATTTTCTGTTTTGTCCTACTGTAGCTGTAAATAAAAGATTTTTGTGACAATAGAATTTTGATTTGTTTCAGAGCTTTTGAAATGGATTTGGTGGCAAAGCTGTGTCATCAAGCTGTGGTCACGATTCTTCTGTCAATAACCTTTTGGACACGACTTTTGTTTTGACCTACAGATTGGAAAGTGAACGGCTAATTGCTAATCAGACATGAATTACTAAAGGGTTGATTGCTTGGATCCCATATATTGTTTTAGGATTGCTTAGGGCTTTCTTGTTAGACGAGCGATTTATTTCAAAACTTGCTATTTTGTTTGTTAAACTTTGATCAACAGTTTAGGTATTTTCGGCGTTTAGTGAATCTTAAAGTCAAAATTAAATTACGAATTCGTTAAACTTTTAAAAATCTATAAATAGATTATCCATAGGTACTTTTTATTTATTAGAATTAGCTTTATCTGACGCATCACACAGTGTGCTCAGATGAAGACAAAAACAGAGCTATTTAGAAGCGAGAGGCGCCCCCTCCCGTCGACTGCGAAACCGAGCCAGTTCGTGATAAGCATCCATTTTTGCGAGGTCCTTTCTGCGAATTTATTAGGCAGTTTGCCGTATTGGCCGCAGTGGGCCGCGGTACGTGGCCCCGGGGTCGATGCGACTTGGTGTCGCAAGAAATGAGAAAGGACGATGTTTTAATATGAAAACAGGAAGAAGGACCGTTTATTGTATTGTTGGTGCTAAGATTTGTATTATTTTGAAATCTTTCTAAAATACGTAGATAATTAATCTATAAGTATTTAGGTACTGCTTTCTATCACACACTAGATTAAAATAATATTTATTTTAGTTTTAGCATCATCATGCCCAGTACAAACAGGGTTCTAAACATGATGGTCATTCACAGCTAACAGTTTCTAGTGTAGCGACATCTATGTCGTCACATAAGAACTAATCCTGCATCGCGCAATCAAAGTTCTCCGCGCGATTAGAACATATAGAACAACCCGAAATCATCTATCGGGCAGCTGCCCACCAGACATAACACCCGTCTGGCCGGAGGATCCTCCCTTTTTAAGCGGAGGTATTGTGGGGCTTTACTCTCTGTTCCGCCTACCCCCAAACTAGCATTAATTACCGTTTTAGTATTATTGCATAGTAATTATATCTATATTTGAGTTAAGTTTATTTATTATCTTATCTTCTAATATATAAAAAATCTCGTGTTATAGTGTTCTATCGAACTCCTCCAATACTAACTTTGCTAGCTGAACTAATTTTGACGAGGTCTGAGAATAGGTCGTAAGCTATTTTTTACGCTCCTACCCCACCCCCCATTATTTATTAAATAATTGATATGGCAGAAAAACTGTAATTATTACTTATCTTACTTATTAAGGTTTTTTTTTTATTGGGTGGGAAAATCATCCTAATGACATCCCCGCTCTTGGGCGGCGGAACGGGAGATAGTGTCAGACTCTTACTGACTAAAAACCCACTCCTGTTCCTTCGTTGCCTTCGTCCCTATAAAAACGTTTGACGAAAATGACACACCGAGTTAGATCCCGTTCTAATAAAAAAAAAAAAAATTTTTTTTTCAGTTTTCTTCAATCGCTTCAACTCGAGCCACTCTCTGAACACAGCTTAACATTCGGATCGAAGGCCCCACGGGAGCGGCTCTGTCCTTTTTATGGCGTTCCCTTTAAAACAAGCCGATGATACCTAGCGGGCGGATTCGATAGCTTTCACAAGAACCCATATATTCTGTGACACTGACTATCACCATTCTCTATGAATCTTGCAGCCATTCCATTTACTACCTCTTAATCAAGGGTTCAGGGATTTCTGAGGGTTTTTGGGTCAATTTGAGTGTGGTGCTCATTGTAAAACATTGGCTATTGGAATGGTGATTGGCTGTTGTCAGTAAATTAAAGTTTTATACTTTTCTTTCCATTGGCATAACATCTCGTAAGTGTTCCTTGAATCTGTACTGCATACTGTTGTAATTAACTTCCAAAAACTACTAAGGTCGGCTGGTAGAAAATGCCTAACGCATTAAGTCCGCCTTTGTACAATGTCTCATTAGTGCATAAAGTTTTAAATAAATAAATACTAAATGTTTTCTTTCTAGGGTTCCGTACCTCAAAAGGAAAAAACGGAACCCTTATAGGATCACTTTGTTGTCCGTCCGTCTGTCTATCAAGATCTTTTATCTCAGGAACGTGTGAAGGTATCAAGTTGAAATTAAAGCCATATACTCAAGTCTGTGGTCCCTGGAAGCTGTGAAAAAATCAAACTACTAAGTTAACGAAAAAAAGAAAAGATACGGCCGTTTATTATATGTCGCAAAACACGTACATTTCGTGACTCTCTAAGGGATCAAAATTCAGGGGGTACTTCCCGTTGACCAAGAATCCTGAAATTTGGCACGAAGTAAGTTCTCATAGCACAACTATAGGAAAAAGTCTGAAAACTGTAAATTTGTAGTTCCGTCACAAAAAAAAAAACACTTTTTTTGCGATTCGGAAAAATCTTCGTAACTCAATTCGGGAATTGAATTGTTTTCATAGGTAAGTTTGTACGGAACCCTCAGTGCGCAAGTCCGACACGCACTTGCCCAGTTTTTTCTCTTTTGTATCTAGCACAGCGATATCTTCGCCAAATGTAATCTGGTTTTTATGATTTATTTTGTTACGAGATTGTTATTATTTATATAAATTTAGGTTAAATCGGATGAAGAACTTCGGAGATAGACAATGGAACTCTTCAATAAAGGATAGCTCCGGGACTGCTGCAATCGCATGTCTGTTTATTGTTAACACCATTTCAAAACATGATATCACGTCAGTACGCTGTAAAATAGTACAGATGAGTAAAGGTAACACTGGTATTTCACCAATTTTGTTCGAATTTCATATTTTTGTTATCAATTCGAGCACAACTTTTTTTTTATTGACCGATCTTTGTTTCTTTTTGTGTTGGGTTAAATTGTATTTCCTATGTAGTCTGATTACTTATGCTTCATTTGTGAATCGAATTTTATATTGAAATGTGTTAAGTTATTATGGACTTACTTTATCAAAGAAAATGCTATTTAAAAATTTAGGTTACGATAATGTTTGTAGTTACTATGACTCGGAAAAGTCTGATACGCAATCTCTGATGGTTTACCAATTCAAAAATAAAAATCAAAAATTTAATTAAAATTAAATTTATGAATACTGATACAATCATTAAAAATATATTGAAGAAAAAGTGTAATGTTAGTACTTGTCTATGGTATTAAGTTATATTTAGCGTCTAAAGAAAATGAGAGCAGAAGGTCGATTTCAAAACCGAAAGGGTTCTGGTTTCTCATAATTCGCCTGTTTGTGGTCCCTGGTCCCGCTAATACGGCCTCCTTGTTGTGCGAACATTTTGTTTTTCGACCCAATTTGTAAATAATTTACCTAATTCTGGAAACTTTGCGTAAAGGCTAAGTTAATTTAATGATTACCTATTTCGAACTGTTTTTGAAGTTTGATACTGTATTATTTATTTTGATCAGTTGTGTTGACTTTAGAAACTAAATTTTCTCAGAATGAAATGAAGTGTTTTGACAGTCTATTTTGGTGCCATACTGCATACTTAAAAATTCTACGAAAATATGTTGAATGTCTAACTCACAAACACACACATTTAATAATGGTCAATATCAACACACAAAGAATTTTGTGTTTTTGCAATTTAATAAGAGTTTTTCACCATGTTTTAAAAGCAATTGTGTAATTTGAGACTGCACGTATAGTATTTTTAATGCTTGAAAAACCCAATTCAGATAGCTGAAAAACGTCACAAAAAGCGTGCCTAAATAAAAACCACTAAAACCTACTGATTCTAAAATGTCAGTGTAACGTCCGTGCTTGCAATCACATTTGATTGTCATGCAAATCTCTCCTAAATTGTGATCGACACCGGACGCACGGGTTAAAACAATTGGAACCTTTATTTACCTTATTTTATATTTCAATGACAGACATTGGTGTAATATAGTAGGAGACCTTGTAATTTTTAAATAAGTAGAATACGTCGTTGAACTTACTTAACAATTAAACAGTCACAGGTAATATTATTGTTTAATTGTTTGTCATCGACATAATTTTACCCGAAAGACGACCACAGTGCAAAGCATAAACGCCTTCACAATAAACCTACAAGATCGAACACAGCGCCAGGTTGTCAATAACAATAACTTACAGATATTGTACCTACCTATACCTACCAATCTCATCAAAGTAACCTCAAAAGATCAGACACGACGTGGGCGTCCTTTATTACCGAGACATCTGAAGGGTATCAAGATATAAAACCACAAAATACCTACTTAGTTTATTCATTGTATGTTATATCGTCGCACTTAGTGTAGACACAGAATTTCATCATCCCACACTCGAGGGAAATTGAAGCGAACACAAGCAAGTGGATGAAAATCAACGATTCAGAGAAAACTGATTATTATCAAATACTCCGTTTTTATTGAATTATTTTAATCTAACATACTAAAGATAAATGTTTCCCTTGAAGAAAGCTTTGATGTGTCCGTTATGGCAGTCCGGGTTCAAATTGAACAAAATATTTGGCCAAATTCTAGGCAGGGCTTTATCTAATTTGTATTTTTATAGCTACAAAGACTGGCTACTTTCACTTTGTCAAAGCAAGTGTGGCCTGGAATAATGAAACAGAACTCACACGACTACATAAAACTTTGCATTTATACTTAACAATTCACGATGTTGGAAGTCCTCTTTTTCAATTAGGCTCGCGCTTACCACTGTCTTACCTGATGATAAGCGAGGATGTGGTCGGCGTTAAAGTACGCATGCCAAGAAGTAACTTATTCACTCCTTACTTGCAGACCCTTGTTTTGTCGGCAGGGATTTCACATCTAAGCCGTACGCACAATGAGTATGTTCCCAAAACGTTTTGTGCGTACTATACGTACCCACCCATACGGTCGGTACGTTTTGTGTTAGGTTCTTCACTATCGTGAATCGTTATGCAATATCTATTTATTTAATTATGCAAATTACCGATTTTGATAATTAAAATTAAATTCTTTTTGTATAAATATGGGAGCTGCTGTGTCATGGACCCAGTCGTCATAATCGGGGATCGTATACAATCGACGCCTATGCAATCTGACGTCGATATAACCGCGATTACATCATCTACTTGCATAATTTCATCTGTCTAAGCTCGTTTATTCTTTTACGTTCACGGCACTGCCTCACTCGCTCATAATATGGTGTTTACTTGGTAACATTCGATTACTTTTGAGAAGCCCTTCCCAATTGTATACAATCTCTTTATTTGAATTTGTTTTTTTTTTCGAATAGGGGACATTGTATATTTTTGATTATATGTTTTTTACGTTTTTGTGTTTATTTTTGTTGTTTGTTTTTTACATATTTACTGTAGGTACTATTTTATACTTATGTTTTATAAATGAAATCGATAAATTTCGACAAAAACTGGCGATTTAAGTTTAAATGAACGTCGTAGTTTCTTCAAGTCAAAAGTTAACTAAATTCAAATCTTGAAAGTTCTACGTAAAATGACTTCAAAATGGCGATCCATTCTCCTCCACTGCGCATTATGCATTATAGTACTCAATAAGCGTACTAAATTTGGAGATATTAAATTTTGGGTGGAAATGATAGATATGTAGCTTAAACACCAAACTGTATCTCCCGATTTGGTTTTCATTCGTTTTCAAAAGTCCTACAGTGAAAGCAATTATTTTGAAGATGTGTTCCTATCCAAAAGAAATACATACCTATGTTTTTTTTCTGTATTAGAAGTTTTAATAATTGTGGAGCAGTTTATATTAGAGTGGTTTTGGTTGCAGCGACAAATTTTTGACGATAACGAAATCTTCTAAGAATCATAAAAATAATTAATATTTTTTTATTATGTTATGATTTACTTTGTAACAGTTTAGGCATTTAGGAGTGTGTGGAACAAATGAGCGAAGGGCGAAAGAATCAGTTTTGTACGGGCGACCAGCCAAAACATGATTATGTTGGCAGCCTGCTCGGGCTGCCATGTCAAGTGGAGTCATATTTATGTGTTGGTAAGCCTGTAATGTGATTTGGGGGTAAATAGAACAGTGGAGTTATTAATGAGTTAGCTTTTAAGTTTTAGCGGTAAAAACGTTAGTGAACCCCTGATGAATTGCAAGAATTTTGAAAACTCTTTTTATATATTGAACGATAAATCAAGAGAAAATGATTGTTTTCTCTACTACGAAATAATATGACTATTACTAAAATTTTTTTCAGGTACGAAATCATCCAATGACTTCTTCCGCTCTAGAGCTGAGCCTCCTGCTCCACCCTAGAGTGGATGTATATAAGTTATTAGATAGATTGGCATGTCAGGTTTTTACTGATAAAAACCACACCTATGTTCCTTCTTTGCCTTCAAGAGCTTTAACCTGCGTCATGTGTAAGTGAGGACGCCATGACGTCTTTCCAGCCACTCCTCAAAGAGAGACCGCCATAATTATAGCGTGCTCAATGACTATGATTATATTGTTGGAATTTCACTGCGAAAAATCATAACAACCACGTCATCATTCTATCTTGTAGGGGGAGACTTCCTAATGCTTAAAAATGTTGATAACGGATCAAGATAACATGAAATAATAGGTTTGTGGATTGACCATTGATTGATTTATTTACATTCGGATTTTCAGACAGATACACAAAAAAAAAAAATAACAAAATCTACATATAAAACAAAAACCACCAATCAAATTCAGATTCAATAAGACCGTTTAATTTCCAATTCATCAATGCAATGCTGCAGCATTAATCTGTTGTTTTCAAAAACACAGTGTAGTGTATAATACAGAGGCAGTTGCCAATGCAATCACCAGCTGGCGAGGTTCCCACTCTAAAAGGATTGTATTTGATGCCGTGTGACGCTATATCACGTGTTAGTGTGGACGGGTGTCTGGGGTGCTGGGCCACGAATTTTGTCATGTTCTAGCTGTTTTGAATTTAGGAGAGTGGCTGAGATATTGTGAATGTTCACGGTATCGCAATATACCTTCAAACTGTGTCTGTTCAAAAGTGGGGACTTTCAAATTCAAGTTGGGTTTACAAAAACCTTTGATCTAAAATACTATCTAGCTTTTGGTTTGTTCTTCTCCAGCTTATTCTTACTAATTAATCGACTCCTTTACAATTCAAAAGCGCGGTTAATGGTTTATCTATTATATAACAATGAATCATCCCTATTTCCCTTGATCACGCGTGAACGGCTGAACCAATTTCGCTAATTCTCTTATAGTTGTGATTGTTATTGTCAGGAAAAGTTTCTTACGGAAAGAAAACTTAAAAAAATTGGGCTGAAAACTAAGACTAGTTAACCTTAGAGCGTTTCAGAGTTCATTGTTAAGACAGAACAACGTATGTTGGGTCTGTTAGTTTAAAATAAACAATTTGAGTTAGGAAGTTAAAAAAAAGAAATGAAATAAATAAAATCATGACGTGGTGTGTCTACGGGTCGGGCTGCTATTACCGAAGAATACTAAAAGCTATAAACAAAACAAACCCTAAAAATCATCAGCCTTTGCGCTAGGTAAAGCTAGGTTTTTTGTACGTACATTAAAAACACTTTTTAAACACTCAACCGATAAAAAGGCACGTCCATTATCTTTTACAAAAAAATTCTAGCGAAAAAACGGTGCATTTTGCACTCTTTAAAGTCTCTCGGGCTTAATATTACACGGGCATACATAGTTACACAGAAAAATGCCCCTAACGGTTGTCACCTTGGGAAATTTTACACTCTGCAGCATATTCTCACCTAGGAGCTATGGTATTTCATAGAGACATGCCTAGTGTGGCCCAGGCCAAGGCACAGGCGGGAGCGATAGCGTGTCAATTGGCAATGACGGGTCTCAGAAACAAAATGAGCAAAAATATTGTTTTTTTGTTTAAGGAAGGTTTTTAAATTACAGGGTTGATTACTTATCATCATTCTCATTAGAATTGACGCAGCAAGTTTTCTTCTCTATGTATTTTCTGTTATCTCAATACCGCGTACACGGAAGGACTTGAACAATTGCCTGTTGCAGTTTTCCCGTCCAATTATAATTTATGTGTTTTCAAGGCTAGAGTGAATAGGTTTTTAATAAACTAGTGCGCTGCACTTCGTTGAAATGGAACTGGGCTGGTCATGTATGTATGTAGAATGAGAAGCGATAGACGGACAAAAAAGTAACAGAATGGCTACCAAGAGTAAACTTGAAATAAAGGGCGACAAAGATCTAAATGGAGAGACATAATAATACAAAAAATTGGACTGGATTGGATGAGGAAAGCTAGAGACAGGGAACTGTGGAGAACACTGAGGGAGGCCTATGCCAAAAAGGCAAGTACTATCTAAAAAATATTTTTATATATATTTTTATAATTTATTTTTTAAATTATGATTGATTGGTAATAATGTCATGGCAATAATTAATTTATATTCTATCACACAATCATCTTTCACACAATCGTGGTTTAAAAAGTTTTAGAAAGATCCTAAACTTAGTATAGATGCTAGGTTAAACTCAAATTATGCATATTTCTACAAAAAAGATAAGTTCATGATCATGTTCAAAATGAGGAAGAAGAAAATGTTATGACAAGTAAAAATAAACGACCATAACAGAATAAAAGTTATTACCAAGAGTTCTCCAAAATTAAACTCCAATTTGATTACAAAACATTTCCATTTGTAGTAAAACCTCGATGGAACATAAGGACTGAAATAATAACAAGTAATTTCGTCTCATTTTCATGTAAAGTGCGGCAAGTACATGAAACTTGGAAGCAGTCTGCCATTACATAGTTAATGAGGGAATCGCTACATTATTACGTGATTATGGCAACGGTCAGGAAACTCCTAATTAGCACACAACATATCTATCGGTGGTTATTATGGTCGACATAATATAATCTAATTATTACAAACATATGCGTGGATGCATTTGAAAAGCGCACCTTACTTTTACTGATACATGCATTTTATTAACACTCCACGAATTTTCAGAAATATTAAGTTTTAGCGTATGTTACTGGAATATCGACAGTATTCATAAAAATATTTAATAAAGACAGAAATATACAATTTGGCTGATTAGTTGCTTAACAGCAGTTTACAGATTTATATGAATTAAACTCAGCTGAACAGTAGTTAAAAGCATCTATGTCAACGCTTTGATATATTTTTATAGCAACAAATAACTATAAAAATACAATATTACTTATGAATGATATTATATTTTTGTCTAAAATGTTATGACATTTAACTTTTTCAACCTTGAGCACACCTCTCCAACCGCACATCTATACTACAATCGCAAACATTAAGTGTGTGTAAGCACTCCTCTAAATAATGGCTGAGCATTAATTACGGCGATAGTTAGGCGTGCCCCAGGGAGCCATTCTCAGCCCTACTCCGCTACATTAGCATTTTAACAACTCTGATATGATGCTAATGTGCCAGCTTTGATTTGTTTGTCTTGTTTTAGTTGGTTGGGTTCCTTCCTTTCATTTTGGCTTCTTGTATACCATTCACTGGGTTGGAGTGAGGGGTTTTATGCGTCAGTAAATCTGTGTGATGTTGACAAAATGTAAAATGTTTTAACATCATTCTTTAATCATCAAACCATGTTACCAGTATGTAGCGAATGACTTAAGGATGCTTGCAATCGGTTTTTTTAAACATTATGTTCTTTCTTATGAAAATTAAATAGTATTTATTACGTTCTATCCAATTCAATCTACACTTAGTATCTTTTTGAATGTATTAAAGAAAGAAAGAAAATTGCATTTATTTGCATTACAAAAACGAAAATACCTTAAAAAAAACAAAAAAAATGTGTTAAAACATTGAACATTTTGTTTGTTTGTTACTTTTATTGTATAAGCTCGAAAGAAATAAATTGTAATACATTTATTGAGTAGTGACAGTTCGAAGACATTGCTATACGGAAGTGCACGGCTAACGTAGTCGTGCATACGCTTATTTTGCTTTGTACGACAATTTAAACAGAACCATCCACCGCTACTCCCGCACGGATAACTACTATTACGCACGGATGCTTTGCTGTCCAACGAATGAATCCTATAGCTAACATGACAAACCATATCGTGCATATCTTATGTAGTGAACGGTCGACTTTCAAACTAGTTAGAATCCTCGTTCAGTTCCAACCTTGAACCCTCCACCGACATGTTCGCGCCAACGGCGGGCGTTTTACGCTAGATTCTGATACGAGACTCCCCCGAGGCCTCTACAAAATAACTTCTAGTGTGGAATTTTTATTAACCACCCGCTTTGAGTGGTGCGCTGGTGATAAATCGCGGGTATTTTTTTCTGGACGTCTATCCAAGTCTAGATCTAGGGTTCAGGATGTTTTGCTATCATGTACACGTCTAAATATACTCACTAAAAGCCTAGGAATAAATTTTGTCGTAGATTTTAGTACCGTAGGCAATGCTGAAAACGTGGAATGGTTTCTTTGAAGTTTTTGAGAGCAGATTATGATTCATAAAAGTGAAGCTCTCTAGCATGCTATTTATATTTTATAAACCCATCTAGATTTATGAAATATCAATTCTTCAAGTGGGTATGTATATTTTTAAGTGTAACAGAAGT
Source organism: Mythimna vitellina (assembly GCA_949316375.1). Classification (NCBI taxonomy): domain Eukaryota; kingdom Metazoa; phylum Arthropoda; class Insecta; order Lepidoptera; family Noctuidae; genus Mythimna; species Mythimna vitellina. The sequence continues at coordinate 23,992,699 of OX438698.1, forward strand.
TAAAATTGAAATATACAGTGACAGGTTGTAAGAGCCTTACCCACGTACTACCCATGTACAGTAAATAAGAGTAACCCTTCCCCTCAATCGACTTTTACGATGGAGTTTTACGACTAGAGCGAAATGATAATTTTGTTTCCCTTCAGTTTTAGATTAGTTTCTAGGAAAGGTATATGAATTTGTTAGATTTATGTTAAGTTGAATATAAATATGATACTTGTCAGTGTTTTTTACTATCAGTCATCATATTTTTATGATGACTGATAATAAATAACATGACTTTCATGATGACTGAAAATAGGGTGTCGAATGCCTTGAAAATCAAAACATTTGACACTCATAAACTTATTGTACTTCTGACAGGAACTCAAGCAACAACTGTGATTTTAATGTTAATTCAAAATTAGAGATAAATTACAATGTAAAAAATTAGAGATAAATTACAGTATACAGTTAAATTATATAAATACCAAACTTCGACGTAAGGGCGAAAGTAGCTTGCCAGGAAATAAACGAAATATATGTAGAACGTCCTAATCTCCTTTCACCATCGTAATAACATTTCAAATCTCGTGCTCCGACCGTGTACATACGTAATATACAAAATAAGGTGACCGTTATAAATCACTTTGCAAATTCAGTCAACGAAATGTCGTCAGGAAATGTAGAAAACGAAGCTTCGCGACCGCATGCAGTGAAATTGTAAAAAGGAGCTGAGTGGAAACTGGGAGCACAGAACATCCACATGCCTTTCGTGGGGCTAAACTACTCTTCAAAAGATAGCCGCAAAGGAAAGGATAATGAAGTCGGTGGAGTGTTTCAAAAGACGACTTTAAACAACTCAATGTTCTTAACTGTTTGTCCAAGTTTGTGCGACTTTGTGCAAGTACCTGTTGTTGGCACGTTTGGGAGTCTTGACGGTTCTATGTCAATTGATTTTTAAGGAAGATTCTGTGTTTGTTTTCAGTTACAATCTTGTGCGGTTTCTTCTAAATATTGTCTCTAGTATAAGAAAATTATTTTGTAGGCTTGAATGATTTCACAAATGAATGAATACAATCAATTTTTTATGTATAGTTATTGTAGAAACTTTCTTGAAAGCATTCGTTTCAAAAGATACGTTATCAAACTTACTTCAATCTCTACTCTAATCAGTGTTTGCTCAACTATCCACACCCACGAGAGTTATTGGTGATGAACGCGAACTATTAAACTTGACTCAACATAGCCCATACTGCCAATCCTTTAAGATCCCAACATCCTTACATCAATAATCCTATGTAAACACATCGCCAGTCACGAAATACCTAACATAATTCACAAAGGCAATCAAAAGCCGAAACTGTCAGGCGATGTAACGGCGACACTTAGTGAACTTGGCCCCTGTGGGACCCGCATACGCTGACATTTGCATTGCTAATCCGACTCCTATTCATATTCGAGGCATCTACGTTGTGTTACAAATTGTATGTTGGTTGCTTTTTATGGCAGATCATGCTGTTGATAGGGTAGATATCTGATTGTGTAAGTTTTACTTAGCGCTGCCGTAAATATGGAGATTATGTTAGTATTACTGAGTGTTAAGGACTGTTGAGGGCTGTTACGCTTTCTCAATTATATTATTTCAAGTTCTTGTGTTATATTTATTACAATAGTCTTTTTTCTTCTGCGTTTACGTTTTTCGTATAAACTACAGTTCCAACAGCTTTGTTTATATTTATTAATCAACTTCTGAACAGGAGGTTCTTAATTAGTTTGTTTTATTTTTGTAAGTGATAAAGTTTTGAGGAACTAGAAATCTCATTTCATTCTAGCTGCCTTTGGAAATAATCGTATAGATCCTGATTGTAATATCATTATCAACTATAACTAAAAGGTCTAGACTAAATACATGAAGAACAGAACTTATAATGTTGTCAAAACCGATTTGTGTTAATTTACAGTTACACCAAGAGACCCAACTTGCATGAGAAAATTTTAAACAGCGCGGACGGAAGTTTACAAACACTGGCGGTAGTTATACGAGTGTGTGTAATTGCTTGGCAATTCTTGCAAACTTGAGACTACGGGATTTACTTTGAATGCTGGTACTTTTAAGGTGCCATTTCACTGATTTGCTGCAATTCTCTCTTTAAAATTATTTTTCAATTCTGCACGTAACCTAAAATTATAAATAGAGGTAGGTTTGTGTGGTTTGTTACATTTAAATTTTATTTACAGAAGTGCCCCCAGAAACAAACTTGCTTTAATTGTTTGTTTGTTGAAAGCTTCAAGTTCTAACCCGATTACGAGAATTATTTCAATCATAATTACACAATCGATGAGTAACACGAGCTACTTTTTTTTTCCTAGAAAAATACACAATTCCTTTGGTACAGGAAAAATCTAGTAATAAGTAGATAAACCTAATTAATTTGATTGATGCTTATACCAACCCACGTTGTGTTAACTATAACGATATCTGACAACACCCACAGGATAAAAACGATCCATTTTATTCCGAACCAGAGAAACATTAGCGATAATAAAATATGTTTTCTTTGAAATTCAACAAGGAAACGTAAACAGATCCCAAAGGACCGATAAAACATTTTTACCTGAATGTGATGCCCGTCACAACTACAAACAAATATTTAAAACACGTTCTTCTTTGATAGCAAAATCGATAAAACTCAAACGACGAATAAAGATCTCAACGAATCAGATCTGAAGGAATCTTCGGAATATATTCGTGACCTCATTTGAAAACCATTAAGCATCGTAGACACACACTAGAATGTTTGTGGTAACACAAAGAAAGAATTATTTTAAGTTGAACACTACTCAGGTAGATTGTACTTATTGTAAGCAAACATTCATGCTTTTCAGTATGGCAACTCGCAATTTTCAAAATCACTGTCTTCTGTTTGTTTTAAAATGTTTGATTATGTCTGCATAAGTTGTTATAAAATTATTTTAAATCACCCTCTCTAGAACAATTGTCTATGCATAATCACTAAGATTATGCATATCAACTGTCTAGTTGTCGCATCGCCTAGTTATAATAAGGTTTTAATAAGTGATTAAAAATGAAATATTTTCTTTACGCTAAGTAACTGCTTCAAATAACCTAGTTATGAGTTGTTGCCATATGTTAGTGAAAACGCTTCCGCTGAAGAGATGCTATTCGAAATATTTAATATCGCCACATAGATTTGCGCTGGAGATAAATGTCCTAGACTTGCATACGTCCTGGTGGGGAGGGGGGAGATAAATAAGAAGGAAGGGGGCGGAGGAGAGAAATACACGTGTACTGGCATTCCCATAGTGAGGCGTTGCTGAGAATCAGGTGCAATACTGTTCTGGGTTTATAAGCGCGTTCGAGTGATTTTGTGTAGGAAGAAACATTTTACACAAAGCATCATTGTTCATTTCATGTTGGATTGTATATTAGGAAGTCTGCATATGCATAAAATGTTTTTATAGCGTTACTGCATATTTTATTACTTTTTTGTTGAAAGCGTTTATTCCACTAGTTAGATGTGTTAGGCGTTGGCGTGGCGTTGTTGTATTACACGGAAACGCTGGCGTATTCGGCACTCAACGCATTTATTAATGGCAATAGCCAAATTCTGCTTGAAGAGGTTTCTGCAGAAATGACTCTAAATTTAAAGTTCTATTCAGTAAGGTCAGTTAAGCGAACATGGTTAGAGGCTCTCTTCTTTGAGCTCAGAACCGGAGCTTTATGGTCACGAGCATCAACCCAGGTAAGAAACGCCGAATGAAGAAGAAGAAACGCAATCGGCGTTGAACCATGGGTGAGCTGAGCCACCGATGGGTACGTAATAAGGGATGAAATACTCCAGAGCTTAACGTATCACATAGGATATGGCATCTGCGCAGCTCGACGGATTTACAGAAGAGAAGCAGACCTACCAAGGATAAGACGCAAAGAAGTGAAGCATCTTATCCCAATCTGCTGATTTGTAACGCCACATTCACCGTTCACCACTTAAGTCACAGTTAGGTGGGGAGAAGGACGATACAGACTTCACCAGACAGTGATCTGAAGTTCCGAGTGGTGAAGAAATTGTTACAGTACATCTGAACGGATTGGTCGTCAGCAGAAGTCCCAAACAATTGGCAGAATGACCAACTACGTCAGGTACAATAGTCGCTTACTTTACTAACTGGAAGAGACCCATCGATATTGCAAAGTTTCGCGTTTCTCTCCAAGCGTGGTCGGTCCTCTGGTTCGGGAAAAGGTACTCTTGGTGACAGAGTGACAAACTGCATCAGGGTGCCGATGCAGAGCCTTATCGGCGGCCTTACTGAGGTGGTGGCCTACAGTTAAAAATCATTTCGAAAACCGTAAAGCCATTATCACAAAAGAAACTTCTGCACGCAAGCCTCTACATCTTCTTAACACTCCTCCAAATCAGTTCATGAATCAGAAGATAACCTAAAATATATCCCTAACAATACTTACAATGGCTGATAGTATCTAACGCGCTGATTTGAATCTAAATTCGCTCGGTACCGCGGTTCCGCTCGTACTTTGAACGCACTTAAATGGTCTTAAGCTTAACTTCCAGTAAGTTAGGAGTTGGATAAGGTGCAGTCTGCCCTAGGGAGCTTTGTATGTGTTTACTTTGCGCTCCGTTCTACTACTAATTCGTTTACTAAAATTGATGATTGATTTTTAGTAAACGAATAGGTATCGAATTGATTTACATTTACCGCCTATAAGGTCCTTTCATCCACTCTTATGATGAAGCTGATCCAGCGGATGGTGTTAATCGTAAGACTATAATGATATCAGCTGTGATCCAGAGGTATCTCTAGTCTTTTTTTTGTGTAAATCATCTAATGACTTCTCCCATCCCGCTCTGGATGGATCTGGAGGGCTTGTCACACTTTTACTGACTAAAACAACACCTGTGTCTTTCAGTTGCTTTTTGCGTTCTGGGACTTCGGGTTTCCTGGTCAGAAATTCCCTACGGTCCTAGCTAGCGGGCATCTGCCCTGCTGGGCCCCTACGGTACGGGTACGGTACGGGCCTCTGACATCACTTTGAGGAGCGCGTCGATCACTACGCTCTTGACGACTGGGCTCGGTCCGGTCAATTACCGGACGGCCGGACGGCAAGCTACCTAGAGGGTTCAGGTTCCATACAAAAGTGCTCCGTTGCGGGATGCCACCCGCGCGCGCACTTTTGTGTGGAACCACGCGGGCGCCCGCTTTACGCAGCTTCATATTATTACACATGTAACATACAAACTTTCACTTTTTTATAGATTAGTGTGGTAACTAAGATTTTATCATTCTTTTAAGCCAGTTTAATTTTGCACAGACAGGAAAGTGTTCAAGTGCCTTTATCAGAGTAACGAACATTTACGGTACAAGATGAGAAAGCCTCGTCTTCCCTAGACTAACACAAAATTCCAAGAACAAAAACAGTAATAAAACGTCCGGAGCAAAGTCGCAAGCTGCCACTAGTCCAATAAAATGCATCCCGCCATCCATCAGGCAACACTCGGCAACTTCAGGAATTATCATTACATTAACGTTATTACACGAAGCGGAAAAAAGTAAAACTTCAACGCAGGCTTTACGTGAATTTTTCATTAAAAACAATTTCTCCGGCGAACGCCATTTCTGAGATGGTTGGCAATTAGTGGGCCCCCGTAATTGCCCAAATGAAATCCTCTCGGGTATTGTAAAGACGAGGCCCCACTGTTACAGGAGGAAAAGTTAAATAAATGACCTTAGAATGTCTTGTCTTTTGAATTTCAGCGATTATCGTGAATAATTCAAATGTCAAAGTTTTGATATTTCACTTTTTTTAAGACAGTTTTAACGATTTTTAAGACTAATTTAAAAGTGAGATTACTAATGAACGTTTAAATTATGATTCTTTTCAATCTTCAGTTCTAAGATATATACTAGTACATAATTAAGTCCTGTCCACATAATTAAAGCAACAAAAAATCAATACTCTGTAGCAACAAGCTGGCTAACAACACAAGGAAAAACTTCACCCCGCTTTAAGAAAAGTTTGCATTCGAAGTTTGTTAGTTCGAGTGACAGAATATTAATTATTTATAAATATTCTGAACGAAAGAATAGTATCGGCTTTATGAACAGAGCGCTGCAAAGAGTTTTAAAATTAGAAACGACGACACCATCTTGTTTTTCAATGCATGTTGCCATGAAAGTGAATGAATTTTTGACGGTTTTTTTTTCGAGTGAAGTTTTAATTATCTCAGTGGATATGGTAATATAATATTGGTATAGTTTTGTATTTCAAGTGTACAAAACTAGACAATCAGTTGAATCATCGAAACAGACCTTATACTGGTAAAATGAAACTGAGTATTTTATTCTTGAGTCAAGACAACAATAAAATTCTCAGTTTCATACTTCAGCAAAGCTTGCCAAGAAGGCTGACTCAACATATTTGCTGCCGAATTCTGTAAAAACACTAGAATGTTTCGATCCGCGTTCTTATGGAAAACAGAATGACTTTGTTCTTTACCAAAACCTAAATACTTTCTAAAGTTGACGCTGGCTAAATGCATAAAGCGTGTCAAGCCAACAGAAAAACAATAAGTCACAACTGTTGATCAGCAACGCCCCTCTGTCAATGTCATTTAAGTGCAAAAAAACTTTGTTTATCTGAATTTAGAATCACAGTGATATTGTAAAGGCGATAGTTTGTGAGATTAAAGTGTGTGTGATGGTGGTGATGTGTGTGTATCCCGAGAGTATTTATCTTTGGAACAGTTTTCGACTTCCACGCGGGTGACTAGTAAATTATGAATCCAAGAAAAGTAAAAAAAAAAAAATTAAAACGACTGAAAAAAAGTCCCGCTGTCAAAAGTACGAAATAAAAAAATTCTTAGACATAGAGAATAACCGTGGTCGTATACCACCCAGAGGGTAGATTGTTAACACAGCAATACAGGTCATTAAAGTTGTCCAAAAATAAAAGCCCGTTTTGACATTTGTGTTTGGACTACCTAGCGGCTTGTCCGGTGTAGTGTAGCTACTACTAAAATAACTATAATAGCTACTACTACACCGCAACCCTTATTATTATTTTATTGTTTCTTTCAGTTTCGTTCCGAGTTACATTTTAGGATGTTTCTCAAATCTCAAAACAACTTAACGAGTTTATAACAGTAGGTAGCAATCATTATGGCAAGGTCGACGGATTCTAAATTTCTCAAACAAATTCAACTAGACACGATATAGGCTGAATACCTAGTCTCATTATAATATTTGATAACATTGGTCACCGTTTGAATCGCTCTCAACTGAGGAGCGGACACGTCCATCTCACAATGTTAGATTTTTATGTCGTCTCTGGCCACAGAGTAGCTATAGACAGCCCTATAACTTCTTAGAATTGAATTTAGACAGTGAAAATGATGAAAAAAATCCTTGTAATATTGCCAGTGATGATTTGAAACCGTGGTACCGTGGCCTTGGCACACAAAAGGAAGAACACACGCCCTGGTTAATTCTCCTCAAAATTATTTCCAGCAATTAAACATACAACAATTTTATTATATTAGATATGTGTGTTTTTCAGTGGTAGTTAATAAATCACGTTTCATAGGCTGAATGGCCTTCGATGAAAGAATTTATAGTTCAAATATATCAATTTACTTCAAATTACGAAATAGAAATCCTCTTTATCCAGCAATATGTTTCTGTAATATAAGTTTTTACTCTTTCGTGCCGAAGTCACTAGAAAAACCAAAAACTAGTTTACTACAGAATTAATGATAACAATATCTAGAAAATAGAAAAAAAGTGGCAAAAACGTACACTTATGTACATACTCGAATACCCATAGGAGTGTTAGGTTCCTTATCATTTTTGTTGTTGGGTTGACTAATGACAATGAGTTTTCCCGCTCTACGGTAAAAAAAGGGCGTGTCAGAATTTTACGGACTATAACTCATCTTTGACCTTCAGGTGCCCTTTACGTTCTAGGGTTACAGTCACTCTTTCAGGTATCGGCCCTACTGTCCCTTCAGTTTTGCTGTCATCGCATTGAGACGCGCCTGGAAAAGGTTCCTTATCTATGGTGACGATTAAATTCTTGTAAAGCTTCAGTCGACACGAGCCTTATCCAGTCGTTCTTTTTTCGTACCTCCTTCTGTTAACCAATTTATGTTGTTATCCAAGTAATAGCGGGAAAGCCTTTATTTTTAGACGGTGTCCTTTAAAATATCGGAACAAACCAGTTGCAATATATCTGGAACTCTGGGTCATACTTTAGGGAGACGGTTTACTAGTGTCTGAATTTCTTTGAACTGTCTTCAAGTTATAAGTATCTATTGGGTGTACTACACGCACAAGCATCACTACAGCTTTACCTGCGCGGGCCAGTTTGTACACGGACCACCGTTTAAAACTGTACGAGTTTTACTAACCACACACACGGTGAATCGTGTACGCAGGCTGCGTAGGCAAAACTATGGTGACGCTTGTGCGGGTGGAAAGGAATGGAGTAAGTAGGCTACAACAAGAATATTGCCAACATCATCTTTTTAAGCTGAAATATTTCCACTCCTGGATAAAACCTCTTCCGAGCCGCCACATACACCGCTCCTAAGTTTCTCACATCTAGTAGTCTCGCCCAGCTTTCATTAGTCACAATGTATCTGGCAATGATACTACAGTTTTAATAGATGCCTGTTTGAAACTTTAAGACCAAATTTACCCTGACCAAAATTGACAATTATTCTTCACAGCTTCTTGAAGACACTCCTTAACTCATAGCGTAAATAAATATTTTTCCTGCATACATCTGGCTAACTCTACAGACAGTCATCTGCTAAGATCTTTTTTATATATATATATTTTTTGATTTCATCCTGCCGCATCAAACGTGTCACCAAAAAAAAACCAAAAACAAATATTTCCGTTAAAAAAACATAGTGAATTATTATTGTGGAACTGCCGCCATATCTCATCGGAATCCAAGGCCGGCTCAGTCCGTCCAACATCTTGACTGACAGTACAATTCAATTTCAGTCAGCGTTTCAACAATGCTTCATAATTGTAGGATTTCGTATTTTAATTGTGGATTATGCCTCAAACAGGTGAACGAACTACTAAATGGATTTTATAATGGAATTGGGTATTAGGTTGTTGTGAAGGTTGGCTTTGTGGAATTGAATTTAGTTAGGTTTTAATTTGAGGTCTAAGTTAAAGTTTTAATTGCAGAATGAGTTTGACCAGGAACGTCCATCTTCATATTCAATTACAAATTTACAATAGTTGCGATCGTTGGTAGGCCTCCCACAAGATGGACCGTTGACCTGGTGATAATCTCGGGAATCTGATGGATGCGAGACGCACAGGACTGTTTATTGTGGCGTCACTTGGGATAGCCTGTTGCCACAATGTACGGTCCTGTGCAAAAAACGTGTACTGTTGGACGTAGGCCTCCACTTATGTCCAATGGTGGACGTCTTTTGGCTAAAATGATGATGATGAGTCACGAACGAAGGATGATGAAGCATGATGAAGCATGATGAAGCATGATGAAGCATAATGAAGCATGATGAAGCATAATGAAGCATGATGAAGCATGATGAAGCATGATGAAGCATGATGAAGCATGATGAAGCATGATGAAGCATGATGAAGCATGATGAAGCATGTTGAAGCATGATGAAGCATGATTAAGCATGATGTTCATACAGCTTTATAAAAGTCGTTTTAGGGTCAACAATCCAGACACCAAACTGTTGTTAGGCCATTACTATTTTTATCCTCCGACGTAAAAGCGTTAACCTAGCTTGTGTACCTTAAATTCTATTATTTTCTTAATTTCAAACAGATCTGATGAAATATTTTGCTAAAGCACCCAATACTATTCGGGTGTCAAGACTTTAATAAAAAAGCCTGAGGCTTTTGATCGAATAATAATGAATCGCAAGAAAATAGCTGGTTTTACTTCGCCATTCATCAAATTGATGTCTTATTTAAGAAATTCTATCTAGATTCTTTTAAAGTTAAATGCCTATTTAATAGGTGTTTGCTCTTGAAGAGAAAAAGAAGAATAAAGAAGCGTGGATGCACAATTTAAAAAAAAAAAACGTTAAAAAGATTTATGTAATTGTAAAGTTTTTGCACGTTTTATTACCGCAGTTTTAAACTACATTAAACATTCTACGGTTAATCCGATCAATTAAATTTTAATATCACGACTGTTTTTTCTAACTTATTTTTGAATTCTTTTTATATGAATTTGGTTTTTAAATTCATAAGACCTATTATATAAAAACAAAAGGTTCAATTCCTTGTTGAAATTTTGTCTCAGCGACGGTAGCTCAAAAATATATTGTAAATTACGAAGATATTGACTAATAGCAGCAGATCAGAAAGAGAACTTTCATAAATTCGGGAGTTGTTCCTCAGACTCATAGTTGACATTATCAAATTATTATTCCGTTTATTTATTTGCATTTTCCAGATGTGCTGCTGTGCCTACAAAACTAGGTTATCCAAGTGAATTCCTAGTGTTATTGTTTTTGGCAGGGCAGCTGCATCACTGTAACAGTTCTCTATGCTTATGTGTGGAATATTTCATTCCTTAATGTTCATTACGTTTTGCGGCTTCTGGCTTGGCTTGGTAACAAGAGCTGGTCGAGTTGAGATCACTAACGTTTCTTTAGTCGTGTTTTTGAATGTGTTTGATATTAATATAATAATTATATTTCATCTTAGTACCTGATGAAGAAGCGAAGGAAAATGGTCGAAGACGAAGGTCCACTTGCACCATATTATTAAATTCAGTTCTCTAAGCGACTTAAAACATCACTAAGGAACAACAATCAATGAAGTGACATTAAGCCCACTTGCAAGTAAGCCTAAGTAAGTTTCTTCTAAAAAGTATTTTCAGATCATAATACTTTTGATCAATTGAATAAATTAAGTCTCTTGTTAGCCAAAATGTGATTTGGAAACTGATGTTGACAGACCTATTCTCAGAAGAAATACCAAGTTGATAGGTAATATACAAATTAAAATTCGAAATATTTTACGGCACATAGGCCAATATAAGCACTTGTAATACGTGAGAATCTAGTTCACGGCTTTAATTAGTAGTTTTTTAAGAAATAGGGTCGGTTACAATATTTTTGGATATCTGTTTTAAATAAAAGATTGATTTTTACAATATTTCCGTATATAATATTAATATGTTAACATAGTATCAAATATAAACAATAAAAAAGTGGATCCAAGTAAAAAAATCAAAGTCTACGGAGTCTAGTGTTCTCACATTCTCATAAAAAAATGAAGCTATATAAAACTTTAAATTTATTTTAAAGTTTCATATAACCTTTTTTAATGATATAATTATCTATAACAATACTACTAACAATAATAATCCTGAATGGGAATCAGTCATCTAAGTAATGTATAAACAATGCAAAAAAAAGATGTGTACATGATAATGCAGTTAATGAGTCACCCGGTAAGCTTGTATAATAATAGGGGTTAAAGTATGAAATTGCCGTTTTATTATTATAGGTAATTCGAATTAACATAGAACTTTCATGGTTTGAGATTTTTGAGTGAAACTTTTTTCACATGGTGCCTATAAAGTTCTACTTTAAAAAAATGTGCAACATTCGATTATCGACTTTCAGTTGTTGTTTTTTATTCAGCTTAGACAAGAAAGATGGACACTTCGAAAATTCACACGCACCGCATATTTACGCACCGTGCGATTATGGTTAAAACGCTTTCAGGATGGAAACTTTGATTTGAAGAACGAATTACGTGGAAGACCGCCCACACAGGTGAATAATAATGAATTTGAAAGAGATGGTGGAAGCCGATCCAAGCCAAACTACCCGGGAATTAGCAGTATAGTTTAAAGGTTACCTTACCAATAATATTAAAACATTAGCGTCAAATCAATAAAATAAAAAAAATATTAAAAATGGGTGCCTCATGATTTGACTGATCTGAAGAAAGAAACACGTGTTGAAAGTTGTGTTGCCTTGTTGAATCGATACAGAAATGAAGGAATATTGGATAGAATTGTGACAAGTGATGAAAAATGGATTCTTTACGCGAACCGTAAGCGAAACATGCAATGGCTGACCCTAGGTCAAACGCCACAACAGTGTTCTAAAGCTTAACAATAAAAAGGTAATGGTAACTGTTTGGTGGTCTCAGCATGGTGTTATTCACTTTAGCTTTTTCCGATCTGGTCAAGCAATAACGGCAGATATCTACTGTGCCGAACTCTGAACAATTATAGCAAAACTTGACGAATCGATCTTCACCATTATTATTCCATGATGAACGCGAAACCTCATACAGCACAAGGAACCGTTTTAACTCTACAGGAACTGCAATTAGAAACCATTCGCCCTCCGTATTCGCTAGACCTATTTTGGACAATTTTCTACGTGATAAAAGGTTTTCTTTTCAGGAGGCAGTACAAAATGTTTTCACACAGTTTGTCGAATCTAGATCAGCAGAGTTCCATCGCAAAGGCATAAATTTCCTTCCTATTATATGGCAGAAATGTATAGATAATAATGGTAATTATTTTGATTAAATAAATTTGTTAAATTAAAAAAAAAATAGAATTTAAATTTTCCAGGCACAAATCGGCAATTTCATACTTCAACCCCTAATACATTTATGCATGAGTAGTAATTACATGAATATTATAACAGTGAAAGTTTGTATGATTATAGAATAGAATAAACTTTATTGTACACCAAAACAGTAACAAAAACTTTTACATTAACTTATTACTCAGTCACGCTCAAACGGCTCTCTTTTCACACGGATAGACCATGACCTGGCATAGCGAATTGAGTCCAAAGCCAAGGTAGCTGCCAGGAAACTTGGCGTTCTTGCAAAGGTCCGACGGTTCTTCACACCGGGACAGCTTTTAATGTTATACAAAGCACATGTCCGATCGTGTATGGAGTACTGCAGCCACATATGGGCTGGTGTCTTAAAATGCCACCTAGTAGCTTTGGAAACGGTGGAAAGGCGTGCAAAGAGGCTAATTGGTAATCCAGATTTGGTTAAATCCAATCTTCAAAGCCTTGAGCACAGGCGCAGGGTAGCCAGCCTTTCGGTATTTTTTAGGTTGCATTTTGGAGAGTGTTCGCGGGAATTGCATGACTTGATTCCGCTATCTCATTTCTACCATCGGACAACCCGACGTACGGCGAGTATCCACCCTTACGTTGTTGAAACCTCTACGGTTCGGACTAAGCGTTTCGCCTGATCGTATACCACGTACATCGAAGTACTGGAACAATTTGCCTGCTGAGGTATTCCCATCCCATTATAATTTATGTGTCTTCAAGGCTAGAGTGAATAGGCTCTTAATAAACTAGTGCGCCTCACCATCAACAATTGTATCACTGCTTACCATCAGGTGGGATCGCAGTCAAACATTAGTTTATATCAAATTAAAAAAAACCATTTTATTTCAGGATAATTTTCCAACGTCACGCGAGCTTAACAAGGCAGAAACAAGTTGTAGTATAAAAGTAAACTGATAAATAATGTAAATAGGTAAACAGCGAACATCAGCCGTCTAAGTATTCAAATAATCATACCAAGAGCCATCCGTACATCAGTCTTTCTGATGAAGGTCTGACTACGTCCTTCGTGGTGCGAACGTGTAATTTTAATACGAAATACACAATTTAGGCATTTTGTTACAAAATGTAATTAGTTTTCTTGTCAGTCTTTGTGTTACCCATCATGTCACTGATTTATTTAGTCCGTATTTAAAGTTAATCAAACGAAAAACAGTTTAGGTGATTAGCTCTTTTACTTACCTACTGAAATCTAATCAAGCAGTTAATCATAAAGCTAACTTAATTTTGATAAAAACCAATCATTTTGTATAAAGTAGAGTACATCAATTCAATCGGTTTTTTTCTTAAAGTGAGAAACCATCCAGTGACCTCTAGACTTTTACTGACTAAACCACACTTATGTTCCTTCTTTGCCTATGCGTTCTAGGACCACGGATTTTGCTTTTGGAAGTCAACCCATGGCCCCAGTAGGCTCTAGTCCTTTTGGGCCCTTACAGATCATTTGACGGTTTGGTTGGCAGGATCGATTCCACTAGGGCCACGGAGAATTTTTCAAATGAAACCTTGTAGTCTTAGAACGCAAAGGACAACTGAAGATTTGGTTTAAGTCAGTAAAAGTCTGATACGTCTTCTCGCTCCACCCTAGAGCCGGAAAAATCATTGGCATTCCCATCTTAAATAAAGCAAAAAAGATTGTGTGTATCTGAGTGTCAAATAAATATGTTTTTTTTTCTTTTCTTTTTCCCTATCTGAATACAGAGGTTGATCTTTTTGAAATGTTAAGACACTTTGGAAGAAATGTTAACCTTTGAATGTTGTATTTGTTTCCCTAGGTCGTTAGATGTTATCTTTATTATTTGAACATAAATAACGGCGGATTTAAAGTGTAAAACGAATTAAACAACACTTTTCTAAATGTGAAGTGTTATGTCTATGGTTGATTTGGAATTTTAATATCTATATTTAGTTTTTATTTTTATTTACATTGTTCTCACATGATAGCGACAAGAAACATGTAACAGAGATATTTGTAATTACAAAACATGATTGAAAAGAGTGTCCATGGAGTTTCTTGCACATTCTTCTCCATAGAGATCTACGCTTTGGAATGTGCAATTAGCATCATTTATTTTTATTTTTCTGACTGACTGACTTCTTGACATTTCAAAAGTGCCTGTAAATGGTTTATTTGGAATAAATGCTATTTTGATTTTGATTTTGATTATAAGTTCAAATAAATTTTGTATGTTATTCTTTTTTCGAAATTAATTAATTTATTGGTGTCCTTGTGTTTTGTATTTTCTGTAATATCGCAGTACTTATAACCATTTTTATACAAAATCTAAGAAAACTCGCATTATTTTCTAATATGAGTTCTACCGTGGAAACAATGTGTCTCAAGCGGTATGCAATATTGATGATATATACGGATATAAAACTGCTAATGAATGGGATGTCTATTTTTGTTTCAATCACTTTCACGTGGGGAATTTTAACTCGCAAATAACTTTACTTCTTAGGGCGGCTACAAGACAAAATTTCCAAAATGAAAGCTATTAAACCAAGAACGCAGAGTTCTTAGGTTAGAAAGTCGTAGGTATACGTCATTGATATTGCTTTCCCTTTGATATGCATAGTTTCAACATTGGAACTCTTAATATGAAAAAACTTTTTTTTTATTAGCTTTCATGGTACTGCGATGTTTCAGAAAATATAAAACACAAAGAAACCAATAAATACCTAATTTCAAAAAAGAATAATGTACCTTTCATCATCATCATTTCAGCCGAAAGACGTCCACAGTTGGACATAGGCCTCCCCAAGTGTCACCCCAATGAACGGTCCTGTGCGGCTCGCATCTATCGAATTTCCGCAAGCTTTACTGGGTATACTTGTTGGTACAATAAAGGACCGGGTTACCTGGTGGCAACCCGGTTCTTTAACGTACCTTTAATATAAAGTTTATTTGAACTTATAAATCCAACTCAATTTAAAAATATAACACATATAAGCAACTTTTTTAAAAATGGCTTTTATTTATGGCTGTATATATACCATACATTTTATTTCCATCAAAAAAGTCGAAAATAAAATCTAATACCACTTTCTGCATTACTTTCCCTGAACGACCAAAAAACTAAGCTTTCTCAAGACACCTTCCAGAATTCATCCCTCACCTACAACACTTGTTCCCGAACAGCAGCTACCCTTTAAATCACAATTACAATTTCATTAAGTAATCGTACCGATGTACCCCTCGGGCGTGCCCAGAGTGTGCCCGTAGTGTGCCCACAGTGTGCCCGAGCCACAATCAACTCGGACGGGATCAACTTGATTAAAAGCCCTTTGTGACGTTAGATAGATGTACCTACAAACATTGTGAACGATATCTATGAAGGGATGCTGTAATCTTCAAAGTTTAGATGCGTGAGAGGAGTTTCTTAGATCTTTCGGCACAAATACTTCATAGTACGAAAATAAACCGATAAAGGGTTCAGTTTAAATAGTGACTGAATGAGACCTCGATAGTTTTCATTTACACACATTATAATAATGTACGCCTTAATAAAGAACGCCTCCGCTATGGATGTATTCGTTTAATTTTAAACGTAATTTGGCAATTAACTTAGTCAATAGCATAATTTATTATGTCTCAAGGCTGTACAATTATTTACATGGTAAAATCACGTAAAATTACATCAATTATGTATCTATTACTGAATTTATTTCTAAGGTATTTCGCCAGACATTAATAACATCGCCTCATAACACTGAGGTAATATAAATTATATTATCTCCTGAAGTAATTAGTCTCGTCTTATTGTTTATGTTTCCAATTGAATTCGTATCGATATTGAATTAATTATAATCAAATGATTTTGAGCCAACTGTATTACGATTTGCACCTATTGGTAAAGATACATTTACTAAATTACTTTTAATATATTTGACGAATACTATTTCTAAATTTTATTTTATCAATTGCCATAACTGTGTGTACATTCTTAGAAATTTTGCCAAAACACTCACCTCGTACACAAAATCTAATCTATTTTCCTTACCCGCAACAACACGATCAAATTCATAAAGCGATCAGCCGCCGAACAATAATTCGGGAAATACGCAGCATTTGCGAAACCGAGCGCGTCCCATATTCCTGACTCATAAAAATATACATATATAATACATAACACTGAAGGTTTCAGATATCTGATTATAGTATTGGGTCCCCATCACATTATGATAATGGATACTTGGGCGACGCCTGGTTATAGAAATAGATTGATTTCCAATTTTTTCCCGTAGCTCGTGGCTCCGTCGAGGCGACGACTGATTGATTTTTAGGTTATTGCGTCGGATATTACTATAGGTTTTCGATAATTATACGATAATGTCGGCCCCTTCTGTTTCGTGCCGTTATCGGGGACCGCGATATTATCCGGAGCTCGGAGGTACGCGCCGCTAGTTATAATTGTGTTTTACTGCTGGCTTTTATTTGACTTCCTCGAATGGAATTAATATTGCGGGATTTTTAGGTTGGAAATACTTTTAGGTGATCCCAAAGTCAATTTCAATATTTATCCAGCAATAACAAGCTTACTTTCATGTGTCGTCTGTGGAAATTTTAAACATTGATTAAATCAAGACAACCTGAATGAACATATTTTGGAAAATACGAACATCCATACTTAGGTATGTCTAATATCTAGGGGCTAGGGGCTCATGTATGACTGGAAACATCGGAAGAGGCGCGGGAGGAGGGGGGGGGGGGGGGGCTTGACGGTCCACAAACATATCGCAACGAGTTTCTTTATTATTATATTTTTTTGGATCATTCTGCGCATCACCGCGCCTCATGACGTGTTTGCGTCGTAAACCTTCTGTTGTTTAAAAAAAATAAAATTGTGCTTTTTCTTCATAGTATTAACACTTCCGCTTCCGTTTCCGCTTCCGCATGCGCAAACATTTACTTTTGACATCCGTTTCCGTTTTTCGCTTCCGTTAAGACACTTCCGTTGCATCATTAGCCGTTACCACTGGACCACCACTGCTTTTTTGCAGAAGTATATTATGATGAAGTATCTTATAATCAATGGTTTGGTCACCAGTTTTATTAAAGAAAATCCCGATTAATTTCATAATCTTCCCTATTTAATTAATATATTCACATAGTAGGGGCCTTGCAATAATTTGAGAGGCGAGACAAGTGTCCGTACGTCAGTAATATGTCGCACAGCTCCTAAACTAACTATAGCGTAGTCGGGGAGCTCGGCATTACAAGTAATTACTCGCTTTTAATTAAACGACTGAATCAAGCTGTCTCCTGCACTAGCTCTACTGACGGAGCTAATGAACTAAATAAAGATATGTTGCTTTTTATTCTTAGTTTTGTTTCGTGACGTTTTATTTAAGTGCTCTTATTAACTTGAAGTAATTTAGTTTGAAGAAAATTGGAACTTAATAGCTGGTATTGAGAATAAAACTTTTGGTGTGCCTTAAAAAACTTCTTCCAAAAAAATATCTCAGGATACGTGGAAATAACAATAAATAAATCTATTGATTAACTTCTAAAACGAACAATAATACTACAACTATTCTGTTTATAAAATAAGATAGTTAAATGTCCATAATAATTTTATTTGGTACGAAACACATGCGTTTTTTATTATTGGTTAGAATTCCTGATAATGAAAAGACTACTCTTTTCTTCTATAGCCGTATTCTTCTTTGACTTGAGCTTCCATTACCTAATTCATTTTTTGTTTGCCTGGTCATAAACTGAAAAGTTAAAACTATAAAAAATATTTTACCGCCTAAAAAAAATTCCCTAACATAAAAACATACCACAACCAGAAACCACCTCACTATCTAAACTAAATAAACTTGTAACCCTAAAAAGATTACCTCAGAAGATTTTCCAAGATAGCCGAACACCTTAACCCTCCCCGCGACGTCAATCGGTACCCTTCAGCAATTACGGTCCAACAGGCCCCATCAGACTGTAATTTTCCACGCCACTTGGCTTAATTAGGTCAAACGTCCGTCCCTTGGGCTCTCGGACACAGTTTAAGACGGCTCAGGCTTTAAACTGGGCCTTAAACCGTCTTACGTCAACAAATGCCTTGTTTTGATAAAGGCCTTCCAGATTAATATAAGGAGATTATTTTGTTCAAGATTTTTTGTTTAAGACGATATTAATTAGAGTGAAAATAGACTTCATAACTAGGAAGAAAATCTGGAACATAAAAAAACATAAAGCATTTTCCCGAATAATCATTCTCACTATTTACAAAGTGCTCCTTCAAAAATCTTAAACTGATTCAACGTATTATTTTAACTGAGTAAAACATCACGTTAAACTCCTTAAGGATAACCCCAGGGGATATTTCCCAAATTGCCGGAAAAGAGAGGTAACAACTGAGATGGAGATTAACACAAGCAAAAATTAAAGTCGAATCACCAATTTTAGTAAATGATTTAAACATAATCCAAATAGTAACAAAGGACCATTATAGTAACATAATGGAATATTGTACGAGTAAGAATCATGATATTTTATATTAGAATGTTTTTTTTTTTTTATTCTGTGGGAAAATCATCTTATGACATCCCCCGCTCTTGGGCGGAACGGGAGATAGTGTCAGACTTTTACTGACTAAAAACCCACTCCTGTTCCTTCGTTGCCTTCGTCCCAGGGCCCCGGGTTTCGCTTTCACACTACCCGTGGCCCCAGTAGGCTTCGACCCTGCAGGGCCCCTACTATGATAATATCCTGCACAAGGCAATGATTTGGTATAATCTATAGTAGTCTCAATATCAAATGACAAAAGTCTTAATTGACACATCAGCACGGGCTTCCTTTTCAGAAATTCCCCGTGGAACTAGCGAGCATCATCCTTGCTGGGCTGGATTCAAAAATAAATCTGAAAAGAAGTAGAAAAGAAAATCGAATGAAACTAACGGAAATAAAATTGCGAAATAATATCATTGAGCGGCGAGACAATACTTCGTGCCGCTGCCAAAAGCACTACCATTATCGTAACATTAGGAAGCAGTGTCGAATCTATAACCCGGGCTATGCAAATGTCCCGAGAAGGCATCCAGCGCAGCACCGTCCCAGCAGCAGTAGTTAACACCAAGAGTTGTAATTCACGCGATAAATAACACATTTCATTCGTATTTGCATTCGTCGCTAAGGCGGAAATTGCTTGCAAAATCTCGACCCCGACGTATAATGGCATTAACGAGTTTCCGTTTCGGTGGATGCGGTACTTTAGTTTGGATATTGAGTCTGTTTACTGTGCTCTAAATGGCGCATGCTCGTAAGTATAAGGTTTAAACCAATATATGATGTAAATATGTAGTGTGTAAGACAGGCTTTGTTTTTGTGTAAAAAATAATAATTCCAAAGTAAAATGTCTTAGATAGTAAATGTATCTTTATGTTGTGGTCCTTTGGATAAAGTCAATAACAGTTTCATAAATTCAAAGTAGTTTACAATACTTTATTACAATTATAACTAATAGTCTAACCTGACAATGCCTCCGATAATCGTACCAAAATTCAACCAAACCCACCTAAAGAAACATTTCCTAATATTACCGCATCCTCGCAGCAGCGCATCGCCTCCGCTACATCCAGCGGTTGCATTCCAATGAGATGCAAATGCTAGAAGCGGCTGCGGTGGGGAGGCGCTCCCGTAGAAATTTGCGGAACACTGTTTGCCGAAATTTCACTGTGCAGGTAACTGCGACCGTGGCCGCGTGGTACGCTCGATACGTACAAAGCCTAATTCTCTAAGCTCCTCACCTAGAACAGACCAAATAGTTGACTTAACATGTTAACAGCGACACTCACTTTTGTAT
The DNA here is from genome assembly GCA_949316375.1 of Mythimna vitellina. Lineage (NCBI taxonomy): Eukaryota > Metazoa > Arthropoda > Insecta > Lepidoptera > Noctuidae > Mythimna > Mythimna vitellina. The sequence goes on from OX438698.1 coordinate 24,013,154, forward strand.
TTTTTCCATTCCTGCAGCACGGGGTCTTTAAGACCTCGTTTTATAACTATTATTATGACGGCAAGGGGCTCATTAGACCCCGTGACGTTTAAGGAACTACTAAGCGTTTTTTTGGCTAAGTGCGGTATGAAGCCAAAGTAACTTTGTATATTATGTAGATCCACCACTGCATTCTGTTTTAAAAGAACATCTTTGGTATGGGCATATTCATCTTTTTTATAAAATACATTAAATTAAAGTTATGGTGGAAGAGAAGACTATGTTTTTCTTAGCTGCACCGAAAGGAAGACTCGTACGAGGCGCATTAGACCTCGTTCCGTTTCTGACAATAGAAAGACCAGAGTTATTTCTAGTATTAAACTATGTAGCTTATCAACAAAGCCGTAATTAGATTCTCGAATGCAATTAGGAATGCTGTGCAGCCTAATTCGAAACATAATCACTGTTCGCTTGATTAACCTGAGAGACCATCATGTATTGACAAGCTTATTACAATTTAGTCAATACAGTCCCCCTTTCATTAAATAGGCCATATTGGATTTATCTTTGTGCAAAAGGTCTCACTTGCCTTATTAAAGAATTGGAATCATTATTATCAGTTTTAACTGTGTTCACACAAAATAAATGGCTGTGACCAGTTTACGTAACATTTTTTGATGATTAATTGACACTCAAGTATACCGAAATACAATTACCCAGTATGTATATCTAGCTCTGAAGCCACCATTTAATTTAATTCGATTTTTAATGCAAACAATGTGTTTTACAATGTCTTAAAAAAAGCTAAACAAGTTCACATCAACCCTGTCAGGCACGACAATTTCATAAAACAGTTTTATTTAATTATTTTAAAACTATAAATACAAATGAAATGAAATACAAATGTCAATATAGAAGTAGGTAATTAATTGTCAAAGTAAATTCAATGACGATGTCAAAAAATAAAATCAAAATCATTTTAAAACGTATCAATTCAGGCTCAATAGAACTATCACACAAATTCATGAAACAATAATTTAAATAAATAGGTTTTCATGGCAATATAAGCAAAGCTGGCCTAGATAAAAACTAAAAACAAAACGCGTTATTTTTATAATCCTGGTCCATTTTCAGGAGTGGAGGCTGAAAATTTCCGAGTTCAGGTGAGTGTGACGCTGAAACGGCTCTGCAGCAATCGATAGCGTGAAGTTAATGCTGCGTGCTGTTAGGATGAACTGGCTACGTTTGTGTTTTAGTTTAGTTCAAAATAAAGTTTATTAGCTCGTTTGATATTAAAACAGTACATCTATTAGGCCTTAGGTTTTACGACAGAAGGACCACTTGTTATTCTTCAAATCCCTTCTTCACAATCTTTCCAATTCTATAATTATTAAATAAATTATATTATTTAGGCAGAACGTCTATAAGGACGAATCTTGACCGACTCCCTTGGACCCCCGTTTCACCCCTATAGGAGGTGAATTTTGGAATACCCTTTCTTAGTGTTTGCTTCCGTCATAAAAAAAATCTTGTGCAGTATTTTAGGCTTCTTGTTCTGGTAGTTATATGTCAGTCAGTCATTCTCCTTTTTTATATTATATGTATGTATAGATAAATGCTTTGAATCGAGTTTAAAAGCAATTTAAATGGTCGTTATGTACTGTAGTATCGTGGTCCACCTAGTATAATTCGCCTAAGTATTATATTGAAGTGTACCTATTCATAAACATTTGTCTCAGCTGCTGAGTTGATACCAGGCAAAAAGGCTCTATTTTCTAGTTAAACATTTTCCTTTTTATCGTTTTCCTGGAACCTGACCATTACGCTAGAGATCGTAGTAATTTGCAATCTTCTGTGAACAAATGCAAATTAATTAAAATGTAATTCGACACGTGTTTTGCCTTTAAACGAAACTCCCAAGACGGCTGTCTGATGGAGATGGGAAGCTTGCTTATATTGGAGAATAGGAAAAAGAAAACAATAGCTGTACTAGGAAAATAGTTACTCATTCTGTGAGACACACAGAGTCAGAGACAGAGAGAGAGAGAGAGTCCAGGTCAGTTCACTGATGAATGGAAGGATAGACCGTTTAAATGTCTGGTGATTTACGAATAGACTGAGTGACAGGCTATCTACACTACTCTAATATGACAAAGAGGATTTTTTAAAACCTCTTTATTATCTTCCTCTCTTTATCTTCTTTTTAAAAACCGGGAAAATTATCTTATGACATCCCCCACTCTTGGGCGACTTTTACTGCCTAAAAACCCACTCCTGTTCCTTCTTTGCCATTGTTCCAGGTTTCCGGGGATCTCTTTTGCATCACCCATGGCCCCAGGAGGCTACGACCCTGTTGGGCCCCTACGGTTGCTGACATAATAAAGAGATAAAGATTGTATAGTGTGTTATTTGTTTTATTTTCGTAGGAATTAATCCCTGAAAATACTGGTCCGATTGCTAAAATTTTTTCACCGATAGAAAGCTGCTTTATTCCTGAGTAACACGGGCTATATTTTATGTACGCGGGCGAAGCCGCGGCCAGGAGCTAGTTTATAGTATTTGTGTTATTTTATTTTTGCCAGCTGTGCTCCGCGGTATCACTTACTTCTTGGTCACTGCTCCGCTCGTTTTGGTCATAACATGTAATTATATAGCTTACCTATGGTCTCGATAAAATAAGCTATCCAACATTTTCTCAATTCGAACCGAGATTACCGCTTTAAAACAAAAAACTGTTCAGTTTTATAATGTTAGTAAAGATGTGCTTCACATAGTTTGTGCCTAATCAGTATGATTGTTAGTTTGACGTTCTGATTAAATAAATAAACCGTCAAATACACTAAATACTCGTAGTATTACGATTTATCATAGCATAGCATAGTCGGCCTTATAATGTTCCCACTGCTGGGACTCAGGCCTCCTCTCTAGGAGAGGGAATGGGCCGTAATCTACCTCGCGGGCCCAGTTCGGGTAGGTGGATGTCACATGTCTTCGAATTTTTGGTTCTAGGACATGCCGGTTTCCTCACGATGTTTTCCTTTACCGTTTTAAGAGCAGCGGTGATGAAATAAATTACACAAAGGGATATATTACGATTTATTGCATCATAATAACGCAAAGATCGAAAGAAGCTTCGATGCAAAGATCAATCCACTGATTGATTTAAATTGTACTCAAAACAAATTCATTTAACTGTGTTAAATGAAAGAAACCATTATATTAAAACTACCCTTTTGTTCCCGTATCAAAAAACCCGGTATACTCGCCTGCTATGACGAGTATACCCAACTATTGTAAGTATATTTTAATGGCGTGTTCTATTATAGCACAGCTGCAGATTGCAAGATTACTTCGCGATTGGAAATAAATAAAAACGATGGCCGCGCCCGTCTCGCTCGGCGCTGCCGCTGGGTTCCGCGGCATTGTCGAATAAAGCTTTCGTTTTATGATTTTAATATTGCTCTTTTTGTGAAGGTATTTTTATGTGATTTTATGTTTGATAGTGTTTTAACTGCACTGATTTAAAATGGCTTTACTTTACTTTCAAAATGGGTTTTTTAGAGGCCTTCTCTCGCCCTACGGTGGACGAGAGGGCGTGCCAGACTTTTACTGACTAAAATTCACCTGTGTCTTTTTTATTTTAAAGTGGGAACATTTAATGTCTTCACACTTTCTAAGATGGAACGAGAGGGCGTGAAACCCACATGTGTCTTTCAGTTGCCTTTTGTGTTATAGGATCACTCTTTCGAAAATTCCTGCAACAGCCCTCGGCCTCGACTACTAGGCCTCTTCAGTTTTCCTGATATCTCTTTAAGGCACACGCAGAAGACTATATTCCGTCGACTCGGGCCTGGTTCTTACTAGTCGGATAGATGACGAGCCGTCTATTGATCGTCGCCAGCAAGGCCGTGCCTCAGTAGGCTGAAATTGCCCTGCGAATCCTGACACCCGGGGTGTCTACTTCGGTGGCGGCTGGGGTTCGTTCCCTCATGGTTGCTTCCTTCTTTCACTCACATTACTGTTTTACAGAGGAAGGCACATTCCCTTTCACTGCTGACCATGGCCTGGACCAGGGCTGGGCGCGAGAGCTCCGCAATCGATCGCCTCCATATATTAAATATGGGCACTCTACCGATAAGTTTTTGTATATACAGCAATTTTCTTTGTAAAGACTTTCTTAACACCTAAAACCTGTCACGTGTTTTTAAAAGGAAGCATTTTCTTTAAAAACTATTTCCTGAAGTTTTAATACAATACTTCAAACTAAACAATCAATGGTACAACATATATGTGTATAATAGTTTGGTATATCAATACAGACACGTAATTGAAAATACGAGTAGCACTGCAATCAAAATATTACCAATAATAATTATTCCACTCGCCGATCATCGCAGGAAGTTCGCTTACTCGTGATGAAGACAAAGGACCATTGAATGTAGGCACATTCTGATTCTGTAAGTTTTTTACCAATTGGTCATGTGTTGCATTAACAACTTTTTTTAAATTATATAAACTAGTGCATGACTGCGATCCTACATGATGGTAAGCAGTGATGCAATCGTTGATGGTGAGGCGTTTATGATGAGCCTTATCACTCTAGCCTTGAAGACACTTAAATTATAATCAGAAGGGAAGACCACAGCAGGTAGATTGTTCCAGTCCTTCGATGTACGCGTTATAAACGAGGAGGAGTAACGCTTTGTCCGGATCGCAGAAGTTTCAACAACTTAAGGGTGGACACTCGCCGTACGTTAACTGTTCTCATTTTGAAATAATAATAATAATAATAGTAGTAAACATACTTATTGAATACACTTCATTGTACACTTATTTTTAATAATGTTTGTTATGTATTTTTTATTTATGTAGTGTACAATAAATAATAATAATATTGATATTTTTCCCAAAAATTTCAAGATACATAACTTCAACGTGGTCTCAAACCCTAAACTAAGACAATCTGTAAGATAGGGGTTGAGGTTTAGTTAATGACTTTTTGTCCGCTAGAGGGCGTTACTTTAAATTTGAGCAATATTTTGGAAACGTACAAGTGAAGCCCTTTCAAATAACATCAAACACGGCGTATTTATCCCCTTTTTTATTTTTAACAAATTATTTTTGTCCGCTAGAGGGCGCTATATCGAGTTTTGTGATACGTCACGTAACCTATGTTTAGCGGACAATTAAGGCGGTTCTAACGATACCTCATAAGTTAAGTTCCGATAAGTAAATTAGGAGCTATGAGGGAACACATGATAATACTTATATACATACATATATAGCTTGTCAAAATCATAACCCTCCGTAGTCGGGAAAAAAGCAAAGAACACCCATAATAGTAAATATTAATACTGAAGATTAAACCGCGTTTTCCTAGAACGCATAAAAAATACAGGCAAACATGTTTGAGGTTGTTAAAAGTTTACTATTTCTGTGTTACAAATAATATATGCTTAGCTTTAGCATTTGCGAAATAAAATCTACATTTACAATGAATTCTGAAGACTGTCGGAGACTGATCTAAAACTCTTCTTGTTTAAACAATACTATGAAGCCATTATAGTAGGTAAGACTTAATTATACTCTTTGAAAGAAACCTTTCAAAGGCTTCGAGACAAAAATTTGAAACAAAGAAACAGGATGAACTTCCGAAGACGTATTGTAGTCGCAATGAATATTGAAACTGTAGGAATTTGTAATACCTAAGTGGAACCTTGTCGCTGTCGTTGGATAAGTGCTCAAGACTTCAATGATTGAAACTGACTTTAGTTATTTTGTAGAATACTTCAGTAGCCACTATGTCTGCAGATTTGTTAGGTATTGGCGAGGCCGTGATAGACACGGTAGATATCTTTATCAAACTTGAGCTGGTAGCCCTTCAAAACCGTTACTTCAGCTCAATTTGATTGTATCATTCTGTACTATTCTTTTCTTTTACCTGCTGAACATATTTACTCGATACAGACAGAACAAAACAACAGCAAATGCTGTTTTGTTCTGTGAATAAATATTTTCTATTCTATTCATTATTTCTATCTTCTTTGAAAGTTTATATTGTTACTGAAATAGGTCTTTAGGTTTATGGGTGAATTTTCTGGATGGTTGCAGGGTCTCTTGCAAGGTAGGGAGCCTCTTTGCCAGCCAACCACCATGGGATTCGGATTTAAACCGGCCTTGCTCACACACACGAGTGGCGCGTGGAGCTGAAACGCCGGGGCGAATAGGGCGCGATAAGCTTCGGCGTGGTGGACTGAGCTCTGGCAGGTTTTCAGGGTGGTATAAAAGCAGCGGCCGAGAGACGTTAGTGCGGTGAGCAGTCTATTTTATCCTCAGTAGCCGGCTCCAGCACCACATCTCAAGAACGTCAATCTTTTTACGGTGTTTTTGTTGGATCGTCCATGTTTCAGCTCCATACAAGAAAATAAGGAATATTGAGGATCTCATTAAGCCTTGGCGTTTTTGGTTATACGGCGATCTATCCATACCTTCGTGAGATTCTCCACGGTTGAACATGTCATCGATTCTATCGAGCCAAAAGTATGGAATCCAGCCAAAATAAGGGGGTGGACCCAATAATCTCTTTTAAAACGGCCTATTTTTTTCTTATACTTCATATAAAAATAACACAACGTAATCTGAGAATATTTACTTCCACAGCTTGTGCTTCACTGAGCAACAAATTTTAGATTTTTGTCCTCTGCAGATAAAAGTCCCTAGTCTGAGTTGGAATTTATAGATAAAAGCATACAAATCAATCTACTTACAACATTTCGCAGATAAAATTGAATAAGAAATTCTCTCAATTTTCACTTAAAAGTGTATTCCAAACATATATTTACGATTTAGGTGCATTCATGGAAGTTCTAAGAGTTTTAACCGACAAAAATTAGAGTGATTTATGTAGTACGACCATGTAGTGTAGTGTTGTAGCTTCGTAAATTGTGCGGGTATGTGCCTGGCTTGCAAACGCTGGTGAAATGGCTTGTATTGATCAATGGCTCTCCTGTGCGTTGAAGTCGACATTCTTGGGATTTAGTGGTTCAGATGAATGCATTGGTTTTAAGGAATAAAATGTTTAGGTATTTGGGAATGTTATTTAAGCGTACAGGAAAGGATTACAGTTTCCGTTTTTCGAGATCGTCATAATAGTTTTGTCGCTGTAAAAAGTTCTTTCTTCCATTTTAACAAAGGAGCAATTATTATTCTTATTCTTATTTTATTTATTGTATATTATAATTTTACAATTAATTAAAAATTGGACAGCTGATGTAAAAAGGCGAGCTTTTCTACAGCAAACCTTATATTTGTAAGAAATTTTATATAAGAGGATAACTCAAACAAATGAACAACAAAAAGTTTACATAAATCAGATCACACTTATAACTTTTTTTTTTTTTTTTATTCTCAATAGGTTCGCGCTTGACCGCCATCTCACCTGATGGAAAGCGATGATGCGGTCGACGATGGAACGCGCTTACCTAGAAGTAACCTATTCGCTCTTGACTTAAAGATTACCGGGTTGTAGCTATCAGGAAACACACATTTCGGCAAGGAATTCCACTCCTTAGCTGTACGCACAATGAATGTGTTCCCAAAACGTTTTGTGCGTATAGGTGGAATGTCCACCATGTACCGGTGACGCGTTGCCGTACGCCTGGTGGTCCGATGATGGAACGGGCTAGGCGGAATTAGGTTATGCAATTCCGACGCACACTCCCCGAAATGCAACCGGTAGAAAACCGACAGGCTAGCAACTCGGCGCCGATGCTCAAGACTTTGGAGCCTCGACTCAACGAGTGCATCATTATTAACTTATTATTAACTTATCTTTATGTTTTCAATTAAGAAACTGTCAGTGGCAACTTTGAGTCTAAAACTTTTATAACCGATATTTCATGTAGGTACTTAATTGGCAGTGATGGGAAAAAAAGGTTCTGTAGTGGCGACCGCGTAGCCTCGGCTTCCTATATGTGGGACCGATACCCTGGTGAAGGCCGTAGAAGTGCCGCGCACGAGATCAGTCGCTGAGGCGACGCTAGGAAAGGTAAATGTGCCACCTTTCCTCTGAAATGATGATGATGATATCATTGTTAAGCGTAAAACATGCCTCATCAGTTTCAAATAAAGGCTATTCCATCCAACCGTTTACTTCGACAGAGCTCTTAACTTAATTCCGTGGCGCGAGCTCAAATTATTCAGTTCGTAATAATTAATTACTTGGCCCAAGACACGCCATTGTGAAGAATTCCTCGAGAACTACCGTCTTCTTTTGTTTTAGTTGGTCTGTAGTTTAGTATCAAATAGATTTCTTGAAAAATGTTTGAAGAAGAAAATGTGAAGACGAGAACACGACTACCAAGAACAAGATTTAGAAGGCTTCAGTTTGATAGAATATTTTATCAGTAATAATGCTTGTCAAAATCTAATAATAATAGTTATATGGTAACCATGAAACTTTAGAAAGCCACTTTGTCTAGAGTTCCAGACCTTGTTAATATTTTTTTTTCCACTAAGGAGCGTTTTGGAAAATAACTAATACCTATTGATTAACACATTTCTTTTAAACTAGGTATTTGTTTCTTATGAATAGAAAAATGGATATAGCATGGAAAACCGTTAAAACACATTTTTCTTTGTTAGGGTTAGGTTACACCGAGACGCGACGCGACGTGACGCTGCGCGAAAAGCGACTCAAAATATAATTTTATATCTATTACACGAAAAGATTTATGTTTCAGATCGAAATGACTCGCGTCGCAGCGCGTCGTGATGCAACGTATTCTGAATTCTCACAATGAAATGTGTATCTTTTCGTGTAGTAAATAAAGTTATATTTTGAGTCGCCGTTGCGCAGCGTCGCGTCGCGTTGCGTCTCGTTGTGAACTGACCCTTACCTTCAAAATGTTCCAAGCTGTTAATAATAGTATTAACTGAAAATCCTTTACTAATCTATCCGTTTTAACAGTTTTTAGGGTTCCGTACCCGAGGGTAAAACGGAACCCTATTACTAAGACTCCGTTGTCCGTCCATCTGTCTGTTTGTTTGTCTGTCACCAGGCTGTATCTCATGAACCGTGATAGCCAGACAGTTGAAATTTTTACAGATGATGTATTTCTTGAAACCCCGTGCCCTGGGATGAACGCAACGAAGGAACAGGAGTGGGTTTTTAGTCAGTAAAATTCTGACACTATCTCTCGCTCCACCCAAGAGCGGGATTTGTCATAAGATGATTTTCCTACCCGAAAAAAAAGTAGATGTGTTTCTATTGCCGCTATAACAACAAATAACAAAAACAGAATAAAATAAATATTTAAGTGGATCTTGTTAAATACAAAAAATTTGATGTTTTTGCCGTTTTTTGCTACGGACGGTACGGAACCCTTCGTGCACGAGTCTCACTTGCACTTGGCCGGTTTTCCTTTTTACGTCTGCCTTAGAAAATATGAAACATTGTCATTTAATGACGTGACTTTTAGCCATACGGTGATAAAGACATTACTCACGTTACCAATTCCACTTTGACAATTTAGCCTATATTATTAAAATACCTAAAACAGGTAATGTTAATATTCTCAGTACGTGCAGGTAGTAGAACATTCGCTAATATGGTACCGTTTAATTCGGCACATTACCATTGGCCACTCGGGCCGAGGGAAATTCCTCACTTCCGGGACCGCTGCCGGCTTTTCATGAGAAACGCCTGAAGATACTAATTTCCGGTTCGTGAAAAGCCTACGGGAGGTTTTTGTTACTTTGTTAAATGTATATTTTTCAATATTTCTTCTTTCTTGATAAGACTGCTGACGCTGGAATTTAATATGCAAATTCAGACATTATAGGATGTTTATACCTGTGTGGGCTCACAAATTGTAGTTCTTCATAACAATAACTTTCCAATATTAACTAGAAAAAAGTATGACATAAAAGTAGTCAAGTGTGCTACGGTACGTCTATAGCAACATCACATAGATAAAAATATGTACATAGAATATTTCTAGTGTGGGCATAATTATGCTTATTTGCAACAAATTCTTTTATGAATGTATTTATTGTTAACCAAGCATTTTCCCCAATCCCTGCTAGAAATCAAAATACCCTACATTACACCTTAAATTGCCACGACTTTTCTCCATACTCCACAAAACTGCATATTCCCAACACCATTAAACGAACGTCTGTACTCCGCACAGTGTACCTCGGCAAAGAATCACGTTTTCTATGCGGCCCGGGCCGTGAACAGGAAATTAGAGCCTGCGGCCTCAACGAATGGATTTCCGGAGGCAAGTGGCCCGGGCCTTTATTTAACTTTTATTGTAGTGGCACGAGCAATTGTTGTTCTGCCTGATTTTAACGGACAATTTAAGTGAAGTTGGGATTTATATTGCTGTTATTTGACAGACGCTCTTGTGTGTAGGTTTGCTCGTTGAAAGAACAACATGTGTGTCTGCGCAGCAGCTGCTAGACCGAGTTTGTTTTTGTTGGAATCATGTTGAGTTTGTTAGATTTTGTTTCGAATCTCAGTAAGTAATTAAGTTGGCTTTGTGTTTATTGCCTAAAACTTAGTTTCTGCTACGCGTTTACATTTGAATAAGACATCACAAGAATAAAAGATTGATTATAATGTTTTGTAACTTGTGATTTCTTTCTCCGGGACTCAGTGTTTTTTTACGCTTCGATTGCTCTTTTCTGATTATTTCGAATCTTTTCTCCAAGACTCGTCAAGTTAAATTAAAAATGATATTTATTTTGTGAATATTTAACTTAATATTAACTTTTTATGAAATTTTTTTCGTCAATTTAAACTAGATCAGGTCGGTGTTTCCTAGCTAATTACCCTGAGAAGAAACACCGAAACAAACTCCAAAATCTCTTTTAAAGTCCATACAGCAAACATGTAATGGTTAAATAATATGAGGACCATGCGGATTGGCGTCTGAGATGCTCTTTTGAGGAAAGAACCACACAGATTTGGGTGGACCTATCTAGTCAGTGCAAGCATTTGTCAGTATTCGTGTAGCTCAAGTCCTGAATACTAAGGAGCTCAACTTTCATCACAAAGTTTCAATTCCTTTATACTTTTTGTTGGCCTACCTACTAAATTGTCCTTTAATATTGTTTTTGCACGTTATAAATCACTAGTCTCAGCTTTCAATTACACTGGATGCAGGTGGATAGCAATATCTTGCATACAGCTACTGAAGTTAGGTAACCACACATCTTACCTAAAATAAACCATATTCACAATGGTAATTTCTCATTATAACTGAAAGCAGTAAACAAATAATAAGAGAGCTGGAAATAAATGAGCTCATGAGTATATTTATAGCTGGATTTGACGATCCGACCCGCGGGTGACGTACGCTCCATAGTTTGGGGATGAGTGAAGCGGTGGCCGGTGCAAAGGTTCTGTAGAGTCAATGTATAACATTAGCTCCGTAGCTTTTTTATAACTATCAACCATCGGCTTCCAGTGGCAGCTTCCCAGACCTTCCCAACCCAGTCACTAGGCAACACAACAATATTCTTTAGATTAACCGATGGTCAGACTTTCTGGCGTCTGACTGCCTGTAACGACTGTCAAGAATCTACGAATGTCAACCGAGACCAACAGCTTTACGTGCTTTCCGAGGCACGGGGTGTCAGTAATGTCATAGATAAACTTAGTCCATGTATCACAAAAATCTGTAAATATGTCTAGTTTTGGTTTATTGAATTTATTTTCAAAGTTGAGTTACCAGAAAGTCTTGTTAAAGTGACATTTTATCAGAGATAACAGTTGCTAATTAATGATTTGTCGTTCAAAATATCACATGTCGAGTCCATAAATGAACTTTTGGACAGTCTTTATCGCTGATACAGTACTACTCCAAATTAGTCCTCAGGGTAGTTTAAATTGGAGAGAATTATTTTCTTGAAAGGTAACATAGGTCTAACCCTTCGAGGATTTAGAAGTTATGATGTGATTAGTTTTGCAATTCAATAATAAAGTAATATTAACGAATAACCTAAGCATAATTTATCGGTTAAAGCTCCACATGTGACATAAATGGCCACGTTGAGTGGCATTTTGATATTACTAAATTAAATTCGTGTGAATATTTCATACAATAAAATATCAGCCATTTCTATATCGCCAAATATAATGACGGCTCAATAATTTTGATATTTTGACAGTTATTCATGTGATCATAAAATCAAAATTATTGGATGTGAAATTAGAGAGTTTCAAAACCAATACTAGCTATTATAAGGACAGAAATGTCAATTTCTCTAAAATAGAAGCCTGAAAACAATTTGATAGATCTACTTCAAATTAAATATCACGTTTGGATCCACGACGGCCACAAAGCATACGGAACCCCACAACTACGCAGCACACAAATTACGCAGTCCCACCGCGTCCACTGAAAAATCTTCGTGAATTTATTTCTGCACATCCCCGACATTAAAATCCAGGCCAAAGGCTTTTTGTTATTATTTGCCCCAGAAAATGTTTCTAGCATCGAACCACACTGATGAATTTTAAGTGGGCAATCACTGTTTTTTTCATTGTACACTATTTATTCTTTTGAAAGCATTTGAAAAGGATTGATTGTTTCTATTCCCATCTATGGTTGATTTTCAGTTTCTATTTCTTTTCATTTTGTTGTGTTTTTATCAGCCTTAGGCGTATTTAAGTATTCATGAAAAACCAAACTTGTGTCGTGTTGTTAGGTAACTTTTTCTACAATATTTTTTTGCTGTGATTGGGTCGAAGTACATACACTCCTATCTAGACTTTTAGAAATAGTTTTGTCAAGAAAATGAATATTTTAGATGGAAACTTACTTTTTTTGTCATATAATCTTGATTTCTATTTAAATAAACTGTTCGATACACATTCTCTAAAGAGTTTGCTATACAGAGTAAAACGGAAAGATAATGTCTTATTTTAGAACTGCTTCTGCTCATCAAAACGATCAAAAGGAAGATGGAGTCAAGTCCCCCTAAAAAACATTTTGAAACTTCTGTACCTACTAATTTTGATATCATTATTTTTCATATAACCGCTCTTACGCGATTATGACGTTCAAAATTTTTCATTAGATATTTTGGAAACGAAGTATCTTGTGGATATTATCTAGGCTTCTATTGAAATCAATTTATAAATATGTTTGAAACCTTAAAGGATTACCTTTAACGACCTCTGAAAATCTGCTGTTTTGCATGAACTTTGACACTTCATAATTTACGCAAAAATTTAAAAAGTCAAAAAGGTATAAAAATAATATAATATTCCACAACTATCACACAACGCCATTTAATCCTAAGCTAAGCAGAGCTTGTGTTATAAGTACTAAACAACTGATAAACATCCTAGTTATAGATAAATTATACCCAGACACAGAACAAATTATCGTGCTCATCACACAAACATTTGTCCTGGATGGGAATCAAACCCACGACCTTTGGTACAGCAGTCAGGGCCACTAACTACTAGACAAGTCAATAAAAGCCCTGCAAATTTAATCAAGATTCTGAATGTCGCAATTTTTTTCAAAAACTTTAAAGCGTTTAAAAAAAACACGTATTTCCAGGAATAAGTTTTGTAATATATTCGAGTAAATCACTGTATTACCGAATACTAACAGAGTTTTCAGGCGTTATCTCTCTTTTTTCGCGTTGCCTTTTCGTCAAATATGATGCGTTGCATTGCGTTAGATGAAGTAACAAGCTCTTAAACCATGCTCGATGTTGACGATAGGCGAATGAAACGGACCTTCTTAAGTATTGTATTATTGGTTGATTCGTGCTTAATCACTATATCACCCGATGGAAAGCGGCGATGTGGTCGATATTGTAGCATGCTTACCTAGAAGTAATCTATTTACTCTTGACTTAGATACCGCCAGGCATAGCTGTCAGCAAACACAGACTCCGTTAGGGTATTCTCTTTAGCTGTAATTCTTGTAAGCTGAGACCAGTGGTGGCCGAGTGGTATCGGCCCCGACTTACGAGTTGTAGGTTGCGGGTTCAAACCCAGCCAGGCGAATTACTTTGTGTAACTTATTTCATCACCACTGCTCTCAAAACGGTGAAGGAAAACATCGTGAGGAAACCGGCATGTTATAGAACCAAAAATTCGAAGACGTAGCATAGCATAGCATAGTCGGCCTTATAATGTTCCCACTGTTGGGACTCAGGCCTCCTCTCTAGGAGAGGGAACGGGCCGTAATCCACCACGCGGGCCCAGTGCGGATTGGTGGATGTCACATGTCTTCGAATTTTTGGTTCTAGGACATGCCGGTTTCCTCACGATGTTTTCCTTCACCGTTTTGAGAGCAGTGTTGATGAAATAAATTACACAAAGTAATACGCCTGGCTGGGTTTGAACCCGCGACCTACAACTCGTCAGTCGGGGCCGTTACCACTCGGCCACCACTGCTCTCACTCGGCCACCACTGCTCTCAAAACGGTGAAGGAAAACATCGTGAGGAAACCGGCATGTTATAGAACCAAAAATTCGAAGACGTGACATTCATAAACCCGCACTGGGCCCGCGTGGTGGATTACGGCCCATTCCCTCTCCTAGAGAGGAGGCCTGAGTCTCAGCAGTGGGAACATTATAAGGCCGACTATGCTTGTAATCTGTACGTACAAATGAATGTGAATCCAAAATTATCTTTTTAAAAACGGCAATTTCACAGGCACCTATTATTTTACATGTTTCTAAAATAGTTTCGTTGTTCTTGACCCCGTAACAGCTTCGTGGTTGCTTCGGTACGTTTTCAGTAATCTGAATAATAAACACTAAAATCTAGTTAAGATTTAAATAACCAGATCAAAATCCTGAATCCCATAAACAGAACATAAAAGAGTTTCGCGGAGACACCGCGTATATAAACACATTTGGGTAGGCAATAAAGGAGAATGCCGATGTATTCGCACGAGCCAGGCGTGCGTGCGTCTATGAATAATATATAGTGAATCTTACGGAGCATAATATTAGCCTACCGACGCCGCTTTTAAACAGTTTCTTTGGATGTTCTGATATGGGATAATAAAGTTATTGAGCTGAACTAGCTGGAAAATACTATGTGAGGCAATTGAATAGAATACCTAGGTATTTCAATTCAAATAAACCAATATGTCTACCTACACAGTGTGTGCAATGAATACTGATAGTTTCAATTACCTAATGTATGTTATTTATTGATGCACACATAACACACTTATAAAAGAAAATTATGCATAGAGAGAAGAGCACCAGCAACTGCTTAATCTAAACTAATATTACACTCACAGAGAAAAACTACATTTGTTTGTAAAAGATTTTATTTAATTTATTTTTCTTTAAAAACCTTGCCTCACAATAGGAAATACTCCTGTATCGTGGGTCTGCTCATCAACTCACATCCACTAGACATCTAGACCCAGAACAATTATCTGTCGGGCAAACAAACATTTGTTACACACGAGAATCGAACCCGCGACGTGCAGTGCAGCTGCCAATTGACTGCTAATTCACAACCCTGCCGTGTTCGTACTCATCGTAAAATCGGATGAACTTGTGGGCAGGACCTTTTTTATTTCATTTAATTATATATTTTTTTACAATTTTAAGGTAGACAATTACAGTAACTAAACAAAAACAATTGCCATAAACATAAATTACTTAAACCATCAGGTGGGATCGCAGTCAAGCACTCGTTTATATCAATTAAATAAAAATATAAAACAAAATGTACATCAATCCTTATAGTAACAGTACTTCTTTTTTATTCAAAGAATTTAACAGCAGTTTTCTGTTGCGCCGTCAATGAACTCTTCCTTTTCAGATTTAATCAGTGAATATTTTTGCTTTAGAAAACATATTCCTTTTGTGTTCTATCTGAACTCACTGACTCATTAAGTCAATACACGAATCAGTCCAAAACTATTCAAACGAGACTAAATTAAAAATTAACAAACATAATTTGAAAAGTTCTACGAAATACGTTTAGACAACAAAATACATATCTCTAAGAAAAAATACAAAATATCTCAGTGAGACAGAGATAAATAAGCCAATATGGGGCACATTTAGCCCATATGTGGTGTAATAAAAGCACTAAGACATGTGCTCGTCCCGCGGTTCCCTTTGTCGCGTGTAATGCGATTTAAAACACGAACATATGGCTGCATTGGAGGTATGCTCTTTGTGAAGCTGTACTGCATTATTTAGGATGGTTGCGTTAAAATGATACCTTAGAAACAATTCCTTTTTAATTACCACAAGCGATCTCTGTTTCGTTGCTCATTCCTTGGGTGTTTTAATTTTACGATGTGTTTATTTAAAGCTAATCTATTTAGCGGCCCTACCACGAACTCTTAACACAGTCTTTTTGTGGACCTAAACTGAACTGTTAAAACGTGTATTATAAGTTATTTCATTTTTATTTTTAATGCAATTATTTTAATGTCTGACGGGCTACAATTATAATTATAATCTATTGTAATTTAATTGAATATTAATTTTATGTAATTTATGATTTGTATTGTCTATATGTTAATGACTTGTAACTAAAATGAGTCTCAGTTACTTGAAATAAATGAATAATAGTAATAAAGTGAAGCTATATAGAGTGTATAGGTCCATCCGTCTTTCTCACTCACACGACTGACGTTGGAAAGGTCATGGTAAGGCCTCAGTTAACCTGGCAGGTAGTGTTTGACCAATTAGTTTTTAATGTTTGTTATTTTGGATAATGTGGATTCTTGTAGTTTATGCTTAGAAATACACTTGGCATAAAAACGAAATAATCTTTTCATTCACAAAATCAAATTTACGATTCCTCTTAGATTTCAAGTGAGTTACATTGCGTCCTTGTTGGTGCATCACCTTGGAGCTTTCTTCACCGAGGGCCATTTCCTTGACCTGTTTCAAATGGCACTACTTTCATTGTCTTCTTAAACTTTGTCATGTACTTTGTTTCGATGTTTTATTACATTTTCGGTTCAAGGCAGTATTTAACGTTCTAGTTTAGCTCAACGGTTTTGCTTTGTATAGCAAGCGAACTTGTTTATAGAACAATGTGAAACCTCGACACAAAATCTAAGGTGGCGTGCTATTATTTCAGGAGCCAGTTCCCTAATAAATTAAACCTAATTACGTATCCTAAAATAAGCTACAATAATTAACCAAAATCCGTTTTTAACTTGCCCAAATTTATCTGAAAAAATACCGCGAATCACCTCCATGTCTCAAGCATTCCATTCACTACAACGGTCGGTTAAAAAAACGTCGTAAGTAGAACGATGTTCCTTGGTTCGTTTAAAATCCCGCGAACTTAAGGCCGGGTTGCACTGTAAAAAGTAGAAGCAACTCTCGCACAATCCATGCCTAACGAGCTCTCTAGGTAATTAACTATTTGTTTCCAAGTCAAAGAGTAGAGTTTTGCTTCGTTTCCACGGAGTGAGCTACAGGAGGATTTCGTTTGTTTGTGAACCTACTAGATACGTGTGCGTGTGTTCGCTTTAGTTAAAATTTTGTTAATTATTTGCTTTGATTCGGAGTTTTCAGTTTTTCGGGAAATCATCGAATGACTTTCCCGATCTGCGTGAAGCGAGAAGGCTTGTCAGACCATAACCACACCTGTGTCCTTCGGTTGTCCTTTGCGTTATAAGATCATGGGTTTCCTGTTCAGTAAATCGGCGCGGCCCTTAGAGAAGGGCGTGGTACATAACGCGTTGTTGACGACTTGGTGGGTTACCATGACGTTCAAAGTAAGATTGTTTCATTCTTATTTCAGTGTCGGTAAGAGACAGAGCTATACAGGTTTTCTAGCGCCACCTGTAATAGAATAAGAATAAAACAATTTTATTTTAAACGTCATGGTAGCCCATTTGGGCTCGGTCCCATACGGTTTGCTGACATCTCTTTGAGGAGCGCGAGGTACACAACGCGCTGTTGACGAGTTGGGCTCGGAAATAAACTCATGCTGCTTTGGATTATTTTAACATGTTGATCACAAAGAATACAAACATAATGAAGAACTACAATTTAACTACCACATTTGAAATCGAAAATTATGTCAAGAATATTCAATTTTTCGCTATATATAGAATCAGTTACTACGTGACTGACAGCGCCAAGCTCACTGATCAACAAATGTTTCAAGGAAAACAATTATATAAAATCAAGTATGTACTACATTACGATCAAGGAAAATAATATCTTTCTTTTATTATTTCTTAATAGAATAATTTTCCTAATCAATACTTCTCGCTCCTCTCTTTCCCCTCACACCCCGTGTTAATATTTCGCCGTTGAAAAGACACGACTACAGTTTTTAACTTGATGAAAAACACAAATGAGGTTTTTAATTGAATTTTTAACATCGCCGCAGAGCGCGAAAAGCTTTTTGTTGATGTGTTTTAATACATAGGTGATAATTTTATGAAGCCATTTTTTTTCGGTTGACTTTTTGAGGGACTTTATGGAATATTAATTTTTGTACAAGGATCAGGTTATTTGCGATGCATAGGAATATTTTTCATGTTAGACATGGTGGATTATTTTTTTTCTTCGTTGTATTTTTTATACATATTTGTTTATTAAATTATATTATTTATAAATTAAGGGCTTAAACTAGAGTTAAAGGCACAATATTGCGTTCTACCTTAACAAGGATAAGTCTGTGTCGCAGTTAACTTATTTAAGTGTTTATATGTTATCAATTGGGGTGTATATGAGGTCCCAATCAATACCTAACGGGACCCAACTAGCCAACCTCACCTGGACGTGGTGCACCCTGCTGACAAACAAATGAGGCTATGGCGACCCTTCAACACGCACTGGACCAGTGTGGCGGGTTATGGCCCAAACCCCCCCAAATGCATGACGCACAGGACCGTTCTTTGTGGCGACATTTGGGGGAGGCCTGTGTCCAGCAGTACGTCTTTCGGCTGAAATGATGATGATGATGATGATGATGTTATTATTTTAAACTAAAATTAATTAAACAGTTAATAAATAATTTATAAGAAATATTATTTAGTAAAATATGCACAGAATTAAGAATTTATTCTATTGTGATATTTCAATTCAAAACTATCTACGATATTAATGTAATATCTCCATTTTTTCCGAATACCTACTTATCTATTCTTTCCCTGTTCGATACAAAGCTACAGAATATTTAACATTATTCTATAATTCCTAACATCAAAAGAGAAAACTTCTTCGTACCACGAACAAGCAAAATATGCATTTTTCGAAGCAAGTTATTTTTCTAACGGAACTTATTCAGTTTCAAACAGACGTCCCGCTTTATTTGTGTCTACATTAACATCAAGTACAGAAATGTGAAGAATATTTACGTTTCTCATACATTTAATGTCAGATGTGTTTCATCATAATATGATGTATATATTTTTTTCTTACATCTACATATTATATAACAGATATATAGAAGTGCGAAGCAGAAAACCTTTCTGTGTCGTCTGTATAACTTAACGATATAAAAAATGAGTTAGAAAATTTAATAAAGTGTAATATCTACATAGTTATTGTACCCTTTGACGCTAGCCTAGGCCTTTCCCGCTTGGTATTTGTTTAGCTACCGAATAAAAATAAAAAGTAAAAAAATAACGCCAGCATTTTAGAGGCGACTTTTTTCGAGTGTAGAGAAGTTACATCTAACTAAACTGTAAATTCGACCATGGCGTTTTTAACGCTCAAATATTTAGGCTGTTTTTTTTTGTAGAACTAAAAGCGTTGCATTTTATTATCATTCGTTTGCTTTAAAATGTTACAAAGTAAAGACTTTTCACAGTTAAATAAAGTTAACATACAGTATTTATTTTTTAAAACAAATAATTTAAAATCTGTACAGCGGAAAACCACAAACATCGACATGAAAAATAATGCCATTTTAAATTTTATCATTGAAAAATCAAATTCATCTGAAACGGATCGCTCTAGGAGCGTATTTACATTGGGGCTATAAAAGGCGAGCGTCGCGCCGGTTCGTTTCAATTCATACACGGGCGTGCGTGTCGGCGTCATGAATAATGCACGCCCGAGCCGGGAGAGAACCGGGCTGAACCGGGACGAACCGGGGCCCTTTTAATTTTGTTTTTGAATATCGGCAGTCGGTAAGCCTAATTTTAAGACTGATGTTTCAATAGACCGATAAATTTTATTACGCAGGAAATATTATAGTACTCAAGCGATTCGACAAGAGAAAGTTAAGGCTCGCCGCAACGTCTTTGCGTCTTTTCCGAGGCGCTGGGGTATCACCACCAATTTTCGGAATTCTGGGCAGCAACAAAGTAATTCCTAATGGAAGACCTAGTAGCAGTTTTCGTCTGACCTGAGAACCTCACTCATCTAAATAGCTCAGTTAAGTACTTTTTTTTAATTTTCTATAGGTTCGCGCTTGGCCGCCATCTCACCTGATGGAAAGCGAGGATGCGGTCGACTATGGAACACAGAAAACACAGAAAAAAACATGGACTGAATACAGAAAAGTGTCATAATATTCACTTCATACTTAGTCCCCTGAAAAGCAAAATAATAATCAGAAAGAAGAGAGAACCCATCTTTCTTCTTTAGTTATTTTATAATTTAAAACTTGTGAACTAATATAGAACTTCTGCTGTGTTGCTGACATATTTGTGGACCAAAAGTTGACTAACAAATTAAATTATTGTTATTTTGGCAGCAGTTTTTGGAGTGAAGTTCAGTGGCTGTTTTAATTATGTTCGCAAATTAATTCCTAGTGAATATTATGATGTAAAATTGGTGTAGTTTTGTATCTTTTGTGTTTTGTTCAGTGAATTGTGTCTATGCAACAAAGCAATATGTGACATAATTGAAACAGGGGCGATCACTACAGCGAAGCTTAACAAAATGGCTGATCGACTGAACAGAAATATTAGAATGTGTTCCATTTGCTTTCTAATAGGAAGCGGGTGACTGTACTCTGTATCAAAAACGAAATGTTTATAAACTTGATACTGCACAACCTATATGATGCTAAAACAAACAAAGATCCTGATATGTATGTCATCATCATCATCTTCCTGCCCTTATCCCGTGTTATTTGGGGTCGGCGCAACACGTTTTTTTTCTTCCACTCTGCCCTATTACTCGTCATGCTATCACTAACTTCCTTTTCTTTCATATCACTCTTCACACAATCCATCCATCTTTCCTTTGGCCTCCCTCTTCCTCTCCATCCATCCACATGTACACTCATAACTCTTTTAGTAACATGCGTTTCATCCCTCCTCTTCACATGACCATACCAAGACAAACGATTCCCTTTCAACTTTTCAGTCACTGGCGCCACTTTCAAACTTCCCCTAATATATCCTGATATGTATGTATGAAACAAATATTTGTATGGCCTTCAGATACATGTTCCGGGTCTGGGTGTCTTATGTGTGTGTGTGTGAATACACTCACTATACAGGAGGAGAGATTTCTAGTGTTGAGGCAACGTTTTTTTTTTAATTTAAAATTAATCAATCTACAGATAGACAGATTCAATCAATGTCAGAGTACGGAGCCCTCTCTAAATAAATAGATGGCCGAAATCAGCCAAATGAAATACTCCTTTTATGTTGGTCAGCTGATAAAAGCAATACTAGTGAGTTCAGCAACTTCTGTCAGATGAGATTGTACCTGATTAACTGTTCCTAATTTGCTTTGTTTCTGAAGCTTATCCTCGTAAATAGTATAATGTATATTCAGCGAGAAGAAGAGCAGTGGTGGCTGAGTGGCAACGGCCTCGACTTACGACTTATAGGTTGCGGGTTTAAACCCAGCCAGGCGCATTACTTTGTGTAACATATTTCATCACCACTGCTCTCAAAACGGTGAAGGATAGGTTAGGTTAGTGTGAGGAAACCGGCATGTCCTAGAACTTAAAATTCAAAGACATGTGACATCCACCAACCCGCATTGGGCCCGCGTGGTGGATTACGGCCCATACCCTCTCCTAGAGAGGAGGCCTGAGTCCCAACAGTGGGAACATTGTAAGGCCGACTATGCTATGCTATATTCAGCGAAAAAAGAGTTCCGGAAATTTTGTAACTAATCATTATTTATGAAGCATCATTTCAGCCGAAAGACATCCACTGTTGGACATAGGCCTCCCCATGTGTCGCCACAATGAACGGTCCTGTGCGCCTCTCATTCATCGGATTCCCGCAACCCTTACCAGGTCATCGGTCCACCTTGTAGGATCCCTTCCAACGCTGCGTCTTCCGGTACGTGGTCGCCATACTAACAACTAACTTTTCCTATTTATAATATTTTGGTTTAAATGTTGCTCGATGAACTAAAACCTACTCGGGGTGAGGATCGAGTGATTAATGTAAACATGACCGGTTTGTTTGTTGTTTTATGGAAATTGATCGCAGGAGATCTTTGCCTCATAATCCTGAACACGCCTAAAATATGTAATGATTACGTTACTCTTGTTCTATTTTGTTTAGGATCAAAGTACTATGGTGAATGTCTAGTAGTAGTCGTGACTTTTTAATTCAATTTTGATTTCTACAGTGATTTTAATTTATTGTATAATCGATTTTTATTTAAATTTTAGTTTGGTTTTTAATTTTAATTTTACGCCCGAATAACTTTTTTTTTTCAATCTAGTTATTTTTTTTTAAATTAAATTAGTTTACTTGTAGCATTTTTTTTTAAATTGATATAAACCAGTACTTGACTGCGATCCCACCTGATGGTAAGCAGTGATGCAATCAATGTTGGTGAGGCGCAATAGTTTATTAAGAGGCTATTCACTCTTGCCTTGAATACACCTACGCATACAGTTATTATTTAGGTAGGTATAGAGAGCATACGGTGCTAACCTATAAGAAATTGTACACTTACAGTGTATACAATTCTTGATTGGCAAGTACAATAAAATATAAATTAATGGTTTGTTCTTATCTATATTTCTTTTTTAAATAATATTAAATACCTACCTTATATCTTCATATTCCTGTTAGTTGTGGCCTTCTCCTCCTAGACATATCTTCTTTTCTTATTATCCATTTATCATTTATTTGGTCTTCTTCTTTATCAAGTCCATTCAAAAACCAGCTTCAGGCACTACTAGGCGATCCATGCTGAACTGGACCTATTTAGGCGCAGTCGTATAGTGCACTATTTTGTTTAGAAATCAAGTTGTGTTATTACTTATAATCATTTTAAATTTGTTTCTTTTCGTTTTAACCTATAACTTATTGTGTTTGTCTCAAATAAACGTATTTTATTTCTTTAAAGCTGTATAAGAGAGAAGATAAAGCCTTGATAATCTGATTCTCAACATTGTTAATTGCAGACTATAGTCGTAGTTAAAGTGTAACTAACGCACAATAAATAGCAGATAATCTCGAGCCAGCTTTATTAGAGTAGCTAATGAAATGGTTCCCCCCCCGCTTAGACTCATTACTAATGTATCAGCATTGGCATTGAACACGATGTTTCTCTCCGGTTCCTTAAGTTTTCATGTCGCTACTAGAATATGTACGATGGAACAACCGCAATGATACAGACTAGTGTATCACTAAGTGTTTTAGTAGAACTGTTAATCAAAACATGACGGGCAGGTACGCCGGTGTTGCGAGACTTCGTAATTTTACTTATAATACTATCAAGATACCACCGTGCATTACAAAAGCACGTGAAGGCTTTGTCCCGGCTGTCATTTGTAGATCTTTGGTAGGCCGATGGTCAATTTTGACGCAAGGCTTGCCAAGGAACATCGTTTTATTTATAGTAACTCGGGTGTGAAGGCTAGATAGGCAGTCATACTTTAAAATACTGATGGTAACATATAGAGATTGGAAAATGACCTCACTATACATTTGTATGTGTACGTTTAGTGGGAGTGTGTACTGTATGTAGAGCCGGAAAGTCAGATCTATTAAATAAACACAATAGCACTTAATCCATCGGATCGGAACCAGGACACTCTGGCTTACGAGACAGTCAACTGACTCAAAACAAGTGAGACTCATTTCATTTGTTAAACACTTTCATACCGTAAAATCCAGAACAAAAAGCAGAGTAACAAAAAATATCCATGTGTCCAGCTGCGATTAAGAGCCAGTAGGGAATTAGCCAAAATTGTTATGCATAAGGCGAAAGAAGTCGCCGCACTCACCCAGCGCGCCCCTTTGTAGCCGGAGCACATTTGCATAGACTGTGTCACCGGGACTCGGCCCTGCGCGCTGACCGCATTTTTGATGCAGGTCCGGTAAGGAAAGTCAGTTTTTTGCGAAATTGTTCACTTTTTTCGTCTGCACTTTTAACTTTTTGTCAGTAGGTAATTTTGCTCGCTATGTTAAAGTTGTTCTTCCGAGGTGTTTTATGATATGAGGTGAATTTCAGCTAGTGTGAATGTTGTGTTTGGAGGTAGAATTTTTATTCAGAGCAAGGAAGTACTTAATTTATGAAGTGGAGAATTAAATAAATGCTTCTCAGAGTATTTTAAAAAAGAAGCTATGGAAAGTATAGGTCCATTACAGACTCTAAATAGTTTAGTGGCTTAATAAAAATAATAATAAACCATCAACAGACAATCATAGACTGTACATCCTGCGGAAGTGTGGTGGTCTAGGCTTTTTACAACCACGAGGTGTACAGCCTCAGAGAATACTTTCTCAAGACCGACACATGTATGTCCATGGCTATAGAGAACTGACGCAAACCTGTGGTACTTACTACTGATGACTGCAAGGAAGTATGGCAAAGGCAACAAGCTCCACGGGAGCTTTTGTCGGGCTCTTCAGGAGCCTGATGTAGATTTTTCGGCGTCCGGCGCGTCCGTGGCCTGGTTACGTTTCAGCGACCTCTTCGGAGAAACTTAAGGTTTTGTCTCTGTGATTATGGACGAAGTTATCTTGATAAACAACGGGACGGTTGACGTGTGTTGGGCATGCTATCGTCTGGGTGAGTCTATCAGACATATTATCTCTGGTTGTTCTCGTTTGGCTAACGGCGAGTACTTGCACAGACATAATCAAGTAGCCAGGATTATTCACCAGCAACTTGCTTTGAAATACAACCTAGTGTGTTCAGAGGTACCGTATTACAGGTATGTGCTCAACCCAGTTATCGAAAATGACCATATTGTCACGTTGCACTGGGATCGGTCTATCATTACTGACCGGACTATTGTAGCCAATAAGCCGGATATGGTGGTGATAGACCGATTAGCGCGCCGTGCAACGATATTCGATGTCACCGTTTCACTTGACGAGAATCTCGTGAAAGCTGAGAAAGAGAAACATATCAAATAACTTGACTTAGCACACGAGGTTATCGATGTGTGGAATGTGAACTCGGCTGTCATTGTGCCGATTGTTATGAAAGCCAACGGCTTTATAGCCAAAAGCTTCGACGACCATCTGTTGAAGCTTGAAATTGAAATTGCGCTTGGTACAGAAGGTAGTACTCCTTGATACGGCTCGCATTGTGAGGAAGTTCCTGTTTCTGGAGCCCTAACCACCGTTAGCTTGGGCCCTGTTCCCAACACCGGTGGAATTCAATTTTTTATGTTTTCAAATGTTATATTATATGATTATCTTAAAAAAAAAAAATGTTTGAAAATGTAATTTATATGTATAATAAATTGAATAGATAATAATATAGTTTAAGTTTTGTACAACAATATTGATGAACTAAGTATGTTAAGTCTCCAATTTAAATTGAAAATAACATTCAGATTGTTGAACTTCATCAATTCATCCCTCTTAATGTTAAAACGCTACAACATTTTCCACCCATCGCAATGTTAATATAAAATTCAATATAACAGACATGTCTATTTGCAATAGATGTCGAAAAAGGTACGCACAAATGGTCAATATGATCGAACGTCAAAAGGTAAGCCAAAGGGCAGCGTCTGATGCTAATCAGAAAACTGGGCCGTGGTCCAAGTTAAAGGCAGAAGTGCAGCAATTTTTATCACATAACGAAATCGTCGAAGCACATGAGAAAAAAATGTAATTACAACTGAGAGCTGGTGAAAGCTACGGAAATCCATCTGCTATAATTCCACATAATCCTTTGTCTAGCTTAACAAGAAATTGAATACTACAAAAAAATTACTGTTAAGAGTTGATGTGGTCAATCTCCTGTCATTTCTACTAACACTATAGGTAGCAATAGTGTTGTCGTGGGCAATGATAAATTAAAAATCACAAAATCTGAATTATAACCAATAGTTAACTAAGACCAAATGAGACTAGGATCATTTTCGGTATCAATATTACCCAAGTCATCTACACAATCACTAACAAATTGCAACTCTCAATAAAATTTTTATCGTCAACAATCTTTCCGACAAAACCAACCCGAATTCGAATCCCATGAATTTGTCCAACAATACAAAAAACATTCTCCTTTGCCGACGTACAGGAAGCAAAACGAAAACAATTCGTTTGTCCGTCCGGCAGTCCGGCAGTCCGGACACCACGTCCGAGTAGAATTTACTTTTTGCCAACGACACCTGCAATACGCTATACGGGTTATTTGATGAGTCGATCTAAAAAGTTTTAATTTTCTACTGAATATTTCATTCGCTTCGAATCTGGAAAAAAGGTTGGGACAACGAGGTGATTTTATAAAAAGGAATTATGTCAAGAGAGTGCTTGGGCTGTTGCATCCTTATTAATCTTCGTTTTTGTGTTATGTCGATTTTTTTTTATTGTTCACAACGTTGTACATTACTAAATCACTCTAAATCTTCCTACTACATCACACACATTAGCTCAAAAGATGTTATTAGTCATGTGGCAGTTTTATTCATTTTGTTATGATAGACTAAAACAGTTTTTTAGACCGTTATGTTGTCCAGACAGCCGTTACAATAAGAGCAGTTTTACTTATTACAAAAAATTAAATAAAGAATATAATCTACATCTACACTAAGATTATAAAGAGGTCAAATTTGTTTTATTTTTTATTTGTATTAGGTATCTCTGAAAACAGTGGTCCAATTGCTAAAAATTGGACCAGTGTTTTCAAGAAAAACTAATTTTCGTGTCAAAATGAGATTTTCTTATAGTTATTTTAACTTTAGAAGGCTGATTAAACTTCTGTAATGTAGGATTCCAGCATGACCATATCCCCAGGTCATAATTCTTTTGATTATATCTTTCAGCTCATTCAAAGAACCTTATCTACAAATTGGAAGCTGAAAAGAATTAGTACATTTTGATACAAATGGAAAAAAAATGTCATTGCGACCGGGGCGGAATTCACTCGAGCAGTAGGCGAGGTTGTTATGGAGTCGAGTGCTGCAGTGACAAATTTTCACGTGGATCAAACGGCGTTTTTCAATATACTTACGAAGATGATTGGGGGGTTACGGGTTGATGCGCCGATATCGTGGGTTTTCATCGATAGAAAGCTGCTTCATTCCTGAGTGACATAGGCTATATTTTAAGTACGCGGGTGAAGCTACGGGCAAAAATGAGTAAATAATGGATAAATAAAAATTCAATCTTCCTATGGCTAAGAATAGTTATAGATTAACTATTTACTCAAAAACCATGTTCAGTTGAATTCATTGGAGCCACGGCTACGAAGAGATATTACTTTATGTCTGAAAGACAGTCAAAAGCCCGAACAAGGCGCCAGGTATACTAAATCTACTAGATCCGTGTCTCCATACATTGTATGTCGGAAGACATAGATCGTGGAATAAAGGACATCACTATAAACACGACAATTTAGGATGTCGATACTATAAATTAGTGCTGTGACTAGTAGACTATGTCCGGTAGGATATCTACATAATCACCTCAGTCATTAATAGCTATTGATGCGATTGTTATACAAATGAATACTGATGACTTCTGTTTAGTTGCTTGCATCATTGTCGCCTCTCAAGTAGCTGAATAAGATTATGATATTTATATTTTCATCATCACTGTCTTTTTGGAAAGCAGTTTTAAGTAAGTGTGTTTAGTAATCTTATTTTTGGTCAAGAATCATTGTGTTTTCACATTTTATCTATTGTCAGTATGCGAAAACATGTTAAAGAAAACAGGACAATAATGATGATGATCTATTGTCAGCATCACTCGAGTTCGACTCTACATTAAGTGATCCCTTCCGCGAAAAAAAGGACAAAACAGCCTAACCCATAATAATGTTACGTTCTCTCGTGTCTTAGGCCAATGTTTTGGTAGATTGAGGGTCCCGTGGTCACTCCGGGATAATATCATACGGTGTTCGCAGGGCCGACTCCCGAGGGCCTTATTGTCGGAGCAAATTTAACGGAAGGTGCGCCCAATTCGGTGCTGTCACGCGCTGCCGCGGTTCCGAAGGAGGTCCACACTATTAGGTTAGAGACCATTTTGTTTAGGCCTCTTAACATCCCAAGCTATTCGCATCGCGAATTGGAATTTGAAAATGTGTTTTTGTAGTGTTTTGTTACCTACTAAAATAGATGGACGTCTTTGATGTCATAAAATTATGCTGCAGAATAGATATTAAACACATTGATATATGCAGAATCTTTGGATTGAGTACTTCAAAGCCGCTTCGTTCGAAAACTCTGCACGGAAGCGGGTGCAAATATCTTTCTGTGAATGTTTCAAAACTTTATGAAATGTATTCCGTCCAAATGGAAAACACGTAGTTAGAGGAATATCATAACTTCAGTAGCTAGAACAGCAGGTTTCCTCTGTTTCTGACATGACCTGAATTTGAGGACAAAACAGTCATTTGCACCTCCGCACAGGGATTGAATTCACAAAACCAAAATACGTCGTCGACAGAATACAAACACTGTCATACATACAAATATGTCGCAAATTCGGAAATTAAGCTCCGTGAGCCTTTGTTAACAAAAAGTAGAGGACGATGCGGCGACTAGTTTGTTTTAGCTTCAGCATCCTTTGTGGTGGTGTGCGATGTTACCGCGGTGCTACTGCTCACAAGTGGCTGAATTTATTTGTTTTGCTGCCGGGTATTCATCTCCAACGGCAAAAAAAAAAAAATGATAGAGTAGATATCTATGCCCACAAAATTCAAATTTTGAATTGTGAAAAAAATCAGTTTCGTTATAAAAATTCAACACGGTAAGTAAAACGAACTGAAGGGGTTGTATTTATGATTTTAGTTCTTATAATTATTTCCGTATTACGCGCGCCGTATATTTTAATCAACGTAGGTACAAGTTGATGCTGATCTGCAAAATGCAAAAAACTTAAGAAAATTTAAATATTGCAGGCTACCCTGGTGCTCTCACGTTAATAAATATTTATTTTATACGGTAGGAATTAAATTAAATGTTTTATGCTGTGAGCACATAAAACCTGGTTAGCAATGATAAGTAAGTACCGTTATGCTTTTGAGGTAATTATCTAAGTCATCCTCTTTTTTTGGGAGATTGTGAAATAATTAAATAACTTCTTCTGATCAGGGTAGAGCGTGAGGGGAGTGTCAGACTTTTACTGACTAAAACCCATCCGAAACCTTAATAAAGTCAAACTCAAATGCGTTTTCCTGAAATGCGTTTTCGCCGGGAATAATAAAATATTTGCAACTTCGCACAAAAAAGTACTGCTTGCAGTGTTGTCACGGCAGCGCAGTCGACACGGTGCGACACAGTCGCCAGTCGCCTGTTGAGTTAGCAGTTTTGCAATTTGAATCAACTCACTTATTAAGTCTGCGTCATGAATACGGGATTAAACTCGCTACGAGCCACGCTAATTAATTGAGATATAAAATAAACATCGCATCGCCCTCCACAGTACTCTCCTCTGACTTTTTGACTTTAAGTATAAAAGAGTTCCAGCAGAATGGCAGCGAGATGCCGTCTTAAAACTGTTTCGTTGTTCAACAGTTCATTATAAGAAGTATTTTTGAAGTTTTGTGACAGACGTTTTTTAATAAGTTTCCATTAAAGTTAATGTTTTAGTTGATAGCGAAATAGCTCGTGTTTGCTGCTTACTTTATAATTTGGATTTTATTATTCATATTTTGAGACTAACTTTTGATATTCGCTGACGAAATTGAACTAGTTTAGAGTTATATGTCTCCGTTTGGCCTCTCAGGTATTATACTAGAAGATAAGCTATGATAAATGATAATATATGCATAGCACAGTTAACTAGATGCTACTTTGTTTGGATTAAACTGAACAGTAAAGATTTCCCATTCAATCTACATGATTTTATTTTCACTAGAGTAAACTAGACATGCGAGAACATGCAATTAGATACTTATACATGGAGTAAATTTAAATTTCCTTAAGTAATTTTGTCTCTGAACAAATAATACTCCAAATACAAACAACCCGGGGCCCAAAAACGATACAACAACGGCTGTTA
Source organism: Mythimna vitellina (assembly GCA_949316375.1). Classification (NCBI taxonomy): domain Eukaryota; kingdom Metazoa; phylum Arthropoda; class Insecta; order Lepidoptera; family Noctuidae; genus Mythimna; species Mythimna vitellina. The sequence goes on from OX438698.1 coordinate 24,043,466, forward strand.
TAGTTTAAACAAGGTTCAAATGAATGGCCTCAAGGCACGCACATCCATTATAATTAAGTTGAGTCGTAAGAAAAAGAGAGTACATTGGACTGACACACTTCCTCTTAAACCCAATGAAGTCGAAGTCATCAGCACTAAGCACCAAACACTCGCACATTACTGTATTTCATTAAGGCCCGGAATAATTTCCCTAACTGATATTAACAGGTTAGATAGCGCCTTCTTTATGGAAAACCAATTTTCCCCAAAAGATCAAATCGGCTTTTGGAGTCAATTATATGCCGCGCCGTGTACAGTCACCAGCGTCAATACGTTGTATTTTTGCAAAAATCAATAGCACTCGTGATATAACGATTGTAACTGAGTAAATACCTGCTTCATAGTCTGGTGTAGTGTGTCTTCTTTACTATAATAGTGTAAATATTGGTATTTCTATGTAGTTTTTTGTTTATAATCTCAAAAACTACTGGACTGATTTAAAAAGTTATTCCATCAATAGAATGCTCCTTTTTTACGCCTAATGCCGACAACACGACTGATAGCTGAAAGGTGAAGGTGGAATCAAGTCATGTAAGTTTATCACTGAATGACAAATTGATGCGGACGATGCTGCTGGGGGAAGCTAGTTCCATAATAGTTTCGTTCTGAAAAAGACTATTTATCTATCTATACAATAACATTAAAATATACATTAACGTTTCAGGAGTAAATCGCATTTATTGTTTTTATCTGTCACATATTTATGCATGTGGCTGTACCTTGAACGAAGAGCAAATACTACCAAATTATTTAGACTCAACCTTCAATGGACATTATTTTTGGATTTGTATATTTTTAACACGTATTTCATTAAAATTTACTGTCAAAAAGAAAATATGGTGTCTTCGATTTTACTGGGTTACAAGATTCAAAAGGGAATGTAGGTAAATGGAAATTGTATTATTATTCTAATTGTATGTAGATATAAGTCAAATTATTGATAATGTCATATTATTGATAGAGCTGATTACTATTAGAATAGTAGGTTATATAATGTACCGATCTGCAAAGCTTGCCATCCATGGCATAATGCTAATAGACTAAGTGCCATACGTCAAGATTCGAACATGTACGAACTTTCGTACACACTTCTTTGCCATATCGAAGACTTCTTATAAATTGTAGAACATACGGGCCGGCACAGTGATTATACGTGGAGTAAGGTAGTGACAGAGTAGTTAGGTATAGTGTGGCAGTGGTGGAGTAGCGTCTAATGACTACAATGAAAAAGGTCAATCAGTGGCGAGATGGCCAGACAAACTAATACCATTGTGGTCAAAACCTGGTCAGGGACCCGACAGAAGCTTCAGGATTTTCATGCGAAAAGAAGAGCTGTAATTAGGGTTACGAATGGAGATGGGCTGTAGAAGCTCGACTGAGATCTCGCCTGATGGTAAGCACACTAGTTTATTAAAGCCTATTCACTCTAGCCTTGAAGACACCTAAAGTATAATCCGCCGGGAAGATCGCTGCGGGTAAATAGTTCCAATCCTTCGATGTACACGGTATAAATGACGAGGTGAGATGCTTAGTCCAGACCATCGAGGTATCAAAAAATTAGGAGTGGACACTCACCGTATATCGGGTTGTTTAATGGTAGAAACGTGATGACAGAATCAAGTAATGAAATTCCTGCTCACGGAGAGTGTGAGCAGGAATTTGAGCAGAATGCATCCTATAAATTAAAAGGCTGACTACCCTACGCCTGTATACCAGGCTTGACCAAATAATCACTATAGCTATTTCAGCAATACTATTAGCTTAACAATACACTATTTCCCCGAAAACTCATGAAAATCAATGATAAATTTGACATCTCATTAATAGTCGTAGCAAAGCTATAAATTGTAATCCACTAAATTAAAAATAACAATCAAAATATCCGTTGAGTTAACATGTCAATGTGATGACGGCTCACTCAGCACAGTTTGGAACAATGGAAGCCGCTAATAATGCTACCACGCTGATTTGAAAATGAATTTTACTATGTACGTGTCAAATACAATGAGTGAAGAGATCTCTTAACTATTCCTAATACAGTAATCATCCTATTCACCATAATTTGTACTAGAACAGGGCAGGGAGTTTTAGGGCGCCTTCAAATAAGCCGCAAAGTGCTGTGCAACGGCATCGCGGCTGCAGCGCTGCCGCCGTGCTGTTGTTATTCCATGTAAATGACAAAGTAGCGTGCAGCGCGACTGCAGCGCGGGTGTATCGCAGCACTCGCGCGCCTTTAGATAGTACTGCCATTCTTGATTCATTAGTCAACGGTAAGCAGTCAAAATTTTTCTATCAATTTGTCTAAGAAGCATTTTTCTTCTATCAATATGTAGTTGCGGAGGTGAATATAGGTAAATAAAATCACCGTTAAGTTCCTTTGGTTTTTATGTTATTTTATTTTTTTCCCAAGTATCTGGAGGACTCTAAATATTATATTTCAGGTATCGGCCTTCTAGCTTGAGAAAAGTAGACCAATAATATAAAAAAAATACAAGCTGTAGATTTTTGTGGAAGAAGAATCACGACGGTATTGCGTGATGAGTTTGGCAGAGATGTTTTTTAAATTACAAGCTTGTGCCGGCGGCTTCGCCTGCGTGAAAGTAGGTTTTTACATATAGATTTTGAACCCACGTTTCATCACCTTAGGGGATGAATAATGGAAAATCCTCTCTTAGTGCCTATGTCACAAAAGGAGACCATGAGCAGAATTTTACGCTCCTAGTCCCAGTAGTGTCGGCTGTGCGTTGATATGTCAGTCAGTCAGTTTCTCCTTTTATTTATACAGGTATAAACTAGTGCTTGACTGTGATCCTACCTGATGGTAAGCAGTGATGCAATCGTTAATTGTGTAGTGCACTAGTTTATTATGAGCCTATTTACTCTAATCTGGAAAACACCTAATATAATCGGACGGGAAGACTGCAGCAGGCAAATTGTTCCAGTTCTTCCATATACGCGATATAAACGACGAGGCAAAACGCTTAGGCCGGACCGTAGAGGTGCTAATGATGTAAAGGTACTCTATGTCGAGTTTTCCAATGGTAGAAAGGTCCCTGGGACGAGACAACGAAGGAACAGAAGTGGGTTTTTAGTCAGTAAGATTCTGACACTATCTCCCGCTCCGCCCAAGAGCGGGGATGTCATTAGGATGATTTTCCCACCCAATAAAAAAAAAAAAAATGGTAGAAAGGTGATGGTAGAATTAAGTCATGTAATTCCACACACAATCTCCAAAATTCATTCTGTAAAATACCGAAAGGCTAGCTGTAGGGCAGCTAGCCTTTCGGTATTTTACACTTAAGTTTTTACGCTTAAGTTTCAGGCTTTACAGATTGGACTTAACCAAATCTGGATCCCCAATTAACCTCTTTACACACTTTTTCACTGAGTTCAAAACTGCTAGATGGCATTTTGCAGCACCAGCCTATATATGGCTGCAGTGTAGTACTAGTTATGCTATAGAAAGTAAGCCTTCTACCGTCAACCAGGTACAAAATCCAGGCTTCGGGTTACTCCTAAAAAACTCCAACCCGAAAAAATAATATAAAAGAAAATACCCGTTTGATAAGAATATCAGTCCCTATTAAACCAAAATTTATGAAACAGCCTTATTTCACGAATTTAGAGTTGCTCCCATACTAAAAGCCATTTATATTCATAGGTGCTTTCGCTCCCTAAAGTATTATTTAATCTTCTTTACCTAGGTGAGCGAGACGCAATATTTTCTTAAAGTTTCGTAGGTACATACTTAGTTTTATTACAATACAAGCCAAGAATATTATAAAATCATTTTTCTTGTTTTTGTAGTGTAAGATTTTTTTTAAATCTATGAACGTTTCTGTTCATTTTTTAAGTGTACACTGACGTGAGTGTTATTTACAACCAGAAACTGAACTCAAGCTTTTGAAGTCAATCAGTTAGAAAAATTATGCTAATTACATATTTTAAAGCGTAGATCTCAATGGAGAAGAATGTGCAAGAAACTCCATGGCCACTCTTCAATTATATCATGTATTGCAAATGTCTCGGTTACATGTTTCTTGTCACTACTATTATGTATGAATAAATAGATAAATAAATATATTATCTGTGTTAGTTAGTTCATTAAACACCGAGCGAACGCCGGTGTTCGATCGGTAATTGTCTTTCTATTGTGTCTCTAATTACGCTACTCAAAAGGTTAAACAATTTATCGATACAATCAGAAATCTGAAATCAGAATAGCAAACAAAACATAGAGAGATCGTAATAGTTACCTACGAGGGAAAACATAGCTGTGATGCCAATAGGCATTTTTGAAATGCGTCTTTATTTTTTCAAAACGAATAAAAATCTACCTAGTGCAAAGGTCACACACGCTTACCAAGCCGCAAGCCCAGTATAGTCAGATACTGATCATATGATACTGGCCTTGGTTTTGCTACATTATAATAATTTGCGTATTTTTCACGTGTATTAATTGCAGTCGTTACTTGAAGCTCCCGCTGGCTGGATAAGGCGCGCTCCACATTACTCATCGCACGGTTGTGCGGCACACTTCAGATTGCCACGATTTATGAGCGAGCCAACGATGTGTGTCCACATTTTTATATTTAACGGGATGTATGTATTGAGCTGGTTACGTCACTGCTGCTAAAATATTCATTAAAGGAAATGGTAGTTTCAGATTTATTTACAAATTTAAATTACAAAGTTTTATTTTTTAATTCAGATAGCATTAGTAGAGTTTCCAGGAAAAGTCCGTATGTAGCGGATAAGAAAGTTTCTCTTTGAATATTTAGAATCTAAAATTAAAATGATTATGTTTGGCGCTAATTATATGCAGTGTATTTATCATAGTAACATGGTAAATTTCTAGTCAATATAAATATAAATCCATTTCTCTAACAACGTCAATACAAAACTCAATTTTCCAGCTACAAATTCGAGATAGAACTCCAATAGGCGGGCCACACACGACGCCCACAAAAATCACGTTACGTCCATAGCGCACTGATTTGCGGTGACACTGTCCGTTAGGATCGCTGCACACGTATAAATGTAATAGCGCTGCGGTGGCCGCGGTGTTTGCTCGCGACTCGTGACGTCGGCGGGTGTGGACATAGCTTTAAGTGGCCACAGATTATGAGAGAGGGGGTGGTAGATGCGATGTGTGTTTTTTGATGTGTTAGTCTCGAATTTGGCAGGTTTTCTTGAAATTTTGAATAAGGAAGCAACTCTCTGTTAAAAAAAAATCTTATTTGGCAACAACAAAACTTCCAGACAACCTATAGATGGTCATAAAAAATAGGTGTACCAACTGTTATTACCAAAGTCTTTAATAATAAGTGCTTGTTACGTAAAACTTAAAAATGGCTCATCGTCATCATTTCAGTCGAAAGACGTCCACTATTGGACATATTCATGGTCTCACCTAAGTGTTGTTACAACTAATGGTCCTGTGCGTCCATCAGATTCCAATACCCTCACCAGGTCATCGGTCCACCTTCTGGTGTGCGGTCACTACTCCAGAACCTTTTGGCCCTATCGAACATCTGTTCGTCAAACAATGTGCCCCGCCCAGTACTCAGTGGCACTTAAGTCTGACGATTCTTCGGGCCAAAAAATGGTAGAAAATGTCTAAAGCATTAAGTCTGTCTTTATACGTTTGTGTTGAATGAAGTTATAATACATAAATAAGCAGCTTTATTTTCACACCAAACTAATGTCGACTTTGCAAAGCTTACTCAAATACAGTGAGAAGAAAGTTCACATGGCTACCGTTGTGTCATTCGCTTGCCCTATTTTTTCTCTCAGAGGCTTAACAGAAATACCCACAAAATACCCTGGAGGTTACCACCGACTAACTCAACATTATTTTATAGTCGTTAAACAAACAATCACTGACTGTAACGGTTTATAGTTCGCACAAACAACAGACTGTTATTATCTTTTAGCTTTACCAACCTGTCCTGTGTGACGCAGTTTACTTGAATTTTGGCTATTTTGCATAATACAACTATGGTTTGGTGGATATGAAAGATACTCATGAGCACCAGTTTTAAATAACCGTAATTTTTGTAGAAGAGGCATTGTCGTGTATTCATTTATAGCGTTTCTGACTATAATTTTAAAATTCGGTCTGAAAAAGTGACTAAAGAAATATTATGTGCGGAATTAATTGATTGAAACCGTGATGAAAAATGTTATATTGTTGTACTTTATCAAATTTTCAACTAATCCCAAATGATATGTTCATGCTGTGGTTCTTCATAACTAAAAAAAATTTGGTAAAATAATTGTGATTCATATGGCAACTCTGTATCCTTTGTTGGAGATCAAAAAAAAAAACAAAATATTGCTTTTAAATCTATTAAAGCTAAGCAGCTTTGGTCGTGTAAGTTTTTATGACACAAATGCTGGTCAGTTCATAGATTGAATTTATGTAATACCGATATAAACGCCAACAAAGATGTTTATACTGATGTTCCTTACCATTAATGAATGAGTACTATTCAAGTATTTCGAGGTCTGTCTCAGTAATGATAGTAATACAATATTTCCATTCCTTTTCATAATTTTAATTCCGCATGATAACATTTCACGTATTCTGTACAACTTTTCTCAACATCGAACTTATGCAGGCTTCATACTAACAAGCAGGCGAGCCGACCGCAGAAAAATATTAAACCCCCGTTACGTTGGTACTCCTGCTGATGGGAATTATTCAATGGTATTCCGAAGTTAGGGACTGAGCACCGGTGTACGCAGAGAACGTAGTTAGCGAACAATGTTGGCTGTATTTTTTTTCGGATTTTATCCAGCGCCGGGTAATATGAGTTTACCGTTGTTTTTTAGTCTGTAATAGGTATGTACTGATTTATGAATAACCTGCCCCCCTAGCTAAGTTACGATCGTTTCGTTTGCGTCGAACGCCTCGAGTAGGCCACGCCTCCGATTCCTTTGTTCTGACCACGTGACTGAGCGGTGAGATGACGGCATAACAAAGGAATCGAAGGCGTGGTTTACTCGAGATGTTCGACACAACGGAAACGATCGTAACTTGGCTAAGAGGCTGTTATGAATAGACCGGTGAATCTTGCTGTATAAATATCTAATTTAATTAAATGTTTTCTGTATTGTAATATATGAACACAGGTAATCCAACGAACAATCAATTATAAGTAATAAAAATATTTATTTTTTTATTATGTATAGGTTCGCGTTTGACCACTATCTAACCGATGCGCTAAGCGATGATGTAACCGACGATGGAGCACGCTTGTCTAGAAAATAAAATTAAATAACAGGACCTGCTTACACTACTTGCTTACTTATACTATTAATTAATTACATATATTAAAACTTTTTGAACTACTAAGACATAAGTTATAAATTATTTTTTATAGAATAAATATAAGCATAATCAGCGGTAAAATTTTCCTACTGTTGGGACTCCGACTTCCTTTCTAGGAAAGGCAATGGGCCGTAAATACACCACGCGGGTCCAGTGTGGGTTGGTGTTGGTGGATGTCAAACATGTCTTCGAATATGTGGTTTTATGATAAACCGATTTGATCTCGATGTTTTCGTTCACCGTTTTGAGAGCATTTGTGATGAAATAAATTACACAAAGTAAAGCGTTTACCTAGGTTTGAACTCACGACGTACGATTCGTAAGTCGGGGCCGTTATCACTAGGCAATCACTGCTCTAAAATCTACACTGATATTATAAAGAGATATTATATTATGTACATTTTTTCACCGATAGAAAGCTGCTTTATTTCTGAGTGACATAGACTATATTTTATACACGCGGGTGAAGCCGCGGGGAACAGCTAGTTGTTTAAAATCTTAATTTTTTGTCGTACTTACTTTGTTTTAATAGTTAATGATCGAGTTTCTTTTATCCTTTTACAGTGATTAACTTTCAAGATTTCCTCTTCCCCCCTTACTCGCGAGTTACCGCTTGGAGTTTAGTTGTTGAGCTCTCTCCCACAAATTAACCCGAGGGTCGTTGAGCGGCCCGCATTCATACGAGGAGCTCCTTACATTATTTACCTCCTAAACGTTAGGCCTTCAAGGCATCCTTGATGTAGTTTAAGCTTAGCTGGGTTATAATCAATTTTATAGTTATATCACTTTTCATGAATCGTGTTGTCCAGTAACTGATTTGTGAAGCTCTGACAGGCAGTCACTTCATTTAGAATATGGTTATGATAAGCCAAGCAGTATCAAGCTAGTTGGAAAAAAGCTAGAGAGATGATGATGAGTTTCATGAATATTACAATCATGTCACCAAATGATTAAGTGCAGTCCTCAAGTCATCAGTTACTATGAGTTTCAGCCTGACTGGAGCCTAGTGAAAATGTACACAATCTTTAATTATTATATTGGATTAAAAATTAATAGATAGTTTTATCTCTAACATAGTCAAATTTGGTATTTTGATATGACCATGAGATAATAAACGCAACTCACATGCTTACTTGATGTCAAACAGGCGTGTCAAGTCTAATCACTTCTGCGTATAGGAGGAAGTCACCTCTTTCTGCAAAGCAGCAATGCAAGCAAAAAAACCGCAAGGTGGACATAAACCTTACGACCCAACCCCCATCGGAGACTCGCCGGGCTCAGGGAGTAGCATGACATTTTATGGCCATCGTAGGCGCAAGCTTGCACATAGCGAGGAATGGGTAGCTCGGATAAAGACCAAGCCCAGGTCGACAGCGTGTTGTGTTCCACGCGCGTCTTAAAGAGATGTCCTATGCAAAATTGAGAGCACCGCCAGGGTTATGGATTGTTCGAAGGATTTAAATCGTAGCCCTTGCAAAACAGGTAATTTGAAGGAATACTGTGGGTTTCACTCAGTAAAAGTCTGAGTTTCATTACAGAGAGAGAGAAGCTAGATAATGTATCTAGCCAGCACAAAAAATATCATTATTTAGGTGGTAGGTAATAGTATTTTTTGTTTAAGAGAAATGCTTTCATGTTTATTAATTTATGTCTCGTTTTTGACAGTATCTGTGTGAGTTTTAAAATTATTACTTTAACGGTTTCGAGATGACCAACGTGTATGATATCAGTGTTATATATTGTCGAAAATTACTCTATCATTCTATCATATGATAGAGTAATTTTCATTTTCGGTTTGCCTTTTACGACACTTATTTCCCAGCCATGCTACGCAATCACCAGTATTTTCCACGATTTAAACAAAGTCTGAGCTCTCAAGGTCCCAAAGCTGTGGAATTTTACTCAAAAAAATCATATATCGAAGGGCAACTAAAGAAAAACGAGTAGGTTTTAGATAATAAAAGTCTGTTCCAGCCAGAACGGAAGAAGCTATTTGAACCTATCCAAGAAAATACCATAATGGGTTTAAAATATGTAATTCAAATCTATACGAAAGAAGAAGTGAGCCTCTGCGTCTTAACAAATAATGTACCGGTGACTGGATTCCTAAGTAGGTAATAGAGTTATCGAATATTATCTTTTTACGAGTATGAGAGCCTTGTTGACATTAAAGTCACTGGATCCGAGAGGTAAATGAGACGTTTCCGATAAGTACCCAGGCGAGTTCGTGCAACGCTTCCTTATTAGAAATCAATACTGTTTGCAGGTGAGAGCACGGTGGTGAGTTTCTTAGAAATATTGAGGTAACGTTCACTTTTAGACAATGTCTGTAATAAATGATTTATTGTTCACGTTGCTGTTACAATGAGTTTTGCAAGTATTGCCGGGTTTTTGTAAATACCGTAAGTTTATACTTAATAAAATGTGCAGCATTTGATTATCGACTTTCAGTTGTTTTTTTATTTAGCTTAGACAAGAAAGATGGATAATTCGAAAATTCGAACAATTTTGAATAAGAGTTCCGACGCGGAACTAACAGTAACAGCTCGCAATAGCAATGTTACGATTGCAGACGGGACTGCTAATGAACGCACTGTGCGATTTTGGTTTAAACGCTTTCGTGATGGAAACTTTGATTTGAAAAATGAACCACGTGGAAGACTGCCCGCTCAGGTAAATAACAATGAATTGAAAGAGATGGTGGGAGCTGTTCCGAGCCAAACTACCCAGGAATTAGCGGCATGGTTTAACGTTATCTTACCAATAATAATGACTCATTTGCGTCAAATCAATAAAATGAAAAAATACTTAAAATGGGTGCCTCATGATTTGACTGATCTGCAGAAAGAAACGCGTGTTGAAACTTGTGTTGCCTTGTTGAATTGACACCGAAATGAAGGAATATTGGATCGGATTGTGACATGTGATGAAAAGTGAATTCTTTAAGTTAACCGTAAGCGAAAAATGCAATGGCAGACCCCAGATCAAACGCCGCAACAGTGTCCTAAAGCAAAGTTTACCAATAAAAAGGTAATGGTAACTGTTTGGTGGTCTCAGCATGGTGTTATTCAGCTGAAGAAACCCTTTTAACTCTACAGAAACTGCAACTAGAAACCATTCGTCACCCTCCGTATTCGCCACATCTTGCTCCAACCGACTACCATTTTTTTCGTGATTTGGATAATTTTCTACGTAATAAAAAGTTTTCTTCTCAGGAGGCAGTACAAAATGCTTTCACACATTTTGTCGAATCTAGATCACTAGAGTTTTATCGCAAAGAAATAAATGACCTTCCTATTAGATGGCAGTAATGTACAGATAATAATGGTAATTATTTGATTAAATAAATATGTTAAATTAAAGAAATACACTAAAACATATTTCAATTTTTACTGTACAAATCGGGAATTTCATACTTTAACCCCGAATAAAAAGTTTTTGAATATTTTTTTTTTAAATTACAACCTCGAATTATAACAAACTTAAGATCCTTGTAATAATCCAATCATATCATTATTTATTCATACTGCAGAACTTTTTTTTGTATGGTAACACATCATGCTTCACGGTCTAATAGACAAAGTGGAACAAAATAACGGAATCCGTGCTGCTTTACGGATGCGAAACGTGAAAGTTAAAAAGGATATCTAACACTGAATCTGGAATCTGTTTTGGTCTACCCCATGTCTTCATCGCATTCTAAAGATTTACTAGCTCGCGAACATCTGTAAGGTAGAGTTGTTGAAGAAATGCCACGAAAGCCCAAACAACCGCCAGATCAAGTATCCTAAGTGAAGATGGATCGATCACACGCTTTGGAGAGATTCCGATTATATTCTTAAACAGGCGTTGGATTTGGCAATGCTGGCGACACATCTTGTTGGCAGAAGCGACGGGTATCGGATGATATGGTGCAAGGTGAAGCGTACAGCTCAAGACCGGTCACGATGGATGACATACGATCCCCAGCAAGGTAACGTAGGATCTTAAGTCAAGTGTATTCTGCATTACCTTCCTGCCCTGAACCAATGCTCCTTGAGGTCAGTGCAACACATTTTCATCTTCCATTGGATGACTAGCCTGTTGGTTTAGTGGTTATTGGACCTTCCCTGCTATGCTGGAGGTCATGGGTTCGATTCACACCTAAGCCAAATGTTTGTGTGATGAGCATGATCATTTGTTCTGTATCCGGGTATAATTTATCTATATTGTGTATGTATTTAGAAATATTTAAGTATATTTGTCATCTGCGAAACGGTGGCTTAGATCTCCGTTAACCTTTAATCCTTTTTCTCCCAGTTGAGTCTCCTAAAGATACCTTTTAGGGCTATTGTAAATATTTTTGGTGACAAATGGTCACTCTGCCAGACGCCTTTTCCTATGAGAAACTGAACTAAACAGCTTGACAGAAGATTAAGAAAGTAAGACTGTTTATAATCATCACAAAATTAAAATATTGACGAACAGTGAAGAAACCGGTATTATAACTATCGAGGAACAAAACGTAGAATTCGTAAAAGAATTCATTTATTTGGGCCAACCGGTTTCCTTTGAATACCAAAATAAAAAGGAGATAAATAGAAAAATGAATCGCTATTGCGTGGACAAATTACCGGAGCTTAAAAGAAATAATGAAAAATAACCTGTCAGTATAAACGTCAAGAGATGCTCTTTGAAATAGCAATATTACCGTGTTTGACTTATGGTTGTCAGAGCTGGTCGTTGAGAAAACATGAGAAGACAAATTAGCCATATGTCAACGTAAAATGGAAAGAAGTATATTGAGGATAAGCCTATGGCATAAAATAAGGAACCAGGTGATTAGAAAAAAATACTAAGACCACGGATATTGTGGAAAGAGTGAGGGCTCTGAAATGAAACTGTCGGGTCAGCAATAATTATGTCGGATGCAAAACGACAGATGGACCAAGAAAACACGGAATAGAACCAAGAGAACACGAAAGAACACGAGGACGTTAAAGGAAAAGATGGGTAGATCTGTTCATACAAAGGCTAGGAACGTACTGGATGTCCAAAGCTAGAGATAGAAAGTACTGGAAAGAGTTGGGGGAGGCCTACACCAAAGAGGCGACTATTAATTTGAGTGTAAATAATAATAAATGAGATTAACACTTCAAACAAACTGTGATAAAACTTTATTTTAAATAAACTCAAAATTAAATGATTATAAATGCAATATTTTATTTAAATAATTTTATAGATTTTGGACATTTATTATGAATTGAATTTTTTTGACATTTATTATCATTGTGAATTTTATTGCATTATTATTATAATTTGTAATATGTTGTGTGTAAAATTTGTTTAACTTTTATAGTTCTTTAAAGTACAAATTAATTGAATTAATAATAATATGAATGGAATAATGATGTAAATTTTAAAATCAACTATGTGATAAACAATTGTGTAGTAGAATAAATGGCCTAAAAAAAGTATGCTTGTCAGTTGTCTAGTACTCATAAGCACAAGCTCTCTTTAATTTGGGACAAGATGGCTTTGTATGAAAGTTGTGGAATATTAGTATTCGCCCCTGTCAACGGCCATGTTTCATTTCTCCCAAAATATCTCCATCTATTCTTTAGCCTCCTTTTCAAATGCCATACAACACGAATTGTACCTATACTTTTCAGTTTTTACCCTGGATTCTTCCTTATCACGTGACTGAAGGAGTCCTCGTTAGGGCTAGGCGTAGTGCTGATGTTATCAACACTGCCTTATCTCAGCTCATTAGAGTTGAACTGCTAAGTGCATCCTGTCAGGTACCGCGTGCTGGAGGTAGTTCCTGGTCTTTTTTGGGTCTTATCTTTTTAGTAGGCTGAAGTTTATTTATTTAGAAGGAAGTTTGTAGTCAGGCCAAAAATCTTCGTGGTATTCCAGCGCTTGTTACTCATGTAGATAGTCTTGTATTTTCAATCTTTGGTAGTGTTTGCTAAACGGAAAAAAAACAACTATGTTCTGCCTTCTGACTTTATGTGCGCAAATCTTCATCTGGTTTTAACAACCATATGGATTTCAGACTGATAACTTCGAGAGTTACTAATTTCTAATTATCTTCTGTAGTTCCATATTCAAAGGTTGGCGCAGAGTTTGAGCAAAAGGGACTGCGTGTCATCATCATCTTCCAAGGTTTTTCCCAACTAACTGGGGCTGGTTTCCAGTCTAACCGGATGCAGCCGAATACCCATCCGTATTTTACATGGAGATTATAATTTATTACACATGTATAGCGCCACATCCCCTTCTAATGTTAGTGAATCATTTGGATTAGGCCAGGTTAGAATAGTGACTATTAGAACGCGATGGCGAGCGAACGAAGCGATTATGTGGGTCAGGTTAGGTTAGAACAGTGACCATTAAAGCGCGAAGACGAGCGAGCACATATATGACCACTGCTCTGAAAACGGTGAAGGAAAACATCGTGAGGAAACCGGCATGGCAGATTACGGCTCATTCCTTCTCCTAGAGAGAAGGCCTGAGTCCCAGCAGTGGGAACATTATAAGGCTGATTATGCTATGCTACATAAAGCGACTGCCTGTCAGACCTTCACAACCCAGTTACAACACGATATAGCTCCTTAGATAGACTGATGGTCAGAGTTTCTGGCGATTGTCAAAGATCTACGAATGACAACCGGGACCAACGGCTGCTGCACTGTATGTCGCGGATTTTATTCCCACACGAAACAAATATTTATATGACTTACAGATCCGGGGCTGGGTGTCTTTTATACTTATGCTAAATTACTTTTTTTTTTGTAAGTTCTAACATGATAGAGATATAACTCCTAGTGTGGGACACTTTAATCTACTTAAAGTACCTATTACACATAAACCTCGGTAACTATTTTATCATTTTTTAATCAGCTGACCTATTTAAACTTCGTGAAGGAGACGGAATATTCCAAGTTGCAGCTAACAAAACGAACAAGAAATTACGAGCCCCAGCAATACTTCTAAACGTTAAAAGACAGAACAGACTAAGTTAGACTAGCAACTGTTCTACTTAGTGTGATAGTTATCTGCTGAACAATGGCCACTGAACACGCTAACCCAGAACTGCTATCAAACGGAATCTCATCTTTTGAACTACTTAACACGTTTCCTCTTTATTGCTAGGATTATGTTTTGCTGCTATATCTGGGGACTTTAATCGGTTCGTTTTTGGCTGGTGGAATGTACTTAGTTTTTTTTTTTTCTTTCTTTATTCTTTATTGTACACACAATTTTATACTATCAATAAAAATAGGACAGTTGATGTACATAGGCGAGCTTAACCCACAACTGGGTTTTCTTAAAGCAAACCATAACATTTACAAGGAAAATTTACAAATTTTGAGGAACTTTAAATGTACAACAAAAAAAAAAAAACCAAAAAATTAAACATAAATTATATATAAATATATATAATTAATATTTTTTTCTTTTTCCGAAAGTGTTTTTATGAAATTTATTTTTTAATGGTTTAGATTCTTGAGTAAGTTATTTGTAAGTTAATTAAAATAATACTTACCTACTTCTAAGGATGTTTGTAGAAAGTGCTTCATAGGTATTTCTAAAGACAATACTGGTTTTGACGACATGGTTGAACGATTGGTTGTTGCGCTGCGTGTCTCGGGTTCGATTACCACATGGAACAGATATTTGTATAGTCTACAGGGAGTCATTTTGGGTCTGGATCACTTGAGTATGTGAGACTAACGATACCCAAGTGTAGGATAACACTATTAAAACACAAAAGTATTGAATTGAACAAAAAAATATCACATATCATATTTTTGTACGCGCATTTTAACTCGAAAATGTAGCCGACCGACTACCATTAACTTAATGAAATGCGCCGAACACATCCGGTAACATAACTTTACCTCTACAAATACGACACGTTCCTGGCATGCGGTCAAATCACAGTAATTTAGGTACTAAAAACAATCAAACAAGGGTGCAGTAAAATTGCCTGTCGGCGGCGGGGCACTACGGCGTTGTCTGCAAGGCAATTACAGCGGGCGGTCACGCGATGACCACACCACTTAAGGCAATACTGCTCAGGTGCCACGCAGAGCAAGGGGCGAAAACCCGAGCAATATGAACGAGCAACTGAGAACTGGGAAAGTGAACGTTTAAATGACGATACTTCAGACAAACACCAATTAACAGCAATAATTAGAGATCCAATCTATTTCAATGTAAAAAAATTAGAACAGATATCTTCCAGAACGTAATCCACACTCATTTTTTATTGAAATTGATCTCAAAGTGAAAGCAAAAGGATCTTTATAGAAACATCTCAGTCGGGAATTTAATAGCCAGCAATAATAACCGGATGAGGTCTAAAAATTATCATAAACCTAACACTGAAGTCGTCCTTAGGGAAAATATGAACCACGACAAATATGCACCTAAAAACTACCACCTTCAATCTTATCTCAAAGGAATAAGATCTCTTCTAAATGTAGGAAGAATTTTGCTACTGAAAATGTAAACTGAAGTATTGTGCAACCTGGATATTCAAATTTGAACTCTAGGTTCACAGCACAAGGTTTTTATCCCATGCAGCAGCCAAGTTTGCCTTTTCCAGCCTGCGTATATCGATAGGCAGTGAAAGGATCGCCGGACTCCTCTATGTATTATTCATGGCCGAATTGGTGTTTGTTTAAATTTGATGTACAATATCTTACACGGATTGAAATTTTGTTCAAACTCTTTGCATTTGACATGTAAATATTGAAGTCTATTAAAAGTTTGTCGATTCATCTTTGCCTTTTGATAAAAGTTCGAGCTTTATTATCAACATAAAGTTGCAAGCGATCAATGTTGCTATACGAGAAGATAGCTACTTTATTTGTTTAAACATTTCGCAGTTTAATGACATTAAGTAACTGAAACAGTATTTTGTGATGTTTATGGAAGTAAAGTCCATTTAAAAAAAAGGGGGAGGGTTTTGGTCATGCAAAAAAATATTCCAAATTGATTTCTCTCCTTTGTCCATCGACTGATAACTCAACAGGTTTTATGGGTAAAGTAATGTAAAAAACATAAATGGATATTTTTGGAAACACAAAACCTTTAGCAATTTCCAAATAAAAAACTGATAGAACTAGTAGGTAACAGGCCTAACAGCCTGCCTAGTAAATATCAGTCAGTGAATTTCCCATGAAATGATAAATCCATTTCATAAAGAATTCGGTTAGAAAAACTCGAAAACTGGACATAAAATATTGTAGCGTTAAAATAATTTAAAATACACTACATTTATTACAACATGTTGATAACTAAGCTAAAGTTTATAAAGAATTTGATAGGTAACATAATTTTATTTTATAAAAAAATATAATATAGATATATCCAATATATTATTCGAAGTTTATTATTTCTGTTTTACTTTCGAGCTAAAGTAAATTACAAATAATAAATTACGAAGAAATAAACAAGACAGATTCGCTATCATAAGTCTTATTTCATTACTCTGATGAATTATTTAAAAAGTTTCCACAAGTTTCATTGTTAAGAATAAATTTTAAATCTTTTGATCTCTCAAACAACTCCAACTTTATCACATTGTTTGCATTAGTCTGCGAACAAATATCGTTTACAAACTCTAGGACAACAATAGCTTACTCAGGATCCCCAAGATACTGCTTCAAAACCTTTGAAGCCGTCCCATCTAAAAAATCCTCGACACGACTGACAATAGCTGCAACAAAACATGCTTCTTCAATCCATTGCTGATCTTCTTCAACAGTTCTTTCATTACTTGGTATTAAACGAGCAATGGTATAAACACAACGTGGAGTATCGATGTTGGAGCCTTGGTAAAGATTGCCCTGATCAGATTGACGGGCATTTATTTTATTTATCACAAGCTGAGCGCGCGTCAGTTCCCGCTCCCCGACTTTTATTGCGCCTCCCCGCGAGCAAAGTGAATTTTGATGTGGGCCTTTATGTATTTCAATGAAACGTTTACAGTTTTTTTTTTGTTTTCTTTTTCGTTCCCCTTGTTTCGTGTGCTCTTCCTTAGCCTGTTAATTTGGAGATCTATTCACTGGTGGTAATGTTGTAAAGATTTGGAGTTAGGGGAGTGCCGTGTCCCATGATGGGAATCTTGAAGGGGTCTTTTAGTGTGATTGGCTAGTCTGTGACATTTTTTTAAGGCATGGAAAAATGCATTGTTTTCTGGATTATGAATTCAGCAGAAAAATGCATATCCATTAGAATGGTTCTTGAATTGACCTGTGCGATGAATATTTCATTGGTTGTTTTTACACTAAACAACTATGTATATCATATTTTACTATCATTAAATACGATAATTTACATCACATAATTTCAATTTACTCTACTAACTAGTGAACCTGGAACGACAATGACTTTTACCGTAATGACTGACATAGCATAAATATGCCCTTTCGTGCGGAATTTAATTTCAATATGTTTTGCACTGAATTCATACCATCATCAGAATTTGGGTCACGCTACTGAAACAGGCAAAGTAAGGATGGCGCGTCGATGAAAAGTGAAAAAACAAACATATTTACTAAAGTATATTTTACGATATTTTAAACAATATTATGCACTGCATCGAACGATGAAGATGATAATTATAATATTTTAAAAGCAGAACTTTGTATGGAAGCGGCTATTTTTATATGAAGGTTGTTTTTTTTAAGGTAGGAAATTATCTTATTCATTATCAATCAAATCATTACTTCTATCGCTCCAGGGAGGAGCAGGAGGGCGTGTCAGATATTTACTGAATAAAAACCCACACCTAAGTTCGTTCTTTGCTCTTTACGTTCCAGAACCACAGGTTTCCTTTTCGGAAAAATAAGCCTATGGCCCCTGCAGGCTTCGGCCCTGCTAGCTGCTACAGGTTTGCTGTGATCTCTTTGAGGGACGCGTGGAATACTACGCACCGTTGATGTCTCGGCCGGATCCTTACGCCCCAGCCACCGGGACATCGACCTCATCGAAGCCAAAGCTACTGGGGCCATTGGTTGACTTCCGAAAGGGAACCCCGGGGTCCTGGAACGCAAAACAACGAAGGAATATAGGTGTGATCCACCCAAGAGCGGGAGAAGTCATTTGATAATTTCTCATATAAAAAGAAAAAAGAACTTGTTCTGCCATGATTCCGCAAGAATTTTCTAAAAGTCAAACTGTTTATGATTACTTTAAATAGCTTTTTATAAATTAAAACTATAGTAAGATAAAATTGGAAGGCTTGAGACAATTATTAAACATTTTACAATTCAAACGAAAATTATCTACTGAGATGTCAGCCAATTTTGCTATGTACATAAATGTGCAGAAATATTCCTTTTAGTCAAATATCACTCACGACTTTACAAGGATAAAACTTGACAAAAATATATTGTTTTTCTTTTATTTCGAAATCTGCTTGGAATGTAATCCTTACTGCTTATCCCCACGGCGTGCGCTTCTCATGACACGGAAGCTTTCAAAAGCACACATTCACATTAATTTCGTGTTATTTTTGTCCGATTATCCTGGATTATACTGATCCAATTTTTTGTGTACTTAGTAAAGTGTTTTCACGGAAAGTACAAGGTAGAAATTTAAAAGATATTTTGAACTCATACAGGTGATAAGGTTTTTTAATATTTTTATTGAGAAGTACAAATAGATACCTGTGGCGATGCTTAGGGAGACCTATATCCAGCAGTAGACATCGTTCGGCTGAAATTATGTCGATAATACATCTAAAATTGGCATTTTGCTAATGCCAATTTTAGATGTAGAGTAAGTTTATTTGAATTGTATGTGACAGTGCTGTTGGTGTGCTTATTATAAATAAATAAATAAAAAGTATCTAACATTTTTAAGAGTCATAAACAAGCTGAAAAAATAATATAATATTCTACAATTTTCACACAACGCCTAGTCCCAAACTAAGTAGAGCTTATGCTACGAATACTAGACTATTGATAAATATACTTCTTCTCCCTCTTCTTTTCGATTCGATGGTAAACTCGTCAAACTTTTTGGGCCCAATAGGTTACATTAATAGCAGCATCGGTAGCACTCATCAAATCCTCCAAAGTGCAGGTATACGGACACTTGGGGCATTCCAACATGTGGTTCATGTTTTGAACGGGAGGCTTATACATCTAAATATATATAAACACATAAACATTTATCATGGGTGGGAATCGAACCCACGACCTTCGGCATATAGCATTCAGAGCTACTAACCACTAGACTAATCGGCAAGTCATCAGCAGATAAATGATCTCATGATGAGAATAGGCTAGCCGGTCATTTAAAGTTGTCAACTTTTTAAGTGACAAATACAATATTTTATTTTAACATTTTTCCCTAAAATATGAAAGAACAGTCAGCCCTGCGTACGTACCCGGCGGGTGGCCGGTCGCTGGCCTGCATCACCCGACAACAAGGACACTTGTCTTCATCACGACAAAGCTCCCAAACGGAAGACACTTTTTGAAATAAACATAGGTATAGCAGTGTGTCGGACAGTGCTGCGGTGGAAACAGGTCAGACGTGCGAATTTATTTCAAGGATGTATGCTGATATCAAATGTATATTTATTAGGTACAAATCATACTATCTATGATATTATGACACACTTTCGTGGTTTTCGAGTTGTATTCAGAAGAGTTTCATAGTATGTTTTTGTTATTTATTATTTCTGAAGTTATTGTACCGAGAATATATAAGAGATAAAAATATTCAGCGAAACTGGAACGCTTAGATAATGGAGGATGCCTAACCTCTGTCCAACTATATTGAGGTCAATTTCCAGCCCTACCGGATACACATGAATACCAGCATTTTGTAGGAACCAACTGCCCCCTAACCCGATTAGTAAGACGGATGTCAAACCTTCTGGCCTCATACGTTATTGTTATTATTATTATATCTACTATATACTATACGGTCCCACTGCTGGGCTAAGGCTTCCTTTATTTCCCTTTTTTCCCTCCTTTATTCCCGGCTCTGGCCACACTTTCTTGCCAGTTTCTAAGTCGTCCCACCATTTCTTTCTTTGTCTGCCGCAACGCCATCATGCGATTTCAGACCACCAACTTTGTGTTTTGACGACCCATCACTCGATCGGCATACGGCAGATAAATATGCCGAGCCCAGTCCTACTTAAGCTGAGCAGCCTTCTGAGCCACGTCAACGATCTGTGTTTTTGAGCGCAGTGCAGTGTTTCGAACGCGATCCCGTACAATACAAAAACAAAATTCAATTCTAATGAAATCCACCTCTTGACCATGCTGGTTGCAGCAGAAAAGTGAACTCTACGACGTCTTTATAGTGCAATGTTTAGACGAATGCTCAACATAACAAAGACGTTGTAGCCCGCGTCTCGGCCGCTGTGAGCTCTCGATCTAGAAGTCCTCTATAGGAGGACATTAGTCTTCATTTCTTGGAGCTCCATGCTGTTAAGGTTTGTCTCCTTACGAAAATACGTGGACAATATCGGTTTATTTCCATGAGTTTATGGAATTGGAGATATTGTGCTTGAAACTAGAAAAAATATTTGTTTTCATTGCGTTTCAGATATTTTATTGAAATATTGTCGAGAATTGTGCAATTTAGCATCACTTTTTATGAGACCGACATTTTGATAATTCAATTGGCCAAGATAATCGCCCAAATTTTGTACACTGACTACAAACACCATTTCGTTAATTTATTATTGCAATTTTATAAGATGAAGCTGGTGCATGGTTCCCACTGCTCGTTCCCCATGGAGAAGAACCACTAAACAAAGTTCGAGAAGTCTCTTTAGGAACTACGACTTAACCTTTCGAATACCGTAATTAGAGACACAGTGAGAGAGCGAATGCGGCGTTCACTTGAGGTTTAATGAATTAAACCAAAAATAGTCTATGTAATATTTTTTATTTATTTATTTATCTCAGGACCCTAGACTTTTGAAAGATATACGAGGGGCCGAAACCAACTCGCAGACGCTCTTTAGACAATTTTCATAGAACTTGTTAACAATTGGCGATTATCCCTGCGATATATATCTAGAATATAATCATTGCGGTAGTAAAAGGACTTTAATCAAAACAGTTCTATTTTCACAGAAATGTAATTAAAGGTAAACCCAATGTTAACTAGTAGTTATATTAACATAACGTTTAGTCAAATCGTTCATATAAATGGTTTGACAAATGATTTAAATTGCACCGGCTCGTGAATAGTAGAAACAATAAGGGTTCCCCTACAATGACGTATTGCTGATATCAATCGGCTGCGAAAAAGAGATAGTGCTATCCATCTTGTATAGCTTCGTCTCTCTCACACAGCAGAAACATAATGGTATTGGAACTTTATGGTAGATGTAGGGGGCAGAAGTGACGCGACAATGCGACTGTGATTTTTCATAGATTTGCTAACGTTGAATTAAATTCGTATTGAATACCTAGAGATCGTCATTACTCTATGTATAGGTAGCTATATGATGCTGATACACTTTTAAAATGACTAAATATTTGCATGTAATGTAATATTTGCATGCAATGCATTACTAATTGATCGTGTAGTGTCTATTTGCACTGAATTTATGAACGTACCTACATCTAGTGTAGATTATTTATTTTTTACGTTACCTAGATTTTCGGGCTTTTGAGTATATTCCAGAAGCCACCAGGTTAACTAATAGGTACCTGTCATATTGCTATAAGCAACAGAATATCCATTCAATCCTTGGATCTTCGTGAAGTTCAGACAGGCTGTCGCTCAATGTATAAAATAGGGGGAGTTGCAGGGCAGTTCTCGGTCATTGAAGGTGTGAGTGTGTTGACGGTATACAATGGGTACCACCACCAGTCTATATGCATTTAAGCGGATGTTGTGAAATTACTTTCTGCACAAATAGTGAAGTCGTCTTAATAACCCCTTTCTTTTACTTTATATAAACATATATTATATTTAAATAATATAAGTATTTTTTTTTTTTTTAAGTAACTAAGATTTTTTATTCATTACATTTTAACATATAAATAGTCTAAAACTAAAAAGTCACACGTCAATATACAACCCGCCCCTGATCGTTCCCGGTGCAAAAGTGCCCATAATACTGGCCGCATTACCTCGCTGGATAGCGATGGCCATCCTTTGCACCAAGA
This sequence comes from Mythimna vitellina, assembly GCA_949316375.1. Classification (NCBI taxonomy): domain Eukaryota; kingdom Metazoa; phylum Arthropoda; class Insecta; order Lepidoptera; family Noctuidae; genus Mythimna; species Mythimna vitellina. The sequence continues at coordinate 24,065,987 of OX438698.1, forward strand.
ACGACCCGGACCGGGAGTCACCCGTTGCCTCCCCGAGCCTACGGCCTAAATCCCCCGAATATATTATATTAAATTATATATGTATGTTTATTTTGTATATATATATACTTTTAAACTCTTATTTTCGTAATATTCTTTTGTATTTTTATGCACCTGTCACATTTTCTCTTCGCCACCCTAGGTTGACTGGTAGGGAATGCCTAAGGAATGCAATACGCCTTTGTACTTTTGTGTTGCATGAAGTTTTAATAAATAAACAAATGGGTAACTCACCATCCCAATTGCCGTCTTGTGTGCCTCTCTCATTCATATTTATAAGGTTTTCTGTAAGGAAACTCAATCGTTGGTTAAGTTAGCCTGTATACATAAGCTGTCACATTTTTTATATTTGTTTAAGTTGTGTGAACAAAGAATGTGAGTATAAAAATCGTCGAACACTTTTAATAAAAAACTCGTTTGTGTTGATAATTGTAGTCGCATTGCGCCTGTCTGGGTATGCCTTTACCCTATTATCGAATGAATGACTGAAACTGTCGGGTTGATACGATCGTCGACTTTTCATTAAACTTTATTTACTAACGTTGGGCAGGCACAATTTGTCGGAATTTGAAATGTTCGCGTGTGTAGACTACACTAGTGTTGTTAACGTATTAGTTTTCAGAATCATTAGTGTTGTCGTTTATTTAATGGTGTGTTTACTGAATATTAAGTGTCCCAAGTTGAGTGGTGGTTCATTTATGAATTAGTTTCATAAACATGTATACTTTTAAAGGGTTATGTTTATTTAGAATAGAGTTTGTTTTTTTTAAAATTAAAACTATGATAGTTAGACTAATTATTAATATTTACAGCGGCTTGTAGGTATTAAAAATAACGTACAATCTATTCTCAGACTTACCAAATATACACAAAAAAAATCATAAAAATCAAACAAACACGACATACGAGTATTTCATAGATTAGATAATTGTATTGTTTAGCCAGTCAGTCTTTTGAAGAGTTTATAGAGGATAAGTTTGAAAACAAAATTATTGCTTTTCAAAACATTTTTTTTTTTAATTTGTAAGAACACATATAATAAGTACTTGTTGGAAAAGTTCAGATCTAAAGTTTTAATCTACTAAATTTAATTATTTGATTCTTTACACACCCTCTCACATACATACGCTCATTTTTCTCATCTTACACACCCAAAGGACCTATTCCTTTTAAAATTCTTTATTTAGTTTCATTATAACCATAATGTTAAGCATATTTTTAGATAAAATTGTTTCTTTTGTTTTAAAGCTCACAAGTTTCACCTTACTCGAGGGCTTGAGGCGCTTCTTGCTGAAATACAGGCCTTAGACCTAGTACAGCAGCAGATGCTAACTGTTAGACACATTTGATTGCATTATTTAGTTGTTATTTATAAGTGGCTTATATGCAATTATGTCATATATACATGTTTTTACTTTGGTATGGTCATGTGAAGAGGAGGGATGAAACGCATGTTACTAAAAGAGTTATGAGTTTACATGTGGATGGATGGAGAAGGAGAGGGAGACCAAAGAAAAGATGGATGGATTGTGTGAAGAGTGATATGAAAGAAAAGGAAGTTAGTGATAGCATGACGAGTAACAGGGCAGAGTGGAAGAAAAAAACGTGTTGCGCCGACCCCAAATAACACGGGACAAGGGCAGGAAGATGATACATGTTTTTACTTTGTTGCTCAATAAAAAAAAAAATATTAAGATATGCACTAACATAAGAAACTTAATTATTTATATACAGTATAAATTAATTATTTAATCAGTACAGATTAGTAATAAGATTATATTAGGTGATTTATTTGACATTTTTTTATTATTTGACTTTGTTATGTAATCATTAATTTGTTGACTAAGTATAATTTAACATTATGCATATGACTTGTAAGAATCCCTTACCAATAAATTACTATGACTATGATTATGACTATGACTAAGAAGATAAATTCTTTAACCAATAAAAAAAAAAACATTTTGACAGGCGTCACGAAATCACGAGAATTGATTATTATTTTATTTATCCACCTACAAAATAGGCGCCACCTCTCCGAACCCAGCCATATGTTTGAGACACAGTAACACGTGGTGGTCGCAGAAAATTCTCAGTATTTTTGCATACAACTAACGAGTGACGCGCAGAAGTGGTACAGCGGTACGTAACGAACATACCGGAACGGACACTGTTTGTTCGAGCCATTGAGTTACACCGGGAGCTGGGATAGGACTGAGAATTGATTTATTTTGTTTTGGATCTTGAGTGTTTTATTCTTTGATAGAAAACTATTACTGTGTAAGATTTAGAATCGTTAGACGATGTACAAAATCATTTATTAGCATTTAAAGAGCAGTTCTGTAAAATTTTCAAAATAATTTTATTTTAACAGCACTGCTGGTCATTGTCATTGTCATACTCATAAATTCTATCAAAATATCAGGAAAATTTTAGTAAAAATATCTCTTATAAATAGACAATGGTTTTACCTTACATATTGTCCGAAGCTACTAATACGGAGAAGAACCGGCAAGAAACTTTATGGTCCCTCTTTAAAAAATAATTTTTGTTTTTATTACCTATCAACAAACTTTAGCTTAGTCTCAATTATCTTTATTAATAAAATAAGCAGTGGTATACAGCGTGACAAAGGCGCAGTCTTTTGGGCAAATCACCAGTTGACAGAAAATTGAAAGAGTTTTTAGACACCATCGCCATACTTTAGTTTGTTTTTAATTAGTATTAATAAAATTACTTTAGGGTTTTTATTTTTTATGTTTATATTAGTGTAATCATAGTTAGTTACGTGTTTTTAATATATGTAAGTCAGTCTTTGTAAATAAATTTTAAAATTGAAATGCCACCCAAATTTCATATTACATTTTTAAAGTTGTTTCTGCCTTTTATACTGATTTCAAGGTGTAATTGAAATAGGGTTATAGTGTAGGTAATCATGTCATGTGAGTAGTAAAAGTTAATTGACGGAACAGGGTTTATGGCGTGGTGGGGATGACCCTTTATAGGCATCACTAGGGTCGTTAAAAGCACACATTAAGTCCGTAAGTGGCTTTAAATGACGCTGTCACTAGCATTGAAGTTTTAATCAAATTGGAGTGGAAAGTTCTAGCCGAAGATGAAACTGTAGTAGCTAATAAATTTTGTAGGGGTATTGCCTATAATATGATGTATCGGAAAAGTAATTGATTGCGATGTTAATTACGGAATACTACAGAAACGTCTAATAAATATCGCTATCGAAATTTCATTTATCAAGTTACGTATCGAGAGACTCAACATATTATTATAGTAACTGTCAAAAGTCCAAAATATTTTGGGATTGACTTAGTGCTATTTTTGATAATTAAAGTGCGCTAATAGGAACTCACTTTGTAGACCTGGAAGACTATTTATTCTGTACTCCTGCTTCAAAATTTTTAACAAAATACTATATTCTGTAGAATACAGGTCACCGGAAAAAAAATAGTAGGAACAAATTAAAACTGAAATCGATTTCCGTTCAACTCCCGGCTCCCGGTTTGTCTAAGACAAGATATACACGACGAGGGCACAAAGAATCAATCGGACAGCGGCGAAGCTGTTTTCTTTTTCAATCAGTGGACGTCCTTTGAGAATTCATGCGTACATTTGTAATGCAAGCCTCGTACCCTACCACAGCCTAAAAAAATACCTTACAGGAAATTCTCCAACTGACTTTTACGTTATAAGATCGAAAGAACTTTGCTGCTCTGTGGGCTTCGGTACACGTATACTGTACGTGTACTCAGTGTAGTTGTTAGAAAATAAATTGAATATTGGAGAGTGCCTGAGATCCCTTCGTATTTCGCTCCCAGATTGAGTGTGGCTTTATTTTAACTCGGCACATCGTAAATGTTAAAGTAAGGTGAAATTATGGGCAGCGAGCAATAAATACGTACGGGATAATGGAAGGCTGGCAACATTGATGTGGTTTACGACTGGCCCTGAGTATATTGTGCAAACGGCCTATTAATGTCCTATAGCTGCCAGGTTTGAGGGGTAATTGAGAGTTAGTGAATGATGAGATTTTAAAAAAAGAATATCAATATGAATTTTCCATTTTAGTCCGTCTAACACCGTCATGATAACTTGAAATGCAAAAATCCCGCTGACCCACTTTGCACCATAGCCCACAATAAAAACATAACGCCATCTATATTTATCTATACAGACTTACAAATATATAGACGTGTCTCTCATCAATAACCAGTTTCAGTGAAGAGCCACACATATTTTATTCATGTCTATCCTCTTCTAGTCGATACAGATTTTGTTTGCCAACTACTAGTGTTTGTCCAAGATTTGCTCACGTTTTCCACTGTTTATTTAAAGAGTAAACTTTGCATAGGGAACGGGACGGAAATATATAGGACTGCAAAATGTATGGGTCGTTTTGTCTTTCGAGAGGATACTTTTTGGCTATGGAAACGATAGATTAGTAGTATTATGTGAAAGATAGGCTAGAAAAGAGGTGGTAACGAGGTGATGGCAAGATAGAACATTGTGGTACAAGAGGAGAAACTTTGTCATTGCGACTGAGGTGGAATTGTTATGGAGCCAAGTGCTGTAGTGATACATTTCCACATGTATCTTAACATAAAAAAATATCAAGTTAAACTTTGTTTGCATACTTTTTAGTAACATATTATTGTATCGCCTTGGTTGGTGGTTGTCGCGCTCATATTGGGGGCTGCCACTTTTCAACATTAGTGCCACATACACTAAATTGTGTGTCTTAAAAATAAAGGAGATAAAAACGGATTTACGAGTAACACAAATAAAATAAATTTATGGAATTTCACCAATCTAATTATTATTGGAATAATGGGTAAGGTGAAGATCACTTGATGACACAGTATTATGCCTCCCTTGAAGTGATTTATAAAAACGGACGGTTAAAACATATGGTTGGCGTAGTGGTTAAGCGATTGGGTGCTGCACTGCATGTCGCAAGCTTGATATCCGCTTTAAACGAATATTTGACAGGCCTGTTGGTCTAGCGGTCGGTGGCCCTAACTGCTACGCCGGAAGTTGTGGGTTCGATTCCTACCCAGAACAAATGTTTGTGTGACGAGCTCGATAATTTATTCTGTGTCTGGGTGTAATTTATCTATAATATGTCAGCATTTAGAAATATATTTATCAGTTGTCTAGTACTCATAGCACAAGCTCTGTTTAGTTTTGGACTAAATGGCGTTGTGCGATAGTTGTGGAATATTATTATTTGTATGTGTCTTGTGCATGCGAGTTCACATGTTTGTAAACGCACTTATAATACAACACGATGCGTGCGCCATATATGCGTACGGAGAACTCAAACAAATTCTCATCGCGACCGCACTCGCTAATCGCTCCACGTGAAGTGTAGTATTTTGCGCGTGTTTTTTCAATAACTTTATGGAGCGACAAATATTTTTTTTTGGGTCACGGTAACTCTTTCAAACAATCCCACAGCCCACGAGATTGCACTTGGATTTAGATTTTCCCTTGCTCATGATTTGTATTAAAATGGAATCGCAGTGGACGCATAGGATGTTTTAAATATCGTGCAGTTTTGATTACGCATGAGGGATTTCTCTGCACGCGTAACCCCCGCAAATGTCCATTTCATACAAGTATTTACTAGAATGCATAGAAAACGCACTTTCTGCATGCGGAGCAAATCCGCATGCGTGATGAAAGCCGCACAATATTAAAAACACCCTTAGGGCTATATTTCACCGGGACACCATGGCGGCGCGACCAGTTGTGAATGTGCATGGTTTTAAGAATAGAGAAAGACCCAGGGCGGGATTGTTCGAAAGTCACCCCGGGCCTGCAACGCAAAGAGTCACCCCGGGTCTGCAACGCAAAGAGTTATCCCGGGTCTGAAACGCAAAGAGTCACCCCGGGCCTGCAACGCAAAGATTCATCCCGGGCCTGCAACGCAAAGAGTCACCCCGGGTCTGCTACACAAAGGGCAACTGAAGGATCACGGGTGGGTTTTAGTTAGTAAAAATTTGACACTCCCTCTCCACTCAGAGTGGGAGAATTATTACACAAGTATGAGACAAAAGCAAAAATTTGTATGCATAATTATGTGTTTTTCTGCGGAATGTTCAAGTCTTAACGGATTTAGATGAAAGTAGTAAGTAAAATAAGTACACGGTTAGACCCTGAATAGTACAAATAGGTACTAGATTTGCTTGGAATATTTTTTTATGCGGGCGAATATGTCCGAATCTAGCATACAATATGTACACAGTGTTACCCTGCGTTAGCCAATTGCCTGCAGTAACTGCAGAAGTAGATGAGACTTCATATACATACTTCTGCTGTCACTCCAGCTTACAAAACCTTACTAAACTCAAAGCGCAAGCCACAAAGAGTGCGTTTATTAATATTAGATGGTGATAACAATTCCCGTGGGATATATTATTCGTGTCTTGTACGTGACCGGACTGGCGCGAGGCCGCTCTTCTTTGTAACAAATAGTTATGTGAGCGGTTTAGATCGCGCTCTCTATTACTGCTTTGAATTTTATTTGAATATTATTGCGCACACAATGTTTTAGAGCACCTATACTTGCTTATTTTGTTTATACTTTGTTACTTTCTGCTTTAAGTTTATCGTATTTTGTTGGTTCAGTTTCTTCAAAAATTCAGTGCAAATGTTGATATCAGCACTTTGTGTGTTTTGATTGCAGACTCGGTCCATTTAAGTGGTTATCGGTAGCTGCTTGTCTGGTTCATTGGCTTTTAATGCCGTTGTCCATTGGGTGTCGATGCTTTCTGTAACATTGTTTATGTTACACATAAATGACCTTTTTGAACCCGGTACCTTTGGGTATGCAGATGACAGCACTGTTGGAGCTTGCTGAGAGCTACGTGTCCAGCACACGAGCAATTGGATCACAGATCCTGTGACCCTAAAAGACTATGGCTATAAAAGCGCTCAAGCTTTTTATCCATGCGGGCGGCCTCTGAATGATGTGATGCTAATTTGGTCAGGCTTAATGCTGCTAACCAGCGCCGGAGTCCGTCAGGGATGTATTATTTCTCCACTACTATTCAAAGTGTACACAGAGCTCGAAGTGAGGATTATACTTGAAGACTGGACAGATGGCATCTCGATTCGACTACGAACCAAGGCAAGGAGCACGCTTGCTCCTTCGTCGACCACATCATCGATTAGAAATAGTGATTAATCGCGACCCTATCAATAATAATAATAAAAAAAAATTGTTTTCATTTCAATAGTAAATTACCTAATGGACGATATTCACAGTTACACGAAAGCCATCAATTTCTGCCTCTGCAAACATACCGGATGCACTGCGGTAGCGCGGCAACCCCATCAACACCATAAAAGCATAATTGTATTGAACACGCAGAGCACTGTCTGCCCTCTCCGTGTAGTTGACCCACAGACTGCATGTATACAATGACTGACAATATGCTCTAAGCAATGTGGCCTTTACGTCAGTCGAGCATTTCACAAATCTGCGAGCCAGCATATTGCAGCGGACAGCCAAAGCTCTGCCATAATATTTTAGAAACACAGTATCTTGTGCATATTATTTAAGCTTCTATTGAAATCAATTTATAAATTTGTGTAAAGCTAATCCAGCAAAGACCTCTGAAAATCTGCTATTTTGCATGAACTTTGACACTTCATAATTTACTGAAAAAAAGTCAAAAAAGTATAATAATAAAAGCCTTGCAAATTTAATCAACATTCTGTATGATGACAATTTTTTCAAAAACTTTTAAGGGTATAGAAAAACACGTATTTCCTGAAACAAGTTTTGTAAAATATTCGAGTAAATCACGGAATTACCGAAAGCTAAGAGAGTTTTCAAGAGTTATCTTTCTTTTTTCGCATTGTCTTGTCGTTAAACATCGCGTTGGATTACGTCAGATGAAGTAAGCTTTAAACCATGCTCGATGTTGACGATAGGCAAGTGAAAAAGGGACCCACTTAAAAAGAGATTTAAATAAGCAACACACTTATTATCTCATGACTTGTTGTTTACTAACCACACAGGGGTTGAAAACTCCTGAGAAACTTCTACATCGCTCTACTAACCAGGGCGTATAGGAGCTGTTCAACGCACTGAATTATTGGAGTAAATAAACAACATTTAAAACGTATATTCAGCTGGAAATGTTTGTAACACAGTAATCTAGCAATGTATCCCGCAAACTTGTACAAACATTATCAAACGAAACTGTTTACAGCGCTCGCTTCCGCAACAATTAAAAATGTAATAAATCTTTCAAACTGTAACAGAGACGAGCCCCAAAGTCGAAATAAAGCGCGCCATGCACGAGACATAATAAACACGGCTATAAAACCGCGACCGTGGCCCCGACAAAAGTAAACAGGACATCCGTTTAAAAAACAATGCAAAGTGCTGTACACATAGCACGCCGAAAAAAATGAATATTTGTTCAGCAAACGAATTTCGCACAGTCCAAACAAACTTTTTGAACAGAAACCGCGCGGAAACGTGGCCGGAGGAGCGAAACGCGAACGGATGGGTTTTCGAACGAAATTTTTTACGAAACGGTTTAGACGAACTTTTTTTGCGAGATAATTCGGTTTAAAATTCGACGCGTCGCGTTCACTGTTGCCCCCGATACGAGTAGTGGTGCGGTGAAAAATTGTTTTTTATAAAATGTGGACGCGACGCCATTGGCACATGCTGACGGTACGAGCGTGCACTAAAATAATTTCATAGTTTTTATGTGGTTACACAAAAATATTTTTATGACTGTATTTTTGTTCGAGGATTTTTTTTTTAGGTGGGAAATCATCTAATGACATCTCCCGCCCTTGAGGGGGTGATAGGGCGTGACAGATTTTTATTGACTAAAACCCACTCATGTTCCTACTTTGCCTTCATTCCAGGGCCTCGGGGTTCTTTTTCGCATCACACATGAACCCAGTAGGCTTTGACCCCGCTAGGCCCCTATGGTTTGCTGAAATCTCCTTGAGGCGCGCGTGGAATACTACGCGCCGTCAACGACTTGGACTCGGTCCGGGTGGCGAGCTACCATTGCTCGCCATCCGTAAGCCCGCGCCTACGGTGGCTGGAAATCGGAATCGGAATCCCGGTGGCTGGGGCATGAAGGGCATTCCCTCGCGCGTGCAGCCGCCTTCTTTGCTAGCATTAATGCTTCGCATGGGGCGACCGCCTGCCACTCCTCCCCGCTCCAGGCCATGGCCTGTACCAAGGCCCAGCGAGAGATCGAGGCCGCACGAGGACACGGCGATGCTCTGTCCAGGCGTGGCACATCTCTACCGTATGCTCCGCGTTGTCCTTCGGGCGGTCTACACAACGGTGATACCTGGGCGTTTCTTCCGCACGAATCCGGTGCAGGAACCTCCCGAACTTACCGTGTCCAGTGAGAACCTCCGTCATGCGGAAGGTAAGGACGCCGTGAGGTCGTTCCCGTCACTCGGTGGACACCAGTGACATTAGTAATTGGTTGATCTCAATACAAAGATACTTGAACGAAGTCTGTTCCACTGATGTGGGTGGAGGAGACTATTTGCATAGACACAACCTCGTAGTCAGGATTATCCACCAGCAACTTGCTTTTGAATACAATTTTGTTGAATCAAAAGTACCCTACTATGGGTATGTGCCCAACCCAGTTCTCGAGAATGGCATCTTCACGTTGTATTGGGATCGATCTATCATCACTGACAGGACTATTGTTGAGTGTGGTGATAGATCGCCTAGAGCGTCGCACAATGATTGTTGATATAGCGGTTCCTCATGACGAGAACCTTGTGAAAGCTGAGAAGGATAAACAAACTAAATATCTTGACTTGGTTCGCGAGGTTGTGGACATGTGGGAAGTGGATAGAGCAGTCATTGTGCCGATAGTCGTGACGGGCAATGGCTGAAGTGCTAGGAACCTCGACTAACATCTGAGAAGGCTCATGTTAGTCAGGTGGATTAAGGGCTTGATTCAGAAAGCAGTACTCCTGTACACGGCGCGTATTGTTCGGAGATTTCTCTCTCAGGAGCCCTGACCACCAGTAGCTTGGAACCTGTTCCCGATGCCGGTGGGCTACTATTTTTTATATTTTAAATGTTTTTTAATCTGCTTTTTTTAAGAAATATTTAAAATTTTTATTATTTATGTTTAGATAGAAAATAAATGGAATAATAATAAATCAAAATCAAAAGAATTTTATTTCAAATAAACCATTTACAGGCACTTTTGAAATGTCAAAAAGTCAGTCAGTCAAAAAAAAAAAAAATGATGCTAATTGCACATTCCAAAGCGTAGATCTCTATGGAGACGAACGTGCAAGAAACTCCATGGACACTCCTTTCAATTATGTTTTGTAATTACAAATATCTCTGTTACATGTTTCTTGTCGCTATCATATATCGTACCACTTTAGCTAGGCTGAAACTTGGTTGAACTAATTGATCCCTATTTTTTGTAACATAATTATGTTTATCGCCTCTTTTGCTAAAAAGACGAAGATTTTTTCTAACGTACATGATGTTTTCATAAATATATTGACAAGGCACCGTCATGATGTCAATATCCTTAAACAGTTCCCTTAGAGAATCGCAGCGACGAAGAGTGTAAATAACTCTGATCGCTCTTTTCTGTAGTATAAAGATTGAGTCAATTTCTGCAGCCCGTCCCCACAGTAAGATACCGTATGACATGATGCTATAATGCATTGCTAACTTGCATTTATGAAAATAACTAAAATAGACTAGTCTAACGGTATCAACATCCGTAAATTGGCGGATTTTTCTAACAGCATATGCAGCTGAGCCAAGCCGTCCTGCAAGAGATGTTAAATGAGGACCCCATTGTAGCCTTGAGTCAAGCGTCATCCCCAGGAAAACCGTTTCATCGTTCAATACCACGTCATTGTGACACTACTATTCTATTTTATTCTATTTTAGGTATGGTTTCCGCACTTAGTTCTATGTGGACTATTGTACGTGGGCCATGGCGGCCATAACCTTAGCACAATCACTACTCTTATGCATTTAGTTTTTTTCCCGTTAAAACTAGATTATTAGGAGTAAACCAGTTTTGGACTTGCAGTAGGGCGTTATTTTCGTTGTCAAGATTATTAGTCCTTCTATTTATCTTAAAAATCAAGGAAGTGTCATCGGCAAACAACACCATATTAAGTTTATTTTGCAACAAATAGGGTAAATCATTAATATGTAGGGGGTTGTCCGCAGGTAGTTGGGGGCCCAAGTAGTGTGCCAGCCACACACGAAAGGCTGCCCCGCCAACTGCGAAAAATCCCAGGGTGGCCCCATCGTGCCGGTTGGCGACCGGGCGTGAGGACCTGATGGCGATCCCTGGGGGGGTTCGGGCGTCCCCGCAGTCTCCAGATCAACCCTCCTTTGACGCAGCAACTCTGGTCGTGTTGTAGGGTTTAAAATCGCATCACCTCGCTCAACTGCCATCTTCCATCTCTCCTATTCACTCCAAAAAAAATAAATTAAAAATGAAAGGTAAAAAGAAAGGCAAGTGTCTACAGCGGATGCACGTCCTCTCAATTCTAGTGCACCTCTCAAATATTAGAGGGTTGCACTCTAATCTCGATGCGGTCCACCACCATCTTGAGACTGAGAAGCCACACTTGCTTTTCTTGACGGAGACCCAAATTAGATGTCCGTCAGATACGGCGTACCTAAACTACCCGGGATACTCACTGGAGCATCATTTCCTGCAGCGTGCCGGGGTCTGTGTGTACGTCCGTAATGACATCTGCTGTCAGCGTCTCCGTCACCTTGAAGACCCAAATTTATCCACGCTATGGCTGTTGATGGACACTGGTATGGACAAAATTGTTTATGCCGGTGTCTACCGATCGCACAGCGGTGATCAGGAGACAACTCGGTTGTTCGACCACCTCAGTGAGGCCGCCGATAAGGCTCTGCATCGGCACCCTGATGCGCAGCTCATCGCTCTGGGGGACTTTAACGCCTGCCACCAAGACTGGCTTTTCCCATACCAGAAGACCGACCATGCTGGGAGAGAAGCGCGAAACTTTGCAGTGTCGATGGGCCTTTCCCAGCTGGTTAAGCAAGCGACTAGGGTGCCTGATGTAGTTGGTCATACTGCCAATTGTTTGGACCTTCTGCTGACCACCGATCCGGACAGATGTATTTTAACGGTTTCCTCACCACTGGGAACTTCAGATCACTGTCTGGTGAAGTCTGTTTCGTGCTTCTCCCCACCTGACTGCGACTCACGTGGTCAACGGAGAATATGGCGTTACAGGTCAGCAGATTGGGATGAGATGCGGCACTTTTTTGCGTCTTATCCTTGGCAGCAGGTCTGCTTCTCTTCTGAAAGTCCGTCGAGCTGTGCAGATGCTATATCCGATGTGATACGTCAAGCTATGGAGTTTTTCATCCCTTATAGAGACGTACCCATCGGAGGCTCAGCTCAACCATGGTTCAACGCCGACTGCGCTCAAGCTGAAGAGCGTAAGCATTCGGCGTTTCTCGCATGGGTTGACGCTCGTGATCGCAAAGCTCCGGATCTGAGCTCAAAGAAGAGAGCTTTCAACCATGCTGCCAAGTCCTACAAAAAGGCACTGAAGAAGGCTCGGTTCGACCGCATTACACATATTGGCGCAAAGCTCTCTGCACAGCCGTCCGGTAGCAGAGCATTCTGGTCCCTTGCCAAATCGGTCGAAACGAACTTCTGTAGGCCCACATTGCCTCCGCTGGTTAAACCTGATGGAACACTGGCTCATACAGCGAGAGAGAAAGCAGGTCTCTTTGCAGCTCTCTTCGCCCACAATTCTCGTCTTGACACTAGCAGTGCTACTCCACCAACTCCACCTCACTGCAACACCTCAATGCCCGATATTCGCATAAGGAACAGAGAAGTTTTGAGAGCACTGTGTCGTCTAGACGTGAATAAAGCTAGTGGACCAGATGGTATACCAGCAATAGTTCTCAAGGCATGTGCGCCCGAGTTGTCTCCTGTATTGACGCGCTTGTATCGCCTCTCATTTAGGACTGGTATAGTGCCCAAGTCCTGGAAGCTTGCCAACGTGCAACCCGTGCCCAAAAAGGGCAGTCGTGCCGATCCTGCCAACTATCGGCCGATTTCAATAACCTCCATACTCTGCAAGATTATGGAGCGTGTATTAAACTCGCGCCTCCTGGCATACCTGGAAGGTAACGATCTCCTCAGTGACCGACAATACGGGTTTCACCAAAATCGGTCTACTGGGGACCTACTAGTGTATACCACTCACATGTGGGGCGAGGCCCTCGAGAAGAATGGAGAAGCGATTGCTGTCTCCTTGGACGTCTCGAAGGCCTTCGACAGGGTATGGCACGCCAGCCTTTTGAGTAAGCTTCCAGCGTACGGCATTTCCCCTGGCCTGATTAACTGGGTAAAAGACTTTCTGAGTGAACGGTCTCTCCGAGTTGTTGTCGATGGATGCTCATCAGAGCCCTTGACGACTAATGCCGGAGTTCCTCAGGGGTCAGTTCTCTCTGCAACTCTTTTCCTGCTGCATATTAACGATCTGCTGATGCCCGGTATCTATGGGTATGCAGACGATAGCACAGTTGTAGAGAGGTACCTGCCAGGTCCTCGGGCCAGTAAGGAGCAAATTCGGTCCGAACGAGAGGCTATGGTAGAGCGTACGAATGTCTCACTTCAGGCAGTCTCCAAGTGGGGCGAAACCAATCTGGTAAGATTCAACGCCGCCAAAACACAAGCGTGTCTGTTCACCGCTAAGAGGAGCCCGTTCACCTTGGCTCCCGTTTTTCAGAATGTATCCCTGGAGTGCACCGACCGCCTTCAACTCTTAGGAGTTGAAATTTCCTCAGATCTCAATTTCGGGCGGTTCATTGAGTCCAAAGCCAAGGTAGCTGCTAGAAAACTAGGCGTTCTTGCAAAGGTCCGACGGTACTTCACACCGGGACAGCTTCTAATGTTATACAAAGCACAGGTCCGATCGTGTGTGGAGTACTGCAGTCACATATGGGCTGGTGCTGCAAAATGCCATCTAGCAGCTTTGGACTCAGTGGAAAGGCGTGCGAAGAGGCTAATTGGGGATCCAGATTTGGTTAAGTCCAATCTACAAAGCCTCGAGCACAGGCGCAGAGTAGCCAGCCTATCGGTATTTTACAGGTTACATTTTGGAGAGTGTGCGCGGGAACTGCATGACTTGATTCCGCCATCTCCTTTCTACCATCGGACAAGCCGACGAACGGCGAGTATCCACCCTTACGTTGTTGAAACTTCAACGGTCCGGACTAAGCGTTTCGCTTCGTCGTTTATACCGCGTACATCGAAGGACTGGAACAATCTGCCTGCTGCGGTCTTTCCGTCCAACTATAATATAGGTGTCTTCAAGGCTAGAGTGAATAGGCTCTTAATAAACTAGTGCGCCTGACCATCAATGATTGCATCTCCGCTTACCATCAGGTGGGATCGCAGTCAAGCATTGGTTTATATCAATAAAAAAAAAAAAAATCATTAATATAAACTAAAAATAAAAAAGGACCTAAAATTGAACCTTGGAGTACTCCCATCTTCACATTTAATCCCGATGAATTGACACCGTTAATTTGAACTAGTTGCTGTCTGTCAATCAAATAAGATTTAATAAGCTTAAAGCTGTTTTGCCTAGTCCGTAATAAATAAGAATCAAAAAGTGAGTCGTAACAGGAAGTAATTTAAGAATTCGGAGTTTACAGTGGTCTTACATTCACATTATAAAAGAGAGGCTAATAAAAAAACAAATTAGACATGTGCGAGTCGAACTCCGAGGATTCCGTACAAACTTACCTATAAAAACAGTTCAATTCCCGAATTGAGTTACGAAGGTTTTTCCGAATCGCAAAAAATGTTTTTTTTGTGTCGTTACTACAAATTTACAGTTTTCAGATTTTTTCATAGGAAAAAATCATAGCACAAGTATAGACTTGTGATATGAGACCTTACTTCATGCCAAATTTCAGAATTCTAGGTCAACAGAACTCCCTTGAGAGTATCGAAATACCCGTTTTGCGACATAAACAGCCGTATCTTTTTTTTCGTTAACTTAGATGTTTGATTTTTTCACAGCTTCGAAAAACCACAGACCTTAATTTATGGTTTTAATTTCAACTCGATGCCTTCATGTATTCCCGAAATTAAGGATTTTGATAGACAGACCGACAGACAGATAGACAAACGGACAAAAAATTTATCCTATAAGGGTTCTGTTTTTTCCTTTTAAAGTATGGAACCTTAAAAAGCAAGAAAAAATAAATAACTATAACTACTAATAAATGAGAAGTTTACAAAATAAATTGGTGATTTTAGATGGTTCAGGACTAAATAATATAAAAAAAAATTGCAAGAGTAATGTGGTAGAAACAAAAATGTATAATATATATTAAAATAAAAATTAAATTTAATTAATCACCAAAAAATAGTCTTGGATTCGAAATTCAAGTCGAAGTCAAAACGAAACAGCACTGAGTGAGGCAAGTGAGAACTAGACTTCAAACGTAGCGATGGCGTGACGTATCTAATGTAAGTTAACATCATGCCGGCTGGCTGGATGCTAGTTAGCTGACACGGCTTGTAGTGCGGGAGTAGGGAACTGAAACGTGGGCTCGTGCTATATGTTTTTTTTTTTTTTAAGTGACTGCAAGCAGTGATGCAATAATTGATGGTAAAGCCAATATTCACTCTAGCCTTAAAGACACCTAAAATATAATCGGATGGAAAGATCGCAGTAGGCAAATAGTTCCAGTCCTTCCATGTACAGAGGCCAGTAAAAGTGCTTGGATACCTTAACGCCTATTTTCCCTTGCACGTTAAAGTTCAAGTTTTCTAAAATTTAACTAGATGGCGTTGGTTTCTTCACAGCTAAGTGGCGTCCAAAGGCAATCTCAAAAAGTATAAACTTGACTTTTAGTCTGAAGAAAATAGACACATGCGTCATGATTGTCATCAACAACTGACTGTAGTTCATAATTTCATCGTTCAAATTGGAGTCAAGTTGACCTAGCGGTTTAGCATGTGCAGATAGTCTATGCGTAAATCAATTAGCCGTGAGTTCGAATCTCACGTAGTACTCACACTTTTTGTAAGTTATGAATAACAAACAAAAGAAATCGGTAGGAATATTATATCAAAGCTAACAAGTGGATATTTATTTATTTGTAATATAATGGGTAGTTACTCAGCAAAATGAAAAAAAATGCAGGTTAACAGGCTCATCAAACAAAAAAAAAGCACTATTAAGAAAAAAATATGTTTATTTCTTACAATTTCTTATTCAAATTCAACAATCACCGTTTATTAATCACCGAATAAGATTATAATATTATATCTAACTTCTTATTGAGGCCATAGCTTAAGTATTCGTTTCCGAAATTGGAAAGAGGATTGAAGCTTATGTAACCTTAATAAACAAACAAGAGACTAGATAATTTTATTCTAAATGTTAAAAGGATTAAATGAAGGCTAAAAACTATAAAATTGCACAACAATATATCAAGTGTTTATAACTTTTTTAAGTTGTTTTAAATACGGGTATTAAGTTAAACACACATAACAAGCTCTCTAGTTAATACAGAGAATAAGTACTGAGCACATAATATTAATTCAGAATCATAATTATTTATCATCTTGACGCCACAAACATAACCGTCCGTGTTCACTGGACTTAAGATTTTTCATCAGTAAAGATGACACTACTCTAATCAAAGTTTATGTGATCCATATAGCAAGGATTTCACAACATGCCTCCGATAATGCATCTTTTCGCTAAGTATGAAGAGCACGACGAACAGTGTCAACGCTTGTGACAAATATGTTTATTAGACGCTGCAATATGTTTATTAGTTTTAATCTGCCAGCTTTTTTATGGTGTTTCAAAGAACTCTCTTCTTCAAATCGTCCTACCCATAGAGCAATTGTTTTTCTCTGCAACAATAAAACAGGAATATATAATACCCAATAATGATTTATAGGAGGTTTCTGTTATACAAAAGAAGAAAAAAAATCTACTTACGTTTACACCGGTCTCTCTGGCTATTCCTGACAAGTTTTTACCTTGATTATGCATAGCAATTATTTGAGCTCTTTTTACTAAATCCAACAATGCATATCTACACATTTTGGTAAAATAAGTAGACAATACACCTGGTTAAAAATAAAATTCAATGAAAAGCGCTGGAACAAGATAATCGAAATTAACTTAGCGAACAATCAATATTGAGCTATGTAATAACTCTGGTCTAAGTATTATTTATACTACCTACTAGTTATTATTTATAAATCCATATTCAACCTACCCTCTCAAGTTTGAAAACTAACACATAGATAATCAAATATTTATAAATTGATATTCAATTTTAATTTCTTCATCTCTTTAAAAGAAACTATAAATTATTTCAGTGTTTGAAGAAACAAAAAGAAAGTACAAAAATAAACATTAATTAATAATTTGAAGCACAGCGACGCCATCTATTAACATTATAATGTAATGTGGTCGATAACAACATTTCAATCTGGTTTTACGCTAGATGGCGTCATTTCTCGCTTCACGCGATTTTTTTTCTGTACTATCCATGCACTTTTGCACGTGAGTTTACGTGGTATAAACACTTAGTTCGGACCATAGAAGGTGTCAATAATGTAAGGGTGGACACTCGCCGTACGTCGTCTGTTGTAGATGTCGGTTGTCCGATGGTCGAAAAGTGATGGCGGAATCAAGTCATGTGATTCTCTAATGCTAGTTAACATGGCCGGTTGTGACTGCACAATTAATTTGGGCCAATAAGTACTGAAAAATACTGGAATATTTTTCTCACTTGGATATCATTACCTCAGCACACTGGGGCATGTTACGAAGTTCAACCCAGCACCATCCATGCTCCCAACCTGCGAACTCTACCCGGCAGACAGGAGCGTTCCGTCAACGTCGTTGCGTCTCAAATTTAATAACATTTCCTGCACAAACTTTATTAGCCATCCATAAAACTGAATGCAGACAGCCACTGGCTCGCCACATCAACACGAAGAAAAACCTTCGTAAGCTCTTCCGAGGGACACCCTGCGAGTGTAACATATTTTACAACTATTTGCGTCATTATCTTAGTTTACTACAAGGATTTTAGTTCATATTGTAAGATTCCTGTTTTCTTTTGAGTAATTACAACTTTTACAAAATACATTGTGATTCATTTTTCAATTTTCTTATACAACGTAATGTACAAAAGTAAAATAGTACGTAATCAAGTCAATTCCTCACCAAATAATAAGATTATTGGTGTAAATGTTCAACCTTCTTCCAAAAAAGTTTCCACTGCTGGGGCTCAGGTCTCCTCTCTAGGAGAGAGAATGGGCCTGGTAGGATAGGCGGGTTAGCTAAGGTCACATTTCTTCGAATTTTTGGTTCTAGGACGTGCCGGTTTCCTCACGACGTTTTTCTTCACCATTTTAAGAGAAGTAGTGATGATAATTATACAAAGTAATGAGCCTGGCTGGGTATGAGCCTATGTCCTACATACAACTTGAAGTCCGAAGTCGAAGCGGTTGCCACAGGGCCACCGCTCTCCGTCCTCTAGGTCACGCTCTCCAAAAAAAAAACTGAGCAAGTGTGTGTCGGACTTGCGCACTGAGGATTCCGTACAAACTTACCTACCTATGTAAATAGTTCAATTCCCAAATGGAGTCTCGAAGATTTTTCTGAATCGCAAAAAGATTATTTTTTTGTGTCGTAACAACAAATTTACTGTTTTCAGATTTATTCCTCTACCACTTGTGCTATAAAACCTAGCTTTATGCCAAACTCCAGAGGTCTGGGTATTTTGATTCCCTTGAGAGTGTTTTTTTTTTTTTTTTTTATTGGGTGGGAAAATCATCCTAATGACATCCCCGCTCTTGGGCGGAGCGGGAGATAGTGTCAGACTCTTACTGACTAAAAACCCACTCCTGTTCCTTCGTTGCCTTCGTCCCAGGGCCCGGGTTCCGCTTTCACACTACCCGTGGCCCCAGTAGGCTTCGACCCTGCTGGGCCCCTACGATTTGCTGACATCTCCTTGAGGCGCGCGTGGAACAAAACGCGCCGTCGACGACTTGGGCTCGGTCCGGACGGTTACCGGACGGTCAGACGGCGAGCCACCCATTGCTCGCCGTCTGCAAGCCCGCGCCTACGGTGGCCGGAAATCGGGATCGGAATCCCGGCGGCGGTTGGAGCGTAAGGACCGTTGCCTCACGCGATCGGCCGCCTCCTTAGCTAGCATTACTGCTTCGCAGAAAGAGGCGACCGCCTGCCACTCCTCCTCGCTCCGGAGCATGGCCTGAACCAAGGCCCGGCGCGAGAGATCACCGCCGCCGATTGCCCTCACGAGGTCACGGCGTTGCTCTGCCCAAGCGGGGCACACCTCCACCGTGTGCTCCACCGTGTCCTCCGGGTGGGCCACACAGTGGCGACACCCGGGCGTCGTTTCCGCACGAATCCGGTGCAGGAACCTCCCGAACTTACCGTGTCCGGTGAGGACCTGCGTCATGCGGAATGTGAGGACGCCGTGAGGTCTTTCCAACCACGCCTCAAAGAGGGGACTTACCGCCATAATTGTGGCGTGCCCAATTCCCTTGAGAGTGTTGAAATATACGTTTTTTACGACATAAACGACCTTATCTTTTTTTTAGTTGTCTTAAAAGTTTGATTTTTCTACAGCTTTAAGGGACCGCAGACCTGGATATATGGTTTTAACTTCAACTCGATACATCCACGCGTCCCCGAGATGAAGGGGTTTGACAGACAGACAGACAAACGGATAATAAAGTGATCCTATAAGGGTTCCGTTTTTTCCTTTTGAGGTACGGAACCCTAAAAAGTAATATAAATAAATCTAGTGACATTGTATTTGAGTTCAATCACTGCACACACGTAGTTTAGGAGCCAGAAACATTAACAAAAACTTAGTCCACCTCTCCACTCTAAAATAAAATCGGTCAGACTTTTAGCTGGGTTCTCCTTACATTGTTAACATAACATATGGGAAAATACCAATAACAAGTTTACAGCTGCCCTCCTATGAGTGCTAGGAATGCAGTATACTCGACTAGGAGGGTGAGGAGGGAGGGTACCCTGCATTGAGGCGAGCGGCGCCGCGGGGCAGGCTAGTAATAAAGTAACAGCATAAGTAATCTTTTTACCCCTTATTCTAGGAAAGTGGCTCGATAGCTTTGTGGAACTGTGTTACTTCGTATGGAGTTCAGTGGAGGTAATATAACTTTTGCTGTCCACCTCATCGATTTGGGAGTCGGAATAATGGCTGGTAAGAGTGAGTGTGGAATGATAGTGTAGACTTAGTTTGTAAATGTATTGAGTATTTGTGACACTTTCTGTCTTATTCTACTGATTACAAATTCTAATGTTCTTTTTTTGTATTTACAGCTGCAGAGAGACTGGGAAATGACTCAACATGATTAAGCATGATTTGTATATAAACATATTTAGGAAATTTACCCTGAACAATTTGCGCAACTTTTCAGCTTCAGAGAAATCTTTGACTGGCCTATTGGTTTAGTGGTTAGTGGCCCTGACTGCTATGTCGGAGGTCGTGGGTTCGATTCCCACCCAGGACAAATGTGCGTATGATGAGCACGATCATTTGTTCTGTGTCTAGGTGTAATTTATCTATATATGTATGTATTTAGAAATATATAAGTATGTTTATCAGTTGTCTAGTACCCATAACACAAGCTCTGCTTAGCTTGGGATTAGACGGCGTTGTGTGATAGTTGTGGAATATTATGTTATGTTATGTAATCTCTTTTGTTACAGAGAATGATAAAAATTAACGCCATATAAATACATTTTTTTGCTGTTTTTCATTTTCTGCTGACCCCTTTGAAACTACAGGCATGAATATAAAGCCTGCCTAAGTAAAACTTCCCTCACTTACTTTTTAAGTTTAAAAGCAAATAAACATGAAACAGTTTATTTGCTCTGACTCAACAGTTTACTAGATGGTAACTAAAACTTCAACGAGAAGTACTTTGGAAACAGTCAAGAAATAAACTTTTCAGTTAAAGAGGTCGTATTGGATTTAATAAAGTAACTTGTGGAGGAGTTACTATGTATACTTACTCTGCTTGAGTCGTAGGTTCGGTTCAACCCTAAAATGTATGACGGATCGTCAGGGTGGTTCAAAGTACGATCAGCAGATAGTTGAGTCTATTTGAATATGGTGCAATAAAAAAGAATGGCTAGGAATTGAATCATGTTACTTCTCAATCGGTTCTTCGGTTGCGGGAGTACGATGGATGCGAGACGCACAGGACCGTTCATTGTGGCGGCACTTGGGGGAGGCCTATGTCCAGCAGTTTACGTCTTTTGGCTGAAATGATGATGATGGTGACTTTTCAATACAATTCGATACAGTTAACTATTATTAGGTAGGTAAAACAACAAAACGAAGGACAGTTTTTGTACATCTTCACGCTGTAATGGCCTGGTTGAGAGTGTCCGCAGTCCTGGCGGGTTCTCCTCAACCTCGTAAACGCCTAACTCTGCCAAAAGTGCGCCATGTTTTGTTTTTCTAGTTTCCACCAGGTGCCTTGTTTTGTTATCAACAAATCAACTGCCGGATGTGACATAAACAGTGGGAAACTAATTGACAGGATTACAGGTACAATTTGTAATTTCAGCAAAATGACGTTCATTGGCATCCCATAAGCTTTGCTATATCGACTGATCATGGACAGGTAATTATTATAACTCCCAAATTTGAGACTCCTAAACCACCCCACCGACCGTGTTCCCACGTTGTCGCCGTGGTGGGGCTTGCGTGTCTTTATGACCTTGAGGGCTATGCCGGTAGAGCTACTCATGCCGGAAGGCCTCAAGCGAGAGACCAGACCAAGAGGAACACACAGGCGGAGTCCAGACGGACCGCCAAGGAGGGTGCACTGTCCAGAAGCATCGGCACCAACAGCTGTTGGTGTTTTTGGACAGTGGTTTTGAGAGAGTGGGTTCGCCTCGGGTACGCGTCTGCTTATCAGACGTGACCACGATGGCGAACGTGGTATTGGGGACCCCACCCCAATGTAAAAAAATAAAGGCAAAGCTGAGTTCAGCACATCACCATGGACGCGACTCCGAAAAAGTTATTACCCCAGGAGGGTACCGCCTGCACCGCAGGCGGAGAATCCCTCCCCGAGCAGAGCTCGGGCTGCCCCTCGTATTCTGGGGGGGGCAAAGAGCGCGTCAGGTCCCAAAAGGACCTGTTACCGTCCTTCGTGGACGCAACGAGCCAGGGTGGCTCACCCACTGGTAGCGTGGAGTCCCTGGGACCTGTTCCCAGCACGTCCGCTGCGCCGGTGGGTCCTGCAGAGGCCGGCAGGAGCTTCGGCCTCAGGGAGGTGAGCGGAGACGCGGCGTCGGACTCCGATGCCGCGTCTTCGCTTGGATCGGAGAGGATGGAGGTGGAGGAGTCCACCTCCAAGACCCAGTTCCTCAAGCGCCGCATGTTGGGGGATGGCCGGAGGACATCCTCCGACGACGACGAACTGGGCGTATCGGCCCGCAAAGTCTCCACCGCTGTGCGGGGTGCGGGCCGAAAGATGGGGAAGGGGAGCCGGCGCACCGCCGAGGAAGTGGCCCGGCGATCCCTCAAAGTCGCCAGGGAGGGGTGCCACCCCGGGGCACTCAGTGGCCTGGTCGGCCCTCCGCAACCGGAGCCTTCGGGCAGTGAGCCAGAAGGTTTGGAGGAGGCGCTGAACAGGTTCACGGAGATCGTGGCAGCTGCCATATCAGGCGTGGCCAAAAAAAGGGAGAGGGTTGCCAAGAGGCGATCCATCTCCCAGGCCATGACCTCGATAACGGAGGCACTAGGTATCGTCCTGGAGCCGTTCAAGCGGTCCCTCAATAAGAGGATTGAACGGCTCGAGGCGGACCTGGCCGGTCTCCGTGGATCTGGCCCTGAGGTGGCGCAGGTGGCGCAAAAAGGGGGATGCAAGCAGGGGCAGAGTCGGTCCCAGCCCTTGCCCCGGGCGGAGAGCGAGTTGCTGACCCTGCTGCGGCAGGAGCTGGCCGCCTTCCGGCAGCAGCAACTGGAACAGCAGCAGCAGTTCCAGGAGCGGGTCCAGCGGCAATTCGCTGTCCTGGAGGGCATAGTGCTGCGCCCCCCGCTTGCGGCCTCCGGCGTGAAAAGGGCGGTGTCGTACGCCGCCGCCGCCGCGGCCACGGCTGCTGCGCCAAAGGCGGGCCCGTCGGGGCAACCAGCGCGTGGAACCCAGGTGTCGGAGCCGGCGAGGCCGGTCCCGGCGCCCAAGCAGCAGCAGCGGCAGGGGAAACCTGCTCCTCCCCCGAAAGGCAGAGCGGTGCCTGCCGCTAAATCGGCGGGGCCTTCCGCGGCGGCGGCGACTAGGCCGCGCCTGCCGCCTCCCTTGCCTGAAGAACCCTCGGCTGGCGCCGAATGGACGGTCGCCGGCGCCAGCAGGAAGGCGGGCAAGGCGGCCAGAGCGGCGAAGAAGCGCGAGCGGCGACAGCAGCGCAAGAAGCGGGCCATGGCAGCCAGGCTTCGCGCCCCAAATTCCGCAGCTGTAGTGATCACACTACAGCCAGCTGCGGAAAAGAAGGGCGTGAGCTATGATAAGGTCATGGCGAAGGCGAAGCAGGCGGTGGTGGATCACCTCGATGAGTTCGGAGCCTCTGAAGGCTTCCGAATGAGGCGCACCGCAACCGGGGCCCGAATATTGGAGGTCCCTGGTGCGGACAGCGGCCCTGCCGCGGACGCCCTGGCCGCAAGGATCAGGGCGTCCCTGGACGTCGAGGAGGTCCGAGTGTCCAGGCCCACAAAGTGCATGGACATGCGCATCATGGGCCTGGATGACTCCGTTAGGGTGGAAGAGGTGGTGGCCGCCGTCGTCAGGGCGGGAGGATGCCAGGCCGATCAAGTGCGGGCTGGCACCATCCGTGCTGACAGCACGGGCATGCGGGCCGTTACGGTCAGCTGCCCCGTGTCGGCGGCCAAAGCCATCACGGCTGTAGGCCGTAGGCTCTTGGTGGGCTGGGTCTCCGCGCAGGTAAAACTGCTGGAGCCCAGACCTCTGCGGTGTTACCGCTGCCACGTGGGGCACCACGTGGGGGCCCATTGCGCCGCGGAGGTGGACCGCAGCGACCGCTGCTACCAGTGCGGTCAGGCCGGTCACAAGGCCGTCGAATGCCGTGCAACGCCGCACTGCTACGCATGTGCGGCGGCAGGCAAGCCGGCCGACCACCGGGCTGGGGGCAGGTCCTGCGACCCCCCCGCCAAGGCCAAGGCCAAAGTTAAAAGGCCCGTCCACCCTGACGTACTAACCGCCGCAGCCGCCTCCTTGGCTGCCGCCGCTGTCGCCGTCGCACCCGCCGCGGCAGGGCCCTCACGGGGGGCTCGGGAGGAGACTGTAATGGACTGTCAATAACGACCCCATTACGTCTCCTCCAGGCGAACATCAACCACTGCGCCCCCGCTCAGGATCTGTTGCTCCAGAGCATGGCGCAGTGGTCGATCAATATCGCCGTGGTCTCCGAGCCGTACAATGTCCTGCCCAGGGGAGACTGGGTGCGGGACCTGGACGGCTCGGTGACCCTAATTTCGTCGGCCGCCGCCGGTACCCCGACCCTCGAGGCCGTCACGAGGGGACGGGGTTGCGTGGCAGCACGGTTCGGGGACATTGCAGTGGTAGGCGTCTACCTGTCCCCGAGCAGATCTCTCGGCGATCTTCACATCTCCCTAATGGAGCTGAAAGCCGTCGTCGCTGGGTTTGGTTCCCTCCCCGTGGTCGTTTGCGGGGACTTCAATGCCAAGAACTTGGCTTGGGGTTCCCGGCTCACGAACCAGCGGGGTCGGATGGTGGAGGACTGGGCTCTGGAGACGGGCCTGGTCGTCCTAAACCGGGGTTCTGTCCCCACGTGTGTGCGGATGCGGGGTGACTCAGTGGTGGACATCTCGTTCGCCAGCCCCGCTCTGTCGCCGCGTGTCGTCGACTGGCGCGTTATGGAGGGGGTGGAGACGTTTTCGGACCACCGGTACATCCGGTTCGACGTCTCCGCCCAAACCTCGATTGCGCCGGTCCGACGGAACCCTTGTGGTCCGCGGTGGGCGCTGAGGCAGATGGACCGGGAGCTCCTCCTGGAAGCCGCGACGGTACAGGCCTGGGTGCAAGCACCGGACAGGCCTGTCGACATAGACGTCGAGGCAGAGTGGTTCCGGGAGGCCATGTCGCAAATTTGCGACGCGGCAATGCCCCGAGTCCCTCCAGGACGTGCTCAGCGCCAGGTATACTGGTGGTCGCCGGAGATTGCGGCACTGCGCAACGCGTGCAATGCCGCGCGACGCCGGTATGCCAGATACCGCAGGCGCCGCATCCGTCCACCGGATGCGGAGGCCAGAGAGGCGGAGCTGTACGAGGGATACAGAGCGGCAAAGCGCACCCTCCGAGCGGAGATAAGGCGGGCCAAACTTGAGGCCCGCAACGTGTGGCTGGGGACTCTGAATGGGGACCCATGGGGACGCCCGTACAAATTGGTACGGGACAAACTCCGCCCCTGGGCTCCCCCGCTGACGCAGAGTCTCCGGCCCCAGCTCGTGGAGGGTGTGGTGAGCACTCTGTTCCCCACGCGAGGGGAACACTCTCCCCCGCCCATGGCTCCGCCACCAGCGGTGTCCGACGCGGACCACGATGGCGACGACGACGACAACGTTCCAGAGGTGACCGAGGTAGAGATGAGAGTGGCGGTACGAAGGCTGAGTGCCAAAAACACCGCCCCAGGACCCGACGGCTTGCCTGGGAAGGCATGGGTCCTGGCCATGGAGGCTCTCGGGCCTCGACTAAGAGGGCTCTTCAGCGCATGCATGGAGAGGGGCCAGTTCCCACTTCGCTGGAAGACGGGGAAACTGGTCCTCATCGCGAAGCCGGGGCGCCCCGCGGACTCTCCGTCCGCGTACCGGCCCATTGTGCTGCTCGACGAGGTGGGCAAGCTCTTTGAAAGAGTAATTGCAGACCGCCTCGTCGCACACCTAACACGGGTGGGGCCGGATCTGGCGGACGGCCAGTTCGGCTTTCGCAGGAGGCGCTCCACGGTGGACGCCATCATGTGCGTGCGAGCTCTCACGACAGGGGATGCAGTGGCCCAGGGCAGGTGTGTCGTGGCGGTGTCTCTGGACATCGCCAACGCCTTCAACTCCCTGCCTTGGAGTAGCATTGGGCGGGCACTCCGGTATCACCGGATGCCCGACTACCTCTGTCGTGTGGTCGAGGCGTACCTGTCAGACAGGTACATAACCTACCCCGGTCACCAGGGGGTGTGGGAACGTCGAGAGATGTCGTGCGGTGTTCCGCAGGGATCGGTACTAGGGCCGCCCTTGTGGAACATCGGATACGATTACGTGCTGCGCGGCGACCTCCCTGACGGGGTCAGCGTGGTCTGCTACGCAGACGACACGCTGGTCCTGGCGCAGGGAGAGTCGTACCAGGCGGCGGTCGAACTAGCGACACGCGGGGTCGCGACGGTCGTTGGCAGGATCCAGGAGCTGGGACTCGAGGTGGCATTGCACAAGTCCGAGGCCATGTGCTTTCACGGCCCTCGGAACGCGCCACCACCGGGTTCCCGGCTAACGGTGGGAGGAGTCCACATCGGCGTCGGGTCAACGATGAAGTACCTGGGACTCGTTCTCGACAGCCGATGGGATTTCGACGAGCATTTCCGACGTCTGGCTCCCAAACTAAATCGGACTGGGGCTGCTCTCTCGCGGCTCCTGCCCAACCTTGGGGGTCCAGACGCCTCCTGCCGGAGGCTCTACGCGGGGATCGTTCGGTCCATGGCCCTTTATGGCGCGCCGGTGTGGGCGCCGGGGCTGCGGAAGCAGCCGGCGGCCCGGCTGAACGCGTGCCAGAGGGTCATGGCCATACGGATGGTGCGAGGATACCGGACGATTTCCCGCGAAGCGGCGACCCTTCTTGCTTGCCAGCGACCATGGGAACTGGAGGCAACAGTCCTTGCACTCATGCACGAACGGCGCATGGAGATGCAACGCCGGGGCGAAACTCCGCTGCCGCAACAAGTCGCGGCATGGCGGACAGAGTTCCGGCGAGTTCTCATGGTGAAATGGCGACAGCGACTGTCGCGACCCCGTGCTGGGCACGCCACAATTATGGCGGTAAGTCCCCTCTTTGAGGCGTGGTTGGAAAGACCTCACGGCGTCCTCACATTCCGCATGACGCAGGTCCTCACCGGACACGGTAAGTTCGGGAGGTTCCTGCACCGGATTCGTGCGGAAACGACGCCCGGGTGTCGCCACTGTGTGGCCCACCCGGAGGACACGGTGGAGCACACGGTGGAGGTGTGCCCCGCTTGGGCAGAGCAACGCCGTGACCTCGTGAGGGCAATCGGCGGCGGTGATCTCTCGCGCCGGGCCTTGGTTCAGGCCATGCTCCGGAGCGAGGAGGAGTGGCAGGCGGTCGCCTCTTTCTGCGAAGCAGTAATGCTAGCTAAGGAGGCGGCCGATCGCGTGAGGCAACGGTCCTTACGCTCCAACCGCCGCCGGGATTCCGATCCCGATTTCCGGCCACCGTAGGCGCGGGCTTGCAGACGGCGAGCAATGGGTGGCTCGCCGTCTGACCGTCCGGTAACCGTCCGGACCAAGCCCAAGTCGTCGACGGCGCGTTTTGTTCCACGCGCGCCTCAAGGAGATGTCAGCAAATCGTAGGGGCCCAGCAGGGTCGAAGCCTACTGGGGCCACGGGTAGTGTGAAAGCGGAACCCGGGGCCCTGGGACGAAGGCAACGAAGGAACAGGAGTGGGTTTTTAGTCAGTAAGAGTCTGACACTATCTCCCGCTCCGCCCAAGAGCGGGGATGTCATTAGGATGATTTTCCCACCCAATAAAAAAAAAAAAAAAAAAGACTCCTAAACCAAATTTACCGATATAGCCCGAAGATTCGCCAAACTTAAGTGGCAGTGGGTATTGCAAATAGGTCTAGAATAGAATAGGATAGATCTTTATTTGCAGAGAAAGTAGGTACAGGTTACAGGTCTTTGTCAAGTTTGATGATCCATACTAACTACCTTAACTAAAGCATTAAAAATCCTGGTAAAACATGTAACATGTTACCATAATATGCTTAAGACTGAAAAACCTAGTTGGTCTTTACACTATACAGACAACAAACAATACAAAAAAGTAAAATAAGAAAATTTCAGATTAAGAGATAGATAGAGTTTTTTTTTAGCCCCAATCGAGTTTTTTGTTAAATATGGTCAGATCCATACATAAATTGTACGTGCCCGATGGGTACGTTCAACGTCGCAGACGGCCGGATTTGTTCGCACTGCCGCGCGGTCGCACCAAGCTGGTGACCAACGTCCCATTCTCGAAGGCAATGCGCACACTAAACCTGGTGGCTGATAGAGTTGATATATTCTCATGTTCACTGAGCGAGTTCGCAAAAGTTGCATTACATTTATTATGTTATAATGGAAATATATAATATTAAATAATTAATTGAATTAAATAATTGTATACTGGTAATTAATTGCCTAAGAATGTTAGTTTAGTTTTTTTAAATGTTTTTTAACGCGATTTATTTCGATATCAAAAGGAAAATTCGTTAATCTTGATTTATAAATAGTGTAACTAACACGATTTTGTTTTATGTATAAAAGATAAAGATCCGAGATTTCGCATTTATTTTGTTTAGTCAATCTTGGAGTGGTTGTCCGAATGACAGAATGATTGACCGAATGATGGAATGATTGACGGAATGATGAAATAATTGGGTCCAATGTATTTGACAGTTACAACTACGTACGTCAGTACGTCAGTTACGTTGTAACTGACAGTAGACAATTATCACAAGAGAACGTAATCTCAGGATAAAAAGTATTCTATGTGCTATTCTAGGACATGGTCTACCTCCGTACCAAAATCTGCTCTTTAAAATTATTAATCTCGGGATTTGAGGCATATCCACTTTATTCTTTTACTGTATGAAATCAATAAAAGTACATAAATAACTTTACCTAATTCCAACTTCTGGTCATAAGTCCGAAAGCAGTTTTGGCAGACTTTGGTGTGATTCAGTTACTAGGTTGTAGGGCTCTGATAGGCAGTGGCTCCATGTAAAATACTAGTATTTAGCTGTATCCAGTTAGACAGGAAGACAACGTCAACATTAGCCTGTAACTAAGTCAGTCCTATGAACCATTTTAAAGTTTTTTTTTTCTTTTATAATATTTCTGACATACACAAACCTAAAATAACCACTATGACAAAATTTAGGTACAGTAAGTTACATAAATTCATAAATTGACACCTTTTCTTCATTAAAGAAACCTCAGAACGCCACCTACTCAGATCCTTGCATAGCTATCTTTTATCTACGTCATTCATGACAAACACACAACAGTTGTGATTACGACGCATCTCCCCTTTCTGAAAAACTGGATCAATTATTGTTCCTTTTGCCTATTTTTTTAACTATATGCGACATGAAAAACCTCAACAAATTTCCTTAAAATCATTATTTTTTCATTCCATAAACAAGTACATCCAGAATGCAAGTAAATAATATAAGCCGAAAATTTACGAGCAATCATTCTGTTGTCAAAGTTTTACTGCCATTCAAGTGTATGTACCGACTCTGCCAAGATATTTGAATAACAACATGTCGTAAAAACAAGTAAATAGGAACCTTTGCGAACGAGGCAAAGTTCAAAACTCATCTCTCAATGTTTATGAAATGATAACTAGTTTAGCTGTAATAATACAAATTGTATGAGGAACGAAAAATTGTGTTTGCGGCTTATTTTCAAATTATTTAATAATTCAGTTTGAAGTTCCTGTTTTACTTCAGTTATAACCTAGTTTACAAAAACTACAATTTTAATTCAGTAGGTAGATGCTGTTACTTCAACGTTTATAAATGCGAGAGGAACCAAATAGAGTTTTTGCAAGAGCTACGCAATTGCTACGGCGTAGCACTTTGCTACGCGGTCGTAGCAAGTCAACTTTTTTTATCGGTTCGATTTTTTACACTTTTAAATTCATTCTTTTCCTTCTTTTTTCTGCTAAAAAGTTGTTTATAATTACGATAAATTACATTTATTTGTATGAATTGAAAATGAAACGAAATTAAATTGATGTTCAGTGGGAAGGGCACATTGCTCGCAGAACAGATAGTCGATGAGGACGAAAGCTTTAGAATGGCGTCCACGTACCGAAAGACGTAGCATCAAAAGGCCTTTCA
Source organism: Mythimna vitellina (assembly GCA_949316375.1). NCBI lineage: Eukaryota > Metazoa > Arthropoda > Insecta > Lepidoptera > Noctuidae > Mythimna > Mythimna vitellina. The sequence goes on from OX438698.1 coordinate 24,096,302, forward strand.
CCAGGTCGACTAATGATCTGGTGAGGGTAGCGGGAATCAGATGGATACTAGACGCATAGGACTGGTCGTTATGGTGACACTTGAAATTGGTGTATGTCCAACAGTAGACGTCTTTCGGCTGAAATGATGGTGATGAGGTCGATGTGACTTATCCGGCAATTTTGCATGGAGCAATCGATGCGGACCAGCGCAGTGATGAGGATCATGCAGATTTATATCAGTTTACAGTTTATAAACTCAATAGAAAAACCTAACTAGCACATAAAAACACGAAAGTTTACCATTTCAATAAATAAAGCGTTTGAGAGAAAGTTGTTGATTCACCTAGGTTCCTAAATTAGTTAGCTAATGGTGCCTCCGGGCGAGGTCTTAGGCATTATTAAGCACCTGCCCACTACCCGGCATGGTAGGGACATGAATTAGTGCGGTACCTCGGCCCGATTAGTTTGCAAGTTCACGCTATTTATTGGGCATTTTCTTTGGGGTCGATAAATAACCATCGATATTTGGGGCTATGCTAATTTTAGCTATTATTAGGAATAACAAAAGTAATCATCATTATTTAGCGGATTGGCCCGCGTGATTCTAGTGGACTTATTTAAAGATAAATGTCGAAGTCAATCTAGAACACTAAAAACCGAATATTTATTACTTTACCAAAGTGCACCTACTAACGTTTTCGAAATTTCGATGAAAAACGTATCAAACGTTAACGCTGGGGCTTGGGCTAAAAATCCTAGGAAGCAACTATAAAGTTATTATAAAATGTTTTGATCGCACCAGACAAAAATTTTATAATTATAATATATGTATTAGTGTGTCCATGATGATAATAAATATGAATATAGCAACTATAATAATTTAAGAACTGCAACCATACATTTTATGAACCCTGCTTCTCAAACTAAAATTTAACCGATAACTCAGTTGGTCTACTAAGTTTTAGTATGTGCAGTTAATGAGTAGGACGTTGTCGTACTCATTCATAGTAAAGGTTTAATGAATTAAATTATAAAAAAATAATATTAATTTAAATTTAATATTGAAAATCATAAAAATTATTTATTTATTTATTTATTAAAACTTTATGCACAGGTAGTAAACACTATACAAAGGCGGACGTATAATGCCTTAGGAATTTTCTACCAGTCGACCTTAGGGTGGTGCAGCAACAAAACATAGTAGGTGCAGCTTAATGGTAAAGAAATAGAAAAGAAATACAATAATAAATATATACTTAGATACATACATACAAATTAACAGTCTAATTATGAAAAACGAATCCAACAAATCAACGCTGTGATGATTACACCAACTTCCTGCGAATGTGCTCACGTGCCATCACCTTAAAAGTGAACCGACTGGAGGCCATCCAAAAAAAAAAAAATGTGGTGAATAAACATATTTTAATTTAAAGTTGTATACATACGCGATGCAGGTTAGCCAGCACCACTAACAACCACCAACAACTATGAAAAAGTGCGAATCACTGAAATTCCAAATTCCCTGTAGTAAGTTGTCTATCAATAATATGGACGTTAAGAATCATCTCTATTTATAGTACGAAATACATAACGTAGGATTGTCTCAAACATAATAAACCCGCTACTCGTTTTATTACTTCCCTAAACACGTGTATGTCAAGACCTTGAACAGTTCGAGTGAAGACGAAAACAATTCTCAATAGCTATGGATATAGTACATGTTAAATATTCATACTGAAAATGTAAACATACGATAAACTTAGATATTGCTTCTAATCCAACCAGAATGTCAATAAACAATTAGATTTGTTGGAGTAGTTGAAATATCTAAGGAAGTAGGAGACAATCAACATCATTTGTAAGAGATAGCGAACTTTAAAATTTATAATAGTGCGTCCACAATTACAGACTTACATATCTTGGACTTTTCCAATATACTGATATTTGTTTGCGCTGCTATGGTGCAAAGTCAGAATTCTATAGAATCAAAGACAAGGACTGTTACCTCCAGATCATCAGCAGAAAGTGTTGTGGTATCCCCGCACCATCCGTATGGCCATGACTCTCTGGCATGCATTCAGCTCGACGGCACCCATGCCGGCGCTGAATAAAGGGCCATGGAAGAAGTAAGTCGTCTGTACTTCTGTTCTATCTCATTCACACATACAAAACGTTTTGAAAATACATTTATGGTGCGCACAGCACGAATTCCACTCCTTAAGTGGAATTCGTGATAGTTACAACTTAGGGGTCTTTAAATCAAGAGTGAATAGGTTATTTCTAGTCAAGCGTGCGACATCGTCGGCCACGTCATCGCTTGGTATCAGGTGAGATAGCGAACAAACGCGAGCCTATCTATAATACTGAATAAAAAAAAACTGTTTTTTTTTTTTATAAAAGAAAGATTTTAAGTAAATGAAAATCAAGCTTTCTTGACCATGTGTTATATATTTTGATTTGTTCACATTTATTTGCCTAGAAGTCTAGAAAGGACTATACCTATATCTATACTAACATATCTTCTACATGTCCAGTTTTTCTAGACATCAACCGCAGAGCAGAGCGCCCATAAAGTGATTCTCGCAGCACTTGGCTCCTCCGGGGCTCATAACACCTCCTTAAGCCCACCTCTCCTCATCTTTACGATCCGAGGCGGACAGTTTTATTCCTCTTTACCCCAATTATGAGCGTGCACTGCCTTACAGAACCTCCTACAATGACTCTGATTTGATTGAAATGCTTACATTGCGAAAAGATTACTGAAAGTCGGTAGTAAACGATTTTATGGACGACAGAAGATTTGTTCGCTTAAAGATAGACGAGCGCCGAAACGTTCTAAGGTTTTGGACTAAAATTGAAATAGGAATAAAATCGGTTTGTGAGATTGGCGTTTATGAAGGGAGCCGGTAAATGATGACGAATTTATGGATTTGTTAACATAATCTTAGAATGAAGTCGGTCAGCCTTTGTTATTGTATGGTTCTCAGTAAATAAGATCGGAGCGCAACAAATCACGTTCAGAGTGGACTCAGCTTCTAGGAATACTGTCGAGGAAGGAAGTGTAGCGTTAGATTGAAAGCAGAATATTCATACTTATTTCTATTTCATATTTAAACTGACGACGGAGCTTACCAACAGATACACGGAAATTTCAGGAAATGAAATAACAACATTAAAATTATATTTAGGATTCTAGGTACGCGTAAGTACATACTATATGTAATACATCAACCAAACCCGCAATAGAGCCAAAGAGGTTTAAAACATATAATCCAAAGATGCAAATGCTACAACTAATAAATCTATTTGATGTAAGAAAACCACACTTTAAGAGCCAAGGCTATTTATTTCCGTCTCATAAACTTATTTCATTTTTCAACGTCTCGTAACGCATAATTTTATAGAAGCAAGAAAACCGAGACCCTTTAGAATACCTTAACATCTCCACGAACATAAATCGCGATTTAAAAAAATAAAACAGCAAGCAGAACTCTGCCAAGAAAGCTTTCACCACAAGCATTTCTGAACATGGTTTAAATCGCTCCTTTGAGATATACAACACTGCATTACCTAAATTGTACTTTAAACTAAATTAATAGAGTCTAATTTCGTTTGACGAGCAGTTTTGTACTTCATATGATATACGCAAAGAAATCCCAACTTTATACAAAACGCAGAATGTATATTTTTGCGAGCCTCGCACTCCGCCCGGGCGCGCTTGTCAGTACTCGCAGCGGGACTCGGCTGGCAGAACATGTCTTATAGTCAAGTTGTTTATTGTCAAGAATTGGTTAAAGTAGTGACGTTTCCCGCATTCCTTTGATTTCCTTTATATTTGGATGGGAACTTTGTAAATTGAGTTTTTGAAGTGTATTTTTGAAGGAAAATGTTCGTATTAGAGCGGCTTGGCCCCGTCTGTTTGTTGCATCTGTGTACGTGAGATTTAATAAAACTAGTGTTTCGTGTAACTGGGATTATGTTTTGTTTGTAGAACAGATGTTATGTAGAAATTATTTTAAGTGTCGGGATGCGTTGTTTATTTGTAGTCGGTATTAATTAATCGTCTCTATTTCCATCTGGGTCGGCGTTGGCGTGCAGTTTGTCCGGATGCAGCCGAATACCATCATTTTACATGGAGCAACTACTCATTTGGCCTTCACGACCCAAGTGATCATATATCAAGTTTAAAGATTGCGGCCTCCCACTAGCCACTAACTACAATGCACACACGATCAACTCAAATGTGTGTTTTATTTTGCACTTGAAGTTAACGTCGTTGTTAAATTTTATCCTCACGGTATCGCCCTCAGGCCGATATGAAAGGTGGGCAGCTTTTAATAGGCCATTCTCCACTTAGAACGGCAACTACCGTGGGTTACCCGCTTGCCCGGGCTATGTGCACTTTGCCTGGATAGCGTTGTAAGTTTTGATAATTTTGCGTAATACTGAAGATACTTAAGATGCTGAAAAAGTATGTTTTTTTTTGTTTAAATTGATTTTCTTGAAAAACTCTTATGGAAATGTTGCTTTTAGAGTTTGGTATCTCAGTCGGTAAAAAGGAATTCTCATAGGAACACTTTGTTGTCTGTCTGTCCGTCTATTGGTCTTTTAAGACCTTTTTTCTCAGGAACTTGTGGAGGTATTAATCCTGTTTGTCATGACGTAACTCGTAATATAAGACATATTACAAGTATAGGAAGAAATCTAAAAACTGTAAAGTAATCAACGTCAAAAAAAAAAAAATATTTTTTGCTATTCTAAAAATATTCGAGAATTTAAATATTTGCAAGTAAGTTTGTACGGAGTCCCTTGGTGCACGAGTCCGACATACACTTGTCTGGTTTTTTTTTGTTATTAATATATTCGCATTGGATTATGATCTTATTTGATACTATGTGATTATGTGGTTGACGAAGGCGCACGCTTGCCCAGAAGTTAACTATTCACTCTTGACTATTATAAACACCCTCAGCTGGTAGCTATCAGCAAACACAGACTCTGGCAGAGAATCCTACTGCTTAGCCGTAAGTACCAATAAAGAATACGTTTTGAAAATGATATTGGTAAAGAAATTTTTGTTAGTTCAGTTGATTTAAGCGGGTACATTAAGTTAATTTCAAGATCTGCAAAAAAAAAAATATATTTTTTCTTTTCTACTTCTGCTAATTCATGCCCAATAAAAATAGGTACCTAACACATGAAAATAACAGTTCAACGTCCATTGCCCCATATCACCGGACCATTAGCGAGGCGCTCCTTTGAGCGGGTGATGTATGGCGCGCTTGATTTATGTGCCTCTGGACATGAGAGCGTTTTGTTGTGTGGCTCTTAAGGATTCTGCTGTCCTGGTACTTATCAGACGTTGTTCAGCTTGTCTGCTGTCTTTTGTGATGTTTTAGATGTCTTTATATAAATACTAGTCGGTAAATTGGTGAGCACCGATATTTTTAAACTTATTTGGATGAACTTTTGTTTGAGATAGAGGGTATTTTACTGACCCTACAGCATTAAGACGACGCTTGATTTGTTTTTTTTTTATTGATATAAACTAGTGCTTGACTGCTATCCCACCTGAAGGTAAGCAGTGATGCAATCGTTGCACTTGTTAGATTTTTGATTTTTGCACTTGTGGATATGAGAGCATTTTATTGTGTGGTTCTTAAGGATTCTGCTGTCCTGGTACTTAATGGGCGTTTTTGAGCTTGTCTGCTGTCTTTCGAGATGTTTCAGATGTCTTTATATTTATACTTTTTAATAAGCTGGTAAGTAACGATATTTTTAAGTATAGTTGGATGAGCTTTTATTCGTGATAAAAGGGTACTTTGCTGGACCAGTACCGTGTTAGGGCTTAGTTGCTCGTATGTTACGTAACTAACTTTATAATTAAAAGCAAGCTTGATTTTTGTGCCTGTAGATATGAAAGTATTTTACTTTGTAGCTCTTAAGAATTCTGCTGTCCTGGTACTTATACCGGGCGTTGTTGAGCTTGCCTGATTTCTTTAAGCAAACAGGTATGTATGCGAGAGTGAAGTGCAAATATTTAAGAAAATTGTAAGCTGTGTTACTGATATTAAATAAGTTAGTTTTATATTAATTGTGCGTTGAGCTCCTTAGTAGTCCTGGGTTGAGCTTTACGAATACTGACAAATGTTTGCACTGACTGGACAGGTCCACTCAAATCTGTATGGTTCTTTCTTCAAAAGACCATCTCAGACAAATCTGCACTGTTCTCATGTGATTTGACCATTACATATTAACTGTATGGACTTTAAAAGAGACTTTGACCCCTGAGTTTGTTTCGGTGTTTCTTCTCAGGGTAGTCAGCTAGGAAACACCGGCCTCATCTAGTTTAAAATGACGAAAAAAAAATTGACGTGTAAAAGTGTTTTTTTAAACCTACTTACAAAATAAATATAATTTATCATTTATCATTTGTGCTTGAAGCGAGCTGATGCTTCATCTCTACATGTTACTACATTCATTATAAAAAAGTTGACCCGCCGCATCGGTCTATCTATACACGGTAAATCCAAAAACTACCGAGCGGATTTTGATATGATTTTTGCCAATGAATAGAGTGATTCATGAGGATGGTTTAAGTGTTGACAATTTATTGTGGGTTTGTGTAAGGTGATTGAAATATGACGATGATGTTCGTAGTTGATGAATTCGGTTTGAGAGCATTCACGGCGTTCACTGCATGAATAGTTTAAGATACGCAAAAATAGTGTAAAAATGTTCCTGTCAAAAATTCTCAATAACAATTATGTTTTTATGATTTTTAAAATTTGGTGAATAGTACTATTTTATCTGCAAAGGGAATCTCAGCAATAAAGCATTAATCTTTATCTAAATAATCAAAGTAACCTCTGTGCAACCTAATTATTAATCGTCTTGTATAGGCCTAACCGCTACAATAGCTATATCAGGCAAGTAAACTATTAGTCATTTAGTGATACTTAGTGATCGTAATCGTTGGCAAAGTCTTGTGCGATGCTCTGCTAGCAGTTTGTGGTCCAGAAGAGACAAGGTAGCGATTTCCCTCCTCATTTTTTATATCAACTTTTTTCTAAAATAAACACGAAAAGAATAATAGCAACGCAATCAAACGCGCGCGGAAAACACAAGAGTCTTATCTGGTAAATGAATCTAAGATTATATTTTTGAAATTTGAATTGAAGAAATGTAGTTGTTTACTAGAGATCAGAGATGTTACGGAGGAACCTCCCTCCTCCGCACCTTTTGTGGTCTAGTCTTTCACTTGTTATTTTGTTTCGTATTTGGAATGTTGTGAATTTGCTTTTCATTTATTCTTATCAGAGTTTTTGATTAATTTTAGTAGTGTTTCATTTGACGCTACTGTCTCCGCCTCCAATTCTAATTTCGGTTCCAGTGCACGAAAAACCAAATTTAAAAACTGACTTCGAATTTGGATCAGATACAACTACTTTCGTTACATCCCTACCAGCAAAAAGCCAAGTTACAACCGTTTCGTTTCGATTCTCTTTTCGTTGATCGCCTCGAGTTAGTCACGTGTTCAGAACAAAGGAATAGGAGATGTGGCCGACTCGAGGCGATCGACAAAACGTTTTTAACTTTGCCAGGGGGGCAGAGATAGGTTTTAATCAACATTAAGTGCTATTGATAGATAGATACAATTAGTGTCTATCAACTTAAAGCCGACTTTAAGTCTAGCACATGTATCAACTCCCTCAACTCACTTGCACCACATCACCTCTCAATACGTTGGGGGACAGTAATGATTACCGTATTAATCAGCGGCTGCTGCCATACGCGCTCGATAATAAGCTCATTTGAGCTGTCCTTAATTAAATCATTGTTCGTCCAACTATTACCCTGTTTAGCTTTATGTTGCTGTAATTATTTAGATAGATTACATTCATTTGTTTCACTATTGAGCGTATTTTCAGTGAAATTGTCGCTAATATACCGATTAATGACCAATCTACAAAGCCTGGAGCACAGGCGCAGAGTAGCCAGCCTAGTGCATTGAAAGATTGGAACAATTTGCCTGCTGCGGTCTTCCCGTTTAATTATATTATAATTTAGGTGTCTTCAAGGCTAGAGTGAATAGGCTCTTAATATACCAGTGCACTTCATCACCAACGATTGTATAACTAAAATAAAAACGGTATGATACCGGTCAAGTGTGAACAACACATGCTTATAGCTAAGGAGTGGAATTCTCTGCTAAGTCTGTGGTTACTGATAGCTACAACCTGGGGATCTTAAAAAAAGTCCGTCGTGTAACGTCTTATTTATTATCAAGATAGAAGACAGTATTTGAAAAGCTTATTGTAGAATTATTGCCCGAAGAAACAACAAGGTTTTTAGTAACGTCAAGCAACAGTAAACCGATGCCGGTATTAAGCCCTGACTAGATAAGGGACGTGCCTATCGTCGTTAATCAGGAGCGTTCTAATCTCAGGATACAGCCGGAATTGGACCGTGCCGGGTTGCAACATAATGTCCTGTAGGCACCGACGGGCTGGATACCTAATATTGTGAGTTTCTGGGAAATTGTAGGCCTTCCCACGTTTCAACGCTATTTGAAGCTTCATTTATAAATCACGAGCTCGCTTGCCCACTGCTTTCTTCCGTGGCTTATCTTACAGGAACTGTGTTTTTTTCTTACTTTATTATTAGCGTATGAAACTAAAACTTATGTAGCTTTCAAGTAGTGAAAGAAGTGATACAGAGATCATCTTGAACAAACATAAACAAGGCACAAATTTAGCTTGTTAGAATTTTTATTCTTTTATTTTTTATTGGGCTCGCGCTTGATCACGATAATGCTCTATCATCGACCGCAAAGTTGCTTGTTCGCGTGCTCACTTGCCTGGAAGTAACCTATTCACTCTCAGATGACGTGAACCCAGGACCTATTTTGGTGCAACCTTATCGTACACTGTTTTATTTTTGTTTTAAATAGTTGTGTTTGTGAGCTGTTAATAAAATTATATAGGTATAGGTATATTATATTTACACCTTATCTACATTTTCTGCACACTTTTCTTTGTTAAATCTTATCGTGCATCTTATTATACACTAAAGTAGAAAATATCGCGCCCCTTGCAAGCAAGGAGTCCTCGCGCCAACATTTCCGTGCGAATATTTAAAAGTAGTGTCGATAAAACTCACGGAAGCGCTCTCTCATAGAATGCAACAGTGCTAGAAACTGGCAATGGGCTGGCGCACCAGAACACACTAGCACTATCTAGTGCTAATAAAACTACGTAATATTTTTTAGGGTTTCGTGCCCAAAGAGTGCCAACGAGACCCTACTTGACCTTACGCTACACACTAATACAGCCCTGAGGCAAACAGATGTCTGTTTGCCACAGGCTGTATCTTCGTGGGCTTGTGGACAACAAGTAATGGGTAGCTCGCCGTCCAGCCATCCGCTAAACGTCCGGACTGAGCCTGACACGTCGACGTCGAGTAGTGTTCCACGCGCACCTCAAAGAGATGTCAGCAAAACTGTAGAAATCCAACACGGTCAAAGTCTACTGGGGCCATGGGTTGGCTTCCAATATGGAACCTCGGTGTCCTGGAACGCAAGGCGAAGAAACGCAAACGTCTGACTCACCCTCCCACTTCGCCCTAGGGCAGGAGAAGTCATTGAATGACTTTCCGCCTTAAAAAAGGGCTGTATCATTTAAACTATTATACTTGTAGCTGGCCAGCTGCCACTACAAGATGACTATCATTTCGAAATATAATCAGTTAAAAAGCACATAGACACATACTCAGGAGATGTCAGGAGACTCTATCCAAAAAAGCCATAAAAATCTGCATTATTACACTGATCGCTATGTATGTAATGTACGGGACCTTAATTGTAGGCACAACTCGAACTTGACCTCTTTTTACGACCACTGTTCGTTATGTCATCAAGGCTTCGTTGATGTTCTGTAATTTCATATATTGTACAAGACTTAGTGTATCGTGGGCCGTAAAATATTTACGACTTAAGGACAATTTGCCTTCATTGTCAATGCGATGAAGCTGCTCCACATGTGTATTCAATTATGGGCGTTATTAGCATCGTTCAAGAGCGTTAATGGCTTGTGAATGTTGTATCGATCATTTAGGTTGAAGCTGATTGTCCTGTCACTAGCTGTCCGTCAGTACGTGAATGTGTTGATGGACTGCATGGCAGCATAACGCAAATATGTTTATACAGAAGTGACAGAAGTAAGTTTTATGCAGCGAGCGAAAAAGCATGCACACATAGCGATGTTTCACGTACAAAGGTATTTTTTTTCCATTGGAAAAATCATCCAATGACTTCCCCCGCCCTTAGGCGGAGCGAGAGGGTGTGTCACACTTTTCTGACTAAAAACCACTCCTGTTTCTTCACTGCCTTTCATACCAGAACCGAGTCTTCCTTTCAGAAGCAGACCCTTGGCTCCAGTGGACTTCGATTCTGCTGGGCCCCTACGGTTTGCTGACATCTCCTTGAGGCGCGCGTGGAACAGTACGCGCCGTCGACAACTTGGGCTTGGTCCGGACGATTCGGTAATCGTCCGGACCAAGCTAACGGTCGGACGGCGAGCTACCCATTGCTCGCCGTCCGCAAGCCCGCGCCTATGGCGCGAGGGCCATTGCCTCACTTGTGCACGTGCGGCCTCTTCCTTTACTAGTATTACTGCTTCGCAGAAGGAAGCGTCCGCCTGCCACTCCTCCTCGCTCCGGACGTACAGAGGGTGCAAAAGCATTCGGCATCGGTATTTGTTTGAGATCGCTGTAAATATGCGTCTATGTGTGCCAGTTTTCACTTGATGCATGAGTTAGCCTTTTGTAAACTAACTTTTTAGTATTTACTAGTATGAACTGAGCATTGTGCATTATAGAGTTGCCTCAAGGATTACAGATGCATACAATGTATTGTATGCATATTCACCTAATGAGCTTAACTTCAAGTCAACCGACAGAAGTAATCGGATTATGATGCACTAATAAATGAGTAGGTTGTAATATGTTATGAGCCAATATTGCTTTGTATTGGAATTATTACTAATTGACTCATTTTGCTTTGTATTGATTACACTAAATTAATGAAGCAGTGGAGGAACTCGCCAAAGAGTTTCGAGTGTGGCAGCAATCGGACCTGAATACATTGTGCCGCTTCCTTTCGCATACCTACGCAATTTGATAAGGAAACACACTAACGATCTACACCACAAACTATGGACAAACCACAGTGAATGCAGGCAGGCCAAGGAGGCTCTACCCTCCTTGGAAGGCCGCTTCACGAAACGGGCCCTAAGACTGAAGAAACCTCAGTTGCACAAAGTCACGGCCGTTACAACTGGCCACAGATCCTTTAATAAGCACCTCTATTTCATAGGAGTCACAGACAGCGCACTCTTCAGGAGGCTCAGCAGAGTACGCTGTCTGTGACTCCAGGTACATGGAGGCGGTCTAGATAGCAATTCATCTGCTTCTAAGCTGACCAGCAGTCGCTGGATACAGGGCAAGATACCTTGAAAACCCAGGTTCTCACCGCGAAATAAACGCATCGTCAGGTTTTATTTTTTTATTTAGTGGCTTTGTTTTTCTTTCTGTTATTTTATTTTTAATTCTGTTCCAAAGAAAATGATAATAGTACACAAAAACTGGATTTATTTACCCATGGAAAGGAATGGGGGCCAGAGGTGTATTGATTTTAAGTATTTAAGTTTACTGATGTACCTAAATAGTTTATTAGTATATGTGTTTGTGTAAATTGTCAGTAATACCAAGGCGCTGCTAGCCTTCCTTGAGGAGCCAGGTGAATCGAATGACACATTGGTCCTAATCGTACGTAAAATGCACCCTTTAGACGCCGACATTTTTTTTTATTGGGTGGGAAAATCATCTTATTATATTCCACTCTTGGGCGAAGCGAGACATAGTGTCAGACTTTTACTTACTAAAAACCCACTCTGTTCCTTCTTTGCCTTCGCCCCAGGGCCCTGGGTTTCACTTTCATACTACCCGTGGCCCCAGTAGGCTTCGATCCTGCTGGGCCCCTACGATTTGCTGGCATCTCCCTGAGAGCCTGGAACAGTACGCGCCGTCGACGACTTGGGCTCGGTCTGGACGGTTACCGGACGGTCGGTCGGCGAGCCACCGCCGCCACCGCTCGCCGTCGTGTAGACGTGAGCATATAGAAAGAAAGAAAGAAAAATATTTTATTTGGCACGCATGGATACACACACTGTAAAGACAGAAATTAAGACAACTAAGAAAAAAAAACACTGACATAATGCGTGTTTCACGGCTGCGCCAAATAGGTCCAGTTCAGCAAAAAATGCCAGACAACTACATGGCAATCAGTGGTAGTTGCCTGACGCTGGTTTTCAACTGAACCTGATTAAGAGTGAACGGCAGTTATTTACTTATTAGCATATTATATGTCTGATGTATAAGTATAATGTGTAAGGCAAATAAATATATATATATAAATGTTAATGTGCGGTGTGATAAATGACGAATAATAAACAGGTGTTTAGCGTCAGATGTGTGCGAAATAATAAAATAACAAAAATAAAAAAAAAGTAAAAAATGTCACAAAATTCCGTTTAATTTCCGTGCTACATTTTCCATACAGCAGAAGAAACACGTACCGTTGTTAAAATTCACTGTAGGCGGTTTATATAAATGAGACATTTAGAGTGACCAAATCCAGCTTCCTTTGCGCATCTATCAGGTACTGCCGTAAACGCGTTCTGAACGTATGGATACTGCCCAGTACTCTTAGTGGTGGCGGAATATTATTCCACACCTTAGAAGCTGCGTATCGGAAACTGCCTTTGAAAGCTGCTGTCCTATGTGACTGAGTTGAGAGTTGCTGCGCACAAAGCCTGGGCGCGCATTCCCGTCTACCAGTCATCCAGCTGAGCTTGTCGTATAAATACCTTGGTTTCTTAGTCTTGACGACGCCAAAAAGAAGACATGCTAAATGTAACTTACGCCTTGACTTCATTTTCAGAATAAAGTTTTTATTTAGAAAGGGGGTGACATGACTTCTAGGTGGAACTGAATAACAAAAACGTGCGCAAGCGTTTTGAACTCTTTGTACAAGTCTATCGGTACGAGCCAGCAAGCGTGGGCCGTAAACCGTATCAGCGTAATTTAATTTAGAAAGAACAAGGGTTTCGACTAGCTGCTCCCGGAGCTTTTCAGACAAGAAGGGTCTCATTTTATACAACAGTTTCAGGCGATAGAAACAATTTTTCACGGAATCAGCAACATGCTTCTCAAATCTGAGGCCATTATCCATACGTAACCCAAGGTTTCGCGCCTCATCGACTCTTTCAATAGGTTCACCCATTAGGGATAAACTAAGACCTAGAGGTACCTGCTTCAACTGCTGCTTCGCACCAAACACCATATATTTGGTCTTTGATGGGTTTAAAGCCAAGCAGTTTTCATCTGACCAGGTGGAGATTCTCTCCAGGTCGTCGTTCAGGTCTCTAATGGCCGAGTCATAATCCTCCGGTTTGAAAGACAAATACAACTGTATATCGTCGGCGTATATGTGATATTTGCATTTCTGAAGACAGTTTATAATATCAGCACAGTATATAATGAAAAGAATCGGCCCCAAAATTGATCCCTGAGGAACGCCCCTTTCTATAGAAGAAATAGCTGAAATCAGGGTACTCCCATCCGCCAAACGTAACTCTACGCGTTGCTTTCTGTTACTGAGGTAGCTTTGGAACCACTGGATTACATTGTCATCAAAACCGTAGTATTTTAACTTTGACAGTAACAGTGAAACATTGATACAGTCAAAAGCACGGGAAAAATCAAGTAGAACCATCACTGTACACATGCCCTTATCTTGAGCAGCCAGAATGTTGTCCGTAACATCCAGCAACGCCGTTGAGGTGCTTCGCTGTTTCCTGAAACCGGATTGTAGTTCTGGTAATATTTCGTTCTCTTCCAGAAACCGAGTCAGTTGACGGCAAACCACTCTTTCCATTACCTTTGACAGACAGGGTAGAATACTAATTGGTCGCAAGTCTTTAACCTCTACAGGGTTTGTATTCTTAGGTAAGGGTTTAACTTTGGCAATTTTCCATTGGCAGGGAAATCTAGCTGTCCATATGGAGTAATTTATAATGTGTGTTATAATTGATAAAGTATGTGGCAAAGTTAGGGTAAGCATATCTAAGGTCACTTTATCATAACCTTCAGCATTTGACTTTAGATCACAAATAATGCGAGAAACTTCAGCCTGGTCTACCGGAGTGAGTGTGAATACGGTATCACTATATCTGTTGGACTCATAGAATGATATAAGTGACGCACTAGCTAAGGGGTTTCCAGGGACATTCAAAAAAGTGTTATTTATAAAATCTGGGTTCCTAAAATGTGGGGGAAGGTCTTGTCCTCGCTTTGAGGGTGCAAACGTGGCTTTAATGTTCTTCCATAGTAACTTCGGATTTTTTATTTTATTGTTAATATTGTGCCGAAAGTATGCAGCTTTTTCATTGAACAAAGAACTTTCTACTAAGGATTTTAATTGTTTATAATAATTCTTCTTTTGTTCAGTCTTACTTTTCCTATACTTGGTTAATGCCCTATCCCGCAACTTCATCATAAACCTTATAGTGTCCGTAATCCATGGGTGTGATGGTTCCCTAATTGTGGCAGTCTTTAATGGAGCGTGAACATCAAACAAAGTTATAATGCAACTGTTAAAAAAGTCGACCATGTCATTAATGTCGGATAATTCAGAAGCCCGTTCTATATTTAATTGCGATAAATCCCTGTAAAAATTATCCCTACATATATCTCGTATTGGTCTAAACTGTAATGCGAATGGTGTAAATTTGTCCCGCTTTATGTTAAATTCACCTATTATAATGGAGTGGCCTCTAATGGATCCAAATGATTCCACTGTCGTGCATCTTGCCTCTAGATCTGTGCACAGTAGGTCGATCAGAGTTTCACTCGTATCTGTAAAGTGAGTCGGCACCGTGACCAGCTGAACAAGGCTCATGTAATTTAGAAACTCCAATACTTTTTTGGTTTTTGCCTCGTTCACATTGAGCATGTTCACGTTGAAATCACCGAGCAAAATATAGTGATCACAGTTGCTCAATGATACCAAGGTACTAGTGATGCCATCAAGGAACAGATCAACATCAAGCCAAGGTGGTCGATATGCTGTACCAATGGCAATTTTCCTCCCGTTTAATGACATTGTCAGCCACATTTGTTCGACGGAATCGAACTTAGGATCAATCGTGCCAGTAAAGACACGCACGCTCAGGCTACGGTGCAAATAAAAACCAATACCCCCACCTCGACCTCCGCGAACCGCTGTCGGCCGCGGAGTATGACGTAGACGATAGCCGGGCACAAGCGGCGCGCGCGCCTCCTCACACGGTCGAAGCCAAGTCTCATTTATAGCCATAATATCAAACTTGTGCCTGTCAATTGCACATATTAAATCATCATGGCCAGTACCCAGAGACCCTGCGTTGAGGAAGCCAACTTTAAAATATTTACCACTTTTAGGCATCATGACTACAATGTAAAATTACTACTTTAGTGAACGTTAGGCTTGTCATTACCTGCATTCCGTATTGAAAAATAATTAATCTAATTGTATTGTCATTTGTCAATATTAAATAGTAAACCGAATAATAATTCATAAATGTTCCATGAAAATATGTAAATAGTTTAGAGTGTAACGCTGTGTAAAGTATGTTGGTATAAGTAAATAATAAAATATGATGAAATCGACTTACGAGACTATTACGTTGCGTCGCCGTGATACAAACATTTGCTACAATTAACAAGCACAAGAAATACCTCAAATACAACCATGACTCCTTAGCAACATGCAATAAAATACAAGTCATGGGTATTATAAACACTGAGAGAATAAAGTATACAATAAAAAATAAAAAAACAGAAAAAAATTGAGTAGTGAAGACTCTTATAAAATATTTAGGGCTTAGGGCCATCAGCAACCGGTACCGACATGGGTTCGAAAATGCGCTGTATATCAGCTTCACAACGGATTTGAGAAGCAACATCTCCAGGTTTGCGTCGGGCAAGGATGCGACCTCGTTTACACCATACAAACTGCCAACCGAGCCGAACTCCAATCTCCCGCGCCATCCGAAACAACTCGCGATTATGCTTTGTAAGGCGTTCGTTCAGATAGAATCGCATTGGTGCGCCAGGCATACCGAGATCAGCAGTAGTCATGCCTCGCCGTACTCGTGCGGCCTCCAGCATCTCGTTTCTTAGATCGCGGCGCGCAAAGCGCACGACGAGAAAGCTCGGGCGTTTTTCCACTGGCGATGGCTGAGTAGCATTGATTCGCCTGCCTCCAATACGCTCGGCACTCACAATATCGCGAATCTCGATTTTAACGCCAATCTTAGAGGCGACAAGCATAGCCGCGTGAATGGGGTTTTCACCACTTGACTCTGGTAAGTTAGAGATCTGTATATCACTGGCAAGTAGCTCCTGATCGCGGTCGTTAATGTCACTCCGCAACTGGGCAATTAATTGATGCACGTCTAACGAGTCCTGGGGCTGAACTAATTTTTGGTTCTCCATAGTCGCCACTCTCTCCTCCAAACTGCTCATACGGTCATTGGTGGACTGCAACGCGGATCTGAGCTCAGCCAGATCATTGCGCAGTAACTGAAACTCGCTGCGCACCGTTCTTATAAAATCCTCTTTGAAACTTTTCAGTTCAGTCCTGATATCCTGGGTGAGCTCCTGCGTGGCGTCTGAAGTGGTGGTATTCGTAGGACTTGTTTCCATGAGATCCTCCATGACTGCATCTGCACGCCCTCTAACTGGCGTTTCGGACCGGTTATCCCGCACAACGTTTTTCTCACACTCCGGGCACTGTCAAGTAGACGCTATAGTGCCTGTCTTCCTAACACCAACACACTGCCTATGATACCAAGATCGGCAGCTGTCGCATTTAGCTGAATCTGACGACGTCAGAAACTTGCCGCAGCCACCACACTTGACCATAGTGATATTTTAGTTAACAAAATAATCAAACAAAGTTGAGCTGTTGATCGATAAGGCAGTTCCTCTAGGCACCAAGAGATGGCGTTGTTTTCAATAATGCGTTTACGGCAGTTATCACGGAGTTATGGTGAGTTATGACACCATATGCCAAAACACGGTTTTAAGATAAAGATGCGCACACACTGGAACTCGGTCACAAAGTATTTGCAGGAACTATGTAAAAACTATGTATTATTTGCACGTATCGGGTAGAAAAATACTAGCACTACGGTTTTTACTGTTTTTGTATATTGTATACAGAACAATATCTTTTGATAATATCGTCACTTGTTATTTGCACTTTTTTTAACTTGTTATTGTCTTTTTATAATAAAGTTCTAGTGAAATAGAGAATTTGTTTATTTTTAAATCATAAGACAGATTTTGACACTGTTACTCAAAGTACCGTCACTGTGCATATGATATGATGATTATTAGTATGTTTTCCTAGAGGTGGTACGTAATGTTTAGTATGCATACACTTGGCCAGTTACAATTACAATTACGGTCATCAATAGTGGTGAGCTAATTTCCCACAACCAGGCAAAACTCCAGGCTTAGAGCTACTTACTGAAAAAGTCATGACCGAAAAATCTCTGTTACACTTTGTTCGGGCAAAGTGCTAAACAAGTCATGTTCTGCAGTTGCGCTTCTGACTACAAAACCAAGGTAACATTCATTCTATAGGGTGCAAAATGGTTATATGGGGTGTATCGTATTAAACAGGAACACAACTCTTTCCTCTGCGCGGCCATTTGCATAAAATGGATCCCAAAGTACTTGTAGTTAACGTAAATGGTGCGTTGTAAACAACAATGTATGGAGCCTCAAGTTTAATATTACCCTCTCCTCAGATTGTAACATCCAGAAGATTGCCGAAAATCCCGAGAATATTATGAATTGTTTCATAAAAGATTAATCATTGAACTTTTCGATATGAAATTAGAAGGGCGGTCTGTCAAAGGGCGAAGGGAAACTCGGATGTTATCGCGGAAAGTTAAATTGATACATTTTTAACAAGTTCGTCGGCATGTCCCTTGAATCCGGGTTTAAGTCACAGATTTGTATGCTTCAACATTCAAGTTATTGGTGATTTACTTTTCTATTGACGGAGTTTATGTTTGGGTAGGAAGTTTACATAGTGCATGCTGGATTTAGTTCAACCAAAAACCAGCTGGATTCTGGTTTTTTAACTACGAATGAAAGTAACAGCACACTGAATTGTCAACACTAGTGCATAACATCACTGCTTGCCTAGTCTAATTCCGTAAAGCCGAAAAGAGCCTAATATAGTTCACGCAATTTGAAGCCAGAAATTGACCTACATTCACGCTCTCAAAACCCTCGTACTCTATAAACAGCTCCATCCAATTACAATAATCGCACGTCCGGCCCCAACCAGTGTAACCCTTCAATAACTTTGATAATATTTTCATATCTCGCCCCCCCTCCCTCCGCTCCCCCCCAACTAGAGCCCGCTCGCGTCTGTTCCTTGGGCCGGGCGCGCAAAGAGTTTTTTCATAAGTTTTAATCAAAATATTCGTCCCGTCATTCACCCCGTGACGAGGTGCCTGTTTATATTAACATAATACTGCCTTATTTCCCTTCTTTCTATTGTTTATACATTATTCGCGTTCTGTATTGCGGAGTTTTTCATTTATTAGAAATGAAAAGTTGTGTTCGGTTCTTATTATTTTTTTATTTGGTGTTTGACGTAATTTTTAAGACTTGAGATTTTCTTGAAACAATCTCAAGTCTTTCTCAGTACTGAATAATTTAAAATTTTCCTTCAAATAATTGACTAACACCCGTAGAATTCTACTTAAATAAAACTAATATCCGACTTCTCAGAAAAAGGTATTACGAATTACAACAGTTGAAAATTAAATAAGATTTTTATTCATACAATCGATAATATTTGAGTAGGTTTTATTTTTTGGAGGTAGGAAATCATCAAATCCTTCCTTGTTCTAGGGTGGACCAAAAGTGTGAGTGAGAATTTTATTTATTTATCGTTTATTACAGGCACCTTCCATGGGAACATTAATGAATTATATTAAATATTTTTTTGCAGAACAGATATTTAACAAAGTATACTTGACAAATTATTGAATTACAATAAAATTGTAATTATTAACTGACGTCTAAGCAGGTACACACAGAGAAAAATGCTTCAGACACTATCTGATAAAACCTACCCGTGTTCCTTCATTAGCCCTTGACATTCTAGGGCCACAGTATCTCTTTCAAACGTTCCCGCAGCCCTAACTTCGAATTGACTAAGATATTTTTAATCTCCACACGCTACATTAGCCAAGCCTCTAACTACAGTCTACTGGCGTCTAGAAAAATAACTAGTTAGCCTCTCAATTTAAAAAAATAGAATTTTAGACTGCCCGTCCATTACACGGCAGGCTAAAAGACAGACGGGGGTACAAAGCAGCCTGGTTCATATGATAAGAGAACGCTTTCTGGCTGTGATTGCTATTTGATGTAAGATAATACGAAGATATCATTCGATGGCTTTGTGGTTGATCTGCATATTGGTAATGAGGTCTACGTTTTTGTGCTGTTTACTCTAACTATCACGTATATTGTTTATAAATAGAGAGATTCTCTACACGACTATAATATAATTATTTCCATAAAGCTCTCAATACGGGATGGTAATGCAGCACAGTTGGCGCAATGGTTGAGCGATTGACTGCGTTGCATGTCTCAGGTTCGGTTCCCGTACGGAATAAATATTTGTATGGCCTAAAAATAGTTTGTTCCGGGTCTGCGTGTCTTGTGTAATGAATTTACATGTTTGTGAACGAACACATGATAGAGGAGTTCTTATGTGTGATGTAAAATTTTCTTGAAAAGAGAAAGCAAAAGATATATTTCACAATATGGACAAGGTATTCTCGTCATTATCATATAAATACAAATATGTTTACTGTTCCAAAAGTTAATTACATAAATTTTAAAATATCTCTGCACTCCACACTAGGATTCCTTGTGTCATGGAGACCAGTCTCTTCCATCTTATCAAATAAAATTACTACAGAGGTAATACGAGTACTAATAAAACAAAAGTCATTAAAAAAGTAAAAACATAAAAAGAATTAGTTAATACATAGCATGGATTTGTGTATGTGTGAGTGAGAGTGAGGAGTGTATGTCAATGAGTGTTTAGGGAGTGAGAGAGTGCGTGAGTGAGGCGAGGAGTGTGAGTGTGTTTAGTTGTTTCATAAAATATTCACATGTAGGTACTATGATTTTTTATTTTATTTCGTCCGAGTTATCATAATCCTAAACCTTTAAAGTAAGTTTTTATGTGTGTTTTAGAAGTGTATCTCGTCATTAGTAGAATATTCATTCATCATCATCTACCTACTTTTTTTACATGTTACTTGGAGTCGATGTACACACATTTTCTTTACTATTATCTTCTGAACTCCTTTTCATTCAAGGTAATCCCCATAAGAAACAGACATTCCAATATCTAAATTAAACAACAAACCCATAACTTCGTAGTATTTACTTTCCACAAAGTCAAATCAAAACAATAAACTTACATTTCTGACATTAAACCCTCCCTCGAACAAACAAGGCACAACAAACTCCACGTTGTCAATCAAAGGTTATTCAGGTAGGTAATTATCGGTGCCCGTCCTACATAACGACGTATTCGGAAAGTGCCAGCAATTCTGTGTTTATAACAAGCAACAAACTTTCCGATACAACTCGCGTTTATCGGGACCAGAGACAAACAGCGCTGAGTGAGTGAAATCGAAAGATAACTTCGTACTGTCGCGAGAGACAAAATTGGTCGGTTGTACTTTGTACTGAAACTGCGGACTACGGCCGTGTTTTGTTAGTAAATTGAAAACTGCACACTACGGCCGTGTTTTGTTAGTCAATTGAAAACTGCACACTACGGCCGTGTTTTGTTAGTCAATTGAAAACTGCGGACTACGGCCGTGTTTTGTTAGTCAATTGAAGACTGCGGACTACGGCCGTGTTTTGTTAGTCAATTGAAAACTGCGGACTACGGCCGTGTTTTGTTAGTCAATTGAGTGGTGTAGCAAGGTTGGTGGTGGTTGGTTGGTGGATTGGTCATGCATTTTTAGGGCTTTCAATCTGAGCGATATTGCAATAAGTGATAACTATAATTCATCACTTTCTTCCCTTTTTGTTTTAGATGGGAAATCATTCAATGGATTCCCCCTCCCCAGGGTGGAGCGAGAAGGCGTGTTAGACTTTTACTGGATAAAACCACACCTATGTTCTGTCTTTGCCTTGTGTTCCAGGACTCCAGGTTTCCCTTTCGGAAGTCCACCCATAGCACCAGAAAGCTTCAGCCTTGCTGGGCCCCTATGGTTTTATGATATTTCTTTGAGGTGCACGTGGAACACTATGCGCCGTCATCTGTCTCTCTGTGAGGAGGTATTTGTATCAGCATGAGGAATAACTTTGATTAGTGACTGACTTTGACAAGCGTTTTATAATATTAATTACAAGTTAATTTTTTGCTTTTTTTAAAGGGAAATCACCCAATGACTTCTCTCGCTCTACGGTAGCGGTGAACCAAGGTGGCCAAGTAAGGCAAACTTTCACCATATTCTCCACCGTGTCCTTCGGGCGATTCACACAATATTGACACTCGGGTATTTTGTCCGCCTAAATCCGATGCAGGAACCTCCAGAATTTACTAATAATATTTAGGTGTGGACGCCGTGAATCTTCTCAATACAAAACTTACCACCATGATTGTTACGTGCCTAAATCCTTAGATAGCTAGATTTTTTATATTATCTATCTGAGAAAAACCGATTTTTAAATATCTATCGTCTATATTTTAACTATAATTCATGCTGGTTGCTTGCGTTAATTAAATATTTTAAGATAACAAAATATTTTTTATTTACTTTATCTTAATTGTAACTTCAAACTGAGAGTTTATTTAATCTTTTGAGAAAATAAGCCAGTTATGAACATTTAAATTTTCACTATAAACTTATCATTTAAAGATAACTCGTGCAGCTAAAGAAAAGTTATATATTATCCACCGAGTCATTATAATGCGCACATAAATTGTTGAAATATAAACGTCTGTGCCTCCAGTATTCTTGATAGTTACTCACGCACTTACAGGGTTATCCTAGAAAATATTATTCTTTTTATGTTCTAAAAATGTAATTTTAGATAAGTAGCGTCGTAAGTTCTAATGTAAGGAGTTTTGAGATATTTTGGCCATAATTTCATGCTTCACAAAATGTGAAAATATCTGCACTTAAGACTATTGCATACATTATGGAGAGGTTTCAAGTTAAATCGCAGTTTACTGCTGAATTGAACTTATAACTCACACAATTTAACTATGTCTCGACGCCACTCATGCTTATAATAGGAATTAAAGACCAACATAATAATTTTACATATCAAAGCAACTGGTTCAATCATAATAACTAACAATATAGTATTCCACAACTATCACACAACGCCGTCTAGTCCCAAGCTAAGCAGAGCTTGTGTTATGGGTACAAGACAACTGATAAACATACTTATATATTTCTAAATACATGCATATATAGATAAATTACACCCTGACACAGATCAAATGATCGTGCT
Source organism: Mythimna vitellina (assembly GCA_949316375.1). Taxonomy (NCBI): domain Eukaryota; kingdom Metazoa; phylum Arthropoda; class Insecta; order Lepidoptera; family Noctuidae; genus Mythimna; species Mythimna vitellina. The sequence continues at coordinate 24,118,969 of OX438698.1, forward strand.
CATCACACAAACATTTGTCCTGGGTGGGAATCGAACCCACGACCTCCGGCATAGCAGTCAGGGCCACTAACCACTAGACCAACAGGCCAGTCGAAACTGGTTGGTGTAAAATGACAGCTCACTCAAATTTTACGTCACAGCAAGATTTGATGTTTTAAAAGGAACAAGAAGACAAAATGTTTCCCCATGTCCGCTGTTCCGCAAGTCACCCGTCATATAGCCCTATAAACCTCCCGGCTGCCAATAAAAAGTTGGCAGTGACGTCACACCGCCATCACACTAGTGATACGTCATCTCTATGTGTTAGTTACAGCGCTTTTGTTTATCTTCCAGCCGCTGCCGCGCTGCCTACTTATTTGATGGCCGGAGTCAGAGCTATAAAGTAAAGCGCTGAAAAGCGTTTTTTCATCATAGTGGGAATGATGGGGACTGGGAATAAGTTTATTTTCTTTTTATTTCTTCTGATGTGTCTATATTTGTTGTCAGATTCTTTGGCTATGCTGAATAATAGGTGGAACAAACACCAACTAAATGCTTTCATCTGATTGTCTAACCAATATATATCTAACTGCAAGGTTTATTATTTTTTGCAAACACGTTTTGTACCACTGCCAGGCAAATGCTTCCCTGTACTCCTTTCAACTTTCACGAGCCCGTTTTTTCTAATTCCAGTTCTGGCATAATCTGCTTAGTTTCAATAGGTTAACACAAAACCCATTTGCAGATTTATGTGATGTTTTAGCTCAAGACACCAACAGGTGGAATACCATTAGTCTCACCTTCTTCTTTTTCACTTCTGAGCATAGGCTTTTCCTTTCTTGTGGAAATCCTCACGATCCTGTGCCAACCTGATGGACGCTCTACCCACGAAGCGAGGCGAGGCGCACTGCTCACCTGTCAAGCGATACATTACAGACATACTATACCGCGACACTGCACCCATAAGTGCAGGCTGGCTTACTTGTTTACTTTACCACAAAGTAAAGGCCAATATTATGCTTGCTTGCTTCGCATAAAATATGACGACATTTTACAATAACATAAATAATTATTATCGCAAAATAAAGACATGTTGTCAATTATTAGATGTGCAGCATAATAGGTGGTAAGGGAATAGTCGCGTTAGGAACACCACTTTGCACTTCATAACTATAATTATGCCAGGCTGAAGAGGGAGAGGGCCGGCCACGTCGCTCGGATGTAATCGTCACTCTGGTCTTTGGACGCCTGAGGGTGAACGTCGACGTCGAGGTCAACAGTGGCAAAGGTAGTGTGGACAATCTGATCATGTTCACGAGCCCAACTGGGTCAGAGATTGCCCAAATTAGAAAAAGAACAGAGAGGCCTTTCCCATCAGTGGGACATACAGGCTGTTTATTTTGCTGGTTGTTTGCTGTGGTGTTTTACATGGACTGCCTATCAAACCTCCACAACTCATTTACTGGGCAACACGATACTCCTTAAATAGACTGATGGACAGAACGTCTGATTACCTTTAACGATTGATAACGATCTACGAATGCCAACCGGGACCAACGGTTTTACGTGCTTTCCGAGGTACAGGGTATCAGTAATGTCCTAGATAAACTTAGAAAACTACAAATGAATTGAAAAATTACATTGGTACTTGCCCAGATTCGGACTCGCAACCTCATGCATGAGAGACGGGTGTCTTAACCATCACGATATTATTAGGTGTATCGATGATAACAAAGTATTAAAAAATATTTCTTTTATTTACATACGTGCGGAAGTAGGTAAAAAAATCTCTCCTAGTGTCAAAGCAAGCCATTGCAAATAAATTGGACATAAGGGGCCGTAATAGTAAGTTCATGGTAAGTCCACAAGCGAGGACAAGCGGCAATAGATGTAAGGGACACGTTTATAGTGTACATGGCGAGGAAAATAGACAGAACTTACATAGAAAATACGTAGGGAAAGGGACAATTTAATATTTAAATCCTTTCCTACCACTAATATTTGTAATATTATTAGACACATGACAGTTTGTATGTTTGTATATTTGCTGGCATAAGTTTAGACAGTGTTTTAAATAAGTAGTTATTTACTGTTTTTAAAATATATCAGCATTTGCTAAGATGGGAGCTTTTTGAACTCACTCAGGTTTTTTTGTTCTTTTTAACATATTAATTTAATAATAATAATATTTTTTAATAATTATTATTATTCATAGATTAGTAAACATTATTTTTTTTTTTAAATGTTTTTGTCCTATGCGAGGCACAAATATATTTTTGTTATTCCATATACCTATCACAATAGTCATCTAGTACCAAACTAAGTAGAGCTTGTGCAGTAAGAACTATACAACTGATGAACATACTTATATATTTCTAAATACATACGCATTAGGTGAATAAATAACACCCAAATACAGAACAAATGATCGTGCTTACCACACAAACATTTGTGTTGGGTGGGAATCGAACCTACGACCTCCAGCATAACAGTCAGGGCCACTAATTACTAGGCCAACAAAAATACCTGTCAAAAATACTTTTCTCCTTCTTTATGAAGATAGCATATTACTTTTATCCTGTTGTATGTTGCCTCAGAATAATTTCCGATGAAAACGCCACCGGCAGAAGCTAATATTACAAATAACTCGAATTAAATTATTTATTTTCGTCTGAAGTTCATAAATTGCTATTTGAAACGAAAACGTTTTCGGAAAGATTAACTCAATTGAATTATGGAAAAAAAGAAATTCAAATGTTTTTATTTCATAGGCCTAAATGGGCACTTATAAACCTCTAAAGATAGTGCACAATGTCATCATCTTCCTGCCCTTGTCCCGTGTTATTTGGGGTCGGCGCAACACGTTTTTTTCTTCCACTCTGCCCTGTTACTCGTCATGCTATCACTAACTTCTTTTTCTTGCTTATCACTCTTCACACAATCCATCCATCTTTTCTTTGGTGTCCCTCTCCCTCTCCATCCATAGCATAGCATAGCATAGTCGGCCTTATAATGTTCCCACTGTTGGGACTCAGGCCTCCTCTCTAGGAGAGGGAACGGGCCGTAATCCACCACGCAGGCCCAGTGCGGATTGATGGATGTCACATGTCTTCGAATTTTTGGTTCTAGGACATGCCGGTTTCCTCACGATGTTTTCCTTCACCGTTTTGAGAGCAGTGGTGATGAAATAAATTACACAAAGTAATGCGCCTGGCTGGGTTTGAACCCGCGACCTACAACTCTTAAGTCGGGGCCGTTACCACTCGGCCACCACTGCTCACTCGGCCACCACTGCTCCACCTCTCCATCCATCCACATGTAAACTCATAACTTTTAGTAACATGCGTTTCATCCCTCCTCTTCACGTGACCATAGTGGTGCACAATGTAAAACAGTGAAAAATGGGTGAATTAGCGATCAAAAGATTAGACGAATACTTTTTTGGAGGTGAAAGTTAAATCTGACGTTATTTTTCGCAAAGTTGTCCTTGACAATGGCTCAGGGAAATGTTATGCTATGGAAGGAAACATAAAACTAAGAAAACCAGTTGGTTTGTACCTTACCGTGAAAAATATTTTGTGATTTCCAGTAAATGTACGCAGTTAGCGCCCCTGTTCGTTATAAATCACTTGAAGCATCACCCTGTAAACGAACACTACATAAATATTGAACACCATCACTTGTTATTCAGATCGACCGATAAAGAAATTATGATTGGTGCATTACATTTGATACGCCATAATCATCGTTATGTTATATACTTTTAAGGGTGCTTATGTGATTTAGTGTTATCGCCGCAGTTGTGATTATGTGTTCAGGGGTGTATACGATGCTTTTTATTGGTTTTTAAAGGCATCGCGTGGTGTTTATGATGAATCAATTTTTGTTTATAAAATATGGGTTTTATGTTCGAAGGGTAATAATGTGTATGGAGGTGTTAAATGAAGCTGTCAAAAGATTATTTATAATGCTTTTTATGACGCTTTTTTATGACGAAAAGAATAATTTAAGCACCGTGTTGTTCCCGGCAATAAAGAGAACTCTTTTTATATTTTTTAGGTAAAAATGAACTGAGAGGCAAGCAAATTGCTATCTTCTATTAACAACAAAATAGGTACCTACACCATTGTGACAATGCAGTAATCAAAGACAGATTATAATAATCAAAGAAAGATTACAAATCTTTTTTTAATTGATACTTCATGATCGAATCAAGAATGAAGATATCTGAGGATGAACCAAGGTTACCGACATAGCACGAAAAATCGCTGAACTAAAGTGGCAATGGGTAGGGCACGTTGCTCGCAGAACAGATGGCCGTTGGGGCCGAAAGTTTCTGGAGTGGCGGCCACGTACCGGAAGATGCAGGGTTGGAAGAACATGGTGGACCGATGACCTGATAAAGGTTGCGGGAATCCGATGGATGGACTGTTCATTGTGGCGACACTTGAGTGAGGCTTATGTCCAACAGTGGACGTCTTTTGGCTGAAATGATAACGTCAAAAATTTTTGTAAGTATATTATATTGGATTGCTACAACAGTTTGTGTTTGGCATGGGTCACTATTTATTAATTAACAAAATTATAGCCAAAGAACTTACCAGTGCTGCACAGTAACTGGGTTAAGGAGGTCTGATAGACAGTCGCTTATGTCATTTTGGTACTTAGCCACATCCGGTTAGACTGGAAACTGATCCCAACACTGTTAAGAAAAGGCTAAGGAAGTGATGACACCCAAAACTCTTACATAATCAAGCAAATTAATTGAAATAACACTGTCGAAGCTTAAGAATCTCCTTTCACATATCTAACACTACTTCCTAAATTAGTTGATACCTTGTAATAAGATATAACAATTTTTTTTAATCAGTCTCAGCACAACATTAAATAAGTATTTATAAGTCTAAATACCCTAGAGTAACCCCGAATTTTCTAGAATACTGGTGTACAGTACCTCCAGCCCCAAATAATCGTAAGTGGTGGTGTCAGAAGCAATAGCCGTCGGTTGTCGGTGATAATTAGGCAGAGAACAATAGTCGACGAGATGGTTGGATTGCGTGACTCGTGCCCAGCAAATGCGATCACAGGTTAAGGTGCTTAAGACGCGCAGTGACGTGCGTAAAACCGACTTGCGATAGTGTGAAATAGATTTTTAGGACATATTTTTTCTCCTTCTGTTTTTTTTTTTTTAAATAAATACACAATTAAGTAAACTAACAATTAATTAACAAAAGCCTGTAATACACATGATATGTCTACCGTCTATTTTTTGGTACTATTTTAACATTTGATATGACACTTGATCAGCGAAAAGGATTGTAACAAGATCAAAAATATTTGAGATTGACACTTTAACATGCGCTACCAAAATACGTGGACAATCCTTTAAAATATATTGACCGGGTTTGGACCAAAAGCTGCCTAGACGTGGGAGAACTATTAAATGATTCCTTATAATAATTCGACTAAGGACTGTTATTCTAAGGTCGACTGGTAGAAAATGCCTAAGGCATTAAGTCCGCCTTTGTACAGTGTTACTTACTAGTGCATAAAGTTTTAATAAATAAATAAATAATTTGCACTAAAAACACAGTCTCAGAGTTAGAAAGTTGTTTTTCTTTAGCTAATTTCCGATAATTTATTTTAATTTCTTAAAATATTTACTTATTCAAAATAATAATATTTAACTTTGTGTTAAAGAAATTCCACTTTTTTACAGCATGCAAGCTGGCAGATAATACTTTTGGCTGCATACAGTTGTCAAGCGGCCAACAGGGCTGAAGCGTGTTTTTTTTGTTACTATAACTGAAAAAAATACCTTTATCGAATACCTAAGTCTACAACAGTAAAAAGTTTTATTTTTCATTCTACATACACTTCAGACAGATTAAGAAAAGTTTAGGTTCACAGACTACCACTAAGCCAAGGAGCATAATGCTATGTGTCCTTTTTGGGCAGCACTTGGTTCAACTCCCGTTCATGGATGGTCAATGTCTTTTAACATTAACGACAACCAATATCGCTGAATGTGTGACACTTTGCCTAGTAGAGACTAGTTAAACGTTACTAAAGTATTTTTTAAACCCATCTTTTTTCTACATAAGTTTGCTTATTGATAAAAATCTATCCAATCAACTGATAAGGGTTAGTAAGGAAATCAAATCGACAAAATGGGCAGCAGGGATCTCATTTTTATGCGAAAACAATTCGCTTGCTTATAACATTCGCATAGATCGTAGCAATGTCTTCAGAAAACTTTATAGTACCTAAGGAAGGTCATGTTTAACATTGCATTTGTATCGCATAATTAGCCTTATAATGTTCCCAATGCTGGGACTCAGCAATACTCTCTAGACAGGAAATGGACCGTAATCTAACACTTGATCCCAGTGTTAATTGGTGGATCTCAATTGTCTTTTAATTTTTGGTTCTAGGAGAGGTTTCCTCGCGATATTTTCTTTCATCATTTTGAGAACAGAGGTGATGAATTAAATAACACAAAGTAATGCACCTGACTGGATCTTAACCCGCGACTTACAACTTTTAAGTCAGGGCAGTCACCACTGGACCATCGCTACTACTGCTGACGTTCAAGAGTAATCGGCTATTTGCTTATATAGTGTTAAAGTATTGTATGTCAACAACATCTTTATAAAAAGTATGATCACTAATGTACCGTTGAAGCAAAAAGCATCCACCCACTTACGGCCATCGACCTTGGCTGTGATCCTGGCTAAGTGACCTTTTTGTCCTCGTCGGTCCGCCCTGGTCAGCTTGATTACATTTCCGCAACGGACTCGATACGGGTACTATGTAGAGTAATCGAATATCTTTGAGAATTAGGAAGGAAGATGCTTTCATGTGTTATCGAAATGATCATGCGGAAGATTTATTTTTAGTGTATAATTTTATTAGTAACATTTACCTCAATTGTAAAAATAGAGTTTATTAATCTTGATTTTCCGCAATTGTAATACACGTAAATTACAATAACTTCATTTACTGCTGATTAAATGACAATCCTATTATTTTTACATCTTACAAAGTGTCCAAATCAATTCTCAATTCCAACGTCATCCACTTGCACATTCGATCATTTCCGATTTGTTTTCGCACAAGTCGATCGTGGCACCAATAGCAACGCGTTATCGACGCGATCGAATGCTACGCAGCGCTGGGCACTAATCCATCAAGTGTCCATGTTGAAAAACTTTCGTCAATATATCCTGAAACAAACTGCAAAAATGCCTACCGTTTGACATTAATCTTGTAACGCAGTCATTTTTAACATGCTTCCTGGTTTTTGGCTGCAATTTGCAGTGTTCGTGTAGTTACAAATACTTTTTAATTATAAATTCTGCAACAGTAACTTAGCCATTTGGCAAAAAGCTTTGAAAACCAGAAACACAGTTAGCTAAACGGCTTTCAAGAACAAACGCCGGGAATGAAGTCTCTAATTTAATAATCATTTAAGTGGTTCCAATTATCAAGAATAAAATAAATTTCAAAGATGAAGAACCGCTTTTGAATGCTGGGCTTATAAGGCTACAGGATTTAAGTCGAAGTAAACAATTTTGTCCAAGGTATGTTTTTCTTGCTTAATGCCATCCTGTAATTATTCTAATTTTTCTAAAGGATAACATCCAAACCCCAAAAGACGCTCTACGTATTAAGGTTTCTTTTTTATTAATAAACCATGTCAGACACTAAGAATTATTCTTATATGGTAGGTGCGTTCATAAACATGTAAAGTCACATACACAACACACCCCGGAGCAACTATTTGTAGGCCACATAAATATTTGTTCCGTCCGGGAATCGAACCCGAAAAACCCAACACTGCAGCCATTTGCAATAAGTAGTCGTAGCGTACCGCTCCACCCGTGTGTAGAGCCGCAAACCTTGGTGTCGGTTCTATAATAACGGGTATTTTGGGTAATTCCCCAAATTACAACATGTAGTATAAGGATAATGTGAATGAGCTCAATGTTCTGTGATTTTCACTGCTAATGGCACCCGCACTTTTTTATCCGACCTAATAATCCTTATTTACGGACCAACCACTGTAATATTACTTTATTTATTTTTTTATTAGAACACGGGCTGTGCGTGTTACGTGGACTCTTTATTTCTTAGTTAACCTTTTGGTTTAGCAAAGAAAAAGAAATAGTGTGCTTATTATTTTTGAAAAATAATTGGCTTTCGAGTTTTTGTTCGTGGATATTATAGCTGGCTCCGAGCCCCGACTCAATTACACACCATAATTACTTGAGAACTTTCTGAAAAAAATGTCGTTCATATTTTTTTACGTGGTTTTGATAGACAATACGATTTGTAAGTTATGCTGTTGGAGAAAAATACGGATAATAGCCAAACTCAAGACACTTATGAGACTCACCACCATATGTCAAAGAAGAATCTTGGATTTCTTTGGCCACATTGAGATGATAACCTGAAAAAGTTACTTCTAGGTAAAAAAAACCCAATGGCAGGAGTCCGATACGTTGTTCAAACCAAATCCGTGCTACACTGAATACCATAGTCTGCGACGCCGTCCAACATCTCTGAAGATGGCGAAATATAGTCCACTAAAAGTTATTCATTGAGGTCATGACTTTCAGCACAGAGGATAAACGACGCAAGGAGGAGGATAGTTGAGAACTACACCGAAGTTACCTAATCAACTGATTCGAAGAGTAGTGCTGAATACAAAGAAGTAGTAGCCGATAAGAGTAGCTGCAAGTCTCGCAGCTCGTGTCACAGTTCATATTTTGTGTGTATCCGTATCTTGTTTGCTACATATGTTTTAATTTATTACCTACATATTCGCAGGTAAATTTTGAACCAATTTTTGCTGTTCATAATTTAAACAATTTCCACAGCAAAATGTTGTCACGAGGCTGTCAGTAAGTGGCTCAGCGACACATTTCCCATACAAACGCTTTCAGCACTGGCAACACCACAAAAATAAAAAATCCGCCACTGCGACCACACGCACATTTAATAAAATGTAACCCGTTAAGTAGAAAATTAAATCGCCCTTTTTCGAAATGATTACATTTGTGTGTGGACTGCTGAAAAAAGGCAAAAGTTTCTCGTTTGGCATTCTGCGAAGTCCGGTAGTGTAGCGGGCACAATTAGAGAGTTGGGCACACTCGCGGCCAGAAAGCCGCGGCATCCGGGCAGCTTTTGTGCTTTTTGTTTGTTCCCTCTGCCCGCGTGTGTTGTACACGTAGCTTCATCGAGTTATGCTTGTATCTCTTCATTATGTTTTCGCTTGGTGGGGTCAGTAGAATGTTAAATGGTTTAAAACGGGACGGTTTTATGGGTAAGCGACGCCTAAGCTTTAACATGAGCTCGATTTACTGAACTGCTTTATATTAACTTAACGTTTCGTTTATAATAATACACGTAATAATAATAATGGCATTTATTTTCTTTCACGATGGTTTTTTTGCACTTAACAGTTTAGAACTACATATATGAATTGCATCAGATAAACCAGTGCTACAGGTCACCAGGCCCCACTTGGCGGCCTCATACAAGTTTATTGACAGGTAACATGAATTCTGATAAACAACCAAAGCAAAGAAGAAATATAAATGAAAGTTAATAAAAATAAAAAATAAACAATAATAAAGAAAAAAACAGTTTATGTCAGGGCTGATTACTCTTGGCTGTCATTATCATGTCATCACTCATCATACTATACTCAGGTTTATTCGAAAAAGTGCCTAAAAACGCACAGGGTAACTGAAAGAACTTAGGTGGGTTTCTGCACATCTGTTCCACCCATAACGGTTAATTTTATTTTATAATTTCACACTTAAAAAGAAGAAAAATAAAAAGAAATGCTTTTGTACACGAAGCTCATAATGTTATCCTGTACCATAACAAAATAAGTTTTGTGCACCGATAAATAAAATGACTACAGAGTTATGGTTATGTCTCTTACAATACTAAGCTCAGGTACATAAATTGATTAATCTCTATGTGACAATTGGATAAAAAGTAATCCGCTGTCTGCGTACCTGTTTGTACAAAATAGGTTTCGTCAATACCTAGAAATCTGATTATCTTTGATCTTATTCGTCGAGAAGTAACGCCCAAAGCGCTGACATTGGCTAAATCTCGCAAATTCGTATATTTGTTGGAAAAATTCTCGAAACCTCGTTAGGGACGTCTGCAGGAGGAAATGGAAACTCCTCGCAGTTGATTGATGACGTTTATTTTAAGTTGTTCAATCGATCAGCTGACGGAACTTAACGGTTTCGAAGGCTTTTTTGAGATATTTCTTCCTCTGAGTCGATTTTTAAGTTGCTTGGAAAAACTAACTGAAGTTATCTCATTAGAAAACTAGTGCACAAGATAAATGTACTGTTTTTAAAGATCTCTAATTAAAGCATAGTATAATCAGCCTTTTAATGTTCTCACTACTGGGACTCAGGCCTCTTTTCTAAGAGAGGGCCATAATCCACCATGCGGGCCCAGTGCGGGTTGGTGAAGGTCATATACCTTCGAATTTTTGGTTCTTGGACATGTCGGTTTCCTCACGATTTTTTCCTTCACCGTTTCTCTTCTCTAGATCTCTCAGATTTCTAAGATCTCTAATTAATTGCTGTAAAATACCAAATACCAATTACCTAACCCTAATCTGTACCTGATAATACTTTGTGAGCCAGAGGAATGCTTAGAAAATAAACTTATACGATTCTGATGTTATATTTCTACTACGTTATTTTAAATTAAAAACTGCAATTAACACATATTATCGACCTCTGGGGTCTAAGCTTACATTATCGGTGCGAGAGCTCCCTCTATTTTGTACAATTCATGTCAACAAGTGCGTACAATAATTCAATTAAATTCTAATATCTGTTACAATTCACATATACAATTGAATGATTTCAATTGATAAAAAAAATACTCAATTCAATTATTATTGACGTAAGAAATCAAAATTAATAAAAAAAAAACAATTAAAGAAATGTGTTATAACTATAAATAAGGCCAATACGCAATAGACTCAATATTTAGCACAAACCTGTCCGAATTTGAGTATCTACTAAATAGTTGAAACTTAGTTTTATGTCAATTCTTATTGCAAGTTATTCGTAGATTTCTTGAACGCTTTGAAGAACATCCAATCGTCTGTGGACAACTCCAATAGCCCACACACACCTGCCATTGTGGCAGGTGTGTTCTTTTATCGTCAATCTGTCCATTGAATCTATATATCGTCGTGGGATGGGCCACGACACTTAGTGGGCACATGCCATTGTAGGGCTTCGACATGGTGGGTAGCCACGAGCAATAATCACAAAGCGAAATAATTGAATAAAGTTTTATTAAAATAAGAATATCTAATATTCGAAGAGACACGTCCGCTCGGTGCGAGCTCCGATGATAGAATGCTCGCACTTCCAACAGCCACGTCCTAGCACTACTCGTCGTGTCACGTCACGCCAGCGTTCGGTAGTGGGAGTCGATTCTCCAACATAATATACCTATGTAAATAGTGGGTGTTTATGTCCGCTAATCTGTTTGTTCAGACCACTCCTAGCAAGCTGTGGCGAGGTCGACTGACCCGGCTTTATTAGCGGTCTGAGGAAATAAACAATGGACTTTAGATACTCGTGTTGTATTGTTATAAGATCTTTTGTGATTTTTAAGTGGAATGAAAATAGAAACAGCACACATTAATTGGGCTAAAGTTATTATCAGCTCATTGAAGATACTCGTCACTTCTTAAAAGTTTTCTTTAGCTGAAGTTAGCCGGTTGTGAAATTTTGATAGTGAAATATTAATTGGTCAGCTGGTTTCTCATTATGCTAATGTTTTATGGTTTTAGCTGTCACCCATCAGCCTAAGACATGTAAGATGATGTGCTGTGCCTAAACTGCATAAACTAACAATAAAAATTAAATACTAACAAATTAAAAAAAAAACTAATATTTAAGTATTAAATAAATACATACACACATCACACATTAGTCTATCTATGGAGTATCATGTTACCCAGTAACTGGGTTGTGGAGATCTGATAGGCAGTCGCTCCATGTAAAACACCATGTACGAGTTGTATTCAATCGCACCCTGCTAGTTGGGGCAAGGCGCGGTCTTGCGGACGGCGAGCAATGGGTAGCTCGCCGTCCGACCGTCCGGTACCGTCCGGACCGAGCCCAAGTCGTCGACGTTGCGTAGTGTTCTACGCACGCCTCAAGAAGACGTCAGCATTACCGTAGGCCCCGCAAGGTTGAAGCCATGGGTTGTGTGAAAGAGAACCCCCGGGGTTCTAGTTAAGGAAAGGTTAGAGAAACCTAAATAAATACTAATATTACTTAGTAACCTTTTATAAATAATATGATTTGTCATGGACGAGTGGACTTTGTTTATTTTAACCACACTGGAGTTAGCTAAATACATATTATATTTATAATCTTTTTAATGAGCTATAATAATAATGACCCGTAACCTGGACCCTGTTCCCGACACCGGCGGATAACTATTTTTTATATAAGTGTATGTTTTTTTATGTATGTTAAAAATATTTAAAAATGTTAAAAATATGTAGTTAAAAGGAATATACGAAATAATAATGAAAAACCTTTTTAATGAGAACTTTTAATAAAGTAGGTAGGTATTGGTGTGAGAGCAGTGGTGGCCGAGCGAGAGCAGTGGTGGCCGAGTGGTAACGGCCCCGACTTACGAGTTGTAGGTTGCGGGTTCAAACCCAGCCAGGCGCATTACTTTGTGTAATTTATTTCATCAACACTGCTCTCAAAACGGTGAAGGAAAACATCGTGAGTAAACCGGCATGTTCTAGAATCAAAAATTCGAAGACATGTGACATTCACCAACGCGCACTGGGCCCGTGTGGTGGATTATGACCCATTCCCTCTCCTAGAGAGAAGGCCTGAGTCCCAACAGTGGGAACATTATAAGGCCAACTATGCTATACTATGCTATGCTAGGTAGGTATTAATTAATTGTGTTGTTTGTATTCCGCGTGCATTGGATAAATGATATTTATTTTACGAACAGGTTTTAACAAACAATTTAACACGTAAATATTTTTGCTGATTTAAACAACTAAACGAGGTTAGTGTTTCCTAACTGACTACTCTGAGAAGAAACACCGAATCACACTCAGGGATTAAAGTCTCTTTTTAAGTCAGCATACATGTAATGGTCAAATCATATTATATGGAGACCATGGAAATTTGTGTGAGAGACTGTCTTTTGAAGAAAGTACTGCATAGATTCGAGTGGACCGGTCCAGTCAGTTCAAGCATTTGTAAGTATTCGTACAGCTCAACTTAGGACTACTAAAGTGCTCAACGACTTAACGAACACTCACATTCCCAATAATAAAAGAAAATGTAAAATATTTTTTGCTTTTCTATAATCAATTTTCGTTGAAATATTCACTAAAATATTCTCCACCATCTAGCATAATCAGACAAATAACTAACAAACTAAGTAGATAAACATTATTCCTGTGACGTCACACATGGTATCTGACGTAACCCCCCAGCACATCGCTACGTCATCAACTAAACCTTCCCCGCGGCTGATGAGCTCGCGAGGGGCGGCGCGACGGCAAACACTCCGCGAACCGCTTAACGGATTGTTGTGTAACGTGGTTATATTTCGGGTTAGCCTGTTTGTTCGCCGATCGCATTTAAGCGAGTAAATAATCGGAGATTGTGGGATGGAACGCATTTTTGTTCTTTTGAAATGACTAAGCATGTAAGGTCCCGGAGGAAATCTTTTTAGGAAAGTCTTTTAGGGTTTTATTATTGAAAGGTCACTGGGTTCGTACTCTCTTGCCGATTAAATGTCTAGACAGACATTTACTAAACTACTCCGTCTAAAAATTGTACATGTCTGGAAATCAAATAGCTTACAGTAGAATCAGGTATGATTTAGATGTTTCTTTCGAATTGGAATTATTCTTTATACGCAATATTATCAGTTTTTACTCGTAATGAAACTAAGTTAATATTTAATAGAATTGCAATTAAATTTGAAAATATCTAAAGAATCTAATGTTTGACAGATATGGTATTAATTGCCATTTATGATATCTTTATTTCGCCTAAAAATAAAGACCACCTAAAACTCTTGGTACCTTGAATTTGAAACCAATCAAAATAACGCTTCCTTGGTGCAGCTTTACCATTTTGTGCCTGTTGCTGTGGAGACTCTGGGCAGTTGGAGTACGGAGGCAAAGTGTTTTGTGGGGGATTTAGGCCGTAGGCTCGGGGAGGCAACGGGTGACTCCCGGTCCGGGTCGTTCTTGTTGCAAAGGATGGCCATCGCTATCCAGCGAGGTAATGCGGCCAGTATTATGGGCACTTTTGCACCGGGAACGATCAGGGGCGGGTTGTATATTGACGTGTGACTTTTTAGTTTTAGACTATTAATAAGTTATTTATAATAATAAAATACATATACTATAAATATAATAATACAATATATTTAGAAATTACAAGAAAAAAAAAAAAAAAAAAAAAAAAAAAAAAAAAATCAAAATAACTATTTGCATTATTCACTTGTATTAATAGTCAAACTACGAGTACTTATAGTTAACATTCAGAACGATTGTAGTGAACATTTTTCTAGCCTCTTATTGTATTTTAGATTGGAAGTTCACACAATATTACACAAGTACATTGTAAGTGAGCACTGCTACCGGGGTGTTGTAGAGGTGATCAGCGGTGGTGACCTCTCTCATCTAGCTTTGGTCTAGGCCATGGTATCGAGCGAGAACGCATGGGAAGCAGTCATCTCCTACAGCGAAATACTAATGCCGGTGAAGGAGGTGGCGGAAAGCATACGCTAGAGGCAATTTTCATTCCCCAATAGTCGCAGAAAATGCCTTAGGCATCAGGAGTCTCTGGGAGATTCTCGGCCATCGTAGGCGCGGGCTTGCGGACGGCGAGCAATAGATAGCTCAATAAGGATCAGGCCCGGTTTGACGACGTTTTGTTTTCCACATACGCCTTAAAGAGATGTCAGCATGGGTGGCGGGACCTGCTAGAGCTGATGTTTGCTAAGGCTGCGGGATTGTTCGGCCATGGAACGCATATAGCCACTAAAGGACCACGGGTTTAGTGAGTAATTCAAAAGACACTCCTTATCGCTCCATCTAGAGCGGGAGAAGTAATTTGATTATCTAAAAAGGTATCTTTTATTTAAGAATGAAGACAGAAGTAGTATAAGCCACGATTTACGTAGAAATGGTAAATATTATAACATAGCCTTGGAGCTAAAGTTATGATATTGTACCGGCAAGTTTAGCAGGCGTTGCACTAAACCGCGCAGTTTGCAACTAAAGTTGGGATCGTGTTATGCGCCGGTATTTTTACTGTGAAATATCTGACGAAATATATCAACTTCAACGGTGTAGTGGAGCGGAAATATGATGTAGGGATAGCGTTGATTTAGTTGCAGAAGACGAAGATTGTATGCTTTGTGGTTATTATGTTGAAGAACATTATTTTTGTATGTAACAAACAAATAACAGAAAAAAATTCTAGTCTATAACTTCCTATTTGTGTCTAATTAGAGTCTACCTTAAAAAAAGTATCATTTTACCTGACATTTAAATGTCTTATATGTTTGTTAGACATACAAAGTATACTTCTAGACTTATATTAATAATCTTAATTCTATTATTCTGAATTAACTCTTTTTCTTCGTATTATTTTTTTATATAATGTCTCTTAATTCAGCATGCCACCTGGCAAAGGCCTCCTTTAGCTGTTTTCACTGTCCTCTATCACAAGTCACTCTCCTGCAGCTGGGACCCACTGGTTCTGCTGGGCCTCTAAGATTTGCTGATATCTCTTTGAGGCGTCCGTTAAACACTACACGCCATTGACAACTTGATCTTGGTCCTTATCGGACGGACGAACGGCGACCTACCCAATGCTTGTCGTCCGCAAGCCCGCGCTTATTGTGGCCGGGGATCACTTTACGACTCCCGACGCCTGAGTGCTCTAGTTGACTGTAACACTATTATAAGAGTGTGCTTTGTTACTATTTATCGTAAATTAAGTCTCAAGATTCATTTTTCGATAAATATCAACATCAACTGTGCGAAATGGGCTACATTGCGGAATGGGCCACCTTATGCTGTGAGTTCAGTATAACACCGTTTTCAAGGCGCTCATGCGGCTGCTATGTTTTTGCTGTGCTTCGGAGATGTTTGCTCAAGCCGCAGTCGCTAGCAGTGTACGCAAAAAGACTACAATTCTTCTTGCTCCATTACGTGACAATAGTAACAGTCCCATAGTGAGACATCTTATCAAGACAACATGTCTTTTGTATTGTATAACTATTAACATAGGTGAAAGGCTCAAATGATGCTAGCATTCAATCAATTATTTATTTTTTTGTTGTTGTGAGCTTTTTTGCCTACTGTCTATAAAGCAGTTTTTTTTTCATTGTTGTGATGTATATTCATGGAATCGACTCTTCAACATAATAACACAAAACAAATGATAATTGTTGCTAACCAACTTTATATTTATATAAGTAATTTCTAAATGATTTTAAACCATAAGATAATTTTCAATGATACCCCTTTTGACAAAGTTCGTTCACATGACGAAGAAAATTTTTGCGTCATAAATATCGATTTTAATGTTTCTAAGTTTTTATTTTATTGTCGGCTTTTCGAAACTAACGAGTTGGATTTAGCAAGGTCCAGTGAAGTGAGAACAACGATAGCACCTTGCTCGGAGGTAGGTATGTAGTTATCTATTGCAAACTAATGGTGTACAAAGTAGCGAACAACGAAATACCTGCTAAGCACAATAGTGAACGTTTCATCAATCGCGCCGCCCGCACTTCTCTGCAGCTCCGAGCTTGCAAACTGAGGGTATGAATATAAGATATAGAGTACCACTTTTTATTATTGATAGGCCCGCGTTTGACCAGTATCTCAACTGATGGAAAGCGATGATATGGTTGTCGATGAAGCACGCATACCTATAGGTAACCTAATCACTCTTAAAGACTTCAATATCCAGGTTCTAGCTATCAGGAAACACAAACTCCGGCAGGGAATACCACTCCATCCATCATTCCTCAACTGTTGCCATAAGTTACAATAAGTACCTTAACAAACTGCTTTTATCTAACGAAACGTGTTGATAGTCTGCGAGTACTGCGTATTAATTGGCTTTCAGCAATTAATGCCAATCATAATTACTTTTTTATTTTCATTCCGAGATGAATTTATTGTCCTTAATTGTCATTGTCATTCATCGCTTTCCATTAAGCGAGATTGAGGTCAAGTGGTCTTTAAAGATTTATTTCTTAAGCTCAATATTTTATGTTAACCGTCGAAATATTTGAAGTACTCGTGATCAACAGCTTGTCTTATTCATACTACAGGTGGTAAGTCTTTGTGCGCCAGTTGGAGTCTTGTGCAATCTTGTGCGAACAAGCCATGTTTATTCGCTCGGACATTCCGATAGCGACCCGAGTCGGAATTATTTGTACGTTTGTCTATTGCTGTCCACTCGTGAGGATAAATCAATGTGGAGCTACCGTCAGGATACTAGATTTGATTTAGAAAAGAGGTTTGTTTGGTAAACCAATTTAGTTACTTAGTCGACCTAAATTATTTGAAACTCCAATTTATTCATGATGAACTTTATTATAAATGACATATAAATTATTATATTACAAGTATATTAAAGACGGCTATTAGACGAGTATGTTGCGCCAACACCATGAGATATTGAATTATGGGCCATAAAAACATCAAGAGATGGTTGTATATCTACAGCCAAAGTTTTTAGAAATTAATTTTGTTAGGCAGTTCGGTTTGGTACGCGTGTAACTGTAACTGAAACAAAGTCGGTGTAAATGAATGCTTTACGTGACACAAACAACAAATCTGGCGCTCAATAACAGCTCACCGAAACAGGATGCCATGAATCATCACTTTAAATCCCGTTTGCCGAGATTACGAGACTCCTATATAAATTTCAACAAAGTAAAATAACGCATGGCGTAGAGTGGAGGAGTCGCGGCTAATCCGCGCCCGGCCCGAGCACACGCGCGTGTGTCATCACATCCAGACGACGGCTTATAGCGGTACTCGTTGATACAGCCACGATTCCATTCCTCCTAAAGAAAATATTGTACTTAGCAAGATTATGAAAGGAAAAAAATATAATTTCTGAGATTGGCACTCCACTTCAAAAGAGTAAAGAGATTTTTTTGCTTATTCTCGAACTAAATCGCTTTTCCTGAGTTGGTTTTAATGCGATTTTATTATGAGAAAGCAAATAAGATGTTCATGTGGGTTCCATGCGCCCCGTATTTTATTTTTGCGTTTACATGTTTAGGCGTTTTCGTTTTTATGCAAAAATAATGATAAAATTTCGTTTCTACTTGATGTAACGGATATGGCACCCACATTTCATTATTTTGCATTTCCAACATCAATTTGTATTATCCTAAATTATGCTTACAGTTACTCGTGTTTCATTCGGATTGGTATCATGTTACTAATGGTCTCGTAGTACATATGAAATAAAATGCGGATGTTTTTTAATAATATTTATTAATACTCCCTTTTTCTTATTACAATTTATGTACAAGATACAAAAGAAACAAAATCAACCCTTCAGTAATCAGTTGTCGAGCGCTCGCATGAGTACCCACTATTAAAAACATCGTTTCCTTGCAACCGTACAAATAAGTCGTCGAATTACATTTAATAACATCATACTACGCTTTATTAAAAGGAACATAGCTAGGTATATTTCTGCTACCGCACTATCGCAATATTTCAGTATTAACTACTTTACAAGTATACAAGAAGATGGAAAAAGTCGACAGCTGGCGTCGCTCGAGAGAGTGGTGCAGAGTACGAGAGCGCAATGTACGGTGAGTAACGAGCTGACGGGGAATCAATTAGACACTCCTTACTCCGCCTTAAATAACCCCAAATTTACTCGGCGCCGTAAACCTAATAAGTCTCGTGTTACGCAGCGTAAATTGACTCTGTACGGATCTAGATTAACATGGAAATTAAATTCTAGTACCTGCGATGAAAATAGAGTTTATACATAAAAGTTTTAGTGGAAAACAGTCAATAGATTCTTAATAATTATTTGTCGTTATTCCCTAGTAATTACAGTTTGAAGCCTCTTGTCGTCAGACATATGGATCCTTCTGTTATTGTAAGAAAAGGAAAAGTTTGATACATTGGTGAGTCTGTACAGCTTGCGTAAGCGTGTAAAGGCGAAATTACACCGTAGGCTTGTTGCCAAAGTTGCCTGCTTGGAATTCTCGACACAAACTTATTTGACACTGCAACACCCACAGGTGAATCACGTATTAGTCGGGGTGTGGGACGGGGAGGAGATTGGAGGGGCAGGGTAAAGTTTACGCGGTTTTGTTTGCGTCAAACACAGTCTTTACTTCACGTATCACGCTACGTACTTTAAACAATCAGTGTACACTCTGCTTAAGGATAAACACTCCCGTAATTTATGTTCGTGTACGTACATGGAGTTAAAAGTGTTATTTGAACGAATTTTATGATAATTTGAATAATGTTGAAAGTTGAAATTTTAACAAGTATTTTTAATTTTATCGTGTTGTGGTTGGACACAGAAAACATAAATGTGAATGTGCACAATATCATTGTCATTAAGTAAATACTATGTTTAATCAGTTCAATGAGTGCTTGTTATCCATATTTTAATATTGATGAATTACGCTCAAAATATCCAGGGAGAAATATTTTTTAATAATTTTGCTTGAATTAACAAAATAGTACACAGATACTCTCCCCGTAAACAGTTACATAATGAAAAAATAATAATATTCTTTCATAATAATTATTGTGAAACTTCCCAGGTTCAGTTGAAAACCAGCGTCAGGTAACTGCTGCGTAGTTGTAGGCGTAGCCGTGAGCCATGTTGTTATTGTTAATTCTATCTCTCCTTATTTTTTAAACTTAAATTTAGTTTGTAAATCAATTATTATTTGTTGATTAATGAATCATGGTGTGCCAAATAAACATGTTTTCTTCTTCTTTCTTTCTACTTCCGACGAAAAGAGGCTTCAGTTTATTTTCAAATAAGTTGTTCTAAGAACAAAATAAAAAGAACAGTTTTTCACCACTCGAGTGGTAGAACGCCTAGGACTATAATCTTATATTAAACTCGTTTATTTTGTATTTACAACAATACGAAATATTTACAATGCAATTTGATATAAACTTTATTTAATCTACATTATTACGTATAGTTTACTTTATTTACAAAAAATGTTTTACATTCACTTGTTTCTTAAATAATAATTCGTCAACAAAATTACCTATTATTTTTCCAAAATAATAACATTAAATGAGCATTATGAAACGAGTTCAACGAAATTATATTTCATTTTTTTTTTAAATAAATTATACAATAATACTGTCGAGTAACATTACAATCACGAATTGAAATTTTGCGAAAATGTCTTTTATTTTTATAACAACTCCTAAATTAAGACTATTATTTAATTTAATATATTAACTCTACAACGTTAGAGGGGGGTGGAGCTTTGTTGTTACTTCTAATATAAAATGTAAACATATCACAATTTATTCCACAGTAATGTAAACGCCCAAAAGAGTATTTTGGCTGGTAACTAAATGAAGTAACTCAATTTGTCTGTCTATATAAACTGATATTTGTACTAACAGTCAAAGAGAACTGAGAGCAACATCCGAGTCCTGTTTCAATATTGAAACTGTATTATATGCCAAAAAGATTTGTACATTTAATTATACTAATCAAATAACTTCAGTTACAAAATTAGATTCTAACTTTATAAAGCAAACGTTGCAAAAATAACGATGAAGGAATAAATATTACACTTTCGTCAATGGAATGTCGTGTTTCAATAAAATGGAATGGTTCGTTGAGGTGCATTTATAAGGGCAATTGCTCAATTCATGGCAATACTGAGCAATTTACTGCAATGCAGCAGTTGCCATGAACAGCGCAACATTTGTTGCCCGTATGCACTCGTATTTCAATAAAGAATGCTCCGAGCCCCCGTGACTGGCTGGCGTTTAAGCCGATCATCTGCAGACGGCCGACGACAGCAGGTAGGTGACGATGGCACAGCTCAGCTGTGACGTGAGGTAGGATGATGCTCGGTTGCTCGTCTGCATTGCTGCTGGGTGCTCCCCTGTACAAGATAACCATTGTTGAGGATATAAACTCATTCAGCTGGTACGTATGTATCTGACTGAGTGCGAAAAACAAAGAAATAGG
Organism: Mythimna vitellina; assembly: GCA_949316375.1. NCBI lineage: Eukaryota > Metazoa > Arthropoda > Insecta > Lepidoptera > Noctuidae > Mythimna > Mythimna vitellina. The sequence continues at coordinate 24,140,250 of OX438698.1, forward strand.
ATGTTTAAACCCATTTCCACTAACCTGTCTAACATTGAAATCAAACAAACAAACTTACAGGCAATTGTTAATTAAATAAATGAATTTGTACCTACTATTACTTACATAATATGTATTTATACTGTAATATGGAAATATTGCAAAAACAACGATTTTTTTAAAAGAGTAACCTTGGAATTTCTTGCCGGTCCTTCTCCATAGGAAACGATCAATTTGGAACCGTTCGCTAGCTTCCGACGTTTTATAAGTGCCCATGTAGGCCTACATGTGAAATAAAAAACTTTTGACTTTGACTTTATGGATTCATTGCATATCTTTAAAATTGATATTTTTATTATTTAATTAAAGCCTATTAATATAGTCATTATTAGATATCATTTGATCGAATATCATCCTGTGTTGATATATACATATATGGCATTGCCACGACAGCCATTCACTCCAATTTCTTGCGACTTTTACCAGGTTATCAGTCACGCAGACATACATTCTAACTCCGAGAAAGAGATCAATCGTCGAATCCGACTCGGCTGGGCAGCGTTCGGGAAGTAGCGCGGTATCTTTTCGTCCGATATACCACAGTGTCTCAAGACTCTATGACCAGTGCGTGTTGCCAGTGATGACATATGGCTCCAAAACGTAGTCGCTTACAATGGACCTCATCAGAAGATTTAATGTCACCCAAAGGGTGCGTGCTCCAATCAGGAATGAGGATATCCGCAGGAGAACCAAGATTTCCGACATAGCACGAAGAATCGCTAAACTTAAGTGACAATAGGTAGGGCACATAGCTCGCAGAACGAATGGCCGTTGGAGTCGAAAAGTTCTGGAATAGCGACCACGTACTGGAAGTCGTAGCGTTGGAAGGCCTCCTAAAAGGTAGACCGATGACCTGGTAAGGGTTGCGGGAATCCAATCACAGGACTGTTCATAGTTGCGACACTTGTGGGAGGCCTATATCCAACAGTGGACGTCTATCGGCTAAAATTATGATGATGATAATGAGACATACATTGGTCATAGAGTTATGTCTACTCTCCTACTTACCATTAAGCACGTGCACAGATACAGAAGCAGGATGAGCATTGTTGGGCACACAGGTGTAGTTCCCGGAGTCTGTGAGGGCAGCCTTGGTGACCAGCAGCTTGCTGGTGGTGCCGCCCTCCGTCTTCTCCGTCTCCAGACTGATGCCTCCACGAGGGGAGTCGAAGTCTACTACTGAGTTGCCGTGATACCTGGGAGAGAAGAAGAGTGTATATAGGAGGTATCGGTAAATATGCTAATAAGATTTAAAATGACAGAATATACTTGAAAATATAGCGAAGGGGTTATGTGTTGGGGTATCAATGGGAGAAATATTTCTATTTGAACTATTAGTTAGAGATGAGTGTTCAACTACTCTTCAGTTTTATAATATCAAAAAAGTATAGATTGAAACAGTTATTCTGAAAATTTCATGGATTTAAAACGAAAATAAATATTTTAGACAATAATTCAAGAGCAAATCCAAGATAATAAGTCCAAAATGCTCTTCAAAGGCTAAAAGTAAAACTCAGCCAAACAGAAACTTAGATATTCTCACCATCTACGTAAATGTAACGAACAATAAGATTTACCATAGAATGGAGGCGGTGGAGGGCGGCGACGAGTGCACGTTCACTGAACACGTCAGCGATATTGTGCTGCCTTTCTTCACGTACACGTCCTGCGAACCCCATATGGTCGCCGCAGCAGCTGCAACAAATGAAACAGAACCTTCACTACATAACATTAAAGTACAAAATCCAGTCACAGCCACGGCACAAGCACAAGAAAATGCTTGCATATTTACAAATCGTATGCAAATGGGGATTCAGGGCTGATAGGTAAGGTTTCAAATCTCGGGTAATGAAACTAGTAACATTTAGGTGCTACGCGTGGTTCGGGGTTCAACCGCAAATGGTATTCAGGTTGGTAAAAGTCAACAAAAATCCTCGATCAATGAGTGTAGTTGCCTAATGTCACTTGCCAAGTAACTTGAACATAATCTCTTGAGAGAATTGACGTAAATGTTCTTGGTTCTCTACTTATGGAATTTTCCAGACAGTTACACTCGTATGAAGACAAATTGAAGTTTGAATATAAATAAATCACTGGTACCCAAGCTCAGCTGAAATCCTTTATAACTCTTTTAAGAGCCTACTGGAACAAGACAGTAATGATGATGCAACTTTAAAAGCCAAGCCGAGCCAATTCTACTTCGGCTAAACCTAATTTGACTTTAAAAAGTGTTTAACTTAGCATTATGGCTTTCTCTAACTTACTCAATTCCCAACACTGGTTGACGTAACGACTGAAACGTTTATTTTTATTATGGCAACCCACCGATTTGGATGTTGGCAATAAAATTTTATTCTACTTTTTGTGGCACAGTTTTTGACAGTAATAGATCGTCGGCCAAGTTTCGAGTTAATTTTGTTACAGCAATAATTTTTTCTCCTTCGTTGAACTAAAAAGTGACGGTTTGGTAACTTTAGAATCTTCAGTGACAACCATGCATCATCATACTTGGGTCTAACCGATGGAGGTCAACCGACATGAACTACACACACTGTATCTACTGCATGGACCATTGCGTCGAGTTCATGCAAGTTCAAAAAGCGCTACGCGCACGCCAACCAAACTCCATCTAATAATATCCAACAAAACATCTCGTGCTGTCAACGAAAACACGAAAATTAAGCCGCTACGAACAGATGAAAGTATAATGAAGTACTAATGAATAAACAAATGAAATATGTAATTAAAAATGAAGAGAAGGATACGAAACCGGTACCTGAGGAGCGGGGCGGGGCCGAGGTCGCGGGGATGAGGGACTCATCTGGAATTCACAAGACAACAGCTTAGGAGAGGGCGAGGAATACAAAATAGCATGTGACCTACCAGAGATGCATCGAAAGAGTTGAACATAGTATTAGATTTGGTGGAATAGCGATAGAGATGGCAATGGAATGGAAATTAGTGAACTAGGGACAGACTGACAAACTGGTGTGGCAAGCGACCTTGATGCCGTGTTTATTATTCAAATCACAGAAGTCTAGGGATTAGAAAATGAGAGATGACATGATAGAATTAAAACTGTGTCTCAGATGAGTTAAACTTGGGAATTTTGTTAGAGCTAAGCAATTAGAGTAGTTAAGACCCCGCCGTGAATAGTAAAACGTGGAGAATAGTAACAAAGCGATATTCTACGTGCACTTACCACTGGCTCTATATACTTAGATAGCAGATAATATTACATTCTTACTAAACTATAGCATTCATAAAATTTACGTGAACTCCCTAAAAAAATAATGACATAAATTTTTATTTGTTTTGATAATTCTATAGTAATTATTTACTTAGCTTACTTCTACGCTTCTCTAGTTTACACACTTTGCTACTATGTGTACTATGTGTTACTACAATGTTTGAACTACACAATTCGGAGTTCGGCCACCCCCAACTCTCGCATCACTATGGCAACGTCAGCGTGGGCGTCTTATCTTTCGATTTATTTCGCTACTGAAGTAAACATGTTATTACCTATTATGGTAAAAACGAGACCATTAATTAATTACAGACGGACAATCGTCACTTTCTCAATTTAACTTAATGCGTAAAACACGTGGCGGTAAGTCCCCTCTTTGAGGCGTGGTTGGAAAGACCTCACGGCGCCCTCACCTTCCGCATGACGCAGGTTCTCACCGAACACGGTAAGTTCGGGAAGTTCCTGCACTGGAATTGTACGGAAGTGATACGGTGGAGCACACGGTAAAGCACACGGTGGAGGCTGCACGGTGGAGTCTGCCCAAGCGGGGTACACCCGCTTGGGCAGAGCAACGCCGTGTCCTTGTGGCGATCGGCGGCGGCGATCTTTCGCGCCGGGCCTTAGTACAGGCCATAGTCCGGAGCAAGGAGGAGTGTTAGGCAGTCGCCTCCTTCTGCGAAGCAGTAATGCTAGCAAAGGAGGCGGCCGATCGCGTGACGCAACGGTCCTCACGCCCCAACCGCCGTCAGGATTCTGATCCCGATTTCCGGCCACCGTAAGTGCGGGCTTGCGGACGGCGAGCAATGGGTAGCCTGCCATTCGACCGTCTAGTAACCGTCCGGACCGAGCCCAATTCGTCGACGGAGCGTATTGTTCCACGCGCGCCTCAGGGAGATGTCAGCAAATCGTAGAGGCCCAGCAGGGTCGAAGCCTACTGGGGCCATGGGTAATGTGAAAACGAAACCCGGGACCCTGGGACGAAGGCAATAAAGGAACAGGAGTGGGTTTTTAGTCAGTAAAAGTCTGACACTATCTCCTGCTCCACCCAAGAGCGCGATTTATCATTAGATGATATTCCCACCCAAAAAAAAATGCTTAATACAAAATAGTCATCTTTTTTTATTAAATGGGAATAAAATAATCGTAGGTATTTATTTGATTACTTCTTCATTTACACAATACACAATGAGCTGCGCTGTCGGAGAGCACTTATCTAATTTAATACTCTGAACAATTAGTTATCCATAAAACTAAGCGCAACAGTCTCGTTGAGGCATTGTCGGACATTTTTCAACAATAACAAGCGCTGTAATTGGCTGTGAGGTGAATTTGAGAGGCTCGCATGACGTATCTAGCAGCAGAGCGTGCACTAACAAATTGGCTACTATGAAAACGAGTCGGGTAAAAAATTGTGCTCATTTAGGCAACAGCGGTTTCGGTAACGAAACGGATTTGTTCCGGCACATCACTCACGTAATCGATAATGGACTGTGAGTCCTAGACTTTGGATTTTCTAGAATAGATGGATGGAATTTCTCTTCTAGGAATGCTGTTGGAATAAGTATGTCATCTAGATAAACTGGGACAGTTGATACTTCGTCACAGATACTTTGCTGGTTTTAAATATGAATTCAATTTATCTAGTTTTGTTGGTCTTTTTCGACATTCATTTAATTTTGTATCGTCCAAAATTCCTTTGACGCGCTAATATAATCCAAACTAGCTTCAAACTTATGCCTTTAACACAGATAAATATTCATTTCAGATTCCTCAAATTATTTCATTGTAAAGGTTCCAGATTTAGAAAGTTTGTCAGCTTTTAAAATGTTGTCAAGGATTTGTTTAAGCAATAAATTCTCTAAAGAATATTTAGAGGGTATTTAAAAATCTATGATAATTTATTTTACGGTGTTTTTAATATCGCGTGGATTTCATTACGTATGCGGGATTGCTCCGCATGCGGGGCTGCTGCCCGTAATCACTCCCCGCATCCCGCGTGCATATTCCACGCATTACAATAAATAGTTGTATGAAATGGAAATTTTCGGAGGCTACGTGATAAAATCTGCACGATATTAAAAACACCCTTAGTACTTTCATTTTCTTAGGAAAAAAGGTGAAGTTTAGATTTCACTAGAACTTTACTTAAATATTCAAGATAAGTACAAAAACCGGTCAAATGCGAGTCGAACTCGCGCACTGAGAGTTCCGTAAAAACTTACCTATAAAAACAGTTCAATTCCCGAAATGAGTTACAACATAAACGGATTTTTTTTTATCATGAACTTAGAAGATTGATTTTTTCACAGCTTCAAGGGACCGCAGACTTGAGTATATAGTTTACATTTCAACTCGATATCTGCACGCGTTCCCAAGATAAAGGGTCTTGACAGACAGACAGACAGACAAAGTGATCCTATAAGGGTTCCATTTTTTCCTTTTGAAGTACGGAACCCTAAAAAGACATCAGGCATAATGGTCACGATACAGAAACTGATATAAAAATCCCTGAAGGCCTAACAGGAAAATATACATACTATATATGTACATACGAGTACTATATATACTGCTAAAAATAGAACATTCACTGGCTTTATAGATTTTCTTTCTCGGTAAAAGTTAAGACATCATAACATCATACTCTTTTATATAAAAATATTGATATTACTGAACAAATTTACCTTTTTTTTGAGTAGGAAGTCATTAGATAACTCCTCCCGCTACGGATGGAGCGAGACGGAAAATTAGACTTTTACTGACTAAAACCCACCGGTGTTCCTTCAGCTGCCTTGTGTGTTAAAAGCCCGTGGTGGTTCTCACAAACAATCCCCCCCTTCTAGTAGGTATGGACCCCAAGAGGACCCTTACTTATCTCTTTGAGGTGAGCGAGGAACACTACGCGCCATCAACTCGGCGGCCCAAATTCTTATGGGATGATTAGCTACCCATTGAAAAAATATTATATCTCATCATCATCTTCATTTCAGCCGAAAGACGTCCACTTTTGGACATAAGCCTCCCCCAAGTGTCGCTACAATGAACGGTCCTGTGCGTCTCGCATCCAAAGGATTCCCGCAACCCTTACCAGGTCATCGGTCCACCTTGTAGGAGGCCTTCCAACGCTACGTCTTCCGGTACGTGGTCGCCATTCCAGAACTTTTCGACCCCAACGGCCATTCGTTCTGCGAGCAATGTGCCCTGCCCATTGCCACTTAAGTTTTGGCACTTGAGTTTATATTATATCTACTAAAATTAAAAGGTATACAGAATTGATTAAGGTTTCTTTATAATTATTTAGAAATCTCTGGAAATACTGATCCTGTAACGAAACATATTATATTTCTGATGGAAAATTATATTTTAACAAGTACGTTGCAGACTAAACTTTAGAACGTAGGCTCTATTAAATTATATTTAGACATCACCACTACCAAACTGCACTTAAAGAAATCCATCCAAAAATTTTAACGGTAAGCGCTTCATAATCCTCGTTTTATAATTAAAAACATAAGCTGCGGAGCGCAGAGAGCGATGCAAACACTCGGAGAATAGAGTTATTTTGTAGAGGCGACTTTTTAATGCTTCATAACGATGAAATAAAATTTAAGTGACAACAACAGCGTACGAGGTTCTGGGTCGCGGTTCAGTTGAGAGGGGTATGCTTTTTATTTTATAATCTGTATGAGTGGCAGTCTGTCGTAATGGCTAACTATCTCATCTAGATTATAAAAGCTGATGGCACTGTATGTTTATAGCATTAAGAATAGCGTATTTTATAGTTTCTCCGTCTCCTACTCTATCTTACTATACCGAAAAACTCAATGAAAGTGAGTTTCGAGAAAAGGACGACTTTGTAAAGAACGATAACTGTCAGAACGAAACCAACCCGCACTGGGCCCGCGTGGTGGATTACAGCGCATACCCTCTATGGGCCGTAATCCACCACGCGGGCCCTAGAGAGGAGGCCTGAGTCCCAGCAGTGGGAATATTACAGGGCCGACTATGCTATGCTATGATAGCTGTCATCTTTCTGACGTATACTAAATAAAAGATACCGCACGCGGCTTTACCAGCTTGGTTTGTTCATTAAAAATATCTTAAATCCTTTACCATGTCTTGGACTATGTTCCAAGTTAAATTCTATTAAGATTTAGCGAATTAGACGTGAAGATTACGTTTTCAAATTAGCAGAGTTACTTTCACTGTAATCATAAATAATTGTTTTTTTTTTTCAACATTCCAAAAAATATACAGATTTTTCGAGTTACCTACTATTTTGTGATGTGGAGCGTTTTAGGCATTACGAAGCAAAAAAACAGCGAACTTTCGAAAAAATTTAAGATACCGTCATTTGGTTTCGTAGGGCAGTAATTTCCTTCAGCCAGCTTCACGAGTAAATGTGTCTGTTATCTTTTTCAACTTATCGTGGCTGATAATTTAGAGAAAAATAAAGGTAATATCCTGATATCAATCAAACTAAACGGAGTCGAAACTTGGCATAGAGTACGCCCAGGCGTACGTCCCCTATCAGTATTGTGCCCCACAATGTGATATGCATTTAAAATTACATAAACTATATACAACGCAAATTAAACTTACATTGTATAGTTTACTTTGCTGTCATACTTATAAACTAACCATGTTTTAGTTTTCCAAGTGGGACACGTTACCGTCTGGTTTATCATATGGATTAAAACCTGAATTAGGACAAAGAATATTTTTATCCTGGTAGAACGGTCTCTCGGGACATACACAATCCACGAGGGTAAAACGTTGGCCAAAATCTAGTAACTAATATTTGCAACTTTGTCATTGTTACCATTATGATTATCGACTCACCAAATTGACGACTCTGATTTCAAAGGGTTCCTTAGCTAATAATTCATTAATTATTTCTACGCGAATTTTGATTGAGAGTATTTGACGCCCCTAAATTGGAAACTTTAATCAAAAGCCACGAAAGAGTTAAGTGGATCACACTTTAGTAGTTACTGTTGAGATATTTGTTTTACCCTGTTACGATACTCGACTCTCATTATTAGCTGTTACACCTACTTATTTATCATACTTAGTTTGTAAACTAAATAACGGTAAGTTCTTAATTAATAAATTTCCGTTTTTAACGTTCCGTTTTTAACTCTTGTTGGTCCAAAAAAACGGAAATATAGTTTTTTTTTGGGTGGTATGTTATCCAATGAAGCGGGAGAGCGTGTCAGACTTTTAATGGCAGAAACTCACTCCTATGTTCCTTCATTGCGTTCATTCCACGGCTTCGGGGTTCACATTCACATAACCCATGGCCCCATTAGGCTTCGACCCTGCAAGACCCCTACGGTTTTGCTGACATCTCCTCAAGGCCTCATACGTCGTGAAACACAACGCGCCGTCGGTGACTCAATATTTTATCCATACCCGTGTGTACTTACATAAAAAATAAATAAATACAGATTTAAATATTGCAGAATCGTATACAGCAATTTCCAACACGGACGATATAAATGATATTCTAACATAGTTATTCTCTTAGTGGGTTAATATGACGATAATAATGTTAAAGGACGAATCTTTCATAAAGATATATCTAGTAATATATAATAACAAATTCCACAGTTGACATAGTACCAAAACAAAAATGATAATACAGCAAATTCCTCGCCCATCAGTTTATAGGACATAATAAATATCGCACATATTTGCAAGACAAAAGCATTTTCCTGCTACATGAACAAGGATAGAAGAATTTCTTAGTCTATTGGAACAAAACAGAAGCATTATATTTCCATATAGGTATATTTTTTCCAGAATAATCTCCGAGAGTCCCGGTGGGTTTACTTTAAGACCGATCAAGCGTAAGCGCATTGATTTGAACGCATCTATGAGTTTTACTTTGACAAGTCACGTGAGTATGAATTGAATTGAATGATTATTTAATTGGCGTCAGCCACGGTCGTTTTACGAAAAATGTTTTCATATTTTAATGTTTTTTTTTTTATATTGATTTGTACTTTGAATTGTAAATAGACTAAAATATTACGAGTTCAATATGCACGTACAACGTTTATTGATCTTAATATTTTGTTAACTTAAGTATCATTATAAATTGAAGGGTAAAATTAGCGACTTCCTAGCTGAAAATACCAGATGATTTATTTTTAGCAAACCAGGGAACGGAACCATTATTTTTTTGTCCGTAAAGATAACATTTTTAAACACGTCTTTTGTGATTTTCATAAGAATTAATGTTCAGTAATTAATAAAACCTGACACATTTTCTAAAAACCTTGACCTGTTGTGCAGAATTAAATTTTCTGAAAACATCGACAAATAACATACTTTTTTTAACGTAGCAATTTGTTTAATGAACCCACTCAATTGTTTGGACCTTGACCCTCTTTGTCGCGAAGTTTTTACAAAGGACCCACTGCCTGCTTTCATTCTAAAGATTCATAATAATCGGATGAAAAATACCAGCCTTTTTATTCCTAATGGTTTTAACAGAGATATTTCTCTGAGTGTTAGTAATTGGCGTAATATTAACTATATATTAAGGAGGATTTTTGTTAGGTTCCATTTTGATTAAACTGGGCACACTACGTGCGAAAATTACAAATAGTTTATTTACAGGAGAGTAAAATAAGAATAAGAAATTATATTAAGATATACATTTTATGAAGAAGTACTTATTATTTTTTTTCTTTCTGATTTATTAAAACGAAGTATCAGTGTCTTTTTCAATATTTAATTAAATATTTGTAATATCATCCTTTATCCCGCCAATAATATTAATGTTATTACTTACGCAATGTTAGAACTTTACCAACTTATAGTGAAGTGACTATGACCAACGTATAGTCACTTCTTTTTAAGGTACTTCTAAAGGGAAAAAAAACGGAGCCTTTATAGGATCATTTTATTGTCCGTCTGTATTTCTTTCTGCCAAGACCCTTTATCTTAGGAACGCGTGTAGGTATCGAGTTGAAATTAAAACCATTTACCCAGGTCCGCGGTCTATTGCAGTTGTGAAAACATTAAACATCTGAGTTAACGAAAAAAAAGATATGGCAAGGTCAAGGGAATCAAAATTCACAGGGTACTTTCCCGTTGACCAATTCTGAAATCCTGAAATTTAGCATGAAGCAAGGTCTTATAGCACAAGTATCGGAAAAAATCTGAAAAGTGTAAATTTGTAGTTACGTCACATAAAAAAAACTTTTTTGCGATTTGGAAGAATCTTCGTAACTCAATTCAGGAATTGAACTTTTTTCATAGTTAAGTTTGAACGGAACCCTCATTGCGTGAGTCCAACTCACACTTGCCTGGTTTTTTTCACTCTATCAATCCAATGACATCGTCAAAATATAAATTGTGGTTAGAAAAGGCATACAACTGATTATCTAAATGTGTTTCTATACTTAAAACACACTCGTATAACTCTGCCTTAATTTATTTACGATCTAACCAGGATCATATCAAACCAGAATAAATAATAACCTACTAAATATTCAAAATTCTGTACCTACCGTAAATAATGAAAAACATTGCACACTTTAGGGCCCGAGGCGCGCCCAACCGAGCTATCATAACTAATTCACCTAGGTACACTGATTTTATAAATTATTCCTTGTGAATTGATGACAGAACGATTCTCCCTTAAAGATTACTTTAAATTATTCAGTGAAGGACAGCCTCCATTTATATTGGATGCCTCTCTTTGATCGTTCGTTAGGGTAGGACGTAGATCTGATAGGAATTTGATCAATTTCTATTGAACGAAATGCTATCAGGATGATGGTAGATTGAATTTACGTTTATTTAATTGTTGCTTTCTCTAACTTAGAAACGAAACCATTTGGAGGTACACACAGAGACAGGAGTGGGTTGTGCATTTAGTTAGTTATAAAGTAAGTTGGCGTTTCCATACAATATTTATGAGTATATATACATATATATAATTATTTATGTATACACCTATATTAAGTACTTTAATGGAATTTCTTTGTAATTCTAGTTTCGTTTTGTTCATAAACAATGCCTGCTAGTGCAACAATAATCAAGTCTCAAAATCTATTAAATAAGAAACTGTATTATAGCATGAATATATTGTATGTCTTCATAATCCTGAGGGCTTTCGTTAACTCTCGGTTAATTAAACAGTATAATGAAATACAGTTAATATAACGGTCATTTTCATGTTTTATTGCATCATCATCTCATAAAGTTTTTTTTTTTTTATATATAGGTACCAGCTTCTGCCAGCGATTTCGCCCGCGTAAAAGTCGATTTCTCCATACAAACTTCCAACCTCCGTTTTACCCCTTAGGGGTGAAGTTTCTTTAATCCGTTCTTGGTAGATGTCTACACCCTATAACAAACCTACCTGCCAAATTTTAAGTTCGTAGGTGTTATAGTTTCTGAGATTTCGTTATTAATCAGTGAGTGGTATTTCGCTTTTTTATATATAGACTAGATTTTTCCCGCGACTTCGTCCGCGTAGTCGAAAAATTTAAATAATATAATTAAAAAGTCGAAAATGTTTCTAATAGGAATTTTAATTGGTTTTTTTTTTTAGGTTATTAATTTTGTAACCTTCTTATTCTTCTTCTTTCTTCTATTTATAATAAAATCGAAATAATACTTATACCTACCGCCGTATTTCTTTATAAACAATTTTTTTTTTCCTTCGGGTGCTTTTTTTTCGGTGGGAAAATCATCTCATAACATCCCCTGCTCTTGGTCGGGGCGGAAGATAGTGTCAGACTTTTACTGACTAAAAACCCACTTCTGTTCCTTCGTTGATTTTCGTACCTACCGGAGTCGAATTTTCCTTTCAGAATCAGACCTTTGGCCCCAGTAGGTCTTGACCCTGCTGGGCCCCTACAGTTGCTGACATTTCCTTGAGGCGCGCGTGGAACAGTACGCGCCGTCGATGACTTGGGCTCAGTCCAGACGGTTACCGGACGGTCAGACGGCGAGCTACCCATTGCTCACCGTCCGCAAGCCTGCGCCAACAGTGGCCGGAAATCGGGATCGGAATCCCGGTGGCGGTTTGGGCATGAGGACCGTTGCCTCACGCGATCGGCTGCCTCCTTTGCTAGCATTACTGCTTCGCAGAAGGAGGCGACCGCCTGCCACTCCTCCTCGCTCCGGATTATGGCCTGTACCAAGGCCCAGCGTGAGAGATCGCTGCAGCCGATCGCCTCCCCAAGGACTCGGCGTTGATTTTACCAAGCAGGGCACACCTCCACCGTGTGCCCCACCGTGTCCTCCGAGCAGTCCACACAATGGTGACACCCGGGCGTTTCTTCCGCACAAATCCGGTGCAAGAACCTTCCGAACTTACCATGTCCGGTGAGGACCTGCGTCATGAGGAAGGTGAGGATGCCGTGTTGCCTTTCCAGCCACTCCCCCACTCTATTAATTTCCCAACTTTGCTCCCATTTTTAAAAACCGATACAGTCAAGTTTATTTTTTTGCCGTACAAAATATGAAAGCAATTCCGCATATAAAAGGGTTTTAGCTAAATCATAGAGCATAGCAAATTGAGCAAAATAAATCTGTTTGACATTTGAGTTTTCAAATATGTGTCAAAATAAAATGTAATTCAAATCAATAGCACTAAAGAGTTTTGATATTAACTTCAAAGCAAATCACCCCATAATAACTTTGTACCCCTTTTTAACCCGTTGAGGGGATGAATTTCAATTAAATACATAACTTGTCTTTCATCAATTCTGTTAAAGAATGTTCATGCAAAATTTGAAGTAGATTGGCCCAAGGGATCACATTGTCCCATAAAACTTTGCCCCCCATTTTCATCCCTTTCGGGGCAGAATTTAAAAAAAATCCTTTCTTATCAGATGCCTACGTCATACAAAGAATAAACCCTCCAAGTTTCAGGTGTTTGCGATCAGTGGTTTAGGCTGTGCGTTGATCCGTCAGTCATTCAGGACAAAGCATTTTATATGAATAGATTTGAAGCTTTGTGACAACAAATTAATCTTTATCCTGGCCTTAATAGTTGTGATAAAATCCTTCACAATTTTTGCCGAAAGATATGCACAGCTGGACATCATCGACTGGTGCTCCGTTTCTCGCAACCAGTGGACTCTTATTATGGTCTTCACCAAGGGTCGTACCAACTGGAACGTATCTAAGTCATTTTTCAGATTCATTTGTGAAAAAATAAGTAAATATAACACCAAAAGCAGTAAATTAAACCATTTAAAGGCCACCAGTTTCGGTTGTTTCTCTCATAACTGATTTTTTATTTTGAGAAACATTTTTTTAAACCGAAAATAGGATAGTACTATAGTCTTGTATAGCTCCTTCTTTCTCTTACTTTGAAACATGATACTTGCTTTTTACGCCAGGTAATGTCAGTATAATGATTTTATAAGTAGGCGTCATTCGACACCCACCGGTCCATTTGATACCTTCTAGTCGAAGGACGGTGTCAATTTTCACATTATTATAGAAAATAAAGCCTCTGTAACACAAGTAATATCACCTCAGTCACGTTCGACAATAACGTGTTGCGATAGCGTGGCTTAAAACCTGAACCGTTTATAAATAACTTATTATTGATTTTTTATGATGTCTGCAAAATATATGAACGATTTTTGATTAAGTAGATCAAAATATGTAAAATTATAAGATCCTCACAGGAAACCATCAACGATAATATCATAAGGATAACCAGCCTTACAATATTCCCACTGCTGGGCTTCACTCAGGCGCGACACACACGACTCACGCGAGCCTTGAGGACTGGTGGATATCAAGCGTCTTCGAATAGTTAGTTCTAAGACATATTAGTTTCCTCACGTTGTTTTCCTTCACCATTTTGTAAGAAGTGGTGATAAAATAAATTACACAAAGTAAAGCCCCGCTTGGGTGGGAACCTGTGACATACGACGCATAAGTCGGAGCCGTTATCACTAGGGCCTTATTGATCGAAAAATATACATATAAGAAAATATTGTAACGAACTAACTGAAATATGTAAATACCTACGAGGGAGTAGTTACAATTAATATTGTTGTTCTAGGCACCATCTACCGTGTCTTTTGCCAACTGAATACCAGAATTTACATAGAATGATTGCCTGTCTAACCTCCTCAATTCAGAACCTAACTGGGTAAGCCCTTTACAAGACGTGCTAGTAGGTTTCTGACTACGTATGTTACTACTGACACAGTTCTACAAATGACAATTGGGATAAACGCCTCTATATATTTTTCGGGGCACAGGCGTTTACGATATTATTATCTAAAGGATGATCACCCATCCTTCCACCGAATCAACTTTGGCTAGCGCACTTTCGATTCACCTGTGTTGCTTGGTGCGAAAAAGCGAAGTGCTCGTGCATCTTGCTTAACGATCTGGTGTCTACAACAAAATCTGATAAAATTTAGACCAAAAATAACTAAACAACTGCGGTACAAAGCGGTGCGAGGTCTCGTATGACGTCGATAGATGTGTTCCACTTTGTACCGTGGCATTAGACCCACTACTAATATGACGAGAGATGAATGCCGGATTACGCCATCGTCACTTTTCATGGTCGTTTAGACGTGTATCCCGGACTGAAGGTCCAAAGCTTTTTGTATTGTTTATCCTTGTTATACGAAGACGTTGCGGGTAATGGCCTGATATGTTTCTTTTTAAACCTGGTCTCGGTATATGTTTTTTCGTACCCATGTTGTTACTTTGAATCATAGTGTCATAATTTTTACCCTTAGTTTCATTCACAGGTTACGCCAAGATTAATGTAACAATTTTTGATACAATTGATTTCAAAGAGAGGACGCCTGATACGAAGACGACATTAACCCTGTAACCGTCCGAGATGGATTTTAGTCCAACGATTGTTTTCGCCTCCTATTTGCCAAGGTCGTTTTTTTTTAGGTGGGAAATCATCCAATAACATCTCCCGGCCTTCGTGTCAGACTTTTACTGACTAAAACCCAATCCTAGTTCCTTCGTTGCCTTTCATTGCATTTCCAGGCTTTCCTTTCAAAAGCGAACTCATGGCTCCAGTAGGCTTCGATCCTGCTTCGGCCCCTACGGTTTGCTGACAACTCCTTGAGGCGCACGCGAAACACTACGTGTCGTTGACGACTTGGGCTTGACGTCTGGTCGGACGGCGAGCTACCCATCGCTTGCCAACCACAAGCATGCGCCTACGGTGGCCGAAAATCGGGATCCCAGTGAATGGGGCGTGAGACCTCACGCGTGCACATGCGGCCTCTTCCTTTGCTACCATTACTGCTTCGCAGAAGGAGGCGGTCGCCTGCTACTCCTAGTCGCTTCGGAGCATGGCCTGTACTAAGGTCCGGCGCGAGAGATCTCTCCAACGAGAACACGGCGGTGCTCCGCCCAAGTGGGACACACCTCTACTGTATACTCCACCGTGTCCTCAGGGTGGTCCATACAGTGGTCACACCCAGGAGATTCTTCCGCACAAATTCGGAGCAGGAATCTCCCAAACTGACCATATCTGGTGAGAATCTGCGTCAAGCGGAAGGTGTGGACGCCGTGAGGTCTTTCCAGCCCCTCCTCAAAGAAGGGACTTACCGCCAAAATTATGGCATGCCCAGCACTGGATTACGATAGTCGCTGTCGCCATTCCACCATGAGGTCCCGCCTGAACTCTGTCCGCCATGCCGCAACTTGCACGCGCAAGTCATGCATGCATGCAAAGACTGTTGCCTCGAGATCTCATGGTGGCAAGCTAGCATGGAGGCTCGCCACTTCGCGGGAAACCAAGCCATATCATCGTATCATCCGTATGGCCATCACCCTCTGGCATGCGTTCAGCTTGGCCAACGGTCGCTTTCGCAGCGACGGAGCCCATACCGGCGCCCCACAAAGGTCATGGACTGAACGATACCTGCGTAGAGCCTCCAGCAAGAGGCGTTTGGGCCCCCTAGGTTGGGCAGGAATCACTTGAGGGCAGCACCGGTCCGAACCAGTTTGAGAGCCGATTCCATCGGCTATCGAGAACGAGTCCAGGTACTTTATTTTGGAACGCCGTGGTGGCGCACTCCAAGGGCCGTGAAAACACATGGCCTCGGACTTGTGCAATGCCACCTCGAATCTCTACTGCTGGATCCTCTATCGCTATTTCGACCGTCACCTGGTATTTCTCTCCCTGCGCTAGGACCAAAGTGTCGTCTGCGTATCAAACCACGCTGACCCCATCAGGGAAGTCGCCGTGCTACACGTTGTCGTACCCAATTTTCCACAAGGGCCGTCCTAGTACCGATTCCTGCGGAAGACCACAAGACATCTCTCGACATTACTATTATCTACGACATTCTATTACATTACGACACTCTTGCTGGATTCGCCAAGGTCTTGTGTTTGCGACTGAGTACTCCATTTCGTTTACCTCTTCAATTCCTATAAGTGACGGAAGACCTCACGAGATGGAGTATATGGTCAAGGATGTGCGACTCTGGTGGAATAAACAGAGAGAGTTCGTCGGACATATCTGAAGCAAGCAGTTAAAAGGTTAAGGTCATTGTGGAAAAGCTTTTTCTTATTGTTGATATGCTCACACTTGACCTCTATCTTATCTGATGGAAAGTGACGATGTGGTCGACGACGGAGCGCAATAGTCTAGTAGCCACTCTTGACTTACAGATCCCCAGGTTTTAGCCATCAGAAAACACATACTCCGGTAGAGAATTCCACTCCCCCCCCCCCCCTTTCTCCTCCTTAGCAATGAATGTGTTCTTAAAACGTTTTGTGCGTATGGGCAGAGTGTCCAAGTAAAAGCTATATATCGTGAATATGAACTGTGAATAAGAACTGTGAATATGGTGGAGATCTAATCTAAACAAAAAAACTATTACTATTGATACAACAAAATAGGTAGCCTTAGTATTGCCTACTCGTATTATTTATTGGATATCTCCTATAAAAGAGGCCTGTGTTCAGTAGTGGTCATTTTTCTGTTATGAAATGTTAATGATGATTATTTATTAGATGTGTACAATAGAAAAAAGAAAGAGTCTCGTTCCATACGAGCAAAAAAGATAGTGAGTGTACTCGTGAGAGCGAATTACTAAATAGTATTTATAAATTTAATTATGCTTATTACGATTGCAGGTAGATGAGGGTAGCTCATAAAGGCACGTGTAATTTTTCGTAACTACCGTCTATTTGACTACTTCACTATTTTCGCTCATTTTATTTAGGTTTTCATAGCGGATATGATTACCCCGCTTGTGATTCGAGGGTCGTACTGACCCCTTCGTAAAATATGTAGGAACCATTTCAATGTACCATTACCGTTATACATTCCATTTGAGTATGTACGCCGTGTGTTTTTGTAACAAAATACGGTTTATTAAAATAAAACAATATCATGCTTTATTAAAATTAGGGTTTTAAATGATGTTTTTGGTTTTTTTTTGCTATCTTTTGTGACCAGTGTAAGGTGGAGTCTCACATCTACAAAACATATTCAGTGGATATATTCACATATCATGATTTTTTTAATGTTTGAAAGCTTTAAGAATTTAACAAAAATATTGTAGAGAATTTTAATATTGTTCGTTTATCTAATTATAGCGAATTTGTTGTATGAGTAGTTTATATGATTTTTTTGTTAACTGTCTTTTAAATAACGTACTAAGCTATGTGCAGATTATCTCGTAATTCAGAATTATACCACCAAGGTCCAAGTAACAAATTGGGGCATTTTTCATAAAGCCCGGGCATTTTGAATAATGACAAGCTACTTAGGACAAAGTAAATAAATAATTATAATTTTAATTTTCATATTTATTACATTGTCTAGACAAAAAACTGAAACAAAAACAAGCTACAAGTATAATAATTTTATAAATTTAATAGTTTTCAAAGCTTTGTTTCGCATTACAATGTGGCATAAATCATTATTATTTTAAAGACTTACATTTACGTTGCCGCTGGCAGATTGTTATTACTTACATAAAAATCAGGCAAGTGTGAGTCGTACTCGCGAACTGAGGGTTCCGTACAAACTTACCTATGAAAACAGTTCAATACTCGAATTGGGTAGCTAACGAAGATTTTACCCAAAAAAAGTATTTTTTGTGACGTAACTAAAAATTTACAGTTTTTAGATTTTTTCCTGTACTTGTGCTATGATACCTTGCTTCATACCGAATTTTAGGATTCTAGTTCAATGGGAAGTACCCTATGAATTTTAATTCTCATGAGTGTCAAAATACACGTTTTTTGTGACATAAACTTTTTTTGTTCGTTAACTCAGAATTTTGATTTTTTTCACAGCTTCAAGTTTTGAGTATATGGTTTTAATTTCAACTTGATACCTCCGTGCGTTCTAGATAAAGGGTTAAGACAGACATACACTTTGTTGTCCGTCAGTCAGGCAGACGGACGGACAACAAAGTGATCCTATAAGGGTTCAGTTTCTTCCTTTTGAGGTACGGACCCTAAAAAATTAATAAAATAAGTCCCTACGTACCTACTAATACAATAATACACCTAAGCTTTATATACCAATTTAATTACATTATATAAATTGTTCCTCGAGCGCTTGGCTACTATTGCAATTTTATTTTCTTTGATACAAAATAAACATTTGTTAAATTTAATTTTTATTTAATTCTAAGTTAGCGGGTATTAAATTAATAATTTAATTTATTCTTATCTTTTTACTTACTATATTAGATTAAGTATTTTATCAAATAAAATTTTGTTGAGCTTTAATTAATTTTGATATACTTTTATTTATACTTATGCTTACATTGTGGCTGTATTTTAGATTCTCAAGTATTAAACTTACTAGCTCAGCTTAACACGTATTTTTAATCAACATTATTTAAAGTCTTTGACCAGCCAGCGGTTTCACCCGCGTGAAAGTCAAAAAAGGAAAGAAAAAGGTTTCTCCATACAAACTTCCAACCCCCGTTTTACCCCCTTAGGGATGACGTTTTGTAAAATCCGTTCTTAGCGGATGTCTGCACCCTATAAGGAACCTACCAGCCAAATTTTAAGTTTGTAGGTATTATAGTTGCTGAGATTCACGAAATCTCTTATTATACCAATGTAATCAGTGAGTGGTATTTCGCTTTTATATATAATAATATATATAGATTACTACTCTGAGCGACGATCCTAAAATACTAAAAAACAATAACCAATTAGGTAGCATTTCATTACGGACAATTAGCGTGAACCATAAAATTAGAGGTCAACACGAACTGGTCCATCACATAATACTTTGCAAAGACCTGTTTAACCTGACCTCTTCAATAAACAAAAAATCAGAGGTGAATTCAATCTGGTCATCTACACGATATTTACCTTGGACCATTTTAACGTGAACTATTAAAAATACTAATAAAAAGTCACCTTCGACCGTTAGAATGACGGCCATGTTGATTTTGGGTTCCGTATTGATCTGGCACTCGTAGACCCCTGCGTCTCTCGGCTGCACGTAATCTATCTTCAGGTCCCAGTCGTCTGAGGGTTCCGGGTGCAAGACGCTAAACCTAGCGTCCCCCGTATATGTGAAGATGTGAGAAGTCAGGATATGGAGGTCCCTTTTTCTCATCCACGATACCTGAGGACAGAGAGATTTTTAGTTTTAGATTACACCATTACACATTCAAGGGACTGTTAAAATAATGACGTGATTACATTATAGGTTTGATACGTAAGTATAGGTTTGACATAGTGTTTATGACCCATTCGTGATGAGATATGGCCTTAAAACGTAGGAATTCAATATTAATACCAACAATTTCATGTTATAAACAGCACATAACGAACCATATTAAATAACACATAATTCAGAACGGCAAATAATAACTCAATTATCAAAAGTCAAATGTAATTCGAAACGTCAAGCTTACTAATAACATTAATTACAAGCTAAGTCCCTGAGGTCTCAAAAACGGCCAACTTGCTTCAAACAGCAGAATTTTCGAGCAAAACTGGCCTCAAGTTGAGTCCAACTTTACCTGACGAATATCAATTAGAAACCACTCTACGTTGGGATCCTTTCTCTTGTCTGTTGAAATTAGGATGAAAATCGTTTACTCCAATATTCAATATACCTAAGCCCTTTTGATATTGATTTGTACCAGTTAATATTAATGGAATATTTCGCTGGTACCTTATATGTGTTCACAGTAACTCCTGAGGGATGGAATTGTCTTGGCCACTGAATCTCACATACGTTATACTCCGAATAGTTCCAAACAACTCTCGAAGAGACCTTTACAAGTTACTACTTGGGGTACGGTTTGCTAAATCGTATTGTGATTTTTGGTAAGCGTTGATATCTTAATTGAACTAATGTCTCGATTCTAACGCAGAAGTTTATTGAATAATTTTAAAAACTTAAAGCAATTTTTTGTCACAGTCAGTCGTGTGACCGCAAAACATGTAAGACTCAGAACCGTGTAGAATGTATTTCGTTTCAATATATTCAGATGTTGTTTCATACCGTTTTCGTGACAACTTAAAGATAAACCATACAAACCATTTACCTGTCTCGTGAGGGCAGGGCGTGGGGGGGGGGGGGCTCCAGGCGACTTATTTTTCCGCACCGCGCCGACATCACAAAGAGATAGGCCGCTGCCCTTTGATTAAAATTACACCGACAATAAACGTTTGAATTATATTTTTAATTCGAGAGCTCTCCAGACTGAGAAATTAGAAAATAAATTCCCCTCCCTTTTGTTGGGTTTTTGTTTTTCTACGTAATTAGAGTAAGCTGGGGGTGAGCCCGTAAGCCCGCCCTGTAATTAAGCAAGATGGAACGTCCTCAGACTGTTTACAGCCTTTAAAATAATAAAATTAAGTAACGGCTAAACGACCGAGAGGTTTTTCTCAATTCCTCTTGAGCGCTCTCAGAAACTTGATGAAATAACCTCGCCATTGAAATGGGTCAGCCGACAGCGTTTTATATTTCCGCAAAAGTGTGTAGGATATTTGTTTATTTTATTATCCTCGTCAAGGTCTAAGAAAGATTTATTCTGTCCTGCTCACGTTACCCTGAAGAGGAAATGTGGAGGATTTACTATGATCATCCGGCACTTTATGACGGAGGACAGCGCTAAATGTTTTTGTTCTAGAAATGTCAAAGTTATCTTAGAATTTAATTAAGTGTGTAGGAAGTGGATCTTGGAATCTGATGTAGATATTGAAGTAGGTGGAGTGGTATGATAAAGGCAGAATGAAATTCATAGGTTCAGTGATGAAGCTATTTTTAAGATAAGAGAAAAAGTTATGTTGTATACTAGCGGTCCCGACAGACGTTGCCCTGTCGAAAAGCTGGTTTTCAGTCAGAAAAAAAGGATTGAGAAACCGATTGCAGCGCCACCTACCGGGAATGGTATTTCAAATCATTCAAGGCCCCACCCAAATAAACACACAAAATTTTATCCAAATCGATCAAGTCGTTTAGGAGAACTGAGGTGATAAACACAAATACAGAAGAATTATATTTATAAATATGGTCTACAGTAAGTCGAGAATCAACACAATAAAAAAGCAGTAAATTATTCCACTCAAAATATTGCCACTACACAACTATGAGAGGAAATACGGACAATACAACAACTATGTATATAAAGGTGCTGGCGTCGCCTGCGGTGACCCAAATACTACATTTGTGCCAAATTGCTGTTAAAGCTATTTTAACGAGTATGATCATTATGACAATATCAGTACATTACAAGGGCAATTTCAGCGCTGATTTTCAGTAATTTTACGATTGAAAGAATATGTGTATATGCAGGAAACATTTGGGTAAATTGTATCAATTTCAGTTTTCAGCTTGAGTTGATTTTTAATGGCCGTAAACAGTGCAGCAGTTACATAATGCTATCAATATACGTGTACTGCCCAAAGGAGTAGTCAGAAGGTTTTTTTTGAGGTTGGAAATCTTTTTATGACTTCTCTCGATCTAGGATGGAGTAGGAGGGTGTGTCAGACTTTTACTGACTAAAACCACACCTTTAGTTACTACCTTTTGCGTACCAGGACCAAGAGTATATCCTTCTCAGAACAAATCCCATGGCCCTGACAGGTTTCGACCCTGCTGGGCCCCTACGGTTTGCTGATATCTCTTTGAGGCATGCGTGGAACTCTACGCGCCATTCACGACTTGGACTCATTCCCTATAGGACGAGCGGACGGCGAGCTATCCTTTACTCGTCGTTCGCAAGCCTAAAGGGTAGTCAAAGGGTGCAGTATACTAATCTCTATTGCTATCAACTGACTTTAATTATTACTAGACATTAATTCTCAACTGGAACATCGAAAAAATTTATCTTATCCACTTAGATATTTCCGCCTTTAAGCAATATCCGCGATTATCCAGTTAACCATAATAGTTCAAAGAACAGCAATAACTTAACCGTCCGCCACTCAGCACACTTCAACCCAACACAGAAACCCCATCAAAACGGGATAAAACAGAGAAAAAAACCCTAAAAAAGGGTTCGTAATCCTCGCGGCCTTTTTACAAGAAAATGACGGCAGATAATCTATGCCAAACCATACATTATAATGCATCGTAGGACATGTCAGATGGCTATTTATTTTCTCGAATGGGTTTGGGATCCCTCAGCCATTAATATGGCGGCCAGTGGAGCGGCGCTGAGGAGGGATATCGAACCAATGAGGACATCGACATTGAAAAATGATATTTCGAGAGGTTGCCAGGTGGACCAAGGCTTATGGGGAAAGGTCATGTGAATTTTGATTTGTATGATTCAATCTTTGACCATGGTTGGGTGTGAAGGCTGGGTTTGCATATCTGCGTTACGCGTTATGAGAATGTCGTAATTTATTGTGGGAATACTTTTATTAGCTTACATTGAATTGGAAGTGATTGTAATTTGCTTGCGAATAATATTATGGCCTGATGGAGTGGTGTTGTTTAGTAAATTGTGTGAGCATAAGCAAAGCATAATCAACTTTTTTAATGTTCCTCCTGCTGGGACTCAGGCCTCCTCTCTAGGAGAGGAAATGAGCCGTAATCTACTACGCAGGCCCAGTGTGGGTTGGTGGATAAATTGTTTGAGCTTTAAGATAATTTCAAACAATAATCTTTCAAAATAAATAGAGGTCTATTATAGTCGATGTTACTTTAGGCAAGAAAATCAACTAGAAAGTTAGAACTCACATTTGAAATTTTAATACTGAGATTACATGACTCAACAATTACAGTTACTCATCCGTCTAAGTCCGCATACATTGCGCACTCTGGCTTACCTACAAGCGTATGTACAGAGCATAGTAATCAAGGTATTAATGACTAAGATAATAACCGCTTGGGTTAATATCTCGCTCGGCTGACCGAAGGGGATATGGCCGCAATCATTGCTCTAATAATAGTAATTTATGTTTCGGATTATGTTGATGGAATACCCTGGTCGACTAACATGTCTTGAACGATAGTGGTAAATCTTGATTAAGGGATTCTAAGTTTTGATTTAGGAGTGCGATCACTAGAAGTAGTGAGAGGATATTGTAATTTATATATGTAGTAGTAAATGTCTATCTAAGGTTCAGTTTCTAATTGATTCTGTAGAAGTTTGTTATTTGAATTGGACGGGAAGCGATGGTGCTGAGTGCTCGGGTTGTTGTCACTCAATGAACTGCTATTTATTCTAGGTAACTAGTTTACTACTTTTGCAGTGCACTTTAAAGCTATTAGATTTATGGCGAAAACGAATGAAGTGGAACACATCGTCAACATGTTATAATATTCTTATGGCACGGTTACTTATTTGCTTAGCATCAAGCGACAAGTTTCAAAATAATACTTCCAGTCCTATTGCCAATGTCCTTGGCTCGGAAATGCGTGTTGCCAGTGACACGCATTGGCCGCGCCAAAACGCCATAACATGATCGCTTACAATACTTAGAGGACCGGTCGTTATGGCGGCCTATGTCCCACAGTGGACGTCTTTCGGCTAAAGTGATGGTGAGCGCGGCAGTACAGAAAGGTGGATACAATTCGAGTCGACATGTTGTCAACATAATATACTCACTGTCCTGTTGCCTATGTGCTTGGCCCGGCAGCGCAGCACCGCGGCTTGCCCGACCACGGCGGACACGTTCCGCGGCGACACGTCGTCGAAGTACGGCCGTTCTGGGCGCGTGCCGTCGCCGCCGTTCACGCCCGGCAGACCACCTGCGACAATGGAAACAGAATATAAATTCAAATAAATGGTAGCTTGAAATCTTTTGAAGAGATTTTTTTATGGTAACGTGCTTGAAGGCCGAGTAAAAGTTTTGTATCGAACGTAAACACATTTCGTTATATTTTTTTGGTGATGTAGCAACAACTATCTGAATTCTGATTTTTGATTTCTATGGCGCATATGAGAACTAAAAATCCAATTTTTTGCATCGTGGTGATATAACTCCACGTAATTAGAACATTATACAACAGCCCGAAATCAATTATTGGGTAGTTTCCCGGACGAGACATAACACGCGTCTGGTTGGATGAGCCTTCTTTTTCAGTGGAGGTTTGCGGGAGTTTACATTCTGTTCCACACATTTCTGAAGGTGGCATATTGGGATTATCAAAAATAGACATATTTTTTTTTAGTTGATATAAACTTGTGCTTGACTGCGATTCTACCTGATGGTAAGCGGTAATGCAATAGTTGATAATGAGGTGCCTTAGTTAATTAAGAGCCTTTTCACTCTAGCCTTGAAGACACCTAAATCATAATCGGACGGGAAGACCGCAGCAGGCAAATCGTTCAATCCAGTAAAATGTAGTGCCATTTTTATCTTAATTATCCTTCCAAACACGAACTTTATAACAATAGCTTCAATAGACCATACGCTTTTGTTCAAACTATGGCAGTTAACTAATTACTCAAGATACCGTAAATATAAAATTATGGTTGTTATATCGTTGCACTCTCCTTTATGACCCCGTTCTGTCGCTCATAATAAACTTCAAACATAATTAATTAAAGTATTTGGTGACTGCAAACTTTGGGAGACGCTATAAATAATTAAAACTTTAAATGACATGATTCTGTGTTTGTTTTAATGGGTTTTTCATTTAATTATTCGGATAGAAGAATTGCGAGATACTTAAGCATTGAAAGTTAAAACCATTAGGTATAAAAACATAAATATTTTTAAACCTTAACAGATTTTTATTGTCAGAGCTAAACTTTAGTCGCCATTTTCAACACAAACAGAATATGAGAACGTGAATTTAAATACAAAATCCTTCGAAACAAACGAAATATCACCCTTCACTAGTAGGTACAGTACTATGATTAGTTCGGATACAAGCAATTATCCCTCACGACAACTTGAATGAAATCTCAAAATTAACAAATAGGAGTGACAGCCCACCACCTGAGACCGACGAGATTTGCATGTTGTTTGTTTAGCTACACATGTTGGGCCAATGTTGGGTCGGGGCTGATCGGTATTTGTGAAAGAAACATGAATGATAAAAAATTATGATGAAAAGAAGTTATTTAAGTAATTATAACCTGATGTATTTCAAGCATATCGTTTGAGAAAAATATGCGACACCGACAGAACAATTTGTTTAAATACGAGCAGCCTACAATACAATAAGTTTTGTAAACTGAGTGATGAAACTGCCCATTATGTGATTTAGTTTTCTGATAAATATTCAAATCAGGAGTAGGTTTAGGTGAAGTTACGAGATCATATTTATCTCTTAAACTCAGTCTTTACCTGGCCAAGTATTTTTTCCACACATTTTAATCCGTCACAAGGAACAATTGCATGTATTTCCGAATTCATTTCAAAGGTAATAAACTTTAATTACTTCAAAACCAAGTAAGTTAAAGCAATAACTAATTATAAACCTTTAACTTTAAATGACAGAAAAAAAATCACGATAACCGCTCAAAGAAAATTTTAACTAATTTGTTTGCGGAACTGTTTGACGCGTAGGTAGTAAAAGTTAATTGATTAAAAATAACAAGTTTGGCTTATTTTAATATGATTTTAATAGAAAAACGTTCCATGAGTACTTGCACACAGTACCAAATTTTATTCACACAGACTCACATTTTTATGTTTTTATAAGGAAAAGTGAGATGGCAGATCAAGCCAAATACAAAGTCTCTGCGACAGAAAGAGGCAGCAACACACTAGTGTTCATCTCCTTTTTCTTGTTGAATGAGATCAGAGAGATTGCACTCAGAGCGGCAGAAGTTAAAAATTTGAATTTTATTTTATTTTATTCATTTGTAGTGTTCTATGATATAGATGAGTATGGTGTGGTGAGGTGTGTGGTGAGGTATTATTTTCACATCAAGCCAGGCTTATATACTTGTATTGCTCGCACGTCCCTGACCGAAATAGATAGAAGTATTCTTACGTAAATATTTCTCTTTCACCATCGAACTAAATAAAATCGTTGGTACAAACTCATCCAACGTGAAAACACATTCCGCTAAAATAGTTTAAAAATAGTGTCTAAATTTTTCACCTACGAGTTTTCAATTTAGACGTCCCTAGCGAACTCAATTTTACTAACAAAACATTGGCGGAGCGTCTATTGCACTAGCGGTATTGGCCAAACATTGGCGCCGTCAGCCAACGTAACCGTAATATGCCACAACGCTGTTTACCAACTAAGACATGGCGCGTATATCTGGCAACACAAACATAACTTGATTATTTAACTTGGCAACATTTATTGCGTTCGATGTTACGGCGATTTCGCATGCAAATAGGCTGAGATGATTTTGCTGGAAAATTGACATTGAAGTGTTTACTTAGCAGATGTGTTTTTTGTCTGGTTTAATAATCGAAAATAAATTAGTGAGTAACACAATTCCTTCTGCCCTTTTTTTTTCACGTGCGAAAATAATCTAATGACATTCCGTGCTCTTGGGCAGAGCAGGAGATAGTGTCAGACTTTTACTGACTAAAAACTCACTCCTGTTCCTTCTTTGCCATTGTTCCAAGGCCCTGGGGATCTATCTGCCCTTTAGAAACATGATGCAAAATATCATTAATATTTATAAGTGTTTTAACATTCTAAAGAGAAGGTAGTTCATGCTCAAAAACAACTTAATGAAAACATAAACAAAACAACCTTCAAAGAAAATAAGATATTTGGTTTCCATGAAGAAAAGTCTTATTTTGTAAGTATTAAGGCACTAAACTGTTTTACAGTGTATACTTGGAGTAATGAAAATATAAAACGTGCCTGTTTTTCTCCGAACCGTTCAAGTTACTTCTATTTTGTTATTCTTTAACTAAAAGGAAATGTAAGTTCTTGTTACGCAAACCGCTCACTCTTGATAATAATGTTTTATATTCTCAAAGAAATCAATCATTGATCAAGTACCTACATATTGACGTTACAATTTTTGATTCTTTATTTAATATGGAATTATAATTATATAACTACTTATAAACATCTAAATTAATAAATATTATAGCTTAAAACTCGTAGGTATAAAAACTGAAAATAATAATATGTTCAAACAGGTAGAGAAATAACTAATTGGGTACCAAAAAATTCGTTCACATCTTCTCGTGAGAGGGCTGGGCTTTTTTTAGGTCAACGAATCAGCATTGCTTTTCAACGTGACAGATCTTAGCCAGTATTATACTGCTAATGCGTTGAAACCAAATCCCTCAAAAACGCAGACGTGCGTCTTCCACCTACGTAACAGACAGGCGGGTCGAACGCTCAATATCTCGTGGCAGGAGGTGCCAATCACCCATAGCCCCAGTCCAAGATACCTCGGTATTACTTTGGACAGGTCCCTCAGTTACAAGAAGAACTGCGAGAACGTTAAGCACAAGGTACACTCAAGAAACAATTTGCTACGTCGCCTAACATCGACTAAATGGGGGGCGTCTCCCCAAGTTTTGCGAACAACTGCGATGGCGTTCTGCTTCTCCGCTGGTGAATATGCCTGTCCAGTATGGAGTCGCTCCGCCCACTCCAATTTAGTGGATACAGCACTTAATGAAACGTGCCGTATTGTTACTGGTTGCCTTAAACCGACTCCGGTACGAATGTTGTATCCACTAATCGGCATTGCACCCCCAGAAGTTCGGAGGGCTGTGGCTAGCCGCATAGAAAGGGCGAAACAACAAAACGACTCTCGTCATCCAATGCACAACTACAGTTCAGTGCCCCTGAGACTTAAAAGTCGTAAAAGTTTTGTTGCAAGCGTGAGCCCATCTCAATGTAACAGCACCTCAGAGAGATGCGTCCTCTGGCGAGAGAAGTTTAAACCTCCCGATGATTTTGTCGAGCCGTCGGAGAGCCTCTCTCCTGGACACGAGTTGCCATGGCCCACTTGGAAAACTCTAAACAGACTCCGCACCGAAGTTGGGCGCAGCAAAGACAATCTCCACAGATGGGGGTTCTCGGACGGTTCCGATCTTCAGTGCTTGTGCGGCGTCTCTCCGCAGACCATGTCCCACCTTCGATCCTGCATCACGTGCCCTGTTACCTGTTCACGTAGGGACCTAATGACAGCATCAGCGGACGGCACTGCCGTGGCCGAATACTGGGCCATACAAGGAATTTGACTAGTTTTGCCATCGATACGCTAAGAAGAAGAAGAACGTGACAATACTGCTACCGTTCTGGGCACTTTTTCCATTGACTGATGACATGATTCTTTGTTGTAAAAACATTTAAATTCAAATGATACCTAGTTAATACTCAAGGGCGAGATTTACCTATTTTTTTTATAGTATGCCTCTGGATGATTGATATACTTAATACATATAAGACAGTATACACAAGTGCACCATACAATGTTAAAATTACTTGATATACAATCATGGTTCTGGAAAATCATACCTATTTGTCAATTTAAAACTCTAATTATACACTTCTCTTATATTTCAGTTTCACATATATACCTCCGGCTCTCCAAAAATATAAAGGAACTCACAGTTGGAGTAACTTTAACAAAACCTCAGCTGGAACTAAACCAACTTCACCTTTCATTCAAATTCAAATCTTAAGAAAAGAAAAACACAACATATTACGTATTATTGGAATGTGTCGGTGAGCGGCGTTCGCTGCCGGTTCCGCGCCGGTTCTGGGCCGGGTACGTACCGTCACACCACCGAACCGGAAATAAGAACGCAGCCTTTGCCCGCCCTCTTATAAAAGGAAACACGGCAGAGCACATAAAGTTGCGGTCGGGCCACGAGAACCGAGGTGGGAATTGTTAGACGCCATTATATGAGGAAAAACTGCTGGAAAACTATTTTTTATTTGGAAATAAACGTAGAGACGGCCATTTATTGTGGGTTGAGTGGTTTTTCTGTGAATTGTGACGGTTTTCCTTTTTTGTTTGTGATAGTAGGTAAGTAACTGAGACGTAATAATGTGAGTATAGTTTACTAAAATATGACTTCATCTTATTCAAAACAATGTTGTAAAAAGCCCCTTCAATAATCAATAATTATTCATTTGTTAAACATAGGTACGAGTAAATAGTCGTTCATAAAATAGGTAATAAGCGCATTATGTTATGTCCGAAAGCATAGAGTTTTTAAAATGTAAACATTCACTGACATGGGTTAATGAAATGTTGAAGTTTATAGTGTGAATACTTAATAAATAAAACTTATCATATCCAGATATTTTGTCCTTAATTAAAAACGTATTTACTTCAAACAAGCTACAATAATTATATTTACATGGCTTCATTGAATCCGAACCGGATAGTATAAGTAAAAAAAGTCCCAAGTTAATATTTTAAAGAAACTTCTACCTGCTGTTTTCCTGGCCGCCCAAGATAAGTCTGTGGTGCAGCAAGAAATGGAAATGACAGCGATGAAGTTCTTTTGTGAGTTCAGTGTGCGGTGCCAAGGTTGAGTCTTTTGTCTCGTAACGTGTGTCTTCCGGGGCGTAGTGAACACAGGTGAGGCTGCATGTATCTATGTACACTTTGTAAATACATAGATATCTTCCATGTACAGCAACGAAAAGAAGTATTATTGTGTGAACATAATATTTTTTAATCATATTGACCCGTAGATTGACAAGTGTTTTATTACCAGGGAGGACTTAACCATATTATTAAGGCTTCGTTCAGGTCATACGCCTCTCAATAAATTCTCTATATATAACTCTCGGTTTATAATGAAAAAGTTAATGTCACCTGTTTGCAGTACATGGAACGAAAACGAGGACACAGATCATATTTTTATGAGATATGTTCGGAATAGATAGATAGTAATAACAGTCACACGGGATGATCTTCTAGGTTAAGCAACGCCTGCCGAAGCCAGCCCGTAGATGGGTGATCATCAGTAAAGCCGTTGGTCCCGGCTGTTTTTTTTTTAAATTTTAACATTAATAATATAATACAATAATCATTTTATTTTCAGGCATCAGAGGCCCATAGACAAAATACATAAAATAATCTTAAATAATAATAAACTAATACATATTGTAAAAACAATGCTTATTTAACTACAATTAAACACGTAATGTAGTCGGCGTCATGTTGCGCTGCGTGGTGTTGCATAACCGTTCTCGGAAACGTCGGTATACGACACCTTTCGGCCAGAAGTTCTCTTTTAAGAAGATCTGTAACTGTTGGGTTGGAACTCGTACCACAAACGACTTTAAGTTGACGTCGTGGCGCGCCTCCAACCTTACGACCCTCGAGAGTCCAGTTGGTCTTCACCTTCAAATACTCCACGACTTCCTCAACCTTCGTGTAGTTATGCAGGCGCGAAATGTATAGCTGCTTCGTGGGCACAGCATTTTTTTTTTTTTTTTTTTATTTTTTTTTTTTTTTTTTTTATTGGGTGGGAAAATCATCCTAATGACATCCCCGCTCTTGGGCGGAGCGGGAGATAGTGTCAGACTCTTACTGACTAAAAACCCACTCCTGTTCCTTCGTTGCCTTCGTCCCAGGGCCCCGGGTTCCGCTTTCACACTACCCGTGGCCCCAGTAGGCTTCGACCCTGCTGGGCCCCTACGATTTGCTGACATCTCCTTGAGGCGCGCGTGGAACAAAACGCGCCGTCGACGACTTGGGCTCGGTCCGGACGGTTACCGGACGGTCAGACGGCGAGCCACCCATTGCTCGCCGTCTACAAGCCCGCGCCTACGGTGGCCGGAAATCGGGATCGGAATCCCGGCGGCGGTTAGAGCGTAAGGACCGTTGCCTCACGCGATCGGCCGCCTCCTTAGCTAGCATTACTGCTTCGCAGAAGGAGGCGACCGCCTGCCACTCCTCCTCGCTCCGGAGCATGGCCTGAACCAAGGCCCGGCGCGAGAGGTCACCGCCGCCGATTGCCCCCACGAGGACACGGCGTTGCTCTGCCCAGGCGGGGCACACCTCCACCGTGTGCTCCACCGTGTCCTCCGGGTGGGCCACACAGTGGCGACACCCGGGCGTCGTTTCCGCTCGAATCCGGTGCAGGAACCTCCCGAACTTACCGTGTCCGGTGAGGACCTGCGTCATGCGGAATGTGAGGACGCCGTGAGGTCTTTCCAACCACGCCTCAAAGAGGGGACTTACCGCCATTATTGTGGCGTGCCCAGCACGGGGTCGCGACAGTCGCTGTCGCCATTTCTCCATGAGAACTCGCCGGAGCTCTGTCCGCCATGCCGCAAGTTGTTGCGGCAGCGGGGTTTCGCCCCGGCGTTGCATCTCCATGCGCCGTTCGTGCATGAGTGCAAGGACTGTTGCCTCCAGATCCCATGGTCGCTGGCCAGCAAGGAGGCTCGCCGCTTCGCGGGAAATCGTCCGGTATCCTCGCACCATCCGTATGGCCATGACCCTCTGGCACGCGTTCAGCCGGGCCGCCGGCTGCTTCCGCAGCCCCGGCGCCCACACCGGCGCGCCATAAAGGGCCATGGACCGAACGATCCCCGCGTAGAGCCTCCGGCAGGAGGCGTCTGGACCCCCAAGGTTGGGCAGGAGCCGCCCGAGGGCAGCCCCAGTCCGATTTAGTTTGGGAGCCAGACGTCGGAAGTGCTCGTCGAAATCCCATCGGCTGTCGAGAACGAGTCCCAAGTACTTCATCGTTGACCCGACGCCGATGTGGACTCCTCCCACCGTTAGCTGGGAACCCGGTGGTGGCGCGTTCCGAGGGCCGTGAAAGCACATGGCCTCGGACTTGTGCAATGCCACCTCGAGTCCCAGCTCCTGGATCCTGCCAACGACTGTCGCAACCCCGCGTGTCGCTAGTTCGACCGCCGCCTGGTACGACTCTCCCTGCGCCAGGACCAGCGTGTCGTCTGCGTAGCAGACCACGCTGACCCCGCCAGGGAGGTCGCCGCGCAGCACGTAGTCGTATCCGATGTTCCACAAGGGCGGCCCTAGTACCGATCCCTGCGGAACACCGCACGACATCTCTCGACGTTCCCACTCCCCCTGGTGACCAGGGTAGGTTATGTACCTGTCAGACAGGTACGCCTCGACCACACGACAGAGGTAGTCGGGCATCCGGTGATACCGGAGTGCCCTCCCAATGCTACTCCAAGGCAGGGAGTTGAAGGCGTTGGCGATGTCCAAAGACACCGCCACGACACACCTGCCCTGGGCCACTGCATCCCCCGTCGTGAGAGCTCGCACGCACATGATGGCGTCCACCGTGGAGCGCCTCCTGCGAAAGCCGAACTGGCCGTCCGCCAGATCCGGCCCCACCCGTGTTAGGTGTGCGACGAGGCGGTCTGCAATTACTCTTTCAAAGAGCTTGCCCACCTCGTCGAGCAGCACAATGGGCCGGTACGCGGACGGAGAGTCCGCGGGGCGCCCCGGCTTCGCTATGAGGACCAGTTTCCCCGTCTTCCAGCGAAGTGGGAACTGGCCCCTCTCCATGCATGCGCTGAAGAGCCCTCTTAGTCGAGGCCCGAGAGCCTCCATGGCCAGGACCCATGCCTTCCCAGGCAAGCCGTCGGGTCCTGGGGCGGTATTTTTGGCACTCAGCCTTCGTACCGCCACTCTCATCTCTACCTCGGTCACCTCTGGAGCGTTGTCGTCGTCGTCGCCATCGTGGTCCGCGTCGGACACCGCTGGTGGCGGAGCCATGGGCGGGGGAGAGTGTTCCCCTCGCGTGGGGAACAGAGTGCTCACCACACCCTCCACGAGCTGGGGCCGGAGACTCTGCGTCAGCGGGGGAGCCCAGGGGCGGAGTTTGTCCCGTACCAACTTGTACGGGCGTCCCCATGGGTCCCCATTCAGAGTCCCCAGCCACACGTTGCGGGCCTCAAGTTTGGCCCGCCTTATCTCCGCTCGGAGGGTGCGCTTTGCCGCTCTGTACCCCTCGTACAGCTCCGCCTCTCTGGCCTCCGCATCCGGTGGACGGATGCGGCGCCTGCGGTATCTGGCATACCGGCGTCGCGCGGCATTGCACGCGTTGCGCAGTGCCGCAATCTCCGGCGACCACCAGTATACCTGGCGCTGAGCACGTCCTGGAGGGACTCGGGGCATTGCCGCGTCGCAAATTTGCGACATGGCCTCCCGGAACCACTCTGCCTCGACGTCTATGTCGACAGGCCTGTCCGGTGCTTGCACCCAGGCCTGTACCGTCGCGGCTTCCAGGAGGAGCTCCCGGTCCATCTGCCTCAGCGCCCACCGCGGACCACAAGGGTTCTGTCGGACCGGCGCAATCGAGGTTTGGGCGGAGACGTCGAACCGGATGTACCGGTGGTCCGAAAACGTCTCCACCCCCTCCATAACGCGCCAGTCGACGACACGCGGCGACAGAGCGGGGCTGGCGAACGAGATGTCCACCACTGAGTCGCCCCGCATCCGCACACACGTGGGGACAGAACCCCGGTTTAGGACGACCAGGCCTGTCTCCAGAGCCCAGTCCTCCACCATCCGACCCCGCTGGTTCGTGAACCGGGAACCCCAAGCCAAGTTCTTGGCATTGAAGTCCCCGCAAACGACCACGGGGAGGGAACCAAACCCAGCGACGACGGCTTTCAGCTCCATTAGGGAGATGTGGAGATCGCCGAGAGATCTGCTCGGGGACAGGTAGACGCCTACCACCGCAATGTCCCCGAACCGTGCTGCCACGCAACCCCGTCCCCTCGTGACGGCCTCGAGGGTCGGGGTGCCGGCGGCGGCCGACGAAATTAGGGTCACCGAGCCGTCCAGGTCCCGCACCCAGTCTCCCCTGGGCAGGACATTGTACGGCTCGGAGACCACGGCGATATTGATCGACCACTGCGCCATGCTCTGGAGCAACAGATCCTGAGCGGGGGCGCAGTGGTTGATGTTCGCCTGGAGGAGACGTAATGGAGCCGTTATTGGCAGTCCATCACAGTCTCCTCTCGAGCCCCCCGTGAGGGCCCTGCCGCGATGGTTGCGGCGGCGACAGCAGCAGCTGCCAAAGAGGAGGCAGCGGCGGTGAGGACATCGGCGGGGATGGGCCTCCTGACCTTGCCCTTGGCCTTGGTGGGGGGGTCGCAGGACCTGCTCCCAGCCCGGTGGTCGGCTGGCTTGCCTGCCGCCGCACATGCGTAGCAGTGCGGCGTTGCTCTGCATTCAACCGCCCTGTGACCGGGCTGACCGCACTGGAAGCAGCGGTCGCTGCGGTCCACCCCCGCGGCACAACTGGCCCCCACGTGGTGCCCCACGTGGCAGCGATAGCACCGCAGAGGTCTGGGCTCCAACAGTTTCACTTGTGCGGAGACCCAGCCCACCAAAAGCCGTCGGCCCTCCCCGGTGATGGTCTTGGCCGCCGACACGGGGCAGCTTACCGTCATGGCTCGCATGCCCGTGCTGTCAGCGCGGATAGTGCCCGCCCGAACCTGCTCGGTAGTGCACCCACCCGCCCTGACGATGGCGGCCACCACCTCGTCCACCTTGACGGAGTCGTCCAAGCCCATGATGCGCATATCAATACACTTGGTGGGCCTGGACACTCGGGCCTCTTCCGCATCCAGGGACGCCCTGATCCTTGCGGCCAGGGCATCCGCGGCGGGGCCACTGGCCGCACCAGGGACCTCCAGTATTCGGGCCCCGGTTACGGTGCGCCTCATACGGAAGCCCCCAGAGGCTCCGAGCTCGTCAAGGTGGGGCAACACCGCCTGCTTTGCCTTCTCCATGACGGCGTCGTATGTCACGCCCTTTTTTACCGCATCTGGCTGTAGCGTTATGACTACAGCCTCGGATTTCGGGGCGCGAAGTCTGGCCGCCATGGCCCGCTTTTTGCGCTGCTGTCGCCGCGCGCGCTTTTTGCGCGCGCGGCCTAGTCGCTGCCGCCGCAGGAGGTCCCGCCGGTTTACTGGCAGGCGCCGCCCTACCCTTCCGCCGCTGTTGTTGTTTGGCGGCCGGGGCCGGCCTCGCAGGCTCCGATGCCACGGCCCCGCGCCCAGCTTGCCCCGATGGGCCCGCCTTGGGCGCAGCTGCCGTGGCCGCGGCAGCAGCGTAAGACGCCGCCTTTCGCTGGCCGGAGCCCGCTAATGGGGGGCGCAGCACTATGCCCTCCAGCAGGGACAGCTGCTGCTGGATCCGCAGCTGAAACTGCTGCTGCTGCTGTTGCAGCTGCTGCTGAAAAGCAGCCAGCTCCCGCTGCACCAGCGTCAGCAACTGGCCCTCCGGCTCTGCGTGGGGCTGGGGCTGACTTTGCCCCTGCCCTTGCTTGCGCCCCTCTCCAGCCGGCTCCCGGCAGCCGCTGTCTTCCTGGGCTCCCACGAGCTCGGCCCGAAGCTCGGCCCGGAGCTCAGCCCGGAGTCGCGCCACCCTCTTCTCGAGAGAGGCTTCGATAGCCTCCTCGATAGAGGCGGCATGCCGGTGGACCGTCTTCTCCTTGGAGGTCCTCTCCCTCTTCCGGCCCATGTCCCGCAGCGCGGCGACGACCAACTTCCCCAAGGATCTACGAGACTCCTCGGCGGAATCCTCCCTGGCATCCCGCTCGCTGCCAGACGGCTCCGAGAGGTCCACCTGGGCGCTGGCCACACCGGGGTGACGCCCCTCCGCGGCAAGTCGATCGGCTCGCTTTGCCGACTCGTGGGCAGTGAGGCCCCTCCCTCTTCCGCTTACTCGACCCGCTCCCCGCCCGCTGGTGGGGATTTTTCGGGCCGAGCCCATTTCTCCATCGGAGGACGATTTGTCCCCCGATCTAGAGCGCTTCCGGTAGGCACTCACGTTCCTACCGGAGTCGCCCGCCACCTCCTCAACCTCCGAGCCCTCCGAGCTCCTTCTGGATGCCGCGTCGGACTCCGACCGCGCATCACTCTCCATGGGTTTTCTGAAAAATTTCGATTCCATAGTTGTTCCCACGAGTATTAACAATCTGCACTTGCTCAATATGAGTGGTTCGCACTAGAGACTAATTTAGCTACCCATTAGTCAAGCTAACAACCTCCCTCACGGTGCGCCGCCGCTTGGAGGTTTGGGGTAATTTTTTATAGAGGTTGTCTTCCTCGCGGCCCAGGCGGTTAAGCCAAGACCCTCGACCCCCATCAAAAGTCAGAAACATGACCTTGGACAATCTCTGGGGCTACGAGACTAACGGTGGCAGAAGGAGGAGCAAGTCTTCCTCCTGCCTGCTCGGTGGCAGGGTGAGTGCGCACCGAGCCCGCTCTTACTTCGCCACTGTGCTCTCTGCTATAGCAGAGGGACACGCGTTGAAGTGTTCCTTCAGACAGAACATTCGCAGGCGGACATCAAGACCCCTTAGGCAGAAGTACCCAAGGGGAGTCGTTGGCCGCCTCCCAGGGTGCACCGTCCCGCAGACTGGCCTTCGCCTCGGACGTATCCGCAAGGGAACTACAGCCCGCGGGCACTCGTGGAGGTTTTCTGTCGTAGCACCCCTGGG
Organism: Mythimna vitellina; assembly: GCA_949316375.1. Taxonomy (NCBI): domain Eukaryota; kingdom Metazoa; phylum Arthropoda; class Insecta; order Lepidoptera; family Noctuidae; genus Mythimna; species Mythimna vitellina. Next base: position 24,177,313 of record OX438698.1, read on the forward strand.
CACAGCATGACGCAGCAGCATGTTCGGACCACTCGGTGCGGTACCGCACTGGTTACGGGAACAGGGCTTCTTATTCTTTTCTACTCTTGTGAAACCCTCTTCATCCACTTGGCCCGTTTTTGGCAAGATGCTCTGGACCACAGACAGGGTAGGTTTAGTACCCGTTTTCAGCTTTTCCCCTATTTTCGTTTGTCGCTTTGGTTGCGACGCATCTGATTTGCCGACGGTGACAATAGCAGCGTAGGCACGTTTAGGGGTCAACGTACCTAGATGTGACGTTTCCGCAGCTGGTGTTGAGGTACATTAGTTACAGATAGTCAGAAGCAATACAATCTGACACCAGTCTTACCAAAGGATGTCGTGTTACACAGATACTGAGTTGTGGAGCGCAGATAGACAGTAACACTATGTAACACCCAGGTACTTAGCTGCATTCGGTTACACAAGAATCCAATCCCGACTTTGAGAAATGTAGACTTGATTAATTAAATTAAGATAAATAATAATAATTAATATTAATCAATAACACTAATTTCATAAACAGAAATTGGATCACGGAAATTATCAACGCTGCTCTAGAGATAATTAATAATTTAGTTAATTAATAATTTGCAAGATAATACCGTAACTTAGTAGTGTAATTACGATTTCATGGTATAATTTAAAGAAACCTCCAACGCTTTAGATTGTATGTATACGATTTCTTTGAAATTTTGTTTATTATGGTATAATAAGTAACCAGAAAACTTGCGATTGAAGATTGTTTAATACAAAGAAAAATACTTGTCAAATACGGGTTGGAAACGTGCACCTAGGGTTCTCTTAATAAAATAGTGTGCTTCACCATCAACGATTGTATCACTACTTACCGTCAGGTGGGATCGCAGTAAAGCATAGCTTATATCATTACAAAATAAAGATGGCTCCGTAAATCATTAGACTAAATTCACTTTGAGAAGTAAAAAAAGCCCTCAAACTTTCCCTACACGACCGACCATTTATAAACAGTAGGCAGAAAAAAAACTAAAAATACCTAACTCGTTTGCAAGGCCAGACTACCACGAAAAAGAAGTACAAAATAATATTAAAATAGAAAATATCCCTCCGTTCGTAACATTGACTTTCAGGGCATGTCCTCGGGTCCCAGAAGAAATAAACCACATTCACAGAAGCATGCTTCGGTACACTCCGCTTCGCCCCACTGCGCTTCGCTTCAAAATTCCCGGCACCTGAAGAGATATATTCTAAATGGATTTAAACCGAGGTAGAGGCAACACTTTATATCGGTGAAAGCTGAACAATTTTCGTGATACTAACCATTTTCTGATATTGCAAGGCGGAGTTATTGCTAAGCGTTCCGATTTGAAATGGGTGTTGGCAAAGCAAATGGATGAAATTACTTTTATACGCTCCGTTGTGATATTCTCGCTGTAACTTCACGGTCATGGGAGTTTTAAAAAATTTTATATTATTATTTCAGTATTTAGTTTTACTACTGTAAAGATTTTAAACGCACTAAAACTAATCGATCTATTTTAAAAAGCAATTTTTGTTTTTGTATTGCCCTCTGCAACCAAATTACTTTTATTAGAAAATAATTTGGTTCCAGTAGGATTTTACATACAATACGATAAGCATGAAAATGGAAACGGAAATAGATAAAACTCCATCAAATAGCGTTTAATTATCACCACACACTAAACAGCAACAACTCCATCAAAAAACGCTCAATGTGTCTAGATCCATTTAGTTTAACATATTTCAGCCAACAACGATCCGGCCTATTACATCACAGTGCATATACAGTACAATACGTGCATATACAGTGCTATTCAGTGCATATTTAGAATGTTCGCAGGCGATTACAGAATGCTAGTCGTGTCAGTCGCACGCGATTCGACAAAAAGTGTTGCACGCGATGCGACCGACTTACTTGAACATTTTCAACAGATGTATTGCTTTGAAATTATTTAGAACGGATTTAGTTGAAAATGTTTGTTGTTGTCGTGTTTTTAGTGCTGTAGCTGCCAGGTGCTGCCCTGCTGTAGAACAGCATCTAAAGATCATTCTTTCATTTATCGTTTTCAAAACCTTTTCTAAATATGCAAAATCCTTAAAGTACATTTACTTAGCTAGTCCACTAGCTAATATAAATAATAAATCATTCTCCTTCAATATTACAATATTGTCCAAAATGTATAAAAAATTATCACACCCAACAATCGCCGTTGTGTTATGTTCTTTTTTTTAGTTTAATGTTCAATACTTTTTTAGTTAACCCTGATTACAAAGATATGGTATTCATTGACTTCGAAAAGGCATACGACCGGGTACCTCGTGAGGTTCTGTGGTGGGCCCTTAAGGAGAAAGGTCTGCCTGGGAAGTATGTGCAGTTGATCCGAGCGATGTACAGTCGATGCAGTACCTAAGTCCGGTCTACAGTGGGCACCACTGGCAGCTTCAATGTGGCTGTCGGCCTACATCAAGGGTCGGCTCTCAGCCCTTACCTCTTCCTGATGATAATGGACGCTCTGACTTCGGACATTCAGGAAGAGGCTCCCTGGTGTATGTTGGTTGCCGAGAGTGGCCTAGAGGTCCAAAACAGAGGAGGAGGTGTGGTGGCACAGACTGGAGAGTGTTGGCCTGAAATTGAGTAGAACCAAAACGGAATACTTGTTCTGCGATTTCGGTGGTCTCTCCAATCCAGTGCCTTTAGCTCTCGCTGGAACATCCATACCGATCTGCTCTGATTTTCGGTACATCAGGTCACTCATCCAAGGGGATGGTGAGGTAGACCGGGACGTAATACATCGGATCAACGCAGGATGGATAAAATGGCGACAGGTCACGGGAACAACTTGTGACCCACGGATGCCCCTCAAGTTGAACGGTATAATCTACAAGTCACACATAAGGCCTGTCATACTGTATGGATCAGAATGTTGGGCTGTGAAAAAGACAGATGAAAAAAGATTGCATGTAGCGGAGATGAGAATGTTGAGATGGATGTGTGGTGTGACGAGAATCGATAAAGTGAGAAATGAATATATTAGGGGAAGTTTGAAAGTGGCGCCAGTGACTGAAAAGTTGAAAGGGAATCGTTTGTCTTGGTATGGTCATGTGAAGAGGAGGGATGAAACGCATGTGGATGGATGGAGAGGGAGAGGGAGACCAAAGAAAAGATGGATGGATTGTGTGAAGAGTGATATGAAAGAAAAGGAAGTTAGTGATAGCATGACGATTGACAGGGCAGAGTGGAAGAAAAAAACGTATTGCGCCGATCCCAAATAACACGGGACAAGGGCAGGAAGATGATGAAACCTTTAAGAAGTAACTCATTTTTATATCCAAATCTTCAGCCTAGCAACCAAGTAAGTCAGCGATGCTAATATTAGTAATGGTCGATACCATTATTATTATCATACGAGCTATTACATGTATTAACGAAGGCAGCCAGTTGCGATCTACTGACTGCCTCCGTTAATACGCAGTAGCTCGTCACTGCATGATTATTCCAGATTACTATATAATTGTTACTAACACGGCTGCATCTATAATGTACTAGTAACTTGGTATTAATCATCTGCGTAAATCAACATTACGAATGAAGATTCAACGTTACATGAACTAAACAGAATTATGATGCAACTATCTTCTGTCAGTGGTTTTGCTTGTGTTATAATTGAAAACTATATCAAGCAATCATGACGTGAAGAAGACAGACAGTTACTGAGGTAAGAAACGGACAATCAGACAGACTTACACAGTTACTGAGCTGCGGAACGCGGGTTCGATTCCCGTACGAAACAAATATTTATCATCATCTTCCTGCCCTTGTCCCATCTTATTTGGGGTCGGCGCAACACGTTTTTTTCTTCCATTCTATCCTGTCAACCGCCATACTATCACTAACTTCCTTTTCTTTCATATCACTGTTCACACAACCCATCCATCTTTTCTTTGGCCTCAAAAAAGAGAAATATTACATATGGGTAGCCCGGGTCTGGGTGTCTTATGTATGTGAGTTTACATGTTTGTAAACGTATCCGTGATACAGGAGTCATTTCTAGTGTTGGGGCAGTTTTATTAAAAAAAAATATGGTCAAGTGCGAGTCGGACTCGCACAATGAGGGTGCCGTATGAACTAAATTATGTGAATAGTTCAATTCCCGAATCGAGTCTCGAAGATTTTTACGAATAGAAAAAGTTTTTTTTGTGACGTAACTACAAATTTTCAGATTTCAGATTTATTCCTATGCTTGTGCTATAAGACCTTTCTTTATGCCAAATTCGGGGTTCTAAGTCAACAGAAAGTACCCCATGAATTTCGATTTCCTTAGGAGTAATCAAATTTACGATTTTTGCAGCTAATACGGTCGTATCTTTTTTTCGATAACTTAGAAGTTTAATTTTTTCACAGAGTCAAGGGACCGCAGACTTGAGTATTTGGTTTTAATTTCAACTTGATACCTCCATGCGTTCTCGAGATAAAGGATCTTGACAGATAGACGGATGAACAACAAAGTGATCCTATAAGGGTTCAGTTTTTTTCCGTTTGAGGTACGGAACCCTAAAAAAGAAAGAATATTAGTCTAAATGGCCTACTAACAGTCAAAAGATGAGTATTTTTTTCTGCACTAATATTAGAAGAGAATTCCCAATGGGTATGTCATGGATACGGATGAGGAAAATGTCCTGAAGAAAGTATTAATATGAGTGTGGGTAGAATGTGGCTATAAAAGTAGGCGAAGCTCACAGAAATGACAGATGGACTGTGTGACAACTTCGTCTATGTTATAAGAATAATAATTTAATAATAATAATAATAATTTAATAATGTGTTAGCACACACACAAGTTTGAAAAAAAAGTACACAAATATGAAGAAAATAAATAGAAAACACAACAGAAGTGGCCGTGGGCTCCAAACTAGGCACCGCCAGTATCTTGGTGGCCCAAAACTAATTAGTGGTGCGTATAGACTGATTGAAAGTTCCGTGTGATACAATAAACAGAGAAGATGCAGGAAGGAATTCAAAAGTATCGGTATGCAGAAATAATAATAATAAATAAATAAAAATGTGAATGTGTGATATGTCTATATGTCTAGAAAAAGGGAAGGGGCACGGTGACTACTGACCAAGCCCTATAGCAGAACTTAATACTTCAATACGTTTCTCCTGCCTATTTTAGTTTCCAAGATGAATTTAGATATTGTGTATCGGTATAATAGAAATTGGTATACCAGTGAAATTACGGATGCGTGACAAATTTCCTTGTGCCTCTAAGATCGGCAACGCGTAGGCAGTAGGTATTTGTGTATTTAATGCCTATCTATCTATCTGTATCTGGAAGCATCGATGGTGACCACTGTACGTTAAATAATATATCTGTCGGCTCTGAATACTGATCAAAGTGGAAATCCTTTCCAGAGACTCTTTTTGTTGTGGGTGATGAGTAGGTAGGTAGACCAATAAACAAACTATTTCAGACTACGCAACTGATTTATAATGATGAAGGCTTTAGGTATTCTCTTCACAATGAGACAGTCCCTAGACTGGTTGTTGTTCTTTTTTTTTTTTTTTTTTTTTTAATTGATATAAACCAGTGCTTGACTGCGATCCCACCTGATGGTAAGTGGAGATGCAATCATTGATGGTCAGGCGCACTACTTTATTAAGAGCCTATTCACTCTAGCCTTGAAGACACCTATATTATAGTTGGACGGAAAGACCGCAGCAGGCAGATTGTTCCAGTCCTTCGATGTACGCGGTATAAACGACGAAGCGAAACGCTTAGTCCGGACCGTTGAAGTTTCAACAACGTAAGGGTAGATACTCGCCGTTCGTCGGCTTGTCCGATGGTAGAAAGGAGATGGCGGAATCAAGTCATGCAGTTCCCGCGCACACTCTCCAAAATGTAACCTGTAAAATACCGATAGGCTGGCTACCCTGCGCCTGTGCTCGAGGCTTTGTAGATTGGACTTAACCAAATCTGGATCCCCAATTAGCCTCTTCGCACGCCTTTCCACTGAGTCCAAAGCTGCTAGATGGCATTTTGCAGCACCAGCCCATATGTGACTGCAGTACTCCACACACGATCGGACCTGTGCTCACACGGATTCCGACCGAGAAAAGAAGACCACGTTCGTGCAGGTTGGAACTTTTATCTGTTCAGCTCGCGCGAACACCAGCCCAGATTCTGTCATAGTGATGTGACGTCAGCTTTGCTTCGACTCGTTTGTTCATTACTTTGTACGTTTGTTATACTTTTAGGCAAGCGTTTTCGATCGTTGGTCACATTATCGTTTACCATAAAGTGAGATGGTGTTCAAACGCGAGCCTATCTACCCTAATATTATAAAGAGGTAAAGTACGTTTTTTTAAGACGTAGTTTCCGAAAGTACTGGTTCGGATGCTAAAATTTTTCCACCAATAGAAAACTGGTTTATTCCTGAGTGAAATAGGCTATGTCTTATGTACGCGGACGAAGCTGCAGGCAAAAGCTAGTACATAATAATAATAAAAACAATAGTAAACCTCATTTTATTTAACCACGATACTTTCTTATTTTATGCAGTAAAGTCAAAAAGTAAAGCCATTAACAAGTGTGGCTTGCATTTGTTTCCTCAGCCGCGTCACGCGAGCACATTCGTTGAACCGCCACACTTCTCATTTACATAAATACTTTTCAAATTGATGTTTCAACTAACATTTTAGTGTTTTGTTAAATATTACTTTATTCATGTCAACACGATGGTAAATGAAACTTAGATTGTGGAATTTTCTTAATGGAAGTATTCTAGATTGACTTGTAACTAATTGATTATTATTTGCGGTAAACTATAAAAAATATATTAGGAGCATAAAATTAATAGGGTGTAAGAATGAGCGGTCTTATCGCTAAAAATGATTTTTTACAGAAAACCTTTGGATGGATTTGACAGAGAAGAAGAAACGATACGCAGGTGGTTATGATGTACTATTTACTTATACTTAATACATAAGTAATAAAGTACATGATTATTACACAAACAATATACATATGGAAGCAGAGAAATAATAATAATAATAGAAGTACTCAATGGCGTTCAAAACGAGACATCTTCCTTGACATTTTCATCATTACGTCCATAAAGTTTTCGTAGGTATTCTCAAAAATTATGAATGATTTTTTGGGAATTCACTGAGCGAATACGATTATATCGCTTTGAAAAATAAAGTTAAATCTTGTGTGATGAGCAAGGAGCATATTTCTTAAATAAAGCATGTTTCATAATTAACTCTGACATGCTACTCAGCTCATTAGCTTATGTTACATTGACTTCAAAAAGCTACACTAAATAATTTAGACCTAATACGAGACAAGATCACAATATCCAACAAAGAAAATATCAAAATAAAAGACTTGGAAAGCCCTAACAAAATAGAAATTTTATTAAATTATCCGTTTTTAAAAAGATCATGAATTTTATTTGGGAAAAATTCATATCAGGCACTTCATAAATAATAAGTCACTTGACTCTGTAAAGTGGCTGAATTTCAGAGCTTCGGTGACAAAGAGAGGAGGGGACAGGGGGTACAGAGGGTATGACGAGGGAGGGTGAGGGAGTAATTACACTAATGAATATTAACAGGATACTGTAGTGGTGTACTGAATCTAATGAAATAAGATAAAAAAAGTGATCTTTTCCATTATAAAAACGGCAATGGCACTTTCGTAAATTAATTTTTGCTTGTCAAGAAAATCTCTAAACTACGTCTTGCGTAGAAAATGTTAGAACTCATTCGGCTAAATGTTGGCCTCAATGTTTATGTAACATTGTGAAGTATTTTTAACCGCTTAACGAAATGGTTATGGCATTATTCCCTGTAGAGTTTTATCGTGGTTTTGTGAAGGGGAGATAAAAATAGACTAAAAGGATATTCATAAATATAAACAACTTTGTAGTTCTTTTGAAAGTAACATTAGATATCCCACTCTCAGTTTCCTTGATTGCTAAGCATTTAGTGAATAGGTTCTTAATAAACCAGTACGCCTCAACATCAACGATTGCATCACTGCTTACCATTAGGTGGGATTTAAAATAAAATAAAAAAAATATCACAATTATTTTTTTACTATTCTGGATGGATGAGTGATGATGGTGATGGAGCAACCCTTAGTGTCTGTAAACAGGTTAATTCCTAGTATGGAACTGGATTTTTCTTCATTATTGCCCGTAAAGTCTCGATCACTCACGAGGTAGTATTTAAGTTAACTTGTATTTTGTTTTTTAAAATATAGATTATTGTTATTATTTCAGAAACTGAACCAAAAATCATCATCTTAGTTTTTCTTAAAGCATTTCATTAAAAAAACTCACGGATTTACGCAAACCGACCTAACTGACTTGTGAAAAACTGCGTTCTGTGAATTACCTAAAACTGATGAAAATTACTTGCAGCAGAACACAGAAGCCAGTATTAATTTTCATAAAACATGGCTGTTCACACAATGGTGTGAAATGGCCACTAATCACACTCTAGTACCACTGTCAACCGTTTATTGTAATAATTATTTCTGCTATTATGTTTGATGGTTTAATTTAATTTAGTTACTATTTTAGGAGAATTTGTACTGTTTTATGTTAATTATGAGTAACGAGAGTCGTCATTTGATTATGTTAATGAATGTTTTAGAAATTGTATGTTGTTTAACATTGTGATATTATTATGTGTTTGAAATTACATAATTTGATATTGTAAACTTACTTACGAAAAGAGATGTTTCAGATTGTTTTAACAGAAATTACTTAGAAAAGATATAAACTATATAATTACTTACTATGTTATAGTAGTAGTAGTAGTGACAAGAAATATGTAACCGAGATTCATGTAATACATAACATGATTGAAAAGAGTCCCCATCGAGTTTCTTGCACATTTGTCAACATAGAGATCTACGCTTTGGAATGTGCAATTATCATCATATTTCTGACTGTCTTCTTGACATTTCAAAAGTACCAGGTTATGGTTTATTAGAATGAATATGCTAAATCTTTACACTAAAGATCATAGCTACGCCATTTTTAATCGAGCTTTAATATAATTCCCCTCAAAGCCTTTTCCAAGAAAGTTATAAGTCCCACCATTCACAGATGACCTTTACGACAAACCATATATCACTGTACTCCAAAAAATAACATCAAGTTTCAATCTTTGAACCCTAAAAGTAAATAAAAGTAATAAAACGTGCTACAAAGTGCGGGACCGCGGGACGTTAGGGTTTTATTGTCGATACGCGGGCCCCTAACCATGCGCGTCACGTCGCCGCCGATACCCTTTATATGACGCGTTACGACTCACTTTTATACGATAGTTTAGAAAACGGTTAATTGCTGAAACGATACGGTTTTTTTGTGACATTTTTGTAGCTAGGATTTTTTTTATTTGGGGGAGCTTAAGGGCCATCTTTTTATATTTTACGTGTTTTTGTGGAATGGTCCTATCATTTTGTAATTTGTGATGGTTATTGTCGTATTTGCAAAACTGTTTTTGATGAATAAAGATAGCTATTTATAAACTAACCAAATCTGAATGATTCTCCTGCGATTTGACCATTACATGTTTACTGTATGGAATTTCAACGAGACTTTGACCTCTGAGTTTATTTCGGTGTTTTTTTCTCAGCATAGTAGCAAGGAAACATTGCCTTTATCTAGATTAAATTGTTAAATCTTACTTTCAAAACAAATATCATTCATATAATTTTGGAACGTTTCATATTCCCTATTTGAGTAAGTATGTTTGTTTTACAGCTAACTTATCTATCTATCCTATCTTCGATAACAACAATCTTGTGATAATTGCACGAGATCGTTATTTACTCGTAAAGTTACTCAAAGTTATGAAAAATATACGGAAAGAACCAAAAATAAATAAAGAGCAGACGTAATGTAGGATGGAAATATCCTTATTAAATCACGTTCCAATTATAAAAAAGCAATTTCCAATTCCCCCATAAGACCCAAGTCAACATTTTCCCTACAACAACAGCAGCGTCACCGAAGAAAAATATGTATTTTGAAATATCAGCATCAATTTCTTAGCGCATATATTATAAGAGGGCTCTCAAAGGTTGCCATGGCGAAGATTATTGCATCCGCCAGCTCGAGTCAAAGAGATTCTACTTTATATGGAGACTTATAACGTCTTCATATAAAGTCTTAGTTCCTGCGAGTTCTTTGAGAGACGTTAGAAAGATGGAAACTGTTTGAGAGAACTTGTATTTGTTTAAGCCGGATGTTGTGGTGACTTTTAACAAAGGTGGGGAATCAGGATTGTTAAGGAACGGGAAAATTACAACATCCAAGATACAATCTTTCGATTAATTTTCGAATTAGACTTTCACTAATAACCAGAAGCTCAATTTATGTTTTATTTTTTTTTTACCAAATTTATTATAAAATGACATTCGTAAATCGATTAGAATAGATTTTGTCAAATTTTTGGTATTGATGGTCGCTGAGATTATATTGCGACTTGACTGTGACTGATTTTTAATTGTGTCTATTATCCTACATTCCCACTTGCTTCACGTGCCCTGTTACCTGTTCACGCAGGTATCTAATGACAGTGGCATTGCCGTGGCCAAATTATGGGGCAGGCAGGGAATTAAATATGAAAAATACCGGCCAAGAGCGTGTCGGGCTACGCTCAGTGTAGGGTTCCGTAGTTTCCCGTCCATTACAATAAGTGTCCCCACTTAAGAGTTAATGAACGACAGACAACTAGCAAGAACAAATCCACCAATGCCAACGAGAGACCAAACGAACAATTGGACAATATAGCTCATACCCGTCCCGACTCCATCAGCTCAGGGAAAATCTTAACAGCGCGAAGTAACAATCTTTTAAACCATGCTCGATGTTGACGATAAGCGAGTAAAAAAGTACCTTCTTAAGTATTTACAAGAAAAACTAGCTCAGTTATTTGAAGCATCCTAAGCATCGTAATAGTAAACAGATCAATTCCTAGAGTTAGACTCTAAGATTATTCTCGTAAATTATTCATAGTAATCAATAGTAACAGCAGACATTAATATGTATTGTAATGTTTGCATTAATTGTTTGCGACGCAATGTATGAGAATATATTGTATTAATTAATCAGTTTATAACTAAACAAAGTGATATAATATTTAGCAGCAACTTATTACAGTTATTATTTCGTTTTATAAAATTTAATAAACTGGTGCGCCTGACCATCATTGATTGCATCACCGCTTACCATCAGGTGGGATCGCAGTCAAGCACTGGTTTATACCAATTAAAAAAAAAAAAAAAAAAATTATTTATAAAATTATAAAATTGTTTTTAATATACTTTTAAATTACAGGAAACTAAACTTGTATTCACAATAATTGTATGAACATATTTTAGACTGTCTTTTACCCGCGGCTTCACCCACGTACATGAAATATAGCCTATGTCACACAGGAATAAAGCAGCTTTTTATCAGTGAAAAAAATAAATTCAGCAATCGGACCAGTACTTTTAAAGATTACACCCTCCAAAAAAAATAATATTATCTCTTTATAATATTAGTGTAGATAAAAGAATTATATTTATTTTAATTCTTTTATCTACATTAATATTATAAAGAGATAATACATTTTACGCACTGTGTGATTAATTAAATCACGCAATGCGTAAAATACACTGGATAACTGAACACCATTCCTACTCGACTTCTGAAGCGTGTTTTCATGAATGTGAAAGATCGCTATAAAGAGTGCCCGATAATGCCAGAGAGTGCCAGAGAGTGCTGGAGCCACGAATAATGACATTTGGATAATGTTATTTTCAAAAAGTAATTTAATGATGCTTTTAGTTTTTGATTTTGTAATTTAGCGCGTATATATAAATATAATAATATTCCACAATTATCATACTCCGCCGTCTAGTCCCAAGTTAAGGAGAGGTTGTGTTATGGTTACTAGCAAACTGATAAACATACTTATATATTTCTAAATACATACATATTGTAGATAAAATACAACCATACTAAGAAAAGATTTTATCACGCTAATCACATAAACGTTTGTCCGGGGTGAGAATCGAATCCACGACTTCCGGAATAGTAGTCAAGGCCACTAACCACTAGACCAAAAGGCCTGTCAAATAAATATTTATTAATTATCTTTTTATGTATTTACTAAAGTGAGCTTTTCTGAAACAAGTTGTATATAAGTACTTGTTATATTAGTTAGCACATTTTCTAGTAGTGATAATATATATATTAATAATTTAAATTAGTGCTTGATCCCACGTGATGGTAAGTAGTGATGTAATCGTTGATGGTAAATCGCACTAGTTTATTAAGAGCCTATTCACTCGTATCATATTTTATCTCACTAGAGAAGCTCGAGGGCTCTCAATATTTATACTGCCAGTTAAAACGTACTTCGTTTTAGCTTCAATTTTAACTAGTGAAAAATTATTATGAGAAATAAAATTGTTATGACTTTTATATTGCCATTCAAGAAATTACCGATTTGTAATTTTAATTACTCTTAATTGTATTCCTGTTATTTAAATAAATATTCTTTTACTCGAGAAAACTTACATTTTAGAATTCAAGAAAAAATCTAAAGTATATATATTCTTAGATATATTCTTTATTGTACACCAATAACACAAATTATATTAGGAACTTAACATTAAAAGGGTGTCACACTGGGCGGTCTTATCACTAAAAGTGATTTTTTACAGACAACCTTTGGATGGATTTAACAGACAAGGAGAAAAAAGATACGCCAGTAGTTTGCGGTTTACTATTTACATATATATATAATACATAAACTAATAAATTGCATATAATAAAAACTATATATATGCCTTACTGACACGGGCAAAGCATTCCACAGCCGCACTGCTTGAACTGCAAACGGCTTGTCATAAAAATTGGTGGAGTGGCTTGGCATCTCTAGCCTAAAGTTTTCCGATGACCTAAGATATCTAGTGTGTGTGTCATGAAGGAACTTGAAGCGTTCTTTAAGATAAGCGAAGGTTAATAAAGGGGGCCAAACATTTATTTAATTCTCATTCAGTTGATAAATTACACAACCAGTGCTGGCTACGATTATATTATCTTATAAAAAGCATACTTTATATGTTACCGAAGCGAATCCATGGGAAAAATAGTATTTAAATAAATTAATCCGTTTGTGCCAAGATGTACCCACTTCGTAACCGGTACTACACTTCCGAGAAACCAATATCATAGTTATATGTAATAATCATACACTGACGAGGACGTAATAAGTTTTGATATCAAGCTAACATAGTAACTTAATGCCTACGAGTGACTCCATAGCAACGAGCTACGCCGTAGCCTTGAAGCACGTAGCACGAAGCTACGCTTCGCTGTAGCTTCGTAGTACGTAGCACAGAGCTACGCTGTAGCCTCGTAGCGCGTACCACCGAGTTTCCTCGTAAACGTCAAGTATAATTTGATCGTCGTACGTCGTTATTAAAGGGTAATGTTGTTTACTTAACATTGATTATTTACTTTGGAAACTGAAACAAAGTAAGTTAGCTAAGTTAAATATAAGTTGTACCTTCATACGAATGTACTTGAGTTAAGTGGTAAAAGATTGGAACATAAGGCCAACTCTCGTATTCATATTATATATGAGTATTTCTTAAAAGTTCAAATTCAAGTCGACATAATAATTTCTGCGATAATCAAATCACAGATCATGTCAGAGATTTTTCTGACAATTTGCAATGGCGAGCGTTTTTTTTTTGTTACTGCTAGGGTCGCACTTAATAATAGGGGATCGTCCTATTATTATATCTTAGATGTTGTGCACAGCCTAGAATTTCTGTACTTACACAATTGAGCCACTACGGTTCACCTCACGGATCCTTCACACATGCTAGTTCTGTAACACACCTCGGTACGGAGACGAGGTGGGTTGGAGAACTAACTTTGCTGTTAAGGTTTAAGGAATCTTGTCAACTTTTTATAATGTGACTTATGTACCCATACATTGGGTAATGTGAAATAAATTTCGTAATTGCACGCAAGTATCTGGTTTCATTTTTAATTCTCCCTGACCTTATAATATTCCTTTATAAATTTTGCTGCAGTACGGTTAGGGATCTCCCTCAGAGCCCAGGCCAACCAGAGCCGGGATACAATATGTAGCTAGATATAAATATATATCCACATAGTTCATACTCCATATTTCTAACACGCGCTTGCCTTGAAGTAACCTATTTACTCTTGACTGAATGATTGTAGCCATCAAGAAACAAACTCCAGGCTGGGACTCCACTCCTTAGCATAAAATTACGAGAATTTCGACTTTGTTGAAGTTTGTTTTAGATTCTCAATTTAACGTTTAGTAGAAACAACTACTTACTTTATCGTTTAGACAAAGTTTAGAAACTTTATCCAAGAAGCTACGAAACCTGATCACTACTAATTAAACATTAAAGTGTTTAAGAGAAAATTGACTTATCAAGCAATATATTACAATTAACATCAGTTTTAACTGTAATAATAATATTATTTCACAACTTTCACACAACGTCGTCTAGTTCCAATCTAAGCAGAGCTTGTGCTGTGAATACTAGAAAACTGATAAACTTAATTATGTTAGGAGGCTACTTCAACATTACTGACTTTGTTTACACAAATCACTTTTTATTTCCCTGACTTGTTCGTTACACGTTTGACCACTGACTGCCTGCTACAGCCACGTGTATAGCACAAGAAAGCAATATAGTGGAGACCGAATATAGCGCCACCTCGGCAGGAAGAGTTAACTGTTTATTCAAGTCAGTGCATGTATAAAAACAACCGGAAGAATCTTTACAAAAATATAAAAATCTGAAACATTTGATTTAGTGTCACATGAAATTTAGGAATTATTTAATGCCCGACTTTAAGGGCGGAATTCACCAATAAAACCAATCGCGTTTTAACGTTTGGCTCGCATAATCGCGTTTAGCCGCTGTCACTAGTGTCACTTGTTTGTATTTTTCTTTGGTTGTATTTTTACAAGTGACACTAGTGACAGCGGCTAAACGCGATTATGCGAGCCAAACGTTAAAACGCGATTAGTTTTATTAGTGAATTCCGCCCTTAATGAGAAATAAAAAAATAACTAGATTGTAAATATACCAAAAATAACGCCCTATTAATAAAAGACGACGAGTCATTTGTAACCTTAAAATAACAACTGTCAAACACTGCAACAAGTGACAGATCTATTCAAAACCCTATTCAAACAATTATATTCCAACATTCGGCCATCCACATAACATACACAAGCATAGTATAGCATAAGCATAATCAGCCTTTGAATTTTTTCACTGCTGGGACTCAGGCCTCCTCTCTCTAGGAGAGGGACATACCTCTAAACCCAGTTCTGGAAACCTCGACTACAAACATTAATGCAGTCTTCGTGTCATCATCACTTCCTAAAACTCTCAAGCAGTCAGCCATATAACCCGCACCCAGATTTATGCTATGCTATATATTTCTAAATACATACATATTACAGATAAATTACACCCAGACACAGAACAAATGATCATGCTCATCACACAGACATTTATCTTGGGTAGGAATCGAACCCACGATCTCCGGCATAGCTTTCAGGGCCACTAACCACTAGAACAACAGGCCAGTCAAACTAAAACTGAACCCAGGAACTACAATACTCGTAATTCCTTCCCTCGTCCTCCACCATCTCGTGTAAATCACAGCAAGTATTGACGACGCAAGGCCACCGGTGCGTCTCGCACAATAGCGGTCGCAGCAGAAGGCCGTAAATCTACAAAATGGCCGCCGCAAGGATGGCCGCACTCCACTCACGGCCACTTGGTGCCTCAACTTCACGGTATTGTAAATTAAATCAGACGGGGAAGTATTGATTTTGGAGTGCCTTGTGATCTGAGACGATGAATATTGAATTTTATTTCTAAAATATCCGCTTCATCTTTCACAACCGGTCAATGTGTTGCTATTTTAATAGTACGGTAGTCACTCAATAGCATAATTCTTTCTTTTTTTTTAGGCAACGTTACCCTCTACTAAGCACCACACTAGGAATTACTCCTGCATCATGGGTGCGTTCACAAACATGTAAACCTACACACACAATACACCCAGACCCAGAACACAGATCTGTAGGCCATACAAGTACTTGTTTCGTTCGGGAATTGAACCCGCGACTCGTAGCGCAGCAGCCAATTGCTCAACTACTGCGCCAACTGTGTCGTCAATAATAATTATGATACAACTTTAGAGGTACACGGCACAGGAAGTAAAGTCCTGCAAACCTCCATTAAATTAATAGCCCGATAGTTGATTTCGCGCTCTAGTATATGTTCTATTCGTGTGGAGAACTCTGATGCAGGATTTTGTATTTTAAGTTCTTTTATGGCGTTATATGTCCCTACACAACCACTAACTTTTTCTGATTTTGACATTCACGTTCTTTATATGCATATTTTGACATTCACATTCTTTATATGCATATTTTGACATTCGAGTTCTTTATATGCATATTTTGACATTCACATTCTTTATATGCGTATTTTGACATTCACGTTCTTTATATGCATATTTTGACATTCACATTCTTTATATGCATATTTTGACATTCACATTCTTTATATGCGTATTTTGACATTCACGTTCTTTATATGCATATTTTGACATTCACATTCTTTATATGCGTATTTTGACATTCACGTTCTTTATATGCATATTTTGACATTCACATTCTTTATATGCATATTTTGACATTCACGTTCTTTATATGCATATTTTGACATTCACGTTCTTTATATGCATATTTTGACATTCACGTTCTTTATATGCATATTTTGACATTCACATTCTTTATATGCGTATTTTGACATTCACGTTCTTTATATGCATATTTTGACATTCACGTTCTTTATATGCATATTTTGACATTCGCATTCTTTATATGCATATTTTTATACCATGTATAGGCTTGCGTTTGACCACTATCTCATCTGACGATAAGCGATGATGTGGTCGACGATGGAGCATGCTTGCCTAAAAGTAACCTATTCACTCTTGACTAAAAAAGCTCTAGTTTATATATTATATTATATCTTTTAAATAACGTTCCATGTAATGTGGTGATATAATGTTGAGATCTTTATTGTTGAAAACATTTCTTTACTTTGTAAAAAACTATATAATATAGCATGATTAGCCTTTTAATGTACCCACTGCTGGAACTCAGGCCTCCTCTCTAGGAAAGGGAATGGGCCGCAATCCACCACGTGGACCCAGTGCGGGTTGGTAAATGTCGCATGTCTTCAAATTTTTGGTTCGAGGACATGCCGGTTTCCTCACGATGTTTTCCTTAACAGTTTTGAGAGCAGTGATGATGAAATAAATTACATAAAGTAATGCGCTTGACTGGGTTTGAACCTGCGACCTACAACTCTTAAGATGGGGCCGTTACCACTCGGTCAACACTGTTCATCAAAAACCTATAACGACACTTTTATTCTTTCAACTTCAAGAAAGTTAAGTCAGACACCTTTTTACTTACATGAACCTTAGAGAATTCGACACCCACTTTTATTTCGCAGACTTTTTCATGATCTTAAGCTGACTGCTTAAGATCATAAACAATATACACAAACATATAAACTAAAATATTGTTCGAACAACAGTTGAGTTAATAAATTGCGATAGTGCACGAGTAATGAAAACTCTCTCCTTCCTCACGGCATTAAGTTACGACTTCAGACTTGAAACTTAGCGGGAATGGCTGATACTGTTTGTACACAACGATGCTGAAGCACTGAAATATTGAAGATGGATTTCTTGTCTTAGTGTCAGTTTTCCGAGAAGTTGTTGGTATTCTTTTTCATTTTCATGTTGATCAGAAGTTTGCTACGTGAACGGTGTTGTTAGTGGCTGCGGATCAGGCTTTGAGAGAGCACATTGTATTCTGCGGGTAGTTTAAGAAGTCGGCTTGAGGCGAGATAACATTTAAAGAGTAATGTTGTTTGTGAAATACTATGTATGGATTGTTTGAATGATGATGTTGCTAGAATGGAGAAGACTGGTGACATGACGACTAATAAAAATATTTAAAAGAAGGCATATTATATGCCAGAGACTTTGATGAGCCTGTTTACCTGCATTTCTTTTCGTTTTGCTGAGTAACTACCCACTTGAATATTATATTACAAATAAATAGTAGACACTTCACGTGACCCAAGGGCTGGCTTTTACCTCG
The DNA here is from genome assembly GCA_949316375.1 of Mythimna vitellina. Lineage (NCBI taxonomy): Eukaryota > Metazoa > Arthropoda > Insecta > Lepidoptera > Noctuidae > Mythimna > Mythimna vitellina. The sequence goes on from OX438698.1 coordinate 24,195,602, forward strand.
GTCAGAGATTATGCATTGCCATACAACGTGGCAATGCCGCCAGCCTTTTGGGTACACTTCCAGTCGACAGCGATGCGGAGGAGTTTTTTGACGCCATATTTTAGCTAGTAGTTTTTGATTTAAGTGTATATATAGTTTTAATTAGTTAAGTGTTTTATGTATTCATTTTTAAAGCTAAAAACCAGAGACTTTCATTTAGATATGCAAAAATCTACTAGAATAAATAATTTGAATACAATTATTTAATTTCTTGTTTATTGTTCATTTTAATTTAAAAATACATTTTTACACATTTCTTAAAAAAACAATTAAAAATAAAACAATTATTTTATTATTATTACTATACCATACTGTTTGTATCTTGTTCTAAAAATAAAACCATCACATAATAAAGCCGATGATGTTAAACCCGGATAAGCTCGCGTAATTATTCACGCCAGAGGGCGCTGTGCTGGCAACCGATCATTTCTCATGGACCCCCGTCTCTGGTAGAACATGTTACGGAATTTTAGGTAGGAACCTACTTTTCACGAGTTCTTATGATTGATGTTTTATGGCATCCAGTATTGAATATTAATATTATTATCGTGTTAGCGGCTATGATTGGTAAATTGTAGTTGCAGCTACCAGTTGTGTCACTTGCGATCTGTGTTTAGTTGGTGAACCACGCGCGCCTCAAAGGCGTAAAACCATAGGGGCCCAAAAGGGTCAAAGCCTACTGGGGCTATGGGTTCGCTTCTGAAAGGAAAGCCTGGGGCCGTGGAATGCAAGGCAACGAAAGAACATTGGAGTGAGTTTTAGTCGGTAAAGGACTGACACGTTCTCTCGCTCCACCCGAGGGCGGGAGAAGTCATCGGATGATTTCCCACCTAAAAAAAAAGTATAGCTGAAAATTGCATTATTCAAGCTCCGCTTTTAATTTTTTTTAATTATTGTGCATTAACGGAGCAACTAGCTCAATGCTTTATTCCATTAATTACGTATTTAACCAATTTAGTGAACACGTACGTTACAATAGATTTTTAATCACAATAATAAAATTGATTTACCGGTATTACGGGGCAATTCCCGTAATTTTAAGGGACGTTCGCATTCGCAAACTCTCAAAATCACGTGTGACTTTTTAATATTTTAATAAGTTTTTGACATTGATCGAGTCTGGGATGATATTACGACTTAAATTTCAATATACTTAGCTTTCTGTTTGTTTAGTTTTAGCAACGATATCAAGCTTAATATTTTCTACTGGACGGTTCCACTTATATCTGCATGGTTCTTCATTGATTCAAAATATTTTTTTCTCCGACACTCGAATGTTTTCTCAAGTCGTACCGCGTCACGTTTCTCTATAATGACAGTCTGTCAGAGCGGGTTGACACCTTCTATTTGGGGCACGCGTTAATTTTTCCCAGCAGTAGCTTATGTGATACACGTGTACAAACAATACGAGGGCACGTGCCGTATTAATTATTTATATTGAGTTGAATATTAGAAGATTTCCTATTTTCTTTTGCAAATAAGAAAAATTCAGATTATTATCCTTCATAGTAATGTCACCACATAAGAAAACATGGTTTACAGGTTAAGAAGTGTTTATTTCATAATTTATTAATTTATAAGAATCAATTTGGGAATCAAGTTCTGTGATCAAAAAATGGTAAGTCATTGGAGTTATACTCAGGTATTAATTAATTAATTTATGCTTTTTGACTGTCGTAATTACTTGTATGTTAAAACATTTATTAATATATAAACAAATAGCTTCTGCCAGCGGTTTTGCCTACGTGGTTGTGGAATATATATGTATGCCTATGTTATTCACTTAATGAAATCACCCACTGGGAAAGAATTTGAAAAATCGGTCCAGTAGATTTGAGTTAATTGATTACAAACAAAAACTGCAAATCTTTTCACTTTATACTAATAGTGTAATACGACAGTTACATTACTAAATTTGTAATTACACTCATCGTTCGTCAATTTGTGTTGACAAAAACACTTTCCATCCCACATTTCAACTTCCAACAAAAATTCCATCACGACCGACCCTCTACAAATGCACAAACCTTCACTCTTACCCCATAAAACCCGCCATATTTACAGGCCATTTAAATGGGACCCGTAAACAAAACACCGCTTTAATCAACACCTCGGCTTATCCTGGGCATTCGGGCAGTGGTCATAAACAACGGCTATCTTTATGGCCAATAAACAGCTAAATAGTTTTATATCGATTGTGTGACGTCATTTGTCTCGCGTCCCGCCGCCTGCTAACAGATTAATGGCCCTGTTGTTTTTCTTTTTTTTTTCGGGGATAGGGACAGAGATAGGGCTGGCTTTAATTGAGTGTTTGGACAATAATTTTTGGCCATAACATTATCGGCTTCAAATTGTTTTACCGTGGAAGATAATGAAGTTTCTTGCCGGTTTTTCTCAATAGGAAACGACCACTCAGAATCGTGCACTAGTTTTTGACGTTTTTTCGGATCCATGTAAGCCGATGTGAAATAAAAATATTTTGAATTGAATTTTAAATTTGACAGATCTTACATGTAAAGATAATGAATTAGCAATTAAATGTCATGACATTTTTGACTGTATTCTGCGCATTAATCTAATTCTGATCTTTATAGGACATTTATTACAGTAAGTATAATTCATTTAATAAAGATAAAGTTATTTGGTCACTAAGTGGTTAAATATGCAGAAAGAGATCAAGCAAGATTGAATTTGAGTACACAGACAAGCCCGAACAGAGCTCTCTGAAGCAGAAGTACAAGGGACCCGACCCTCCACCCAACTAACTGAAAAAAGATTTTAAGGTAATTTACGATAACTAAAAATGGTAAGACACTAAAAGTTTCCAACATTCAACCTCCATGTAGTAGGCTCGCGGCGATTTTCTGAAAAGGAAACCTGTGATTTTAGAACGTAAAGGGCAACTGAAGGACACTAGTGTGGTTTTAGTCAGCAAAAGTCTGACACGCTCCCCCCCCCCGCACCACCCAGTGCGTGAGAAGTCATTGAATTATTTCCCACCATAAAAAAAAAACATGTAGTAGGTACACACACAATGATCCACTTCCTTGATTTAAAAATAATTCGACAATAAAATCCTCCAAAGCCTCTTCAGTTTCTCTTCCTCCTTCATAATAAAAATCAGTTTGAAAGCCATCAGCCCGCACTCAAGGCTCCCATCAACTACTCGAGTGTCAAATCGTATCAGCTCAATGGAACAGCGCTTAAGACCAAAATAAATCGCCCTCTGTTTTTAGCGTAACATTTGAGTGTAACTTAATTTTGAAGCCATTATTGCCGATGGGGTAGCACTTACCCGAAGCGATAAGCACGCAAGTTTTTGTGTAAATAGCTGCGATTGAGCGGGGAGGGAAAAGTATGTAGTGCTAATATGTATTATTGTTTGCATAAAACACTGCATTGTGGTAATGTGTACGTAGCATATGTGAGTAAAAATAGGCTATAATACTGTCGTTTCAGCGCACACGCGGCACAGGGGCGTTCTATTCGTCAGTCTAGCAGTAATCTTCGAAGCGAGTAGACGTGTCGGAGGTGTGGGTGTTGTGTTAGCGAAGTCGATATTCTGGTATAGCAATGCGTGCTTACTGTAAGAAGTGACTGTTGAGATGTGTGGAAGAAAGCAACATGCCACACCGATCCCTTTTTTAGGGTTCCGTACCTCAAAAGGTAAAAACGGAACCCTTATAGGATCACTTTGTTGACAATCTGTCTGTCTGTCAAGAGCCTTTATCTCGGGAACGCGTAGAGGTATCGAGTTAAAATTAAAATCATATTATTAGATCTGCGGCCCCTTGAAGCTTTGAAAAAATCAGACTTCTGAATTAACGAAAAAAAAGATACGGTCGTTTATGTCACAAAAGACGTTTATTTCTCAAGAGAATCCAAATTCATAGGGTAGGTACTTCCCGTTGACCTTGTATCTTGAAATTTGACATGAAGCAAGGTGTCATAGCACAAGTATAGAAAAAAATCTGAAAACTAAATTACAAATATACAGTATACTTCACTATCACAAAAAAAATCTTCTTTGGAATTTGGAAAAATCTTCGTAACTCAATTCGGGAATTGAACTACTATCAACATATTAGGTAAGTTTTACGGAACCTTCAGTACGCGAGTCTGACTCGCACTTATCCGGTTTATTTTTAGTAGAGAATTAGCAAATGACTCCTCTCGCTCCGGTCGGAGAGTGAGTGTCAGACTTTTATTGACTGAATCCCATCGCGTTCCTTGAGTTGCCTTTTACGTTCCAGTACCGCGATAACTGTTTCGAACAATCCTGCAGCCTTGGATCCTAGCCTTGAATCAGGGTTGGGGTAACACGATGATGCGATAACGATGCTATTATAATGCTGTGTACGTACTGTAAACCACACATTATATAGCTATTGATTTTAAAATTCACTTCAATTATAATTCTGCATGCAAGTAGACAGGCATTATACGGGAACCCGATGTATACGATATGCACAGGTGAGGTCGTCGAGGCGACACTCGAGTTAGGTCTATGTCCAGTAGTGGACGTCTTTGATTTTGTTGGGAAAAACGCAAACAATGACGCAAAATTAGCAGATTTGCAATTATTTATAGTCTTCATTTTATTTTCCAGGACTATTCCAGAAAAGGAATCTTACGCTTTAATAACTACAAGATATACAAGAAAAATAGTAGATAGGTGTTTCATCATTTAATCATAATAAACTACTACATTCTTAAACTGATGGACCGAAGCATAAAGTCCCTAGGCCCAAATCGGCTACTTTTTCCTCAAGTCATACTTTGACACTGGCACTCACGAGAGTGATCCCCCGAGTGTCGCAAGAAACTGGCAATCGATCCACTTTTATGATCCAGTCAGACCCACTATTTTATGACGAAGCAAGTAACAAAGTAGTTCACTCAAAGTGACTTTGCTTGCAAACGTGATGTTAGGTGATTTTTGTTAGACAGTGTATTTCGTGGCAAATAATAACAATCACTCGGGTTGAACTCAAGAGTACACAACAGTTACTGAGGTCTATTCCTGGATGAGTGACCATCCATTATGTGACAAGATAAAAATTATATTACGCCGTTTGTAGGTTGATATTTGTAGAGAGTAGTTTCTGGAGAAAACTCGGAAACCAATCTGGCTAATGGATACTGTGTTACCCAGTTTCTGTATTGTGGAGCTCAGATAGTAGATAGTCGCTCTATGTAAAATACAGCTATTCAGATGCCCTAAGGATGGAGCTATACAGTATACATCCTGTATAGCTCCATCCCTCTTTGTCGCTCGCCTACTTGATATTTTCCACGTCATATTGAGGCCCCAAATTCAAAGCAAAGCCCAACGTAATTTGGAAAAATACTCCAAAAATAGTAAATAAGAAAACCACGAAGTAGTAATTAAATCATTTGTGGCCGAAGTTAGCCAGGTCAGATATTAAGAAAGCGTGGCCATCAATCATGAGCATGTTCTTACTGGCTTGTAATTAGCAGCGAGTTACACCCCCAGTTACAGTGATGACGCAGCGGTACGGTGACCATGGCTTTAGAGGGACAACCCACAGTTAGTGAAACTGAATTTGGGATATGGGTAGACTGAATAGATTTGCGTCATATTTATTTATTTATTTAAAATATATGCACTAGAAAATAACACTGTACAAAAGCAGGCATTTCTTACCAGTCAATCTTAGGGTGGTGCACAAATATGACATGGCAACAACAACAGAAAAGAAATAATAATAATAAATACATACGAGTACATATAAATAAGCAATCAAAAAAATACAAAACCAGCCTATCAATGCTGTGATGATTCTACTTCTTTGCTTTTAATTTTCACTAACAAAATTGGTAGGTAATGTGGAAACTGAAGGTTGGATAGTGGCCCAATAACCTGGTGAAAGTCGCAGGAGTACAATGGATGTGAGACGAACAGGTCGTTGTGGTGATACTTAGGAAAGGCCTAGGTGTGACAGTGGACATCTTTTATCAGAAATGTTGATGAATAGTAGAGATAATAGAGTTGGTCAGTTTTTGAATACGGTTTGCTAAAGATACAGACAGGAAGAAAACGTGGCTTTAAAATTATGGGTTCTAGGTGTTTTAAAACTATTATACAGCTTGAACTCACGTCTTTTCCTGTAGAGGTAGGCAGAAACGATTGAGTACCACCTGTTGCTGAATATATTCTCTTTTTTGCTTCAATTATGATTAGACACATGGTCATCTGGTGTCCTATATAATTGGTGCATTGGTCATCATCATCATCACCATCATTTCAGCCAAAAGACCTCTCTGTCGGACATAGGTCACTCTCAAGTATTGTCACAACGAACGGCCCTGTGCTTCTCGCATCCATCGGGTTCCCGCAACTCTTATATAGTCATCGGTCCACATTGTGGGAGGCCTTCCAAGGGTACGTCTTCTGGTGCTTGTAGCAAGCTTATTTTGCTTTTCAGGTAGGTATAGTTATTTGATCACCACAAACGGATCAGTAACACTACCACCACTAATCCTGACGTATTTCAGAAGGTTTAATATCCTCTCGTCACGCACACTTTAAGTGCTAACGGGTACAATATTTTGTTGAGTGGACCGAATGAGTATTATAAATGGATGAAATATTGTTTCATGGCAGGTTTAGTGCTGAATATAAATACGAACAGTCACGCCCGTGTAGCGCTAATTGGAAGTTTCTGTTTTTTTTTTGTAATCGTAACATTTATTTTGATTAATGGAAAAGAAGTGACTTTTCTTTTGGTTCCTGCTAGGGGTACGGGATTATTTGAAAGAGTTACTGTGGCCCTGTAACGCACAGGGTAACTGAAGGAACAATGAAGGTTTTAGCCATCAAAGTACTGATATTCCCTCTCGCTCCACTCAGAGCGGGAAAATTATTCCCACTCAAAAAAAAAAAGTTTATTTTTATTCTCTAGCAAAATTTTAAGGTTTCTTATTGAAATATGTTGACTAAACTAAAGCAAGGAGTCGTTTCATAAAATTTCTGTTTATTTATCAAAAGTATCTTTATCCAAAACCGCAAATAGTAAGAATTTTAAAATCTGTTAAATATTAAATAATTTAGAAACCTTCTGTGACGTCAATGCCAATAAGTTACGAATGTACATAAGATACGAGTGAGATATTCACATCAGCTGCTTCATTTATTAACCAATTTCGATGCAGTTTTCAGAAAACAAATCTATAATTACAAGTGAATACCTAATTCAATAGCTCCTGTACATTTTATTTTCAGATGTTTTTTATATTTAAAATTTAACAGTTGCAAATAGAATTATAAAACCAACTAACAATAACATTGTACACAAACTTAAAATCCCTTTTTCCTAATAAAGACTCGCTTGGGTTAGTAAAGCTGGCAACCCCAGCTAATACACTTGTTGTGCTAATGCAATGAAATAGTCATTAGTCCGCGTCGACTCAACAACTTTTTGTTCGGCAACAGTTAATCGAACGGTGATTGCTTCTTGGCTTGTTTGCTCACAGCTCATTAAAATCCTATATTAATTATGTAGATAGATGGTAACTACGCTCTCATGTTTGCTTAGAGGATCTCGCTTGGATGTGAGTGTGGGAAACTTTTAAATTAAAAACTAGCGACCCTGGGGTTTTTGTTTTTTGGGTGGGAAAATCATCTAATAACATCGGGTCAGACTTTTACTGACTAAAAACCAACTCTTATTCCTTCTTTGCCATATTTCCAGGGCCCCGGGGATCTCTGTCGCATCACCCATGGCCCCAGTAGGCTTCGACCCTGCTGGGTCCCTGCGGTAGCGACCCTGGGGTGGGTCGCTACTTAATTTTGCGCAGGTATATCAAATATTTGAAATTCACGGTTTTGCTCTAGTACTGTGTGTACCTATTATACCTATTATAAATCTAAACCTTCCTAATGGAACAAAGAGCGAGGCTTATTGATGAAAACCGCACGAGTATCCGTTTAGTAGTTTTTAAGTTCATCACAGACAGACATGTAAACAGACAAGCGGGGTGGTTGACTTTGTTTTATAATTTTTTAGGATATTCATTTAGGCATTCCTTTTTATTAGTGCAAAAAACTTAAAATTTAAATTGTGATAAGATAGTGCCTAAATTTAATGAGTAAGTACTTATATAAGTACCTATTTGTTGAAGTTGTAATATTTTCTATTCTTATAATTTTAATAAATAATCTAATATCATCGCATCTCAAATGTACCGGAAGCTGATATCTAAAATATCCAATAAGCCATAACTCGATAGAGAGGCACTCACCGAAATCATTGAAAATAACGTTCCGGTCATCCGCTCCCCTCATATTTGGCCATTAAATAAATCTAATATTATATGGTAAACTAACTATCAGCGTTTCCTCGTGACCTTGCAATAAAAAACTTATATAATGAACAGGCCGTGGTACCAAATAAATGGGGTGTCGCAATAACAGGGGAAATATCCCGCCATCACGGATAATGTGGCCATAATTTGATGCGTTCGAGGGACAATGGCCACTTTGTGCTTTTTGTTCTTCGCCCATCACAGAGTTATTGACGAAGTTTCGATATTATAATTTTATTATTCCCACTTTATAGGCGTGTTTAGTATAAATTATTGTGACGGTAGTTCTGTATTGCTGTACTTAATAATTTGTTTGTTCTATTGGGAAAACATGGCAATAATTTTGTTGATAGGCTGGCCTGGCCAGCACCAGCTCCATAAATTATGGAAATTTATTATTTCTTGTCTAGAGATGAATAATATTTCAGACTAGCACGTTGCCCGTGGATTCGTTTGCGAGAATATTTTCATAAAATTTTAACACCCTTTAAATTGCATTTTGAGAGTAATTTTGAAAAACTAATAATGACAGTATTTATTATTCATTTAGTTCAGAATTTGTGTCAAGATTCAAGTTTGTCAACCCAAGAAATGAGAATCCTCTCTCCAACATTAAAACTCCCTAAATTGATCTATTTATGCTAACTTTGAAATATACTGGTACACGGAATGAGATTTTGCATACAAACAAAATTTTCCCTTTTCACCCTTTTAAAGGTTGAATTACAACGAAGAAAAATAAGGAAAAAACCTAAAAAAAAAGAAAAAAGGAAGCCTTGTGCAAAATTTCACGAATTCAGTAGTTTCAGCTGTGCGTTCACTCAGTTTCTCTTTTATATATATTTTACTTCATATTTCAAATATTTTTCTATAAGTATTATTTTATTCTTGTGTGTGAACTGTAAAACATAATAATTTTAGTAATTACTAACCTAGCAAAGATTAAAATAAAGTTTTTCGTATAAATACTTTTTAAGTTACACGTAATCTCCATTTCAAAATTACCTCTACAGGCGGTGAGTGTAAGCAATTTAAAACACGATTACTTTTTAGAGTGCGTGCTGAAAGCGAGCCCCCCTACACAGCGATTACGATAGTTTTACGAACAACTATTATTTAGCCATTACTCGTTGTAGCGACAACAGCTAACTCCACTTTTACTCCTACCCATAAATAAAGCTGGTAGCCCACCATAAATTAAGCACTCTATAGCATCGCTTCGCTTGCCCAAAATTATTTTAGTGTAGCTAACATCGACGCTCGCTCCCCACGTTATGGCGAATATTTAGTTAACAACGTTATTTACGCGCTGATTTATATTATTTGCGCGACATTAGTGTCCCTCTATACATTGTTGTTTATAGTTTTTTTGGATTTTTATCGTTCGCTTTCGATGGAAATCGAGCCTAATGTTATATTGGGCTGTGTAGTTGGATTTATTGTTTGAACCTAAAGTTATTGGTTCGGTGATCAATGTTTATTATTGTTTACGATTTTATTTACATGCGAGGCAAATATTAATCTGATAATATGAAACTTGAATGATATATACTTTTAAGTGGCATGGCTAAGCTTTTTTTAAGGTGGGAAATTATCCAATCACTTCTCCCGCTGGCAGACTGGGGCCCTCCCACTTGCAGACTTTTACTGACTAAAATCACACCTGTGTCCTTTAGCTGCCCTTTGCGTTCTAGGACTACGGGTTTTCTTTTCAGAAAATCCCCGCGATCCTTGCGGGCATCAGCCCTGCTGGGCCCCTACGATTTGCTGACACCTCTTTGAGGATAGCGTGGATCACTACGCGCTGTTGACGAATGGGCTTGGTCTGTTTGAATACCGGACGGCTGGACGGCGAGCTACCCATTGCTCGACGTCCGCAAGCGTCTACCGTGGCTGGCAGTCGGGGTTGGAATCTTGGCGGCTGGGGCGTGAGGACGTTGGTTCCCTCACGCGTATGGCTTGCTCCTTCACTAGCATTACTGCTTCGCAGAAGGAGGCGAACGCTAGCCATTCTTTCTCGCTTCGGACGATGGCCTGAACCAGGGCCTGGCGTGAGAGGTCACTGCCACCGATTGCCTCCAGGAGGGCATGACTAAGCTGAAACTTAGTTGTCGAGTTAATCAAACAATCTTAAAACAAATTTCAGATTTTACCAACGAACAATACGATGACCGTCGTCTATTGTCCTCTGACGTCCTCCAAATCTTTTAACATTCACTTTAGACTGTAAATAGAGACACACAGTAAATAACACGATAAGCTTTGTGTATTTACTTTAGGAAAATAAGTCATGTTTAAAGTGTCAAGTGGTCACAAGAGCGACGAAGACGAATAATAGACTATAAAATATATATGTATAGTATACATCTTTTAAAATAAATATTTATTTGAGTTGCAGTAAAGCCTTTTAAAAAAATAAAAAGTAAAGCGTCTGATATAAAAATCTTTCACATATCAATCAAATCATCTCGTATTCAATAAACCAAATAATAAAAATAATATCTATCTTGAAAGGATTTATCTCGAGTAAAAACTTGGTATAGCCGTCTTTGGCAACTTAAAAAATACATATAGAAATGTTCTTCGGAGGCCGTAACCTGTAAAAAAAGGTATATATTGTAAAGTTACAGGCTGTCTGTATAAATTCAAAGAAAAACACAGATCATTTCAAATATTAAAAAGCGGGAACTCGGCTTGGTGGTCCCTGAGCGAAAGGTGAGGAGAAGTTTGTTTCAAAGAGTTCTGCAGGGTTCCGTACGAAATATATTGTTGAGAAGAAAAGGATTTAAGGTATATAATAATTTGAAATTTACTATCTTTACATTAACAGATTACTTTTCTCAATTTACCGAGAGTTTGCTGGTTTATTTTAAATGGTGATAGTAATAGCAGCCACACCAGGTGATCTTTAAGATCAGCCCGCTGATAGGTGACCATCCATCACATACTGAAACTTATTCATGCCTCAGAAAGCACATCTAGCCGTTGGTCCTAGCTATTCTGTGTAGATCTATGACCGTGTTTACGGTTGTCATAAGCCAGAAAGGTTGACACCAATGGGCCGAGGGGTAAGTATTGTACCAGTTATTGAGTTGTGGAGGTCAGATAGGCACTCACTTGCTCTAGGGTGGAGCGAAAAGCTGTATCAGAATTTTATTGAATAAGCCCCTTTTGTGTGTGCAATGCGAATCCACAGCCCTAACTGGCATTGGTTCTGTTCTCGCCTTTCAGTTTTGCTGATATCTCTTTGAGTTCCGCGCAGAACTAACCGTCGACTCGAGCTTGGTTCTGACCGGACAGCTGGACCACGATCGACCATTGTTCTTCTTACGCAAGCCGGTACTGCATCTGGTTAGACAGGAACTCAATAAAGCAGAAAAAGCAGTCAGATTGAGTGGGAAATAGCAGATTGAGGCATTGGTTCTTATAGCTGACTTTTAATCGTGAGCTTTCAGTTTTAAGAGGTCCTTCAAACTCAACATAACATACTGTAAAGTCCCATCACCATACTTCCGTTGAAAAGGGAGGAGGATCCTCCCAACTAGACCGATATAGTGTCTAGCCCGGGCATCTGCGCGATAGTTGGTTTCAGGCTGTTTTGTTATTCTATGCGGTCGGAGAACTTTATTACAGCGATGCAGAATTTCGAATTCTAGTTCCAATCTTGCGTCACAAATTTTATGAAGTGGAAGAAAAGTGAACCTTCTAACCAACTGAGGCTAATAAACTAACATTTCCCTTCCGCCCAACAGATCCCCAACGAACATAAAAAAAATATCCCTCACGGGACACAGTAAGGCAGGTATTATGCAAAACTTGGAATTCCTCCCCGGGAGCTAATGTCCATAATCTTGGCAACTTTTAATAGGACAGACCCGAATTTGACGGCCGTTATTCAAGAAATATACTCAGGGGTGTCCCACCATCTGTGAAACTTTATTTCTTTCGAATTATGTCGAGTTGAGTGTTGGAGCCACCCTCGTGTGTCGGAGGTCAATGTTTTGGGATCTGTAGAAACTTATTTTTACATAAAATTACTTAATTTTACAAGATTCACTTTACAAGTCATAATAGGTTCCACGAATTCATAAGATACTTGTTTTATAATCAAATTAAATTTAGACTAAATCATTTATTGATATACAATAACAACAAAATTAATTAACGATTTCATGTGATGTTTATATTTCATTAAATTAATACAACAATTTTTAAATTAGCTCATCAATACAACGCTTTAGATTTTTTTTTTTGTTTCAAATAGCATAAATTTCATAAAATATCAGCAATTCTGCTTTCTTAAGGTCTAAAATAGGTTAAAAAACAATCTCAAAGATAAACATTTCATTACACTAGGCGTAGTCATTTTTTTCTTCTCTTAAAACAATAAAACAGTAGCAAGATCAGAGATCTAGTTTTTTAGCTCAGCTGTTTGGAGTGCTTGTAGATAAAAATAACGTTTGGATCGCGTTGAGACGAACCTTTTTAAACGAATGAAAAATATTGAGTTTATTTCAACTGAGATAATTCTTGGATAAACAACAAACCGATCAGTTTACGATTTAAAATAAATAAACGTTGGAAATCTTCAATTGAAGTCTGTTCTTGAATTAAAGATCAGTGCTCAATCAGTGAGGTCTTATTCACTGTACTACTTTACAATTATAAATACAGGGTAACTATATACTCTCAGTATGGGTTCAGTCGCAATCGGCCCAGTCTTTTTCCGATTACGATTTTTTTTTGATCTGGTAAATCAACCAATGACTTCTCCCTCTCTAGAGTAGAGTGGGAAGGTGAGTCAAAGTTTTATGGACTAAAACCATACCTTGGCCCTTCAAAAATCCCCCCTTTAAATTCCCTGGAGTTTATAACTAGGCTGGGCTTTCAGCGTAACTAGATATTACTATTTTACAAAGAGCTAGAGCTGCTGTTTACGCTTTGGTGTATACTGTAAGTGTAGCAAGCAATGAGGATCAGTCATGATTTTTGTGGAGTATGCAGCCTTACAGCGTCAAAAAAACAGTAAATATTGTGAAGAAATTATTTAAATCGGACCAAAAATGACGAAGATTCAGCAATTTTAGTGTATTAGTTCCAGAAACGAGCTCGAGAATGAAGTAACTCTCCGTACCGTCATCTGTCATGATCGGTCTCCACCGGCGATTGAATACGATCAAGCCGTTCATCGCACGAATCATGACAGATGACGTCATCGTAAACAGTCCAGCGAAAGCGCGCGTTTCCAAGTAGCCGTTCAGAAAAACTAATAAATCCACCATTTCTTGACGGATTTTAATAATTAAAAAAAATAAATGCTCAGTAAATTATTACACATACGATGTACTTAGTAAAAATCGGAATTGCTATTATTTGATTGATCTTCGTTGATAAATAAATAAATAATAATAATAGATCGGCTGCCTATCTAACCTCCACAACCCAGTACAACACTCATTGGCAAGACTGGCTTTAGATTACAGCCAGGATCAACGGCCTAAACTTGCTTTTCGAAATAGAGTCTCGGTATGTTAAAATTCAATCCCCAGCAAGTGTTGCTTTTCTTTTTTTTATTTGTAGGCTCGCACTTGATCACTATCTCACTAAATGGAAAGCGACGTAAATAATTCACCCTTGACTTAAATATTCTTAGGTTGAAGCTATCAGAAAACACAGCGTCCGGAGATATATTATATTTGGAGATCGATTCCTACGGCTGTTATTATTCTAGCCATGAACTCCGCATTTTTATTATGGATTCAATTCTGAATGAAAAGAACAAGTACAGACAATCACACTGAAATGTTGCCTATGAATAATTAAAACTTACTCTGTAGGTATCGTTACCCGGAGATATACCTTGTAGCATAGCATAATCAGCCTTATAATGTTCCCACAGCTGGAACTTAGGCCTCTTCTCTGGGAGAAGGAATGGTTGGTAATCCACTACGCGGGTTGGTGGATGTCCTCGAAATTTTGGTTCTAATAAGACATGTCGGTTGTCTCACGATGTTTTCCTTCACCGTTTTGAGAGCAGTGGTGATGAAATAAATTACACAAAGTAATGAGCTTATCTAGGTTTGACCCTGCAGCAGTTAAAATATCGACAGCCAATTTTATTTTCTAATTATTTTAGACTGATCATTTAATTTTAACTTTAACGATAATTGATATTTTATTGTAGGTATTATTATTCTCGGGACTGATCCAGATTTAAGCATTAAATATTGCTAAAACTAGGCCAATGGATAATCTGAAAATCTTTTACAAAGTATTTATGAATGGCTAATTAAAAACAAAGTTTTGTTGCTCCAAATATATTAACAAAGAAAGAGGCCTTAACACAGAACTGGGACAAAATAAAAACTTTAAAATTTCTTTTTATTATTATTGATTGGCTTGACTTCATCTTTATTCGTTTATCACCAGGTAAGATAGTTCTCACCCGGTAGTAAACGATGATGTCATCGACAATGGAGCACTCTTGCCTTGAAGTAATGTATTCGCTCATGACTTAAAGACCCCTATGTTTTCGCTATCAGAAAACGAGCGAGTATTCACCCTAACGTTGTTGAAACCTCTACGGTCTGGACTAAGCGTTCTGTCTCATCGTTTATAGCGCGTATATTGAAGGATTAGAACAATTTGCTTGCTGCGGTCTTCCCATCCGATTATAATTTAGGTGTCTTCAAGGCTGAGTGAATAGGCTCTTCATAAACCAGTGCGCCACATCATCAACAATTGCATCACTGCTTACCATCAGGTGGGATCGCAGTCAAGTACTAGTTTATATAAATAAATAAATAAAAAACTACTTTTTAGCTTTTTTTGTAAAAGGAATGTGGTCCCAATATGTTTCGTGCGTATGCTAATAATTTATTAGCATCAAGACGAAAGATTTTGATGGTGGTTAGGGACTACCATCAAAATCATTCCTCTTAACGCTACAACTGTCACAATAAAAAGCTATTTTGAATATAGGTCAGTCGCTTCGAAACTGGGCCAGGAGTCATGAGAAGCCAGGCCAGTTGATAGATGGCTTCCTACTCGAAATAACAAAGCATACATAATATAATCACGAGGTGATGTTGTGCCGAGGACTGAAGGACCACTTCAGCCGTGATCAGGCGAGGACTGCCGAAACTGGATGTTGGACTGCTCATTTTTAGGGTTCCGTAGCCAAATGGCAAAAAACTTTATGGATTCGTCATGTCTGTCTGTCCTTCCGTATGTCACAGCCAATTTTTTCCGAAACTTTAAGAACTATACTGTTGCAACTTGGTAAGTAGATGTATTCTAAAAATCGCACTAAGATTTTCACACAAAAATAGAAAAAAAAACAATAAATTTTGGGGGTAGTAGTATGGGGACATACTTAGAAATGAAACTCAAAAATGCAAAGATTTTTTTGAAACTCAAAAAAATTCATAGGAAAAAAAACCGTGTAGAGTCCGAGTCCCACATAGCTATGTTACTCAAAACATAGTATAAAGAATTCCAACTGATTATTGACTTCACACGTTCGTAAAAGGGTTACTTTTTCAATGGACACATTACACGTATAAAACGTCTACATATCGATATCAACATAGATATAGGTGCCCATAGGTGATAAGTAAAAAAGGTCTCTATGTATGGATACCGAAATTCTACGAATCAGTCAGTGTTAAGAATTTACTGAACTGTGATACTAGGTAGTATAAGTATAAGTATTCCGTGGACCGATGACCTGGTGAGGGTCGCGGGAATCCGATGGATGCGAGACGCACAGGACCGGTCATTGTGGCGGCATTTGGGGGAGGCCAACGTCCAACAGTGGACGTCTTTCGGCTGAAATGATGATGATGTTGATTCCGTGACAGGTGCTAAGCGACAATGTGACAACCCTTTATCGAAGAAAAGAGACTATTCTACAGATTTATCAGCTCCTTGAGCAATTTCAATATCGTTGCACCTATCTGCAGGAGTCCTAAAACATACTTTCTACCCAGGACTCTGGTTTCTAACATAGGGGGCGATCCATGCACACTTTATCTGAAACAATTCCTAAGGTATTTCAAGCATGAATCGGACTCCCTACTTATGTTTGGACCTAAATGCTCTAACTAAAGTTTGGCATACTTTGAGCTACTCACGAAGTTGTGTGTCTGCCAACTTCTACAATAACCCTTTATCATCACTTGCTATCTATTTGAGCCTTGTTTTTTACTTGAGTGATTTATGGAACTAGCAGAACGCTTGAAGTTACTCGTACAACTGCATTTTAGGTCACATGCATTAGTTGTTATTAGATTTCTCGTTACCCCAGCACACGTAAGTAAATTTTAACTTAACCGTTTAGTTAAGATGGCTAACTCAATATGTCCACATATCATGTTAGTTTATAGGACCTTCACATGATTCGGTTGTCATGATAACGAAAAAACCCAATTAAAATCAATAAACTTAATTAACTGTAACTGTTAGCTTGATGACTGATTAAATTTTTTTCGAGTTAGAAGACATGATTTGGAATGTAAAGGTTAGAGATTTCATTCTCACAGAAACTAACACTAACATTCGGAACACAATGAATGCAATGCTTTTACCTTCCGGGAAAATCACTTCAATATATATGTCTGTCTATTTATTTTCGTATTCTGACCCATCTTGTTGATTTTTAGACCATTCTAGAGGCTTTCTGATAAATTATATGATAGCTTCAATGACTGGAGGCTTGGTTTGGTTCACCGTTAACCTTGTCGACCCCTTGATATCTACTATATAGGATTCTCTTCAAAACTAACAGTGGATTTTCGCATGATGTGGCCGAAATAGCCACAGAAAAAAGAATACATAGAAGTGCCCCTACAGTGGCTAAGCACGGGAACCAGTGTCGTCAAACTCACACATTTGCATATTAAATTGTCCATTACACACATAAAAAACAGTGATTCGATTGGCTACAAATTACGAACGCAACTTTTACAAATCATCTTCTTATCGCTTTCAAAAATTAAGTCTTATTACAAGGAGTGAAAGTTGTTATTATTTGACATAACACAAACAATAAAGACGTTTTTTGTCTAAAAACTTTAAATAGACAAATTTACAACGAGTTCAGCTACTCAACGATAGATGGCGCTGTAACCAATTCATGCTATTCAGAACGCTAGTTCCTTTGAAATAGATGTCATATTTCCATGCACATGTAATCTCATTTGCTACTCAATTAGAGATGTAAATATATATCGATATTTTAATATTGATGTAACATAATTTATTCCGGTGACCGATGTAATGTTGTTAACATCATACAAATGCTTGAATAATGGAAAAGGTTTATTGATTATCTTTAAAATATCCATGTTAAAGAGGTATTTGTATGTTTGTATGAAGGGCTAGGAGGTAATCTTATTTTCATTTAATCAAGTAAAATGCGTTCCAAATAAGAATAGGATCGATTGCCATTTTATGACTTCACGTTATATTGACAAATCGAAGAAATTGGGAAATTTTTAAAATTTAATTTATTTACGAATCGTGAACTAAAAAAGTTTAGTCAGAATCCAGTTGCTCAACTTGGCTCATCTTTGCGTCCCTGTGTGAAGTGTCTGAGTAGTGGAAAATGGAAGAAGATAAATTATTCCTAACAATGAAAATAAGAAAAATAACTTTTTATTTTTAACTAATTATGACTTAAAACCATATATTTATTTCGCACCTAATTTAAATTAAACAATAACGTTTTTACTTCCTCTAGAGTTAACTAAGACATAGTAATACAAAGCAAAAAATAACATCTATTGATACGCAAATAAGTTTTCTTTGCAAACTGTACTTATCACGCAACATTTGACTGATAGAGGTTATTGGCTTTCCTATCCTTATTTTGGAACGCATAGTGCGCGGGCGAAGCCGCTGACAGAAGCTAACGATAAATGAAACGATAACAGATATGTAGTACTAAAAATATTTACTGACCTTGAAATAACAACAACAACAATTTCGTGACGTGGTCTACCCATGTACCAAGTTTTATTGAAATCCGTTCAGCCTTTCGAACGTGAAGTGAAAGAAAGTGATTAGCAACCCGCACCTACTTCGGACGGATGCAGGTTACGTGTTGTTAAAACCTCGAGATTTCTGTGCAATCTTAGTAAAATATTTATAGATTATACACATGAACCGGCCGACACAAATTGTGGATGATGGTGCCAGTCATGAAATGAAGAGCTAGAAATAAATAAAATTTATCGATACCGACCTGCTTTACGGATGTGTCCCATCCCTAAATGAGTAGCGTCGAAGTTACTAGAATTTTTGATATGATTTTCCAGATGACGACCAAGTGCATTTAGACTTTGTGTCAATGACCATAAGGTTGTTTATAGTTTGCATTGAAGTCATAAAATGTGGTTTTGTAATTAAAATCAACTATATTAAAAATTAACAAAGTTTTATACCTACCGACGATACAATACACCTCCACAAGATACATTTTTTTTTTCTGCTTTCGTTTTTGCAGGTCAAAACCGCAGAATAAGGCTTAATTAGTAATTTTTCGGGTATTTCTGAGACAACCAATCGCGACAAGTATCTGACGGCGAATAAGCTAAAGTTTGCGCAGCTCTGCTTAATGTTGACACGCATGCGATATCTGTAGGGCACTTCCCCTACCTTCTTTATTTCGTGGAAATAGCACACAGTTCTGATGAGAATTGAAGTATTTAAAAACGAAAGTCTACAAAATCATTAAGGTTAGTTCATAGATGAATTGAACGAGTGAGCAGTGGTGACCGAGTGGTAACGGCCCCGACTTACGAGTTGTAGGTCGCGGGTTCAAACCTAGCCAGGCGCATTACTTTGTGTAATATAACTCATCACCACTGCTCTCAAAACGGTGAAGGAAAATCTCGTGAGGAAACCGGCATGTCTTAGAACCAAAAATTCGAAGACATTCACCAACCCGCACTGGGCCCGCGTGGTGGATTACAGCCCGTGCCCTCTCCTAGAGAGGAGGCCTGAGTCCCAACAGTGGGAACATTAAAAGGCCGACTATGCTATGCTATGCTATAGATGAATTACAGCGTAGTTGTGAAACTAAATCGCATCCAAGACGATTAAAGATGACATTAAAAGTCCTCTCAATTTAATAGATAATAGAGGAGGAATCAATTTCACGCTCCATCTAGGTGTGAATTAGTTTCGCTCCAAAGAGTCGTTAATTCTCGTCCTGGGATCTAATTTGGTTTTAATGAATAATTTTAGTGCTTTTATTGTCATAAATAAAGTTCTATGATACTTATTTTATTATTGTGTTACGTAATATTTTATTAAGGGTCATAACCACAGGGTACATGGGTCATGACTGGCCTGTTGGTCTAGTGGTTAGTGGCCCTGACTGGTATACCAGAGGTCGTGGGTTCGATTCCCACCCAGGACAAATGTTTGTGTGAAGAGCGCGATCATTTGTTCTGTGGCTGGGTGTAATTTATCTATAATATGTATTTATTTAAAAATATATAAGTCTGTTTATCAGTTGTCTAGTACTCATAACACAAGCTCTGCTTAGCTTGAGACTAGATGGCGTTGTGTGATGGTTGTGAAATATTATTATTATTTCCTTTATTATTATTAATTATTATATAAGTAATAATGAGGCAAGTATTCTTATTTTAGGTAAAACTGTTTTTTTGTTAATCGTTCTTGTACCTTTAGGCAAAGCTTTCTCTCCACTCCTTCCATCTTTCGTGAGCCCACGCTAAGCTACAAAGAAAAACACTAATGAGTATTAAATTGTTGAGTGTTAGAATAGCTGCGAAGAGTAGTGTCATATTTTTGGCAGCCATACTGCAATGTAAACTAATAATATCTCTCTTCTTAGTCGTGCACTTTTGAAAGAGTGGTCAAGAGAGATCTCTCTCGGTCGAGCACGATACGACGCCTTACAGCTCTGTGTTTGGCGGCTTGGGAGTAATAATGTAAATCACTAATAATAATGGGCCTCATCAGAAGGCTTAAAGTCACCCAAAGGGTAATGGAATGGGTTATGCTTGGAGTTCCCTTGCGTGTTCGCATCAGAAATGAAGATATCTGGAGAAGAACCAAGATTAGTCAGAGGAATAGCCAAACTTAAGTGGCAGTGGACAGGGCACACTACACGCAGAACAGATGGTCGATGGAAACAAAAGGTTCTAGGGTGGCCACCAAGTAACGAAAGACGTAGCGTTGGAGGGCCTTCCACAAGTTGGACCGATGACCTGGTGAGAGTCGCGGGAATGATGGATGTAAGACACACAGGACCGGTCGTCATCGCGATTCTTGGGAGTAGTCTTTGTCCAATAGTGGACGTCTTTTGGCTGAAATGATTATGTTGATGAATAAAGTAAATCTAGATAAAAGCATTGCAGACAGCCTGAACAAAGAGGCACAGAAAATAAGAAAGCTACAGAATTGTTGAATGTCATGGGTTACTATTTCATACTACTTTTATGCAAGTCCCTATGAGATAGGCCACATCAGCTCAATCCATAGGGAACAGCCAGTTATTAATAATTGTCTGAAAAAAAAAGAAGACTGATAAATCTACAGATCCCACGTCCCACTACCTGACACGTCTTATAAACTTGCGGACAAAATTACAAACCCACATAAATGTCACGTTGCTATTTTATAGGGTTTCGTACCCAAGGGTACCAATGGGGCAGTTACTAAGACTGTGCGACGTACTTCTGTATCACTAGGCTCTTACTTCGTGAGAAAGTCTTACATTTTTTCTCAGTTTATGTAGAATGAATCTTACAGATAAATGGTTAGCAACTGGTCAAAAATAATTATGTCAAAGATTTCTGAATCACTAGGCTTTCTCTCTCTAATAAACTGATAAAAATATATAGTTATCTATTTCTGTATCACAAGGCTTTCACTCTGTAAAAAAAATCTATGAGTTTTTTATTAACGTGTGTTACGGAGACAAATTAAATGCGAATTAATTAGATATTTCATTACTCACAAAACGTATAACATTAGAGGAATTTAGATCATAAACGCGTCTATAAATGATGGTGACTGCGGGCGAACTAGTGGCCAGGTTCTTCGCATTCAACAGGAATACAAAACGCTGCGTCAGTGCTTCTATAAGTATATAGCATCAATTTTCCCCCACAATTATTATTAGCACGAGGTAATTCTTTTGCTGATTTGGAAGAAAAAGAACTTATCAACTCTAAAGACCACCTACAGGGCAGAGTGGAAAGCAACAGAACACGCTGTAAGACAAGGATGAGATGGACTAATTAGATTGAATCCACACTTGAAGCTCTTTTTAATAAATGCGTCCATCATCTAACAGAACCTGATCCACTTCATGACGAGTAACAATAACTTGTTACTCGTCTCATGGAGTCATGAGACGAGTAACCAGTGATTGGACAGTTCATATACGTCTACTACGTCAAAAGCGAAGTGAAAAAGAAGACGTTAGCATCTCAACTAAAATAACTCTCCCTACAAGAGCATTTCAGTGACAATAAATGCCCACATTATGACACAGGTGTCCTACAACGCTTCGCTTATTAAAATTAACAGCGGCGTAACGAAGGAGCCATGAATGTAATGGCGTGTTCCAACTTAACTGAGCCGTCATTCCTGTGCTTAATTTCTCGGATATGTTTTATTGTTTGTTGTGGTTTGTGACACCTTTTCGTTAAACGAAATTATTGTTAATTAGTATCTTGATAAAAATTGGAATAGTGTTTATGTGGCTCTGACTTTTGAACGCAGAGCTATAATAGGGGTTCAAGTATAAAATACCGTTTTTTAACGCTTTGCTTTAAAGTGTGTATAATTTCAAGTCAATCCACTCCAAAGCAACCAGTTTTAAAAAACGGCAATTTCATAAAGACCTAATACCTACCTATATGAACACAGAACTTTTAAAAGCAAACTAAAAGTAATTTTTCTCCGCCAGAGCTAGCGTTTGGCCTTTAAAAATATGATGACATCGTCTAGTTCAAAAAACAATCCTTTCTATCAAAAAAATTTTGGGCCACATAAAAAAGACGCAAAATCCAGTCCAAAATTGCTAAAAATCAGATTTTTTTTCTATATTTCGTCACAGCACTATGTTATAAAATAAAAATTAAGAGAAAACCTAAGTTTTAAAAAGCAGTAATCAAAAAAAATTAGCTCTCTTGCCTAGTTAGTTTAACGTAACTCTCCTTATACTATTCAGGTCAATAATGTTTATTGCACTCTAATTTAGTATAACAATATATACTCGTAATTATTTACGTTTTCTGCTATTCGATTTTATTTAGTTTACCTACTATTCCTATTATTTAACTTAATTTGTATAAATAGTCAGTCAGTAATATAAAACAACTGCGAATAATTATAACCTAACTAAGTGCATAATTATGTATAATAAAGCAAAAATAAATACACTGTACCATCGCCGTACCTTCTCCTTCACTTTGCTATCAACAGAGTATACGCTGAATACGTGCCTAGAAGACTGGTTGCGAAGCCACGTTGGACGGTAATGCTAATTCTTTGGACGAAAAACGAGGCTGTCCTCTGGTCACTCTAAGTGTCGATCAGTTGGTGGGAAATATCTTTGGAAAGGTAAAGTGTACTCGGACCCTACGATCCAACTCCAAACAAGCACCTCGACCACAAACGTGTCAAAACTGTAATCTATACTAATACCAAATATAAAGAGGATAGATATGTATATTTTTATTTATTGGAATAGAAATAAATTTATTGTACACTAAAATAATAACTTAATAGTGTACAGAACACACTTTCGTAAAGAATAAACTCAAAAAGCATACATTTTAAACAGTCTTTCACCTGCAGAATGCTACTTTATCACTGAGGGACATAGCTTGTAGGTAAATTTTCTAATTTAAAACGGGAGAAGTCGCTGGTAGAGACTAGTGACCGATAAGGTTATGCCTAGTAATTACGCCAATTGAGGATCTCAGCAGCCTCAGTGGCCAGCACCTTACGTAGGTACTTGGAACATGAGATGGCGCAAGGTGCATTGATAGCTTTATCATAGCGGCACCGATGCTGAGCAACGCAAAACCATGCGTCTGTGAAGTATGTGTGGTTACCCACAGTCGGGTTTGTGGCTATAAACCCGACTCCCATTCCCCCACAGCCAGCAGACGCACACGCTCAGCAGTATTGTATTTAGTCTATATCGACATTGGTCTCACGTACACTATACATTTATGAATACATAGGTAGGTCATAAATAAGTCTTCGGGTGTGTGATTTGTAAATACCAACGTGATTCGAATTGCGTACGTTACCGTTGCTCGAAGTGTAATAATGGACTCATGTATGTGGAAAGTAATAATTGTTATTTAAGGTCATATTATTTACTATCTAATAATTTTGTCGTAGAATAAGTTTTGGCAAAATAGTTGTATTTGTCGCGACAATATTAAGACATCGACTTTTTATAAGATTCGTTGTCCTTCTGTTGTCGCGTCTAAGTCTCAGTCTGTGGACGTTTTTATTTATGCAATTATTTTATTTCTACAAAAGTTCCCTCTACGACCAAAAACCTATGTTGTATGAGAATGTTCCTGTTTCCTATGAACGTTTGATACGTTTGCTATTATTTACAAAAATATCTAGATTTTTGTAGAAATGTTAGGTGCTTAAATGAAACGTAAGAAAAATAACTTGCATCTAAATGCAATTTTATTACAAAGTCTAGTAAATCTGTATATTTTAAACCCCTACATGATTGTGATATTCAGGTAATAACTCTAAGGCAAGTATCCCAATAACTTGCTGACCAGTTAAAAAAAAATCTGCATCACGACGCGAAAAGAACGTGTTAAAAAGTGAAGGATCTGTAATTTATATACGAACGTGCAAAAAAAAACTGTCGCTTGTAAAAATGTTCATTACCAGGAACCCAACCGAAAAACGTGTTGTCACTTTTTTTTACTAGCAATCCGTTGAAACGACACAGTTTACGTCACCGATGGAAACTTAATGCATTTTGTGTGTCCACTCGCAGCCGGATAGGCTCGCTGAGCGTTTTTTGTCAGCGCAGTTTATCGTACACTCAATGCTATAAAGCTCTGGTTAAACTGAAGCAAATCCTGCGCGGGATGTGCTAACGTAAGCGATTAAAATAGTTATATGACTTTATAATCATTCAAACAATAGTCTCACGCGGGATTCACTTCAGTTTGTCCAGAGTCTAACCGCTTGTTCATCACTCACATATCAATATCTTTTTAAGGTGGGAAATCATTCAATGACTTCTTCCGCTCTACGGCGGTGCGTAAGGGCGTGTCACTGATTTTTACTACCTAAAGTCGCACCTATGTTCCTCCTTTACCTTGTGTACCAGGACCCCAAGTTTCCCTTTTCAGAAGTCAACCCATGGCCACAGTAGGCTTCGGCCCTGCTGGAATCACTCACCTATCAATGTGTTAAAAAATGGCCGCTCCACCTACTCCATTAATTTATTTTGTTAACTTTTTTATTGTTATTCACACCTCAACTGTTTTTATTGATCTCAGTTTGCCGACAAACTTACTGTTTGTTAAACAAAAGTTTTGATTGAATTTGAAATTAATTTTAGGGAGTAATATAATCAGCCAGATTTTCATGTTTGTTTTAAAATATATTGGAAAGTAAATGAACAAAAATTGTACAAGTTTATCGGCGTAGAATAAAGTAAATCTCGTTTAGAATTGAGGCTGTGAAAACATTTGTTTTTAGTATCATCGAATCTGGCAGAGGAGCTTACTATTAATGTCTATTTGCCGGACAAGGACCTTTTCACGAGTTATTAGCCAAATAAATACTATCTGAGACTATAAAAACAATTTATTATACTTACAGCCGTTTTCTAGAATATATTTGGGTATAAAAGCAATCATTTACAGTATGATTGTAAATACTTAATATTGTTTTACTGAATATAAATGCAATCTTTAGAAAAACTTGTGCCAACCATAAAATTTTCCACATCTAGAAATTTGTTTTTTGGAAAATGAAATTACTCGGAATACCTATGAATAACACCGTAAATCTAAATTATTTCTAAAATTAATCACAATAGCTGTCTGAACTCCGAGCCAATTTACTAAAAATAATAAAATAGGGATACATAATATTGTTTTTCTCTTCAGTTTTTATTGGAAAATAAGATGAGACATATTGTGAACGACTTCAAGCTCGTAACTCGACATGAGAACGTTATAATATTAAATGACCTATGACAAGTTTATTGCTCTTTAAAAAACTCATTCAGCAATGCCAATGAAGGATAAAAATCCTTCTTTTCACACGTTTGTGGAGTCCCTAACGTAGCTATTATTCTGAAGCACATTCATTTTTCAAATATTATCTACAGTTTTCTTTGTTCATTTTTTATTTATTTATTTTCACGTTCCTATTGCTATCTTTTTAAATTGCTATTGTACTTTTTAGAACGGTTATTTGGGTATCTTTTCGATGAGTGCTTTCAAAGCAGACTGATTTTTAGAGATATATTTAAAGTGGTTATTATTCCATTTCGACTACTTTACTTGTTAAATTAAACATTAAAACAACGTTGATGATAATACCTTATTTAAAATGACTAAAATCATTTACTCTTCATCTCAAACTCAAATTATAAACTAACTACCTTTAAAGACAGGGAATAACGATATTCTCCCGTTTGTTATTCCAGCGGGCTCGGCAGCGGATCTTTATGTACCAATATAAATAGGCTTTTAGTAAGCAATGGGCTATTAATGTCCCATTGGCTTGCAAATGCCTCGATCGATGTTATCACCAAACGAGCCTGTAATCACCACAGCCTGTAAATTTCGGAGGTCACTCGTTGAATAAATATCACTTTCGGTGATAGTATACTAGGCGTTAAGTACTGCTTTACTTGCCTTGAATCGTGATTAGTGTGAGGAGTTTGTTTAGTTAGGGAGCGTTTTAATTATAACTTTTAATCGTTATGGTTTGGTGATTGTGTCTCACAATGTATACTATAGATCGTAGATTGTATTATATAAAGAAATGAAGTTGGTTTGCGCATATACGACATGCGCATTACAGGCGGTACGGGTGGCGCAGTGGTTGAGCGATTGGCTGCAGCGCTGCGTGTCGTGGGTTCGATTCCCGCACGGGACAAATATTTATATGGCTACAAATAAGTTTACATGTTTGTGAACGCTCCCGCGTTACAAAAGTTATACCTAGTGTGGAGCAAAGAATGAAAAAAAGAAAAATAATGTTATTAAGGCTTTTTTACGTAACGATTTTTCGATATAAGCCTATGTGTCAATATTTACCGTTTTAGAGCAAGTTATACATAAGTATTAACGTAAATATATAACATAATAGTGAAGTACCTACGTGTTCTATCGTTACGAAGTTTTGATGTTCTGTAATAAAATGATAGATGGAGTATTCTCAGCCTGTTGGGAGTTTTGTACAATACTAAATATTATTGAATGGATATTTCTAATTCTTATGATTTGCTTTTACCTTGTGTTAAATTTTACTCCATTGGAGTTATTATCTGAGTATATATTTTCCCCATTGTGAATGTGGGGACTGTATCGATTATTTTTTCTTTTCAGTAATTTTAACATTAGTCTGGAAGATTAAGTTTTTCTTTGGTATTGTGCGTCAAGTCTTTGAACTCTTTAGCAGACCTGAGTTGAGCTACACGAACGCCATTAAATTATGCTGTTTAGACAAATGTACTCTGTGTGATTTTTGGGGTTCTGTACCTAAAAAGGAAAAAACGGAACCTTTTGGAAAAGATCACGAAAAGGATCACTTTGTTATCCTTCTGTCTGTCAAGACCTTTATCTCGAGAACGCGTGGAGGCATCGAGTTGAAATTAAAACCATATACTCAGGTCTTTAGTACCTTGAAGCTGAGAAAAAGAATCAAACTTCTGAGTTAACGAAAAAAAAAAAAGATGCGACCGTTTATGTCGCAAAAAACGTGTATTTCGACACTCTCAAGGGAATCAAAATTCATAGGATACTTCCCGTTGACCTAAAACTCTGAAATTTGGTACGAAGCAAGGTCATATGTCATAAGTATAAGAAAAAAATCTGAAAACTGTAAATTTGTAGTTACGTCACAATATTTTTTTTTGCGATCCGGATATTTTTGTAACTCGATTTGGTAATTGAACTGTTTTCATAAGTCAGTTTATACGGAAACCTCAGTGCGCGAGTCCAACTCGCACTTGCTCGGTTTTTTCTCAAAAGACCATCTCAGACACTTACTTGTCTGCATGATTTTCATATGATTTGACCATTACATGTTTGCTGTATGGACTTTAATACAGACTTTGACCTCTGAGTTTATTTCAGTGTTTCCTCACAGGGCAGCTAGCTATAAAACACCGGCCTCAACTTATTTAAATTGAAAGTGTTATATATAACTTATTTGCAAAATAAATATCAATAACATATACCTACGTTTAAAGGAAAAAGAAAGACTAATTAACTACATATATATCTTAATCATCGCATTAATGGAATTTGATCTATATATTTATATTTTTTCATATATTAGATTGGATCCCATGCAAGCTCTTAACATAATTTCTTCCTCACAAAATGATACATTTGTCCCTCGAGCACAACCCATACAACATCGACCTGTACCTAACTACGTCCCTACACACACCGGTACAAAGCCGAACACACACAAGAGAATATTAATTTCGTCACCAAAAAAGCCGCCGCCATAATTGATGGCAAGTGAGCGCCGACCCTACATATCACGCGCTGGCTGCTGAGCTGATAGGAATTCAATTACGGCTGAATTACCGCCAGTGTGCGCCGCGGTTTAAACTCATAGCTGTAGATACTTTGTACGTATATAGTACATGGGGTGTTTGAAAAAATAATTATTCGACTTGTGTGGGATTTCATTTTATTTGAAATAGGAATGGATTTGATTTTTCAGTGGGTTTATTTTTTTATTCTAAACGTGAAACTATAATGCTTTTTTGAACTCGAATTCCTTCTTTTGGTTTTATAAAACAACTAATATTATACAATTAACTAGGTAAATGTACAAGATAAGTTTTAATTTTAATAATTAATTAACTTTAATAGTTGGCGTTAATTTACGTCTCATAAGGTAAGCCTTATGAGACTTAAATTAACACAAGCTATGATATACAGTTTAGGGACACTATAAGTATGAAAGAGACGTTTGTGTGATAAGGTTGGGGTTAAAGTAAATGTTTTCTCTTGGTCATAAACAAACATTTTGTTGGTGTCGTAGTAAATCCTAGGGTAACGCAGTAGGCATACACAGACATTCCTCTACAGCTTGATATAGCAGCCCATTGCTTAAGCATCTATCTGATTGTTTTCATAACCCTCAAAACCAATATTCAACCAAAAATGGTTAAAGTTGATCACGGTTAAGCTTTTACACACTTCTGTCATAGCCCAAACATAAAATTTAATGAAACACTCTCATAATATTACTAAAATCCGCGCCCAACTCATGAATATTCACGAAAATTCAGCAAAACAAGTAAATAGAAGTCGCGGCAAGTTGGCGAAGAGGGGCTTGTGACGTCATAACGACGGTAGTTGATAGTTGTAGTGCGACGGCCCCCCGGGGGGCCATCCAGCCGGGATTGCCGGGACAAAAACTGGGACATAGTTGAGCTATCAATAAAATATTACGGCTTACTATTTTGTTTCTTTTTTTTGGGCTGAATGTTGAAAAGGCTTTACTGTTCGAAAAGTTAGAAGTTCTTGTTGAGAAAGCTAAGTGGAAGTATTACTGAAGTTATTGGGGATTCTTCAAAGTCAACAAACTTGCATGTATAAGTACTTACTTAACTCTTAACTATTATAGGTTGATATTTTATTCTTAAACTTTTCTCTCTCTCACAATCGATTATATCAGTGCCTATTACAATAAAAACGTATAAATTACTTGTAGTAATTGAGAACCAATTTAAATTGTATTTCTGTATAAAACACACAATCATAATCAGATCGCACGTTGTGTGTAATGAAACATTATTTTACTAGCATTATTTGTGTCAGTTCACAATAATTATTTTAATTGAGTTTAATTAATTAATGGATTCATATTGTAATCAGTGTGACAATATGAAAAGCATTTAAATTGAGGGATAAAAACTATCAGTAATACAGGTTGTTTCGAGGAAATACTATCAATTTATTTATTTTTACTTTTGATTAGATTTGCTGAGTTCGGAGAAGAGGGATAAATAAGTTTCAACGTTGTCGATAACCGGTATTTCATTAAAGCTTAGTAAATCTGATGCACAGCTTCAAAGGCTAAAAGATCTGGTTGACTCTCGTTACTTATCTTATGGACATTGCCGTCAAAGACACACACAGCTACGCTATATTTAAATCTCTATTCATGTATCACAAACTTCACAGAAAATTCGGAGTGTCGAGAGAAAATGGTGGACCAATTTAAAGTTTATCTTCACGCCAACCCGTTTGGGAGCTCGGCTGTGTAAAACATTTAATTTGAAACTACGTCATACAGATATTGTACTAAACAAGAGACGAATTCTGCTATAAATGCGTTTGAAAAGTTTGTGCAGCGCTCCGAGTCTGAATGAAATACAAAACTGTGTTAAAATAATTAACACGAGAAATAAAATTATATTTCAAATTAAAATATTTTTGTGGTGGATAATTAATTTTGGACGTCACGTAATTTCGTAATTTTACTGTTATACAATTTGAAGTACAAAATGAGCTGGACAGTTAAAATGTTCGAATATTCTAGAGTATTCAATGACAGGTCACCATCCGGTAATGAGCAAGCCCGGTTCGGTCTCGGTCAATGACACGTTTATACCACGCGTACCTCAAAGAGCTGTCGGCAAAAATAATGCGTCTGTTAGGGCTGATGCCGGGTGGAGTTACCGAGACCTTGAAACTTAAAAAGCAACTGTAGGAACATAGGTTAGTTTTAGTCAGGGTAAGTCTGACAGTCGCTCCACCCAAAGCGGGAGAAGTCATTGGATCATTTCCCTTCTAAAAAAAGGGGTCTGTACCTGTAAGATAATAAAGTATTACGACTATGACTTTGTTGTGAATTGTGTTAAAAAATGTTCATTCCAATTTAAATCTGAGTAATAAAGGCTCAAATACCTTTAGGTACCAATACAAATAACAACAACAAAACACCAAACGAAGAAAAATCAAAAGCTCGAGAAATAATTTGTCAAAACCTTTGATTACTCCCATCAAAACTCGAAAAAGTCAACATTTCAACGTCTCAAATAAACGCAAACAGACATAAAGACTTAAAAGCGATCCCGTACGAATCGATATGAATATATAAAAGGTAATACAAAGACGTCAAAAGGTACGGATGAATATTTGAAAGGTTCAAACGTAGGGAATGTTGGAGCCGGGACGTGTGCGGGCACTTTTATTCGATATTTTCATTTTTTTGCTGCGACTTTGTGCTCGTAATTGACATAAATTGAGCGAGATGATACGAGAGTAGGGGAGCCACGCGCTCCTGATGCGGGAGACAGCCCCGGGCCAGGCCTTAATGGTGCTGTGATGGACCGCTTATTGAAGCTGATGGGCTTAATGTGGGAAATCGTGTTAGTGTAGTGGATTTGGGCGAGGGATTAAGTGTGTACTCATTTGTTTTTATTTCTTCTGGAAAATATACTCATCTTCAAGCATGTTGATAGAGTGGAAACTGATTAAGAATAAAAATTGTAGGCATTTAGTTAGCATGCGGAGTCAAAATCACACTATATATATTCTGCAAACAAATATATATTCGCGCCCCAGCCGCCGGGATTTCGATCCCGATTTCTGACCACCGTAGCCACGCGCTTGAGGACGGCGAGCAATGGGTAGCTCGCCGTTCGATCGTTCGAGCGGACCGAGCTCAAGTAATCGACGGCGCGTAGTGTTCAACGCGCGCCTCAAGGAGATGCCAGCAACCGTAGGGTCCCAGCAGGGTCAAAGCCTACTGGGGCCATGGGTGATGCGAAAGTGATCCCCGGGGCTCTGGTACGATGGCAAAGAAGGAACAGGAGTGGGTTTTCAGTACACGTCTGACATGCCCTTTTGCTCCGCTCAAGAGCGGGGCTGTCATTAGATAATTTTCCCACCAAAAAAAAAACTTCTTTTATATCTACACTATTCGTATTGCTACGGAAAGCGAAAGTCAGGAGTTATTCAAAACACAATCCATTTCATTGTCAAGGATCATCAACAACCCACACAATTGCGTCTTATCAAACATCAGCTGGAGCTCCGAGACCTAAATCACTCAAAGCTCTACAAAGGCTCCCGGCTCTACGAATCCGTCTAATTCGGCCTTTATGAAGTACTAAATGTTTGGGACTGTTTTGTGTCCTAAGCTGAGCGCTATGTCCCGACACGTGTTAGCATTATGCTCTGAATGTTTCAGCTTGTGCAAGTTTGCCGTAATTTGCATTTAGTTTGAAGATTATATTTACTTATGAGATATGTTGTAAGTGTTTGTGGTTATGTGACAGCCAGCGTAAAGCTCGCGTATGTACTGCGGTGACGCTTAGTTCGTCTTTCATGTCTGACCGGTGACCTTTCACATTTAATGCTCGTCTTAATAAATTGAAAGAAGCATGGATTAAATAGGTACGTAACGAATTCTTTATGAGTACTAAACGTTGGCTAAAACATTTACGAAATCAAAGAACAGTACTACTACTACATTTAAAAGCAATATTGTTCATCAGAATAAACTTAAAACGCTAAAACAAACGAGTGAAATGAGCACGGAGAAAAGAAAAACATACAAATTGAGAGAAATGCATAGAATAGGTACACTAGCATACAATAACTTTGAACAAAAATGTCTGCAAGCAGAACTAAATATAGGTGCTGCATGATTTCCTCGCAGAGATCAAATATCCCTGATATCCGCAACGCGTGGCTACCGTAATAATGTCAAAATGAAATATTTTTAATGAACGTGGCTTTGTCCGGCGTAACGCGAACGTGTGGAAACTGCGACCTGAATAAGTTGCCCTGTCTCAGCAATATTAACATTTTAGAAAGAGATATTGTGTGTGGGGTATTTTGCACCCCCACATGTGGGTTGCGAAATAATAAAATGCTGCTGTGTAGGATCACACCTCATCACTTCCCAGGACAGCGAAGGAATGGGGTTGCAATTTCTTTTCATTACGTCACTGCTGTCCTGAAACAAAAGGGCAACTAAGGGAACACGGGTGGATTTTATTCAGTAAAAGTAGCTCGTGATGATAAATACCCATGTAGGCGTATGTAAAAAAAATGTTTTTTTTTTTAGTTTTGATTCTCCACTCGCTTCGCCCAGTGCCAATGCGGAAGATAAATTTGATGATTTCCAAATTTTAAAAACAAAAGTTTGTTCTCTAATACGAGAAGACTAGTTTCTGCCAGCGGCTTTGTTTGCTTAGCAATAGGTTTTTCTATACAAACTTTTGACTCCCGTTTCGTCTCCTTTGGGGGTTAACTGAAAATCCTGTATTAGCGCTCGTACGTCATAAAAGGAAACCTTGTACAAAATTTCACATTCTATATTATTGGTCTAATAGTTTCTACATATTTTGAAAAAATATAATCTAGTCCTTGACTGCGATCCCATGTATAGATTTTGTACGATTATGTATATTTAAAAAGTTCCGTACAAAAAAAATACTGTGATAATAGCAGATAAAAATTAAATGTCACAGTCATAATCGATGATAAAATTAAACTTCAGCAAAGAGATCCTTGAATAGATGGATATTAACAAACTAAAATATATTCAAGTTCAAGGGCGAGGAAAGGCAAGCGCTTTCATCGCAGATCTCAATTGTTAATGGAAACGAGTTATAACGGTTCTCTTGAAAGATGACCGAGCGGGTTCAGCCAAGCATTAGGATTTAGAAGCCTTTCACTTTGGTCCTGCGTGACTTTCAGCAGTAAGTATTACCGCTAACAGCCACCTACAGTTATGTACCTTGTGCTGATGTGGCAGATTCTTTTCAATACTTTTGCGGTGAGTGTTGACCGCCAATGAAAAGGTTTCATTTTTTTTTTCTCACAGTAAAATGTCGTTACACAATGCTACTCTACATTATATAAAGCTTAATATTCTTTTTTTACTTTTCCCCACACTAGGTATATCGTGGGTGCGTTCACAAAAATGTAAACTCAAATACACAAGACACCCAGTCCCGGGACACTTATCTGTAGGCCATACAACTATTTTTTCCGTGTGGGAATTTAACCCGCGACACGCAGCGCAGCAGCCAATCGTTCACCCACTGCGCCAACCATGTCCTTTTAGCGGGTTTTTGTGGGAAGTCATCAACTAACTTCTCTCGCTCTGGGTGGAGTGAGAGGGAATGTCAGACTTTTACTATCTAAAAGCCATCTCTGTTTCTTTACGTTCTTTTTTCCCTTTTCGTTCTAGGACCATTATAACTTTTTTAATACACTAACTTATAAACACGCTCTTGTCCCTACCACTTTTAGGTACGTAATTTACTTTTTTTTTGCACTAGTGTGGAAACGTGCGTGAGCTCGCCTCTACCACAATTATATAAGTATTTATCATGTCAGTCTGAGCGCTAAGCGATCCCCACGAGTCGCGTATCAACGTAACGTAAAGCACGTAAGTGTATTGATTGACACGTGGAAATTTGTAATTGCAGCACTCGGCTTCAAAACGCCGTCGCCTACGGCTCGGGCAAATTCTACTTCGCTCGCAGTGACAAATTTTCACCTCTTGTTTCAAAATGTACAATTTCGAAAAAATTCGATAGCTTACAGCTACGCTATTAAGGATGGGTACTACGTGATGGATTTGATCCTTGTAAATCCGATTGTAACAAAATTTCAAATGAATAAGTTAAAAGAGTAAAAAAGGGTTCATTTCGTTAAAAGTATTTTATTCCAATTGTTTTTATTTCACTTAATTAGGACTAAAAGGGTCACTACGAGTATTTTTTAAATTGGGAGCAAATCTGTGAGAGTTTCCGTGTTCGGACGGTACGGTTGCTAAGCAACGTGACGTCACAGGCGGGCTCTCGAGCGCCATAGGTCAACATTAATTGCGACCATCAAACTCGAGCGATGTTTCAGTTCTAACAGTTTTTGCTAAAACTACCATCAATTAAAATAAAGCTTTGTTCAATAATGAATTAATTTCAACTTGTTTCATTAATATTTTACTTCAAAATAACTCATTCTATATTCTCGGTCTATCGAAAGCTTTTGACAGTGTCTGCCATGCTTTAAATAAACATTAACTTCAATAATAGCTCGATGATCACACCGAGCCCAATAGCTTTATCTAACGACACAAAAAGTAATAAAGTTGAAATACCAAATAATGTGTCTAATACTGTTTTATCATTTTTATTAGTTTTTATGGAAAATTTCTTTTGTGTTTTAGAACTAAATTACCTTTTGAGGTCTAAACTTGTATTGTGAATGGCTATCTCATGTCATTTCAGTTTATTAAGGGATATATTATTATAAAATGTTCTATGTACATTGCCGTTACTTGAAGAACTTATCATTGTTGCATTCACTCGTTCGTTTCGCCCCATTCGTGCACATTTAACAAGTTTCTTCGTTCTGGAGAGGTTGGTTCTGTCTGGAGTTTTTCATCCACGTCTCCTCGTTCGAGTGCCCTTCGTTTAATGAACGCAGACAACTTTCGAGTTCTCTTTAACTTACAGTACATGTTTCAAGTTGAGTTTTGATGTCATTTTAATAGAATTACTTATATTATGAACGGTTGGTTGGTTCATTAGTTATGTTAACTTACTTACAAAAGAGAAAATAAATTCAAGCAGTCTGAATACTTTCGTGAAATCATTTTGCACAAAATTTACCAAAATCCAACACTAGGACATAAGGTTAATTACGCCATATTACGAATCAAATCACTTTAAAGTACGTGGTCAGGCATGCTGTAGTTTCAAATTAGTACATAAATCATTTTTATTTTATTTGAAGTTACTTCAAAAGATATAAATTTAGAATGGAAAATAATAGCGATTGTTGAAGAATTTTAATATGCATTTCGTTCTAGATTATAATAATAAACAATACCAGGGCAGCAAGAGCGAACCGAAGTAGACACAGTGGAACGTGAGCAATAAAATGAAGAGAGCTACTCGGTAAGCTAAGTAAATACCAGGGTATTATACAGATAAACAATATGCGATGCTATAACAACACTGATTGCGACTGCATCGAGATTATGAATACATTCGACGTAGTTGTCTATTAGTCTAGATACAAATAAAAAAATAAATTGGCATATTGTTCTAATGGAAATATCAGGGTTAGATAAATAAAATATTTTTTAATGCTGTTATTGAATTATATTGCCAATAAACAATCGAACAATGTTAGTTGATATTTAGATAAGATATAATAATTATACCTAAATAAAACTTAAATGGTTTATAAATCATCAAATCTTGGTGT
This sequence comes from Mythimna vitellina, assembly GCA_949316375.1. NCBI lineage: Eukaryota > Metazoa > Arthropoda > Insecta > Lepidoptera > Noctuidae > Mythimna > Mythimna vitellina. Next base: position 24,231,454 of record OX438698.1, read on the forward strand.
ACAATAAAGTATATATAAATAAATGAATAACTTATTAATTTTTTCTTATCTTAACAAAATGAGACGTTTGCATTCTGGTTAAAAGCAAAGGTGGTTTGTACAAAATTGATATAGCTAAAAACAGATTTATCCGGTACCACTATGTTTTCTCCCTTTCAAATCTGAATTCAGCGAGGTCTTAAATCACGTCGGTAGACTCGGTAGCGATGAAGAGGTCAACACAAGTATTCCAAGTGTTTCCATCCCACCCACTGCCCCTTCAGTACATATAAAATTTGAAATCCAATTGATATTACGTATTATACAGTTCCCGAAGTCGGCTGAAGCCGTAAAATGTAATTCGAAAACTTGATCGGATCTCGAAAGTCATTTTTGTAAATCCCACAAGAACACGCTGTGAACCTTTTCAGAGGCATTTACTAAAATAAATCGAATTCAGTTTAATTGGTAAAGTTGGCGGTTTCCTCAAGTTTCTCACGAAATTAGCGAAAATTTCGCTATCGTATAATAAATTAAGAGCTGAAACTCAAACAGAAACTGCCGGCGATATCGAGTATCGCTTTGTGAGCTCGCAAAAAAATATTTAGCGTAATTATTTGAGCGCTGCGAACGCTCCGAGCGCATCTCTCTCTTCGTAAAATACGAATAATGGCTAGGCGTGGTCTAGGCGTTTAAGTGTTTTAATAAAAGCGAAATGCCTGTATAATGAAAGTAACACGATGAAGGCATGCAGAAAATAAAAAATAATTAAACGATAAGGTTACTGTGAAATGGTACATGAAATTTTGTGATCTTTAAAATTTATTAAATTGATTCGTTGAACCGTTAAAACTTGTACCTTTGCTTTTCTACAGGATTCAATTTAAAACTACACCTGATCAAAAGAGAATGTTCATTGAATTTGTATCATTCCATCAAACATCAAGTCTCTAACCCAATAATTTTTCCAAATAGTGGTTCCAAATTCAAACACAATTAGTAAGACTAACTCAACTGTCACTATGTGTACATAAACGGTCCTAAGCTTTGCTCAATTGACGTCAAACAGTTTGCTTGCTAGTAACCTCTACTCCATGCCCCGCGCCTGCTGCCTTTTGACTGATTGGACCTTTGCCTGCTCAACCTTGCATGCAAATACATCTAAAGTTTCAGCATCCCTTGGCGAGGCAAGACATGCTCCACGGACTTCCACGTTCTGAGGTTACGAATATTCTTCTGAATAATCTGTCGTCTATGCTAAATTCTGAACACCAAATTGGTAGAATCTAGTTATATCCAGTTAAGTGCTGTTCACTTCGTGAGTCATTGGCGGCTCCAGCAAAGTTACAACCACTATCATGACAACCGATATAAAATGTATCACCCTTCATCTGATATTGTGATTCAGAACGGTTTTCACAACTCCATCTGTTTTATAAAAGGGTTTGAAACTGATCAGTTATCTTGTTTCGTTCTTGTTTCCGACAGGAACATTGATGAGCTTCGTTTATGATAGAAGAGTTCCACCACTGTTTCAACGCTGTGACGAAGATTTTATCACTATCAAAGTTATAGTGACTGAAGCGGAGTTTCTTATGTTAGCGCTAAAGGAAACATATTTTAATAATAAGAAAAGTTGCAAAACATCCACAAACTTATCGAAGAAAAATAAGATAACTCAGATTAAGATTAGATTCGGACTGATGGCCAAATCTGAAATAAAATTCGAGAGATAAACAACATTTGCATAAGCTCATTATATTTTTGTCAAAGGAAACGAAAGTGGCTTGAATTTCTGCGAAAATATCATCAAAATGTTTTTCAATAAAAAAAATTGTTAATCGAGATACGGCCAGTCTGGACGATTAGGCAATATTTATTTCGTGAGTACTCTTTAGGGATAGAGGTCAACAAGGTTTCTGGCAATAACGACGAAATTTATTACCCCTATATTAGGTACGCAAGGACCGATTTAAGCTAAACTTATAGTAGCTAGTAGTAATCTAGATAGATAGATTCAAGAACGGTGTCTAATTTGCTCTTATGTTTATTTTCCGAGAGCCGTCAGTTTATTTTAATGTTAAGTAAAATGTAACTCCCCCAAACGTTGAACACCCACTCCAAAAACAAGAGCCTCATAAATAAATTACAACATTAACACTTAGCGTAAAATATTATTAAAATTTACATGATTTTTCACAAAGAATATTCTGCAAAATCGCTGCGAAGTATAAAGACCATTAGACAGGCTGCAAGTCCCCACTTAAATACAATCTTGAATTGTAAATCCTGTGTCGCGCTGTAACGACCACTACATAGTATTGGTGCACTGTTCACAATTGGATCTGAATACATTACTGCGTCTGCACCGTTTTATATTGCGGACTTTTATGGACGGGTGGAAATGTAAAGTGAAATCTAACCGGCTGGTGCCAGCTCGTAATTCGTACGGCTAACTTGGTAGGGGGACTTTTTTCTTCTTCATGAGTATGCATTGGAAAGATTAATGTGTGTAATTTTTATGCAAAATTGGTGGTTTGGATGGGAAATAGCGTCGACTAGGATATTCATGTTCTGCGAAAAGTGTCCGATATAAATGTAAGGAATGAGTTCCCAAATATTAAAATAGAGAGCTCCTATTCTTTTGTATTGAGTAAATTACCTTTGTCTATCAATAAATAAAATATAATGCAAACAGGTGCAACAAACTGCTTTCTTAGCAATAATTTAGGTACAAAATGTTTTGTTTTCAACACAATCTCAAACTGTCAAGAAAATAGGTTCAAATGAAAAATTTACGGCTTTTCAATATTTGTTTTCAACCACTAAGTTAAATTAAGAAATTTGTGGACAATAAAACAATAATACTGTTTGTACAAATTATGTCAAATTCAGCAAAAGTAAATAAATTAGAAAAACAATTTTTAGGTATTTGTGTACAATAAAATCTGATACTATTTAAGAAATATCGAGACATATGACAAGATTTTTTATTTTAAATAATTACTTGTGTATCTTGTGTAACAAAATTTAAACAAGAACCAAAATATTCACGCGTCTAAATAATGTATTAAGAACACTAAATAAATCTGACAGTGAATCAGATTTATTTCAAATCTTCTCCAGTACCAAAAAGGTACTAGCATAATAATCTATCCGTGGCTATCTAGCAGGGTCCCCATGAGAGCATCACAATAGCCCCGATATTCTATCATAGGCAGTAACCACAGGAACGCACGCCATTACCGCGGAACGGCAGCGCCGCGGCCATTTGTCGCGACATTATCTCGCGCCGCGCCCGCGCCACCCGCGCCCGTGTGGCCCCTCCTTTATCTCTAATGTGCACTATTATGCGACGTTTACTCAGCTATTTGTTAGGATTGCACTTGAGTGATGTTATTTGTTCAAAGTATGAGGGTGTAGAGATTTGAGTAGATGATGGTCTTATTTGCTTGATGGCACAGTGAATTTTGTTCTTTTTAGGTTTGAATGAACTTCAATGGAGCAGTTTTTTGCCAGTAGATTTGTAATTTACGATTTACCTCATTTGGGAAAATTCAGTACGTCGTGCGTTAAGTCGCAAATATTAAAAAATAACTCAAAATTGAGGTATTTGAAATATTAGTCATAAAATTTATGATTGCTAATGAATATTATTTTATGTTTTATATTTTTCACGCCATTATTAATGACATCATTCGACGAGCCTTTGTCACCGTCGGCGTTCCGGATGTTTAAGAACCTCGTGGCCTGGTACGCGACGATGGTAAGAGACCGAACGGTATGTCTTTATTTCCATGGAAGATGGGTAGGCCTTTAGTGTGGGACGCTACCTGTGTCGACACTCTTACGCCATCCCATTTTCCTAGCTCATCGTGCTGTGCTGGTGCTGTCGCTGCAGCTGTGGAGAAACTCAAGCGGCAAAAATATATCAACCTCGTTGGCAGTTATATTTTTGAGTCGTTTGGAGTTGAGACTCTTAGGCCGTGGGGTCCGAGTGTTTTATTTTATTTTTTAATAATTTAAACTTAAATATTAACTAAGTATTTACAGTCAAAGAATAAATTTTTGGATCGTCATTTTTGAATAATTTCTTTTATGATAAAGCGATCTATATAATGAAAAATTGCGAAGGCTCGATCTCGTTACGAAGCTTCGGAGAGTTTTTTTAAATAACAACGTTATTATAAAAAACCTGATGCTTCAAAAATTATTTTCCGGAAATAATTTATATGATATCTTGATTGAGTTTCTGTTTCATATGTTCACAAAGAAATATTTGGCATTTTACACGCAGTAGGTCGAATCCAAAATAAAATGTAAATTCAAGTGAAATTCGTTAATTTATGATAATAACTTCCCAAGGATTTCTGACACAACTTCGGATTATAAAGTAAGGTTAATTACAAATGTTTCTTTAATTAGAAATTGAAAAGCAATGGTTTTAACCGTGGAATTATTTACTTATCATATTTTAAAATAATTTTTGATGGTTTTGTTCTTCACCAGTATGTACCTACCATTTGCAAAGGGTAACTGAATCTGAGGATCACCCATCATTTGAGAACTATTCTATTTTTAATTTAAGTTACCGTTAAATGAAAAAAAAAACAATTGAATAAATTTTATGAACATCAAATTAGTAACATTATTTTACAAAAATAATAGGTGTATGATAATTTCTTGAAATTCAGTTTGCAGTATTTTTAAAATTAAATATCTAACTCTATTCCAACTTGATATTGCGACTAACCCATCGATCACTAATAAATAACAGCTAACCCCTGTATGTTCATTTTAGGGTACTAGAACATTATGGAAACAAAACAACGCAATATAGTGGGTACCGAACCGAAGCGAAGAATTGAATTACGATTGTGCCTCTTTATCTAGTCCACTTGCTTCGAAAAATAAAAGTCATTAAATTTGCATATTTTTGATAAAATAAAGGTTTTGATACACATTCCTGTACTTGGCATAAAAGGATGCAAGTAGCTTGTATGCCAGAGAACTATGAAATATTCTGATTGATGGTTGTCACTATGGGATGCTAGCTACTTGCATATTTTAGTACAAGTTACAGGCATGTGTATTCATTCAGGCCTCAGTAACATACGACAATCTCTAACCATGTGTCTATCTTAACATACCAAGATTTCTCCATGCCTCGGAGGCTAGTTTTTCCAGCTATCATTTGTAATTTTTTATGAAAAGTGTTTTACAATAGATTATCTAGTAACCTAATGACTAGGATGTTATTCAGCTGCCTCTGGTAAGGCTGGAAGCCAATCTCCTAATTATATATGCAAAATCGTACAATTGTTATTGTGACAATTATATATGTTTCTAAGTTTTGACGAAGCAAATTCACATGAAGTATGAATACGAGTAACTCTCGTTCCAAAATTCTACGCAGAAATTGTAATGATTCAAGACATTGCCTTCGCCGTTTAAAGAGGTATTTGATATTCAAATCACATGTTTGTGTTGTTTTCAAGGTTTGAACATACGAGACTTACATTCGAGATTGTTTTACTTATGTGCTATTAACATAATATTAAAGCGACAGCATTGCCTTGAAAACGTGCTACTCACATTTCTCACGAAGTAATTGCTAGTTGGAAAATATAACAGAGTTTTAAAAAAAATGCGATACACTTTTCGAATTATAGGTGTCTGCCTTTTCTTGCTTGTTTTCTATTGCGCTGCGTGTCGCTGGTTCGAATACCGCACGGAATCAATATTTGTATGGGACAAAATTAGTTGTTCCAGGTCTGAGTGTCTTGTGTGGGTATGCATGTTTTTTAATGCACTCACGAAACAAGAGCAGGTAATTTCGAATGTGATCAGCAACACTTAAAAAAAATTATTAAAATATGAATATTTTGTAGGTATCAGTAAGATTCTACGCCACAAATAATCGGATACACAGTTTTTTTTTAGGTCGGAAAATCATCTTATGTCAAATTCCGCTCTTAGGCAGCGCGGGAGATAGTGTCACTCCTTTTTCTTCTTTGCCTTCGTCCCAGGGCCCCGGGTATTATTTTCAAACTACCTGTGGCCCCAGTAGGCTTCGACCCTGCTGGGCCCCTACAGTTGCTGACATCTCTTTGAGGCGCGCGTGGAACAGTACGCGCCGTCGATGACTTGGGCTCAGTCTGGACGGTTACCGGACGGTCGGACGGTGAGACACCCATTACTCGCCGTCCGCAAGCCCACGCCTACGGTGGCCGGAAATCGGGATCGGAATGCCGGCGGCGATTGGGGCGTGAGGACCGTTGCTTCACGCAATCGGCCGCCTCCTTTACTAACATTACTGTTTCGCAGAAGAAGGAGACCGCCTGCCACTCCTCCTCGCTCCGACCAAGGCCTGTACCAAGGCCCGGCGCGAAAGATCGCCACCGCCAATCGCCCCCACGAGAACATGGCGTTGTACTGCCCAAGCGGGCTACACCTCCATCTGATATATAGTGGTGATATTAAAAAAAAAATATTAAGTATGTATCCAATATTAATAACGTCATCAAATTCGTAACTAATGAAGCGGTTAGATTTCTTTCAAGACTAAAAATTAAACTAAAAAAAAGTATTTACAAAATTAATATAATTTTAGTTAATTTATTTTTAAACGAACTTTTGTAAATAAGTTTTTTTTTTTATAATTAATCACACTCCACACACACGAAGGTCACGTGCTGGAACAACAAATATAATACTTTTTTATCTCGTGAGTATGTTTCCTTGGGATGATTTTCAACCATCATGCGGGTGAAGCCACTGTCAGTAGCTATAGTAATATTATTAAAATTGCCCAAAATTGCAATTGCCTATTGGGCCCAAAAGGTTTGACGAGTTTACCATCGAATCGAAAAGAAGAAGAAGATTATTAAAATAACAATTCCGCAAAATCCTTAACATTGCGTTCAGCAAAATCCATACCACTGCATTCAGCAAAAAAAAAATTACAACATAGGGCGAAGTTAGGCCGATGTACGGCAATTCACAACGGGGACCATAACACCGGGCGGTGTGTTCCGCTCGCAAATAAGCTGTACCAAGCCTGGCCTCCAGCTTACACGGAGGTAGAGACAATGGAACGGTCATTCTTTTGTGTTTTTTTTACTCCCCCAAGTGGAGCTCGTGGTTAAAATAATAATAAGCGCATGATTCAATCTCTGAGGTTAAGCAACACTGGCCGACGTCGGTTTGAGGATGGATCTCCATCTTAGTTAAAACTGAGATTGATTTGTCTCTGCAGTTGATACAAAAAAAAGTTATTTATTACTAAATTAAGTTTGAACCAACAACATTATTTACAACTATGGTTTGTGACATAAGAAATTTAAGCCTTATTTTTTTTTAAATAAATGTACATTTACGTACTCGTGACAAAAGACTATTAACATGGGGTTTCCAGCTGAGGGAGCTATCAATATAGACGCCAAGATATTTGTTAGACTCAGACCTAGTAAGTTGTAGACAAGTGCATTGTGTAGAGGACAGGCCAAGTGAACAAGTATGTACTCTGAGCACCATTGCATCCGAGGGACGGAGGTTTGCAGATTTTATTGAAAAATATAAATTGACCGTTTTGCTTAAATTTAAGGTTATTTCACAACCGTTGCATCACCTAGTTTAGAGCAAGTTCTGCATATATTACTGTTTCAGGCTTGTCTCTCCCATGAAGAAGTAGCGCCGTGTCGTCTGCGTAGGTAAATATTGAACAGTTCGTAAGTGACATTTTACATAAGTTATTAATATAAATGAGAAACAGGGAAGGGCCCAGGGTTGAGTCCCTGCGGAACACCGAAACTCAAAGATTTGGTATCGCTAATTACATTATTAACCTTAACGCACTGAGTCCTATCATAAAAGTAATTAAAAAATTTTAAGGGTATGCCTACGTATGCCTGTAGCCTCCAGCTTAGACAAGAGGACCAGCTGACATTTGTCGATTTTTGACAGTTCGTCACGGTAGAAATTTGAAAGTATATATGGCACAGTCTAGCCAAACAGTGTTACCCAGTTACTGAATTTTAAGACCAAATAGGACTGTCTACGCCATGTAAATACTGGTATTCCAACTTCAACATTGCTGAGAAAAGCAAGGCACAATAATTAATGACGGGATATAACATTAAACGACCAGTCTGATGGTTAATTATTTTTATCGTCTACTATCTATACAGATAGATAGTAGACGGAAAGAGTGGAAAGAAAAAACGTGTTGCGCCGACCCCAAATAATACGGGCTAAGGGCAGGAAGATGATGATGATCTATACAGATAGATCCAGTACCCTTTGAATCTAAATAAAACAACAATGTCTAACTCAAAAACTGGTGTCAGTGATATACAGTTTATTTTTCGATTGGCCTTATAGCATTCGTCCAAAAAGACTGTTCCTGCCAGCAAGCATATAAAGAGATTGGCCATAACGTGTAAATTAATAAATGTAATCTATCACAATATGCTGATAGACGAAGATCCTGTCTTTATTTCTTAATAAAAAACTGGGCAATGAGAGTCGGACTCGCGCTTACTGAGGGTTCCGTACAAACTTACCTATGTAGGTAAATAGTTCGATTCCGGAGTCTCCAAGGTTTTTTCGAATCGCAAAAAAAGTTTTTTTGTGTCACAAATTTACTGTTTTCAGATTTATTCCTATACCTATGCTTTAGGACTTTGCTTTTTACCAAATTTCAGAATTATGCGTCAGCGGGAAGTGCCCTATGAATTTTGATTCCCTTGAAAGTGTCGAATAAACGGCCGTATCTTTTTTTTTCTTTAACTTAGAAGTTTCATTTTTCTCCAGCATTAAGGGACCGCAGATTTGAGTATATGGTTTTAATTTCAACTCGATAACTCCACGCGTTCTAGAACTTGACATACAGACAGACAACAAATCCTATAAGATTTTTGTTTTGAGATACGGAACCCTAAAAATAAAAATTAATTAACGGTTAACTAATATCAATATAAGCCTTTTTTCAGTATCCTTAATATTTAAAACACGAAAACTTGTTCAACATCTTGTAAACAGCAGCGACAACATCTAGTCTGACTTTACATCAATGTCCATTGCGAGCCTTACTTTAGTGCCAACAACTCCACTAACGATTATAGTAACTGCCGCAGCAATGGAATGGCCGCTTGTTTCGCTAAAAAATGTTCTCGCCTGCTAGAAATTGATTGTCTTAAGTCAGCGTTATTGGATTGCATTAAGTTGAGTTATTTCTTCGGAAATGTGAGAAGTTTCTCCTTCGTATACGGAAGGAAGAGCGCTGCTTTGTTGTTGTTTTTGCCTATTTTTCGTATAAAGTTATGGTAGTTAGTTTTTACGGTGCAAGCCTGGCATAATTAGAAAATTGCAGGGCTTTGGTATGCTCGTTGCCAAGAAAACATTGTGTTGTGTAAAGAATTTCAGTTTTTTACCAAAAACAGGTTGCAGGGCAGTAGTTCCATTGTTTGATACCCTTCCCAAAAACTCTATATCTTTGTGAACTGGATAATATAATTTAGGTAGCAACACAGAGCTATCTTTCCAAAAAGCTCTTTAGAAAATTCTTCTTTCTTTTTGGTTCGTAGCAAAAGGTTGCACAACCCATTATTAGCATTTCCAAGCGGACCGACGCGCCTCTGTTGCAAATAAAAATATCGAAAATAGCGAGAGTTATAACCCCATCCTTTTACACTAAATTCGATTTTATGTAGAAGACGCATGGTTTAATTTCCGCTGGCAATATAAACGAGTGATGACTTTAATGGGTAGCTTCGATTCAGAGTATTTTTACGTTATTAAACTCGGTTTAGTACAATATTGAATTTGAAGAGGATTGCTGCCATTTATACCAGACATTTAATCTATTTTCTAGTCCAGATAAATGTGACCCCAGGAGTTCATTTGAATATTGGATTAAAAGTTATATAATACCTTGAATGAACTTCAAGTTTGATAAACTTTTATTTTACTAACAAAGCTGATTCTTGAAAAAAAAATATCAAAAGAGATATCAGTAGCTGCTTATTTTTCAGAGTTGCAACTGAAGAACTCACTACTTTGTTCGCAACTAAAATAAATTTTACAGCTTGTAATTTTCTTTAATGATATTTTTTTCACATAAAAAACACTAGACTGCAAACACACTCTTGAAAATGATTTTAATCAGAGTCTACGTTTGTCAGAACTTTGCGTTCAATTTACCACAATCGGACATCCCTAACCCTCAAACCTATCAGTATCACGACGTAACCAAATGAAAACCGATTCGCAAATTCATCACGCTTCGCAAGACGTACTATAACGTTGGTGATCGACATCGAATCGATAGGACACTCGATGGCGCGTTATTCGATGTGTTTCACGTCACTCATAACCCCCGCCGCCGAACACCGCCCGTCGGTCCGCGCGACCCCGTTCGCGAATTGTATTGTCACTCCACATTTTCTGTCTATTCAAAGGGTTGAATATGTTTTGTGTCCGACATGAAATCGTTTTGTTGGAAAATCATTCGACACGTAATAACTGTGACGTTTGATTGCGCGTCAAGCTTGATAATGGAGAGAAGGGTTTTGAACTTGTGACAACTGATCAAATTATTGCGATTTTTTTTTGCTTTCGAATTTCGTTCACATTTATTTCATCAAAGGCGTAAATCAATGTCTGTCTAGCTTATAGTATCTGAAAAAGGGTTTGCAATTAATTTCGTGAAGCTTCAAATTTTATTGTCAGCTTCCAACTGTCAATAAATCATGAACCTCGTTTCCGAAAGTAACAAACAAAGAAGAAAGTATCTAACTATGACGTAAGTAGCTATCATCCCAATATCTTTTCACAAAATTCAGTATGAACGAATGCTTACGAAAACTCGATTAAATAAGTCCTTTTAACTTCATCGAATCACGCGGAACCCTCAAATCATCGCGTTCGAACTTTTAGCTAAACAAAACTGCTTGTCAGCTGGGTCGAGCGATCCCGTCGCTCGCGCCGTCAGCTGTCTCTCAGCGCGCCTCTGACGCTACCAAATTATGCCAGTCAGTCGGTCATAGCGAATACTTGGCTGACAATTAACGTAGCGGTTGTAGGGTTTTCGGGAATATCGGTTTGATTCAGAAACGAATTTGACATTTGTTTGATTTGGGGATAAGTTTTAAAGTGTAATTTCCAATAAAAGTAATAAAAAAGTAATAAAAGGTTATTATTTTTTCAGAACTTACTTCAGACGACTTCAGGTTACAATGAGTCAAGCAAAATAAGCAATTATCGACTTTTCAATTTCTCAAATTCGTGGTATTTTTGATACTGAATTTTGAAACATTTCTTTTTTCCTAAACTAATATGTTTCCCACAGCTGGACAAAGGTCTCTCTACTTCCAAACAGACTGAGAATATCTCATCCTTCCTCAGGCGCCCATTGAATGATGATTTTTGATAATCTCTCAGGGTGCATTCGTACGGCGCGGCGTATGGAACTAACTATTAAATAATATTAAAAACGACTGAAAACAATCTAAATGTACGCTGGTTAAAATAAAAAATATGCCAATATTATGCTTTTAGACCAATTAGCATCAGATAACGCGAGAGACAAAGCAAATCATCATTCAAGATGTACAAAACAAGGAAACACAATTCTCCGCCTAATTAAATTACTGGAACAAATATCTATTCAGTAATACGACGACAAGCTATCGTAATTAATCTTTAATATGTCCATTCATCGTTACACGCTTAACTTAACCTTATCTAAATACTATTGGCGAGGGGAATTAGGGCTTTACTCTTATTATAATAAGGTTGAAAATGTATTGGTAATTAGGGGGTGTGGGTCGTTCGGTCGGGTGGTGGCGGATATTAATTGTATTCGTAGTATGGGAGCTGACGGGTTATTGTTGCGGCGTCAAGGCGTTTTGTCGCGCGCGCCGGCGCGTCACTGTCGCTGTCGCCGTGTCGCGCGATTTGATTCATGATTAATTGTGACGCGCTAACGATGTTGTTTAGTTTTTAATGAGTTGATAAAACATGACCTTCAGGGAGGTCATTAGGAATAATAACTGATGAGGAACCTTCCCATTACGAAGGTTCCTCGTGAAGTAGAAACGAAATTAAATTAATTGTTACGCAGCTGTCTATTAAGCACTTTCCATTCAACTAAATGATTTAGGTAGAAATGTATTTTAGGAAGTGCTATCAACACGAAAGTCAAGAACGAGAAGTGAAGAATTTCTATTGTATACAGTTTCTAAAGCTAAAATACGAGCAGAAACTGAACTGTGGGAGAGATAACCGTTCTCAATCATTGAAATCGAATCGAAAAAAAAAAACAAAGAGACAAATTACATCGTGTCGGAAAAAGAACATCGAAGACGAAACACCCTGATACAGCCACAAAAAGCGTTGTTTTTCTAAACGAGAAGCATCGACAGCACAAAAGGTGGCAAGCTCCGCTTTGTCCCCTCACTATTGTCCGACGATCTGGATCACGGCACCTCTCTAGTGCTGCAATGTTAGAATGTAACGTAAAGAAATACACTTTCATCAACAGCCTTTAGAGAAGAAACAAAGCAATTGAATGTACCTTAAACTCAGTTGGATTTTCCCATTTTAGGGAAAAAAATTCTGTACCTCAAAAGCAAAAAAAAGGAACCCTTATAGGATCACTTTATGGTAAGTATGACTGTCTGTTGTGGAGGTATCGAATTGAAATTAAAACTACATACTCAGGTCTGCGTTCCGTTTAAGCTGCGAAAAAATCAAATTTCTGAGTTAACGGAAAAAAAGATACCGCCTTATATGTCGTTGTTTTTTTAGTTTAAATCTCACTTGATTTCGCACATCAGAGGGACTGTATCGGTCATGAACTATTTTTCATAATCAATACAATACCCTTCTTATTTGCTCAGCATTTTCGCAACTATGTCGGAGTCGATTACTTTAACCGTATGAAACTTAAATGCAGTGCTATTTTTATTTAAATTGTTGCTTACCCTAAATAAGCCATCGAAATTTTTAAACTGCAGAATAGTATAAGCATAGCATAATCAGCCTTATAATGTTCTACTGTTGGAACTCAGACCTCTCTAGAAGAGGAAATGAGCCGTAATCCAGTACGCGAACCCATTGCGGCTTGAATTTCGTCTTTGAATTTTTGGTTCTAGAACATGCCGATTCCTTCACGATGTTTTCTTTCATCATTTTGAGAACAGTGCTGATGAAATAAATTGAACAAAGTAATGTGCCAGACTGGGTTTGAAACCGCGACCTACTCTTAAGTTGGGATTGTTACCACTGAGCCACCACTCCTTCTAAACTGACATACAGAAACGAGGTGACTGGTTAAAGACTTTTTTTTTAAATGGTGACAGATCTCATCAAATCTGTGACACATTCCAGTATCAATGACTACTGCGAAGCCGCTAAACACAGAGCTGCATGGCATCGTATCACGAGAAAAGCGAAGGCTCAAAACTCGACCGAGACATGAGCACGACCACTCTGTCAAGAATGCACGAGCAGAAGCTATCTGAAAGGAAAACTGAAATGAGCCAGTAAATGGTCAAAACCATTTACTAATAATGCACTCATGCGTATTCTTGCATTTTACCTCGTTTTACTAATTCGTTTAAGTCGAACATTTTGTACGTGATTAGCGGTCATCGTGTCTGCTTGAGCTCTTTTATATTACTGAACCTTTGGTCTGATTTATGTATTTATTATAACTTTATAAGCAGCAGTATCATATAGATATCTTCTTAACTTCCACAGTTAGTATGATATTTTTCTTCTTCTTTATTCTTTATTGTACACACAAAACTTAACTACAATACATGGATTTGACAATTTATGTACAAAGGCGAGCTTAACTCAACAATGAGTATAGTAGTATGAGAGTGTAGAATTTTTTTATAAATTTTCTTTTTTTTTTCTTTTTAATAAGCTTATACCTTTTTGAGTTTAGCGCGTGAATACTGCGCTAAAGATCGATTAATTGCAATTAATTCGATCTTTGTTTGTAGGCGGCTTTATTTAGTACCCACTACTACCCACTACCCAGTACTACCCGTGCTAACCGATGCGCCGGGAATTGTGCCTGTTTGCTGTTATTAAGAACCGATCCCGCTGCTGAAAACGCTACTGCAAATGATAATGGCGGTGCAGACAATGTAGCATATGCGGAAAACGTATTTACAGCTATCAAATTCGTTTTACTGGCACGTTTCTTGGGAATATCGTAGGCAGGAGAGTTCATTGCCACGTATGCTTAAATCTAGATGGAAATGAACTGATTTTTAAAACGATATTGTTATAATCAGCTGAAAGAAATCTAAAATGAGTTACATATATACATATAGACATATATTTGATGCGGGTCTGGGTGTATTTGAACGTTTTTTAATTGAAAACAAAAATTATCATTTAAAGTATATAACAAAAATACTACATCTCTTTAGGATTATAAAATTTTAGAAATCATAAAGTAACGGATATCGTCCCAATTAAACACATTCAGGAAAAGAGGTTGATTCACGATTCTATTGTTCTTCATTTCCCACCGATTCCATGAAAAAAAAAACTTGTTTTAAATATTCCTACATCAAGTCCTAACAGTTCCATGAGATTTGTCTAAAGTACTGTCAGTAAAAATCATTTTTTGTCTGTCTTAATCAGTTTGTAAGCTTAAATTATTATTTTGATTTACTGTTATTAATTCTAAAACTGTGATTTTTTATAATACAAAGTCTATTTTAGTGTAAGACTAAACTTATTTACTGTAATTTTATTTTTTTCTCATGCATATCACCATTCACCTCTTTTGGAGACATGCATGCAGAGTAATGTTTACCGTTTCATAAGTACTGCGTCTATGAAATAAAAATTAATTGTCTTTCATTTCATAGAAATATTAAATATTTATCCCTTATCAAAGCTTTTACTGCTGACTGTACCAAAAATTCTCATGGACTCGTAGGGAAAGAAATATTTAATATTTTAAAATGACGTGGACTCATTGGGAACTAATGTTCGAACTTTCTTTTTTCGAGAACAATATATTCGTGGACCTTTGGGAGCAACCCAAGAAAAGATTTTCTTTTTCTTTTTCTGTGTATTACTGGTATGACAATTAAGTAAAATATGTATAATTTCGGCTGGCTTTTTTTTAGGCTGGAAAATCATCTAATGACAAATCCCGATCCTGGGTGGAGCGGGAGATAGTGACTTTTGCTGATTAAAACCCACTCCTGTTCCTTTTTTGCCTTCGTCCCAGGGCCCCGAGTTTCACTTTCATACTACCCATGGTCCCAGTAGGCTTCGACCCTGCTGGGCCCCTATGGTTTGCTGACATTTCTCTGAGGCGCGCGTGGAAGCCTTTTTCAATTTTTTTTCAAATTTGTGAATGTGAAGTACCATGGAGTATTTTTATTAGGTTATATATTTTTTTTAACATTAAGAGAATAGCAGTTGAGAGTTTGTCATGCTCACTTAAATGTCTCGCTGATGGTGGCACGTGTTATAGGGTCATTCTGTTCCCTTCAAAATGGCTGAGCTGAGTGTGGCTGATGCACGCGTCATGCTCATGAACGGGTGCCGTCAGTTGAGACTGATCATCTCTTAGCTGTCAATGGCTTAATTGAATTTCTATCTTTTAACTAGTTTTATTTTATATTAATTATCTACATTGTGCTCACATAATGAAAGCAACAAAAAATACGTAACCAAGATTATATGTAACTCACAAAATAATTTAAAAGAGCGTCGATGGAGTTTCTTGCACGTTCTTCTCCATAGAAATCTACGCTTTGGAACGTGGAATTTAGCTTCACTTTTTTTGTTATTGGACTGACCTACTTTTGACTATTCAAAAGTGCCTGAAAATGTTCTATTTGAAATAAATGCTTTTGACTTTGACTTTTTACTTTGGTCGAAAGAGATAATAAATATTATCATCAACAGTTCAGCCACAAAACGTCCTCTGTTATATTCTCCCCCAAGAGTCGCCACAATGAAAGGTCTTGTGCGTCTTTCATCGGATTCCTACAATTCTCACCAAGTTAACGGGCCACTTTGTAGTCCTTTACGCGATAGCCACTCCAGAACCTTTCGGTCACATCGACCATATGTTTTTCGAGCAAGTGGTAGTGGGCAGTGCACATGGGTACTTTGCTCTGCCAACTGCCACGAGATTTTCCGGACATACGAGTATAGTCTTCTTTAATAAACCCATGACATAAGCACGGAAGCCACGCTTTAACGCAAGCAAAACTTTCTATACAAATCCAAAATTTAACACACATCCAAAACACGTAATTCCAAGCAGGTATAATGCGCAGCTCTAAATACAAAGCTGTACGTGTGTACTGAATGCGTCGCAACTGCTTCTCAGTTGGCGCCAAACAAAGCCCCGTCGACTGCGCTCAGCACAATAAGACGCTGTGCGCCCCGCAATCAGGTCACTTCCATTCACTCTACGAACGTGGAATTAGCTGGATTTTGTTTGCACTGAAATCGTTTTAATTATGACGTCACCTGTTTTGTTGGTGATGGAAAGTTGTAGGTACTGACTGCAGTGCAATGATTGTATTATTATTTATACATCTATATCTTTATATATATAATTCTTCTGTACGTGTGTTTGTCACCTGAATCCTCCGTTTAGGCTTGACCGATTTGAATGTAATTTTGTGTGTATATTTGAGTAGGTTCGTGGATGGTTTGAAAATACAGTGGCATAGAGTAAGTGGCACTGCAATCAGTTTCTCAAATTTTTCTCTCACATAAGCCAGCATTTGGACAGGACAACGTTGGTCGGGACCGCTAATATATGCATAAAATTGAAGTGTCCGTACTTTATGAAAATGTTAATTAAAAAAAAAGTGTCTTTTTGTTTAATATTCTACACGGCAGGACTAATTTAAATGGGAATTTTTATTGACGTTATGAGGACTGATGTAAGTACTTTTGATCTGGAAAAAGAATAAGTGTCGCCGCACACGGGCTACATGCCACAGCTACAGACGCCGCCACGAGAAGCTATAAGTGGCCATAAAGGAAGCTGAAGCGCGCGACAGCCACTTGTGGCCGGTGGCTGCTATTTTTATTAACCCATGCGCGCAGTGTCATAATAGATTCTGTCGAAGAAAGTTTATATCCGCGAATGACGCGCGGCGGTGTTTTGTATCGGCGTTTAGTGGCCGGTTCGGGCCACAAGAAGCGAGCAGCGGCGATTTGTAGCCTATGGCGGCCACAGGCGTCAACCATGTGCGGCGAATCCATATAAAATGTATGAAACCTACAGGAAATATGCCAGTGGCGGCGTTATGTGGTGTGGCCGGTGGCCCATGAGCGGCGACCCTAAAGGTTCCGCGCAAGAAATAAATCGTTCTTGAATTGTGAACAAATAAAATCGTGCCACTTTACAAGTCTGACATAAACGAAGTAATGGCACAAGCTAGTTATACAACTGACGGATGTCCTTGACTTAATCTACGTGCTTATGTACCTACATAAGTTAATGGATGTCAGTCTCAAACTTTACCGGATTTCATTGACTCAAAGATCAAATAACCTGATTGTATAAGCTGCTTGTGCTAGCAGCTTCGCCTGCATGAAAATAGAAAATTTTCCAAGGGAATATATGCTTTGTATTTTTTTACTTTGTGGTTTACTCGTGTGCCAAATTTCATCAAAACTCGTTCAGCCGTTTTAGCTTGAAGGATTTAAAAACATACACGTACAGTCAAATTTTGGGCTTTGTATGGTTATATTCATGAATCTCTCACTTGGTGTGAGTGAAGGCCTTAATTGTTTGACATTTTGTACGAATTAGCGATGCAATTAACTGTGTTAATTTATATAATTCAAGTAATGTTTGCCATAACTTATGCTAGCACCTACATAAATTTCTATTAACCAAATCTACAATATATTTTTAATTTTGTTTCGAGCAGAATTTGAAGATTCAATAATTGTGCAATCACTTATTGCGTGAATTAAAAGGCTTTTTTATTTTAATTTTATTTATTTATTTTATGGTTGTATGATATGATTATTTTTTATTCAAACTTATGCGAATTACCTACTATTAGATTTCTATCTACTTACTCTAGTTAGTTAAAATACTATAGAATTATCTGTAAATTTAAGCTTGTAGAGGAGAAAAAAATACGATTAGGTTATTAGGGTAAAGTGGTCGTAATTTAGGGAGTTTTACTATTAGAAGAGGTAATACAATCAGTTTTATAGTGTGAATTCACTATTTTCAAACTCAATTTAAGAAAACGCAGATTAAACAAAAAGAAGTCTCGTATAATTTTATGTTTCACCTTTCAAACTAACCAAAACTATCATTATATAGGTATTATTATCATTTGAATGGAAACAATTAATTTTATATTTAAAATAACACTTTCTCGGCCACTTTTATTTACAATTAGCTGCTGCGCGCTTCAACAGCTGAACACATTTGAATGATTTTAAAATTGGTACATTGGTAGACGGTGATAACCTCGAAAGGCTCATCGTGAAGTGGATGTGAAAAGGCCTCGCGAACGCAGCCTAATACGTTGGTCTGACCAGATCCGCACTGCTCTTGAGTCTACGGTATACAGTATACAATGCCCTTCACACAGCCCGAGACAGAAATAATTGGAAAAATATTATATGAGTTAAATTGATGAAGCAGGGAGGTCACGGCCCTCAGCATTGAGGAATACGACGCACGGAGAAGGTAGACCACATAAATATTGACCCGTGCAAAGCCGCATAGCATTTTTTCAAGTCAAAAATAGATACTAACAGCAAACTAAATCTCTCAGGTACGGGTTGACTACATACACGTGTGCATCTGTTTGCATTGTAATATTTCATAAGACTGCGGACAAATCGCTCGGTAAGCTAGAACACAAGTCTAGCAATATTTCCGACTATTCGTATGCAGTTTGTATTCTCAGTTTTGTTTCCTGCGATCGATTTCACTATAACGTAGTCTGATTGGACAGAATAAAGTCACGTTGACGATTTTCAATATGGAGGCTGATTTTTTGAGGTTAATTAAAAAGGAGCAATGTTATTAAAATGTACATAAATGACAGTGACTAAAAATAATGATACAAAGACCGTTATGCTCTTCATATTTCACACTACTTATTATTATTTTGCTGGGAACATTTGAAATAGTTACTGTAGCCCTAGAATTCAAAGGGTAAATAATAATAAATAGTATAGTAATAATAAATAATAATAATATTCTACAAAATTTCACACAATGCCGTCAAGTCTCGAGCTAAGCAGAGCTTGTGTTATGAGTACTGATAAATATACTTAAATATTTCTTAATACATGTAAATACATATAAAAAATTAATTACACCCAGACATTGAAAAAATGATCGTGCTCATCACACAAACATTTGTCCTGGGTGACTTGACCTCCGGCAAATCAGTCACGGCCACTAACCACTAGACCAACAGGCCAGTCAAAATGTACGAACATAGGCGAGTTTTAGTCAGCAAGAGTCTGACACTCCATCAATTTTCTACTTTCACGCGGGCCAAGCCGCTAGCAGTAACTAGTTTATAACAATTTCGTATGAAGTAGTTATATACATTGTTAAACGACACTTATAGAAAGTGATAACTCAGGTCCGGAGCATCATAAACAAAACGATACAAACTAGACAATGACGTCACATCGTTTCCAACGTCCGTGTAATAGAGCCTCCAGCGTACAGTCCTACACAACTGAAAATCACGAAACAAGTTATCGCCGCACCGCATTACTGCAAGCAGCGCCCACTAATTACGCGGTATCTGTGCCGCGCCGCGCCGCACCTGTGTTGTGCCGCATCTGTACCGCCGCGCGTCATCGAGCCACCTTTGTGGAGTCATTGGCGCTTTGTGGCGTGACGTCATCGCTTTGTGCGCGCCCCACTTGCGAGCGTTGCTTTTCCACCAGTCCGCTATAGAAATGTCCGCGATAGTTTCTGATGGATGTCAATGGATAGAGGAGTTTCGAATTGATTGTCTGTCTGTGTGCCAGTGATGTACTGGTGACGTTACATTTACTAGTTTCTGCTGGTCTGCCATCTGTGTGCTAGTTCAGAATAATATTGTCATGAAGTAGTGTAGTAGTGTACCCTCGAAGGGTTGAAAATAAATGTAATAGTAAATGAAAACCTTGCTGGAACTTTTGTCTTATGAATGTCATTGGGAGCGAGCAAAGAGATTTAAAGAGATACAATAGAGCGGCTATCAGAAAAAATGTCTTAGAAAAACTGTCATCCTATGGCTCAGTGACGCCATCTGGCTTAGAATAGCAAACAAACGAATTAAATTTGTCAAAATTTATAATGATTTAACTATCGCTCGGTAGGTGGCCAGGGGCCTTACCATGATAATGTTAAAATGTTAGTCGTACGAGCGAAAGAGAGTGATAGAGCTATATACCCTTTATAGCTCCATCCTTTTAACAGACCGATTGAGGTCGAAAAATTTATCACGTTATAAGCTCGTGGTAGAGCCTCGGTGTGTGATAATGGAAAGGTTAAGCTTTTCAGCAATAGATGGCGTTAACACAAAATCCGAAAATGTTCTGGAACTATTTATAAAAATTATTGAATTCTAATTAAATGTTTCGTAAATACCAAAAATATTTACGAAAATAAACCGAAGTTAGGTCCAGTCATTTTACCATAGCAAGATTTACAATAGCGTAATGCGTAGTTCGGCATATTTTCTCAGAAAATGATTTTCTTTTAGTGCATAGAACGGATACAAACACGACTTGACGTGTAGGTGTGTCATATTAGACTGAGTGACTTATGACCAACGTGGAATAAGTATCGGATCACGATTTTGTTCGCTATGTCCGGTCTATTGGTAGTATATATTGAATGTCTTTGGGAGCGAGTCTATTGATAAATTCGATTGACACTGACACTACTCTTTATAAAATTGGTTTTTGACACTATGTATTTTCTTATAGTGATTGAATTGAAAATATTTGCATGCATTACATTTAAGGTAGATTGTACGGGATCCTAGGACCTACTTTTTAAGCAAATAAACAATTATTATCAATCTAAAGTACCTAGTCAACCAATATTTATTATACATTAAGAAACAGATTCCTGTTAAAGTGAACGTCAACTTGTTTTTATTTAATTTAAAGCCATTTGCGACGCTTGCACTTTATAGTCAAGTGCTCTCAGCTTCCAGTAACAGTAATTTAAAAAAAAATTGTGAAAAGTGCTCCATCAATGCCGTATAAAACGTCGCGTAATAATTTTAACAAATAATGAATTTTCAGAAATGTACGAGTATAATTACTTCCATGTATAATTATCACGCTAATATCATCGAACTACTAATCAGTCTTATAATTATCCCAGTGCTGGGACTCCACTACCTGTGTAGTGGAAATCCTGTACACAGGTCCTTTTTTCGGTGGGAAAATCATCTAGTGACATCCCCCGCTCTTGGGCGGAGCGGGAGATAGTGTCAGACTTTTACTGACTACTACATAGGCCTACGTAGGCTTCGACCCTGCTGGTTGCTGACATCTCCTTGAGCCGCGCGTGGAACATTACGCGCCGTCGACGACTTGGGCTCGGTACGGACGGTCATCGGAAAATCGGATGGCGAGATACTCGTAGCTCGAGCCCGAGCCTATAGTGGCCGGTAAATGGGATCGAATCCCGGCAATTGGGGCACCAGGGCCATTTACTCGCGCGTGCATGTGCGGCCTCCTCCCCTGCTAGCATTACTGCTTCGCAGAAGGAGGCGACCGCCTGCTACTCCTTCTCGCTCTGGACCATGGCCTGCCCCAAGGCCCGCGAAAAATCGCTGCTGCCGATCGCCCCTGCCAGGATACGGCAGTGCTCTGCCCAGGCGGGGCACATCTCCTTCGTATGCTCCACCGTGTCCTCCGGGCGGTCCATACAATGGTGACACCCGGACGTTTCTTCCGCACAAATCCGGTGCAAGAACCTCTCAAACCTACCATGTCCGATGAGGACCTGCGTCATGTGGAAGGTGAAGTAACCGTGTGGTCTTTCCAGACACGCCTCAAAGAGGTCCCCCCTTTTACCGCCATAATTTCAGCGTGCCCAGTACACAGGTCCTGTGTGTGTCGATGAATGTCACATATCTTAAGATTTTTGGCTCAAGGTCATGCAGATTTCCTCACAATGTTTTCCTTAATCGTTTTAAGAGCAGTGCTGATGAAGTAAATTATACAAAGTAAAGCGTCTGTAAGTATTAGGAATTCAGCGTTAAGCACCGGTATCTAAATTTAAGTGCTTACTAAATAACAAAGTACATTTTACAACTTAACACAATATTATTGTTGATGCTCGTCATATACGCAAAAAAAAAGTGCTTAACTGTTCGGTTGCATTGCTCCGGACAGTTATAGTTTAGCATTCAGGAAGATCGAGTGAAACTGATACCAACAGAAATTCACAAATAAACAGATAACTCTATGGCAAAATTTATTTATAGCACAACAGAAAAGAGAAAATTTTGATGTGTATATTTTCTCTACCAACCCAGCCAACTAACAAAACAATCAGTCGAGTGTCGTGCCATCACGCAGGAACCCGTCACTTCCAACACACGCCATCATATCCCTGACTTGCACTATTGTTTAAATCAGTCCTCACTCCCACTTATTCAACATCCGACCTTAACTCGCCACGACACAGTTCAAATCCTTTGTGCGAATGGATATGGTGGTTCAGCTGTCAGATTGTCGTAAATGTCATCAAATAAAGGCCGCTGTAGCTCGGGTTCCAGGGATGGAACATGAAACGTTTCTCTCAAAGAGATGCTTTCATATGGCCTAGGTATATTTTGTTCCGTTTTGATCTAGATTCTAGGAATAATCTTGTTACTATGGGTTTAAGTGCAGCAATGTGTTTACGAATTTCATAGATATAAATAACAGTTTCAATCAGGATGTTACCTTAAATATTTATGCGAGCTAACCTTAACAGACCCAATTCGCTAAAAATAAGAATTTCAAATTTCAACTTTAGTATAAAAACTTGTTAAGTAAGGCACAGTTGGCGTAGTGGTGGAGCGCTTGGTTGTTGTACTGCGTGTAGCGGGTTCCATTACCTCACGAATTAAATATTTGTATGGTTGATAGGTATGTCATTCATTCAGTTTCTCCTTTTATATATATATATATATATATATATAGATGAATTAAAAAAGCTATTAATAAGAAATATTATTACAATGTCAGTGTACATATGTTAAATTATTATTTATGAACAATTTACATTTACTATACACTGACATTATTAATTACTATTGTTACAAATTATTATTAATTTTATAAAAATGTACTTAGACTCTTTGAACTTTGCTTCTTATATCCTTCTTTTGCTGGCCCGACAGGTTCCATGATTGTTTATTTTGGCAAATGTTTACCACCTAAGCCTTATGGAATAGAATAATGAACTGAGTAAGTAATAAGCACAATCAAATAACAACTTTTTTATGGATTTAAACTAGTGCTAGAATTCGATCCCACCTGATAAGCGGTGATGCAATCGTTGATGGTGAAGCGCACTAGATTATTCAGAGCCGATTCAGTCCATCCTTAAAGATAACTAAATTGTAATTGGACGGAAAGACCGCAAAACAACTTGAACAAAAACAAACTTTAGTCAATTCAACAGTTTGTCCAGAAACCTACCATTAACCTAAAACCACACACTACTCCGTTTTCAAATCACTACAGTGCACTTGACATTAAAAACCCAAGTACTTCTCAAATATTGAAGGCCTGTTACGCAAGATGCAGCTCACGCCACATCACTCGATTACCCGGCGTCTGACATAAGCTGCCCATCACCGCTGACAGCGC
Source organism: Mythimna vitellina (assembly GCA_949316375.1). Classification (NCBI taxonomy): domain Eukaryota; kingdom Metazoa; phylum Arthropoda; class Insecta; order Lepidoptera; family Noctuidae; genus Mythimna; species Mythimna vitellina. The sequence goes on from OX438698.1 coordinate 24,255,304, forward strand.
GGACCGATAGCTTTGATCATGTAACTGACAGCTCCTGGATTATCAGGCTACCACTGAGATGTTCACCTGTCCATCTTGTCCTGTCTGTTTGCTTCGGAGGTGGAATGTAATTTTGTTAGTGGTTAGTTTATAGCAGTAATATTTTGCACGTACTGTTGGTACCGGTTTGTGATATAACGAATATTCGCTTTCGCAAATATCCGCATATACTTGACTTTCGCATTCCCATTTGTATTCCCAAGAAACATGCGAATGTTTGGTATGTTTCTGATAAACAAAAATGAAATAATATATTGATTGAATGGATAAAGAATGATAATACAATTTATATGATTTTACAATTTTATATTTACTTTAACTTTTTCACATTTGCAATATCACAAATTGTGAAACAATAATTTAACCTCAATTCATAAAAATCTTTTCGAATGAACTTTACGTGATAAGCTTTTTTCAATCAGTCTGTAACGGCTCTGTTATGTTCTGTTTAGACTTGGCTGACACAAAATGTCAAACGTGTATGACATTATGCGCGCCTTTTTTTGAGAGTCAACATTCGTATTCGCATCCGCATTTGCGAATATTGAATTCGAATTTTCGTATTCGCGCGAATGTGTGAAATCTAACTTTCGTTACATCACTAGTACAGATAGCTGCATCTATTGAGTACCTTTCTCATATTAAAATATCTTAGAAAAGGGGATAACCAGTTGATGACGCTGTCCATATGTGAAGACTTTATTTAGGTAGAAACATATTTATTTCTAACTAATGTACGCGACTTTGTCCCCGTCAGAATCATAAAATAATTTGCTAAAAAATTCCAAGATTTTTTGTTTTTATGCGGATTTTTTTTCTAAATAAAAGAGGTTTAAGTAACTCCTTATAACATTGTCTATCTACCAGTGAAAGTCACATCAAAATTAGTTCAGCAATTTCGGAAATTAACCGGAACAAACAACCAGATAAAAGTAAAAATAAAATTAAAAACTAACTTCTGACAGCGGCATTGCCTGTATGAAAGTAGAAAATATATAGCTATGCCACTCAATAATAAAGGTACATTTTACTAGCTACTAAGGATGACACGCAAAATCGTGAAGCGTTCCAAATTTTTGTTGGAAGGTCTCCCACAAGATGGACCGATGACCTGGTAAGGGCCGCCGGAATCCGATAGATGCGAAACGCAAAGAACCGGTCATTATGACGACACTTGGGGGAGGCCTATATCCAACAGTGGACATTTTTCGGCTGAAATAATGATTCTACTGGTGAAAGTATCTTTAAAATCGGTCTGGCAGTTTGAATTTATTTATTACAATAAAAAAATACAAATCTTTCCTCTTTATAATGTTATTATTAATAACATTTAACATTTATAAAGTAATAACATTATAATATAAATTAACGGCTCTGTGACGCAACTGAAAAATTCAGAATGATCAAATAATGAAATTGAAGCACCATTCTCAATTTTAAGTCATAACATTGTACATGAAACTTAGAAGCTAAATCTAGGTCACACTGTCCCACCTAACAATATGCGTGAAAATATCAGTGTTTACCTGCCACCACGTAATATCGCAGTGATTGTCAGCGCCCGCATTGAGCCTGTGTCCCGTGCTCTGTGCACAGGCTGCCCAGTTAATTTGTGCTTGTTCGCGAATATTTGTGCAGCATGTTTGTGCGTCCATCGGCACGGGGCGACGTGTCACCGATCGAAGCGTGCAATCAATTCACGTTATTTGGCATTCGATATGAGGTTAATATTTTTTGATTTTTGGTTGATTTGGTGTTCGCATTAAACTCTTTTTTTAAATAAAGCTCTTTTAATTCTTAAGTAAGTTATGGCCTCACGATTAAAACACAAAATCTAATGGTGCTAGACTTTGTGTTTTTTGTATCTATTCACTTTAAAATTCAGAAAATAATATACAATGACTTTGGATAATGTAATTTTGCGCAATTAATTGCAAAAAACGGGCCAAGTGCGAGTCGGACTCGCATACGAAGGGTTCTGTACATTCCGTAGAAAAAAAACGGAAACATAAATTAAGTTTTTTGTATTAGAGCCCAACTTAAATATTTATTTTATTCTGTTTTTAGTATTTGTTGTTATAGCGGCAACAGAAATACGTTATCTGTAAAAAATTCAACTGTCTAGTTATCACGGTTCATGAGATAACGCCTGGTGACGGAAGGACGGAATCTTAGTAATAGACTCCCGTTTTACTCTTTGAGTACGGAACCCTAAAAATCATCAAATATTTTCAAAACCATAAAATATTTTACGATGGTGAACTGGTGGCAGACAGTGTGTTATTGCTTTGTTTGCATCGTACAAAACTTGATTTTTACTATGCAAAGTTTTACAAGGAAATATGTAGTGTAAATAGAGTAAAGGCCCTCACACATCCTCTACGTCATGACAATAGGCTAATCTTAACATTCTGAGATTACTGGCGCCTCAACGCGAAGAATTATCATTTAATTTGTAGTTAGCCTCATTGTGTTAAGACGACAAGAACACATACAGATATAATCAAAATTGAAATGATGATAACAGCAGTAGTATAAAACTGTGTCGTGGTTACCAGCGCCTCTCTCCAGGTAAGGAAGTAAATTGTTCCACTTAATAAGCAGAATTACGGACGTGAATGATCATTAATTAATTAAACAATTAAAAAGTAATCTATAGTAAGTAAAGTAAAAAGTATGTGTGTGGATGGAAGAGTGGTTGCATGTATGTGTACCTGTGTAATTTGTATAGGTTATATGTATGTGTGTGTGAGGACGCGTGTGTGTATGAAGGATTGTGTGAGTTACACTTCCACAAGTTCTTCTATTTCGTCATAATTTAATGGTTTTAGCCAAATATTTAATTTAATTTTGAGTTTTTTACGATCGGACCTGTGCTGTATTTGTATAACATTAGAAGCTGTCCCTGTGTGAAGTACCGTCGGTCTTTTGTAAGAACGCTTAGTTTCCTAGCAGCTACCTTGGCTTTGAACTTAAGGAACCACTCAAAATTGAGGTCTGAGGAAATTTCAACTTCCAAGCTGAAGGCGGTCGGTGCACTCCATTCTGAAAAGCAGGAGCCAAGTGAGCGGGCTCCTTTTGGCGGTGACCAGACGCGCTTGTGTTTTGCCTGTATTGAATCCTACCAGATTGGTTTTGCCCCAATTGTCATTGTTCCGTCAGCAGTCATTTATGTCGCTATCATTGATTTTCTTCATATAAAACATAAATCTCTAAATCATCAAAAGCACCTACAAAATCAAACTTCTAAATATAACGCCTTTTCTAACGTTTTTTGCAGTGGGATGATGGAAACATGAACCCACGCGGTCGTTATCCAATAACTAATTAGTCAAACATAAGAAGCCCGCATACCTAACACAAGATGGCGGATTACTGGCACCTTAATGCCTTCCGCTCATTTTGCAAATATCCTTCTAATATGCATACATATGTATTAGTAATTATGCCAGGTAAGGCTCTACTCTGAATATGCATTATGTTAATGTATGTTAAAAATTCCTATACCTACATACTTTTACTGCTGACGAGAAAGTCGGAATATGTTACGAATATGGACGAAATTTAATGTGGGTAGCAATTTTTTGTAGCCACGAGTTTTTAGAATGTTTTTAGGAATAATTTAGCAAACAATGAAAATCCATTAACAGCACTTAGCTACAAACACATACCTACAAACAAGAAGTTATAAAAGTAATTAATTAATGTTACAAAATACTGTATTTTTTATTTTATTTATTATATACTCTAACCAAGGTTAAGGACATAGCCCGAAGAATCGCTAGGCAGTGGGCAGGGCACATTGCTCGCAGAACAGATATTCGATGGGGACGAAAGGTTCTGGAATGGCGAGCACGTACCGGAAGACGCAGCGTCGGAAGGCCTCCCACAAGGTGGACCGATGACCTGGTGAGGGTCATGGGACTCCGATGGATGCGAGACGCCGGGACTGGTCATTGTGGCGATATTTGGGGGAGGCCTATGTCCAACAGTGGACTAACAGTCGGCTGAAATAATGATGATGATGATATTTTATCGGACCTCATAATGTGGACAGGATACATTTACAGAATAAAGTGTACAAAAGGCGCTCTTATCGCACAGGGCAATCCCTTACAAACTTAAGATGGATTTTCATTTATTTTGTTTAAAGGTGGTATATCATCCAATTACCTCTCACGTTCTAGGGTGGAGCTAGAGGGCGTGTCAGGCTTTTGTTAAGTAAAACCATACCTAAGAATTCTCTGCCTAGCATTCCAGGACTCTGGGTTTTCCTTTCAGAAGTCAACCCATGCCCCCAGTAGGCTTGCTGAGTTGCCACTATGGTTTTGCTGACCTCTCTTTAAAAAACACTTGTATTGGACATACATATACAATATGTCTTTAAAGCAACAAGATTTATTTTTTCGAGGCTGGGAAGCAAAATATACCTACTCCCGCTCTGGGTGGAGCGAGAGGGACTGAATGAAACCCACTCGTGTTGTTTTCAGTTGCAATTTACATTCCAGGGTTACAGTAAAGGTCAGATTTTAATGAGTACAACTAAAATTCAATTGGTCTTAAGCACTAAGAAAGTACAATTATTGAATTATTTCATTAAACCCCCCCCAAGCGAACGCCGGCGTTCGCTCTCTCATTGTCTTTCTATTGTGTCTTTAATTACGGTATTCGAAAGTTTAATAACCATAAAATGTAGTAATGTTCGCCGATAATTGGGTTTAGGTAAAATAATGATGATGATTATTATTAGCAACCATTTCATTTAAAGAGCATTATTTTGTATACACAAATAAGTAATCAAATTCTCAATTTTGTAACTCTTTCCTTAAACAATCTGAACATATAACATAGTTCCATATAAGATAAAACAAGTTTAAATGAACCACGAAAACTATTCACGAAATTGATTCGGACACACGTAACCAGTCCAAATGTGCTTAGGCCAGGCCACATAATATCAGGCCTTGGACAAGGCTAGGCCACACGATATCGGGCCTTGGACAATGTCCAACTTTTAATGAGTCCACTAGTAAATTTTACACGTAACGGAATAACTAACGAGTGAAATAATGCCACTCGTAATTTTCCGAACTGTTTCTAGCGCGAACACTATTCTATGGTTAATGTTTAAACGAGTGCTTTTAAACCGGAGTTTAATCGGTTAGTTATTCTGACTGTGTGGTGGAAGTGACTTTGGTACTTAGCTAATGGCTGATCTTTATTTAAATTGTGTTACGTGTTATACTTTTTATTAAAGAGCTAGTCAGTTGAATAAAACAGTATTCAAATGATTTAGCTTGAACTAAAATGCTGTCATTCTTGTAACCTTTTTTGTCACTAATTCATTTCCAAATAGTACAATTTGATACACGTGGAGAAAGTTTGTCATTGCTACCGAGGCAAAATTCGCTCGAGCCGTTAGCGTTAGGGTGTTATGGAGCCGAGGGCTGCAGTGTCAAAATTACACGTGTATCAAACGACGTTTTTTAATATACTTACGAAGATATAAATAAATGGAGGTTGACGGACGAGTCGTGGGGGTTGCGCCGCGCCTTAATAAGATAAATGTAATAAATTGTGGCGGGGGCCAGCTGGCGTGCTTTTCTACACTAGTGTGAAAAATAGTAATTGCGCAGAAGAGATAAACTGAGATAAACTTTTTATCCTTGTTACCCAGTTACACTCTCTAATAGCTCTCTATTTGCATTACTCTTCCTTTTTACTCTTTATTAGAACAGTTTTGATGACTTTAAAGCAAACCTCGCCAAATCAATCGTCTCCAGAAATCTGTCTCCTGACAACGAAGACACGTCATCATCCACTCTGGATTACTCTACAAACTGATTAGCTGTTATTAGTTGATGCTAATCTCATAATACGCTAAATCTGATAGTATTAATTAAACCAATTAACCTTAATCACTTCACTACTTACATATTATCTCTCGTAGATATTATTGCCAAATCAGCTGCTAAGTTTCTTAGCATGATTTGTTAAAGAAGCATTTTGTTGATTTCGCTTACTCACAAAAAGGCTAAATGAGCATAATATTGTGCTCTTATTTGCTGAGTTTTGCCCAAAGAAAAATATGCTATGATTGTCTCTATAATTTTTTTTATTAAGTACAATGGTCAGGTGTGTGTAACAAGAGACTATGTAGGTAATATTGTGGCGTCGGGATCATCATTTGCGAGGAATGCGAAACAGAGTATTAAATCCCACATACATCCGTTGAAAAGGGAGGATTCTCTGACCAGACGAAGGTTTTGTCTAATCTAGGCAACTGCCCGATAGATGATTTTTAATTGGTGATGCAGGATTTTGTAATTTTTAGTTCCTATGTGGTGCCATAGATGTTGCTACATTCTCATGATGCTTTGAATGATGGAATATGCAGATTTTATTTTTATTATTTACTGTTTGATTGATACATTAATTAACTACGATTCAACAGTTTCAGAAATATTTAAATGTTTAATTAAAAACCTGACAGATACACGCATTGCATGAACAATAATACGGCATAATTATCTCCTCGTACTCGGCAATAAAGGCCAACGCTGCGTGACTATGCACGTGTGTCCTGTCCGGCGGTCCCCGAAGCGGAAACCCGCGCTGAGTCGCTAGTTTAACTTTAATGGTGTGTATGTAGTCATGTCGATGGAGAACTTTAATCTATTATTACGTAGCAGAAAGGGAGCGGAGCGCGACTGCCCGCGACTGTGCACTTTTGTATGGGACCGAGCGGGTTACCGCGTACCACAGCGTTGGCCCTAATATCCTACTAATCTTATTAATATTATAAACGCGAAGGTTTGTATGAATGGATGTATGGATGGTTGTTACTCTTTCATGCAAAAATTACTGAAGGGATTTTGATGAAACTTGGTATACAGGTAGATCATATTCTGGAAGCTATTCCAGAATATGATGTGCTAACATAAAACACTTTTTATCCCGGGAGTATGTCCCCTTAGGATAATCATCCTTGACTTGACCCGGGTCAAGTCGCCGGCAGCAGCTCGTATAATATAATATTCCACAACTTTTACACAGCGCCATCTAGTCTCAAACTAAGTAGACCTTGTGCTATGAGTACTAGACAACCGATAAATACATACATACACATACTTATATATTTCTAAATACATACATATTATAAATAAGTTACACACAGACAGAACAAATGATTGTGCTTATAAGTATCCCCACGTACATTAATTCGGCGACAATCAACGGAAGGGTATAAAATTTACACAAGTACTAAACGTCACTAAAAGGCTCCTTCGGGATCCGGCCCAACTCACTCTTGACATGTACCGATCTGCATACAAATTATTCACATTCTCACACACACCACGGGATAACAGTCCATATATCATCTGTATTCAAGCTCAAAATCATTTGTATATTTTGGGCTACACTTATGTTCGTGAGGCTTTCAAGGTATGTCATGCGTAAGTTGACAGATGTTGAGTCGAACTGCTCCGTTGTTTGCTGAAGGGATTTCTCGGTAAAAGTGGAATTGGTTTCGTTGCATGAGAGACTCACGCTAGCACTAATTGGCCTAGACTCTAATTACCTGCAATCTGTAAGGATTATATTTGAGCTCGATGGCGGTGGTTCTATTTCGGTTGGTGATTGTGTTTGCCTTTTAAACAGAATAAAATAGCTGGAGTTTTTTACTTTTTCCACTGAGTTGACCTCATTTTTTCTTTCTTTCTTAATTCTTTTTTGTACACAAAAACATACATAGTACACGGAGATAATACAGTTTATGTACAAAGGCGAGCTTAACTCAACAATGATTTTTCTCCCAGTAAACCTTTGAGTTACAGAGTGAGAACACATGAGAGACCGCAGTGGAAATAGTAATAAAATTCGAAAAAAAAAAACTAAAAATGTTAATAGTATGCTACAAGTAAAGAGATATTCTCAATTTTATGCAATCGATTAGCTTTTTTAATATAGTATTATTATTATTTTTTTACTTTTACGAATAATTCGTAAATAAAAACAAGCAAAAACTAACTCCTCATTGTAAATACAAAAAGAAATCAGTGTATATTTTCAAACGTCATCCAACGTCAACCACTTCATTGATATTGTAACAGAGCAAACAAAGTTGTTTTATCTCTCCATTGATAAAACTATACTTGAAATTACTATATAATTCAGGTTTACCTTCCAATTCCCTGCAGGATTCCCCACAGCAGTAACATTGAGGCCAGATCCTACCGACCAGCTGTAATTGAGTTGGTTTTACATCACTGACCGACTGTTTGCATGTCCTCTACGCCGTAGCACTCGTAGCCGCGTAGCTCGTAGTACTCGTAGGCGCGTAGCCACATAGCAAACATAGGCCGTAACGCGTACCAGCTGTGCTATGCCGGGCCAAAAATAAAGTGGGATTTTAATTGATTGATTTAAATATTTGGAAAATAGTCTTGATTTGTGTTTGATTAGAGTGAAGATAGATTTTGCTCTCACAATTTAGAGTAATCTTGATCAAATGTTCTAAGAGTAAAGATTGTTATCTCGTCCAAAGTTAGAAAGAGAATCAGAGAGTAGAAAATATTTTATTATTTATTTATTAAAACTTTAAGCACTAGTAATAAACACTGTACATAGGCGGACTTAATGCCTTAGGTATTTACTTGGGTGGTGCAAAAACATAACATGGTAGGTGCAGCTTAGTGGTAAAAAAATAGAAAAGAAACATAATAATATATATATATATACTTAGATACATATATACAAATTAACAATGTGGCTATGAGAAACGAATCCAACAAATCAACGCTGTGATAATTACACCAACTTCTTGCGAATGTGTTCACGTGCCTTCACCTTAAAAGTGAACCGACTGGACGAATATTTTGTACCTACTTAACATAATTTAGATTAATAAAATCAAATGCTGTTTACCATCAAACCGCACCTTTAATCTAATACCGTGTCCAAACGAAATTCTTCAAAAAACTGTTTTTAACGCCATCTGTTTGCTGAGCGCTAACTTTACAGATTGCGTTAAAAATAGTTTTTTGGAGGATTTTTAGAGACGGTATCGGATTAAAGGTGCGAAATGTTTTTATCAAATTGATGATATTTGTACATATTCAAAATAGTCCGACTTAAAAAAAAAAGTGGGTATAAAAAAATGTTACAGTGAAAACGGTACGGTTTCGAAACCAGCAAAAAATTTCTAAAATCCTAACAATGAAATAGCTAACAAACACTAACTAGAAAAAAAACCATCCATTCTGTGAACGCGATCGTTTAAAAACCCCGCAAACAGCCCCAATCGGGTTAGCCCTTTATTTGTTACCGACACAATTGAATTGTGTCGACAGACTCGATACGATAAATAAATTGTGTTGTGACAAACAAAGAGGAAATCAACACTCGATGACCCTCCGCAGAGTGTAGCGAAGAGGACAGATATAAGTGGCTGTCCGTGGAGTAGTTACACAGTGGAAATAGGTACACAATGGAAATTGTTACACAATACAAATAGTAACACAGTGGAAATAGTTGCCAATTCATGCTGATTTTTCGCGGCGCGCCGGAATATACCCTACAGTAATTGCTTTTCGTGTGCTTTGTCAATGAGGCTTGTGTCGATTTTAAATTACTTTTGGTGTTAGTTTTCCCCTTTATTGAAGAGTTTTTGTAAAGAACGGTTTATTAAGTTTAATTGTGAAAAATCTTTATTATATTACAATTTCTTTTTTGGTTAACATGTATTTATTTATAATGAATAAACTTTTTATAACTATATAACTACTTATGTTTATATGTATTAGCTTAGATGTTTATCTAAACTACTAAATATTAAAACTTAATAGGTTTACAAACTAAAAATAATAATATGTACAAGCGGGTAGAAAAATAATTTATTGGGCATCGGCGTTGAATCCCACCAGATTGGCCCCACAAATATTATTTTTAACATTAACATTAAAATCTGTCGATATCGAAGTACTTATTTAATTTTTCATATTTTAATGACATAGTTTCAGATACTGAACATTTTTATCGCGACTCCAATACATTAAACTGTTGGACAGTTGCAATCCGCTTCGCTTGAATATTAATATAAAATGATACATTATTATTATGACTCCAGTAACTTCTGCCTTTTTCGTACATTTATGTATGAAATTTTACGAAAATGCGGAGATTTCATAAGATATACTGATAGAGTAAGTTGGTGTAATATTATGTTATGTTTTTGGCAAAGGATATGTTTTTATACATTGCTAAATGTGTTGTGAATAAATCGTCGTATTCATTGAAGATACAATTTTATTTTTCTGTGATAAAGTAAATTTGTAGCTGGCATGCAACACAGTGTGATTCTCAATGTTGTGTATTGTGTTGAAGGGACACACCACATGCCACCAGGACATATGGGCCTTTTTTAAAGGGTGGAAATCATCCAATGACTTCTCTTCCACACTCCCGCTCTGGGTGGAGCGCGATGGTCATGTCAGACTTGTAATAACTAAAACTACCTGTGTCCTTCAGTTGCCCTTTGCATTCTAAGGTTTCCTTTTCAAAAATTTCCTGCGGTCCTAGCTAGCAGGCATTGGTCTTGCTGGGCAATTACAGTTTCCTGACATAATTTTGAGGACCGCGTGGATCACTACGCGCTGTTGACGACTGGCGGATGGCAAGCTACGCATTGCTCGACCGAGACTGGTAGTCGGAGTCAGAATCTCGGCAGCTGGGGCATGCCTCCTCGTTCGCAGCACTACTGCTTCGCAGAAGGGGGCGACCGCCTCCTATTCCTCCTCCCTCCGGAACATAGCCCAAACCAGGGCCCGGCGCGAGAGGTCGTTGCCGCTGATCGCTTCCACGAGGACACGGTGGTGCTCCGCCCAAGCGGAGCACACCTTTAACGTATGCTCCACCGAGTCCTCCAGCAGTCCACACAATGATGACAACCGGGCGTTCCGCCTGAATCCGATGCAGGAACCTTCTGAACTTGCCATGTCCAGTGAGGACCTGTGTCATGCAGAAGATGACGACGCCGTGTTGCCGCACCAGCCACTCCCCAAAGAGGAAAGCAAAGTGTGGTCTGCGTAACAGATCACGCTGACCCCGTCAAGGAGGTCGCTGCGCAGCATGTAGTCGTGCCCGATGTGCCACAAGATCATGATCTCTGCGGAATACCGCACAACATCTACATTGTGTGTATCTGTGTACGTGTGCCAAGTAAAATATTTTTCTTTCTTTCTTTCTTACATCTCTCGCCATTTCCACTTACCCTCACTCGGTTTTCTACCGCCTAGCTCATTTCGTTCCATACGTGTGGGTTGTAAAACACATACAGTTTTACATGGTGTTCCGGACCGGCCTGCACAGGCAAAACTGTGGTGATGATTGTGTGCTGTGTGGCTCATAAGTGCAAGTTTTTGGTCCCAAAAGTAGGGAATGGAAGGAAATATATTGATTATACTTACGTACACTGTACAGCTACGAACTTTAAGTCAAGAGCGAATAGTTTACTTCTTGGAAAATATGATCCATCGTCGGCTACATCATCACTAACCACGAAGTTGGATAGTGGTCAAGCGCGAGTCAATCAATAGTAAAAAAATTATATAATTTATTGGATTTTTCGAATGGCAAGGTATTCTGAACAAATTCGTAGTCTAGTATCTCGGCTAAGAAATAACAATTTCAAACTAAATTCAAGTTAGATCGCTACATGTAAAGTACTAAAACAAGACTTTAGAAAGTGTCCCTTGGTCACAAGTTTCAGCAGTTTATGAGCTGCTTTGATAGTCGAAATTATTTGCTCTATCGATGTACTCCCAGATGTAGGTTGTTGCAAAGTTTTGGGGCTAGTATTATCAATCCCACGCTTGTGTCTATATTCCTTTAGGGGGCGTTCTTGCCTAATGACAATTTGTTTAGATGAACCTGTGTTGATTGTCTGTTAATATTGTTAATTTTTGTGATAATATAGATTGGCCGTTACTTTTCAAAATACGAACAATTTGAATCGGATCATGTAGTTTTAAGTAAATAAATCATTTTTAAATTTGGTCAAGAAAATTGTATATGCAGGTTTTTTTTTAGGTGGGCATCACTTAAATCATCTAATGACAAATCCCACTCTTGGGCGAATCGGGAGATAGTGTCAGACTTTTACTGACCAAAAACCCACTCCTGTTCCTTATTTGCCTTCTTCCCAGGGCCCCGGGTTTCATTTTCACACTACCCATGGCCCCAGTAGACTTCGACCCTACTGGGCCCCTATGATTTGCTGACATCTCCCTGAGGCACGCGTGGAATAATACGCGCCGTCGACAATTTGGGCTCGGTCCGGACGGTTACCGGACGGTCGGACGGCGAGCTACCCATTGTTCGCCGTCCGCAAGCCCGCGCCTACGGTGACCGGCAATCGCGATCGGAATCCCGGCGGCGACTGGGGCGTGAGGACCGTTGCCTCACGCGATCGGCCGTCGCCTTTGCTAGCATTACTGCTTCGCAGAAGGAGCCGACAGCTTGCCACTTCTCCTCGCTCCGGATGCGAGAGATCACCGCCGCCGATCACCCTCACGAGGACACGGCGTTGCTCTTGCCCAAGCGGGGGTATATGTAGGTAAGATTAAAGCTTATAAATAAAAATCTCTGCAAATATATTATTATTCTATTCTCAATATAGACGACACAAAAACTGGAAAAAAAACACGATTATTCTGTTCTAGCTGATCAAAGGCATACCCAAGCACGAAGTACAGAAAACTGCATTAAGTAGCTAGCTATCTTTTTCATATTAAAATATCTTAGAAAAAGGGATAACCAGTTAATGACTCTGTCTGTACCAGTCAAGTCACGATGGTTGAAAGTTGACATGTGTGGAAACATCAGAGGAAGACCTTCGTCTAGCAATGGGACGTAATAGGCTAATTGGATTAGATTAGCCAAGAACGAATCTCCCTCGACTCTCGTGTTAGTTCCCATTCTCAGCTCTCTTTACCGTTCTAAATGAAACAATACAGAACATTTTCAAGGAAAATTTCACTACTTCTTGCTTAAAAACATAAAAAAACAACCCTGAACTCCGCGCTCCAACTTAATCCGGAGCATAAAAATCTTATACAGTTTTCAGCGCGAGCATCTCGGCGTGGAAATATTGTAAAAGGCAACGATAAGATAGATTCAATTATAATAATTAGTATGTGTTGCCAGGTGCGGGTGTGCGGACAGACTGCTGCAGGTGTTGCTGTTACTCTTTATAAATATTTTGAACGGTTTACTAGGATTTTTTCGACAGTTTTAATCACTACTTCATAGTGTAAAACAAAGTCGCCGCTGTCTGTTTGTCCCTATGTATGCTTAGATTTTTAAACCTACGCAACGCATTTTGATGCAGTTTTTTTTTTTATAGATAGAGTGATTCAAGAGGAATGTGTATGTATTTAATAAATGCATAAAATAGTAGAGAAACACTGATAATTTTAGAGGTTTCTAATGTGACGTCGAATAAACACATTTTTTGCGCTTACATTGCAAACGCTGGCGGAAACCGACGAGATAAATCAAAATAATGTACTACAGTATTGTATATCTTAAAAAGGTCTATATAAAAGTTAGCAATGGTATATGTCTCTGAGGGCTAACCTAAAATAACCATTTTTTATCCTTTACTTTTTACGAGAAATAATGGCTTATTTACGAAGCTATTTTAAGCAATACAGAATGAATCCTTATCCAATTAAGTACCTTAAATACATTGTGCATTTAATACAGATCAATTTGGCCCTTTAAAGCATGTAGAGTAATTAAAATGAATAAGCTAAAGGCATTAAGTCCACCTTTGTACTTTTGTGTTGCATGAGTTTTAATAAATATAAATAAATGAATATTTTTGATACATATTATTTATATAGCTTCGACTGGCTTGTTGGTCGAGTGGTTAATGGCCCTGACTGCTATGCCGGAGGTTGTGGGTTCGATCCCCACCCAAAACAAATGTTTGTGTGATGAGTACAATCATTTGTAGACACAGAACAAATGATTGTGCTCATCACAGGGCGTAATTTATCTAAAATATGTATGTATTTAGAAATATTTAAGCATGTTTATCAGTTGTCTAGTACTCATAACACAAGCTCTGCTTAGCGTGAGACTAGACGGCGTTGTGTGATGGTTGTGTTAATATTATTTATTATTGTGTGAATATTATAGCAGTTGCAGTGGTATCAGCATTGCACCCGTGTGAAGCCGGGGCGGGTCGCTTGAATTGGATTAAAATAGGTTTTTTAAACATTGATATTCATTTGAAATAGATGTATTATGGGTAATCATCGTTTTTTTAGAGATTTGCAACAATTATGAATACATAAGAAACATAAATATTAACTAAACTAAATATTTATAGTAAACCTAACTATGTACATAATTATAACATACACTCAGGCATCGGAGTACTCCTTCACATCGCTGTCTTCTGGAAATGTGCCCAGAAGGCTGGCAGCATTGCCACGTAGAATCTGATAAATTATATGTAATACCTACCCTAAATATTTATGAATAGACCGCGTTTCCCAAATCAAAATTCGCCGTGATATAAGAACTAAAGTACTATATTTTTAAAACTTAATTCACCAAACTAACCGAGTTTCCAGGCAAAGCCAAACGTGCCAACGTCAAGAGAATTGCATCCATTGTTCCAATTTCACAGAAGAGGTCCATCAAAATAGTTGGCATTGAAGTGTTCCACGTAATTCGTTGGCATTGGCTGGTACACTGGAGAGGGACTTTTTTTATATTTCTGACTTCACTCTACTTTTTCGTATATTTGACTGTCAAGTGATAACCCTTATAGGATCACTTTGTTGTCCGTCTGTATGTCTATCAAGATCCTTTATCTCGAGAACGCGTGGAGGTATCGAGTTAAAATTAAAACCATACCAACCAGGTCAGCGGTCTCTTGAAGCTGTGAAAAATCAAACTTTTAAGTTAACGAAAAAATTAAGATACGGTCTTTTTTATCGCATAAAACGTATATTTCGACTCTCTCTATGGAATCAAAATTTATAGGGTACTTCCCGTTGACGTAGAACCTTGAAATTTGGCATAAAGCAAGTTCTTATAGCACAACTAAAGGAATAAATCTGAAAACTGTAAATTTGTGGTTACGTCACAAAAAAACTTTTTTCTATTTAAAAAAATCTTCGAGATTCGATCCAGGAATTGAACTATTTAAATAAATTAGTTTGTACGGAACCCTCAGTGTGCGAGTCCGACTCGCACTTGCCCAGTTTTATTTTTGGTGGGAAATCATCCATTGAGGGTCGTTTGACTTTAACTGACTAAAACGCACCTATGTTCTTTCAGTTGCCGTTGCATTCCGGCCTACGATGGCGCCAGTAGGCTTCGGCTACTGCGTTGCTGATCTCTCTTTGAGGCATGTGTGGAACACGACCCGCCGTCAACGATTCGGGTTCGGTCCGAATGGTTACTGGAAGGCCGAACGGCGAGCTATGTACGAAAAACCTGATCTCTGGTATCAAACAAAATTCCTATTAAATTTTCCAACAAAAACATTGAAATACGTCACGAAGCCATTTAGTTAAAACATCAATTGCACTTCAATAACATATCCACATAATATGCTCGTAAATAAACGCTAACGAGTTATTGTCTGTTATCCATTAATTAAACCATTGAACACATCGACACGTTACACCTACTTACCATTCTATTTTTGATAATACACAATTGCCGTCGGACCGCACTTGCTACAATTTATACCACTTTTAATTGCCCGATGGCGCGAGTAACGCGGTTATAACGCTATAGTTACTGTAACTGCTACAATAACATTTAATGTGAATTGTAACGAGTTTAACTGTTATTTTTATTGAAATTAACACTTCGCTATCTCATCAGATTATCTATATTATTATTTTATTTCTAGTAACTTCTTGGTTTTGTCCCTTTCTTGGTTATTTAATATTTATATAATATTCTATTTAAATAATATATAATATTTTTATATATTATTTAAATAGAAAAAAAAAGAATTTATTTCTGCAACACAAAGGACACAAACACTAGTTAGGTATTTTATTATTGGTTTTCAATAAAGAGTATATATGTCTATCAAACAATAAAGAAGCAAAATATAAATAAAATAGTAAGCTTCATAGGCTGTTTTTTTTTATTGGGTGGGAAAATCATCTTATGACAAATCCCGCTCTTGGGCGGAGTGGAAGATAGTGTCAGACTTTTACTGACTAAAAATCCACTCCTGTTGCTTCGCTGCCTTCGTCCCAGGGCCCCGGGTTTTCTTTTTCAGACTACCCCCAGTAGGCTTCGACCCTGCTGGGCCCCTACCTTTTTCTGACATCTCCCTGAGGCACGAGTGGAAAGCTCAAGGCTGTGCTAAAGTAAGTCCAGTTCAGTATACATGCCAGATCAATAGTGCCTGACGCTGATTTTCAACTAAACCTAGGTTGTGACGCAATGAACGTAAATCAGCTGTTGTTTAAATGTATATAAATGAGTTATTTCATGGCAAAATCCCATATCCCTTCTGTGCACAAATTTATATTGTGATTTTAAAATTAAAAAATGTTAATACAAGTGATTCATGCGTTTAATCATATTAAATAATTAATCGTTCACTGAAATCCTCCCATTTTGCGTTTATTTATCAAAGGTAAAATATATTTAACGCAGAGTTATTTATGCCGTTTGTTTGTATTCAAATCATTAAAACTTCAACAAAATTCCCTATTTGCAATATTCGCTTACTTAAACACTAAAAACAAAATCCCTTCAAAGTAAAGAGGTCCATTGTACCCCCATACTAAAACAATGGTCCTCGGTTCGTTTCAATTGATCAACAAACAGAGCTTAGTATTCTTAAGTGTGTTATTTTTAGCACAAAAAGGTACAACAGCCCTTTGTCCTAATCTAACCACAAATACAAACCACTAAATTGCAAAGATAAATAAATTTATTTCTATTCGTAGACACGTGTAATTCGATTGATGTAACCTTCGCAACGTGAACTGTTTATCTTGTCTTATCTTATCTTTGAGGTCTGGTTTCCGCACTTAGTCCTTATCGGACCATTGCGCGTGGGCCATGGGGGCCTTTACTGCAACCAGCCCACCTCATTCCAGAAACAGATGAGTCTCTTCAGTTTGGTCAGGGCTTCCATCAGTGTATTCGGTATAGTCCGTGTTCGTATCTTGCTGACGGCTGTGCACTCGAGGAACACATACGCGACAGTTTCTTCTGACGCCATGCATCCTCTGCACAGAGGGCTATCTATGATATATATTGTGAAAAAGTGTTTGTTCAGGGATGAGTGTTTGGTGATGGATCCTGCCACCAGATGCAAGCTATCTCTGTTTAGTCGCAGAAGGTTCCTGGTTAGGGTTCTATTTAAGCTTGGCATGGCTTATTTAGCCTGCCTACAGCCCGGTGCCAGGGACGTGAACTGTTACTAGCTTCTGCCAGCAGCTTTTCCTACGCGAAACTGGGTTTCTCCATACTAACTTTGGACCCCCATTTCACCTATAGGGAGTGAATTTTGGAAATTCCTTTTTAGTGGTCGCCTACGTCATAAAAGAAAACTTACTTTTAGTATCAGCAGTTTCGACTGTGCGTTGATATGTCAGACAGTCAGTTTCTCGTTTTATATTTTAAATATATAAATACCTACTTAATTTTTCCTCTTATTACTGAGCAAATTAAAAGTTTGTGGTAGTGGGTTTAGTTTTCCGTATCCGTGAGGAACGTATTCATTCTAACTATGGGAAAAATGGCGTGCAATTGCACGCCTACAAGACTCTACAGTCTTGTAGGCTAATGATGATAAGTTTCTTAAATACATATAGCATCGACGCCGAGTTACTAGCCTTTCGGTTTTCTAACGGTTGAATTTAATAGTGGTAGTGTGCGTTGGAATTGCCTAGCCTAACTCCACTAAGCCCGTTCCGTTGTCGGACCACCAAGCGTACGGCGATGCGGCACCAGTACATGGTGGACATCCCACCTATATGCACAAAACATTTTGGGAACTCATTAATTGTGCGTACAGCCAAGAAGTGGTATTCGCTACCGGAATTTGTGTTTTCTGATAGCTACAACCTGAGGATTTTTATGTCAAGAGCGAATAGATTACTTCTAGGCAAGTACACTGAATCGTCAACCACATCTTCGCTTTTCATTAGATGAGATAGTGTTAATGCGCGAGCTTAGCAATAATAGAAAAAAACAAACTCAAGCCTTTCCGTAAGGAGGTGGGTGACCAGATACTATAGAACACGACCTGCTACGATCTTAACTCCTTTTGAATTGTTTACATTAACGGAACATACAAACATTTTCATTATACCAATATTTTTTCAAATAGCTCATTGCTTGCTTCACTCCCATTTCTTGCCTCTATGAGCTCAGAAACTGGCGCCAGCTATCAGTCATTGACCCACATACGAGATAATGACTCAGTACGTTCCCTAATGAACCCACTAATTATTTCGACGCCCATAACTGGAGATTTATTGTCCAAAGGGGGGGGGGGAGATGTAGTACATAGTCTATTGAGCACCTTGTGTGTGTACCGTTAGTGGGTATCTGTTAATACGGTCATAATAATGATGTGTTGTTTCGAACTGGTGCGAGATTCGAAACAGAGGGCCTCATTAACAGTATCCAGAGAAGGTTGTAAATATTGCGAAAGAATAAAGCTTAATAATTTGTCAAAACATATTTCGCGTTTATTTACGTGGTATCATAAAAATATGTTATTCAATTATTTAGATATTTGGAACAGGTGTACCGGAATGTCACCCTTACAAGTCTTCCTATATGTTAACCATTATATGTTCAAGTGAATACTTTAAATGTACCCACAATACATTACTATTAAAAAAGGATTTTGTATAAGAAGAGCAAGCTTTTCGAAATATATTTCATTCCATACTCAACCTGGATTTGTGTAAATCATTTCAAATTCTGCATACTCAACACAGATATACCTGTTAGGAAAATCTACTTAGTTAGGTAGGTCCGCTGATGGTCAGGATACCCACTGAAGCTGTGGATATGACTTGCTGCTCGACAGTTAGAGGAAATAAGGTATATATAAATAAATGATGACGTCACGGTGCAAAGCTGCACAAAGGGTACGCTGACTTTCATAAACGAGAGTCGACGGTACAGAGGCATGCGGCACAGAATGTCAAGTTCCACAAACTTGTATTGAAAATCGGGGTTCTAATCACTTGGAGAGCTCCGACACTATGATGTAGAATTTGTATTTTTGTTTCAACGTGGTGGCATAGATTTTACTACGCAATTACGAGGCAGAGAGACAGTCACATTATGGAACATTTTAGCGTACAGTTGCAACCAATAATACCGCATGTCTTGATATATGTATTTTAGAAATGAACAGGCACGTGGCGATAACTTCTAACTGAAGACTTTACCCATAATAATGTTGGCACGTATCAATAATGTTTTTTTTTTAAATTTAATTATGGTACTCCAACTACTTGATTTGACTTCAAATAATGTTGTCAGTAAAAATCGTTTTTAGCGATAATGCCGCCTATTGTTACACCTTATTAATTTTAAGGTTCTACTGTAATTCTACGTATCTATCCTTTCAAGTATCAATATTGGGGTACTCTAACAATCAATAATCATTATTCTACCGAACACACATACTCACACATTCATACACATAGTTGAAAGAGGTCATTGGAGGTATATTAACTCACACAAATAAAGGTATCTTTTGTATACAAAGTTGCAGTAGAACACTGACTCCTAAGTCATAGGAATCTATAGTTTATCAGTGCAGCCTTTTTCTAAAATCGAATGCACTATGTAAAATTTATTGTAATTGTTTACAAAGGTTTTTGTGCCAAAAACTATTATTATTTGATTATTATATTTATTTAACACTGAGTACTTAAAAATAGTAAAAAAAAATGTAACTTACTTTCTACATAGTACACATGAAGTTAGTAACTAGTATATTAAAACCATAGTAGAGTACCTCTTTTATCTCCAGTACGAACTCTAAAATATAATCGGGAGCTCCCAAACGGCATTCCTCGTGTTAATTTGGACAAAATAAACACAAAACGACATACATAGGTTTAATTACGACAAAACCCAGTGGCTTGAAACAAAAACTGTACGAAATTAGCTCGTGGAGTATGTAAAGTAAGAGTATTTTTTATTTATTTCAGGTACATTTTGAATTAATATTGTCGCACAGTTTGTATGAATTTATTAGGTGCTCATAAAACTAACATTTTAAATGCGTTTTGTTATTATTTAGTTTATGATTAACAATTTGATTTGAGTAATTTGAGTTTGACTGGCCTGTTGGTCTAGTGGTTAGTAGCCTTGACTGCTATGCCGGAGGTCGTGGGTTCGATTCCCACCCAGGAAAAATGTTTGTGTGATTAGCTTGATCATTGGGTGTAATTTAAAATAAGTATGTATTTAGAAATACGTATATAAGTATGTTTATCAGTTGTCTAGTACTCATAACACAAGCTCTGCTTAGCTTGGGACTAGACGGCGTTGTGTGATAGTTGTGAAATAAAAAAATATATATATGTCAAGAAACATACAAAACATACGCTACTTATCTACACGAGAATAACTCATAAGGTTCAAATAGCTTATGTCCGTGGTTTTTCCGGCTTGACAATTGTTCTATTTCAAGAAACATAATACCTTTCAAATATCCTTATTTATGTCTAGGTCTAATGGCGTTCAAGTATGCGTAATTAACAAACATACTAATGTTTTAATATCCATATGTCCATACTTCATGTGGCACAAACCAAATTTCTTCCTTTCAGCTTTACTGAAAGGTAAAACTTTCAAGAACCCCTCTTGAGTGATCCTCCACATTATAAAATTAAGCCTTGTGTAAAATTTCTTATTGCAATTCTCAGTAATTTCAGCTGTGCTTTGATATATCAATCAATCCTTGCTCCTGTTGTATTCATACAACATTTCATTGAAATGAATGGCCTCCTTTCCCCATTACACCCCTACATGATACGTCAACACCCCTCGTTTTATTAATATTTTATGGACTACCCACATGAAACTTTGAAACTTTAACTCAATCACGCAGAAAACTTCCCTCAACGCACGCCGACACTAAGTGAAGAATTACGTACTCTAACTTGTTGGGTAGTTAAAAAGGGTGTGTTTTCTCTACACCCGAACTTCGCCGAAGTTGACCGAGGTCGGTTGAAGTCAGCGACGCTTTACCGGTGAACCGCGACTTGGGAGCACTTTAAGATGGTTTTCTTTGACCAAAATTGACATCCGATACCTTTGTAAAATGGTTTATAATTTAGTTTTTGGTTTTAAGTATTTAAATTGTACTATATTGAACATAAATTTTGTTGTTTCTTGGTAATGCAGTTTACTAAACCACAATTTAACTTTCTTAACTTCTGAAAGACAAATCAGACATACAACGTTGGGACCATGAGTTCGCTTCTGAAAGGGAAACTCGGTGTCCTGGAAGGCAAGGCAAAAAAGAAACAAAGGAATGGGTTTTGGTGAGTAAAAGTTTGACACGCCTTCTCGCATTGGATGATTTTCCAACTATTGACGTGACAGATGGAATTTCCTTAAAAGGTACTCATAAATATGAATAACTTTTACTATGTGACTAACCCTGGAATCACGAGAAAAAATTCATTGCACCATACATTTATGTTTACATAACTCGACAAAACCACCTGTATGGAGCAGCTGAATTTTTTTTTCGCTATTTGAGAGTTAAAAGAGTACAATGACCTCTGTTAAGGAAAGCCCATCTGTCGTTTCGACGTTGCGTATTGTTCACTCACATTGTTCCCAAATAGAGTAAACTGGCATAAATAAAAGTTGACCAAACTAGCAAATACACATATTCATATAAACCCATTCATTTTTCTTACACCAACACACACAATAATGCATCCAAATAAATTGGCCAGGACACCAGCGTCCAGCGAAATACATTACCGCGTTACGCCACAGCTTAAGAGCGTATAATTGCACCATTTAACTCCTTTATAGCACTTGGCACAACGCGCACTTTAATCAAATAATGCGCCATCAAACCACCCCTTAATTTATTGCGCGACCAATTATGACCCCCCCCCCCATACTTCAACAGACCGAAAAGCAAATTTACAAAGTACTAAAATTAGTTTTACTAACTAATGTAGTTACATTATTAATTAAAATGAGTTATGCGAGTTTAATGAATAACATGAGTTTACTGTGATAAAGTCTGTTCTGTTAATTCGATGATAGAATTGTATTCATTTGTTTGTTAATTATTTTCATTGTGTTCCAGTGAGTGCAGCGGAGCGGCCATCCGTGATAATAGAGCATCGTTACATGATTGAGCTTAGTGAAACATTTTATTATTAAGTTTATTGGTTGGTTTTGTATAATATCACCAATGGTTCAATTGACTGAATGTACTTGTCTCAAAATTTTCAATACGCACTAATCAGATGGGGCATTGCGACTGCGGCCACTTTTGCATGTACTAAGTACAAACACTAATTATAGGCGTAATGCATTTTTTCTGAAAGCCAGTCGCAGTTTTAACAAGATTTCATGTGAACCCTTTTTATTTATTTTATTATTTATGTACACACAAACACACGAAAGAAGACAGGTATCTTAATATTAAAAAAAATAATTATGTTGTTATTAGACTGTAAGCTTTCCTTAAATTTGAAAAATAAAATAAATAGGTATATATTTTTGGTCTTTACAAACTTAGGAATAGAAATCCGTGGGTCTTGGTTGTCATTCTTAGATCATTACAGGCAGTCAGATACCACAAAGTGTGACTTAGTCTATCCAAGGAGTATCGTGTGGCCCAGTAATTGGGTTATGGAGTTCTGATAGGCAGTCGCTCCATGTAAGACACGTGTAATCAGCCGTATCTGGTTAGACTGGAAACCGGCACCAAGTTATCTATCAATCAATCAAAATATTTATTTGCTAGGATATGTTACTTAAGGTGTTACGGTAAATTTGTTTCAGCATATCCTGCATGGCATGCAAATATATTCACAGTCCGTGATGTCAATTACTCTAACTTGCAAATTACAGGTTATATTGTCTTTAACAGTATAATATTTTTTAAATATTAGCAAATTGAAGAGCATTTTTTTAAACATTGTCAGTGGTAAGTCTTGTAAACTATTTAGTAAAAGATTGTAAATAATTATCGACATGCAGTATACATGTTTCTTAAATAATTTTAGTTTTTTATGTAGCAGTCGATATCCGTATTTATGCAGTGTTCGTCTCGAATAAATTTTAGTTTTTCTTAACAAAACAACTTTTCAAAAATATAAGAACATTGCAAAAGTATAACTTTAAGTTTTTGAAATAGTGGCTTACTGCTGTCTAAAAAACGACCTCCACAAATGGTCGAATACATATTTTTTGAGCTTTAAAAACTCTGTCAAAATCTACTGAGTTACCGCATGTTATAATACCGTATCGAAGTACGGATGATAAATAACCATGATAACTGGCTTACCTTGCAGTATCACAGTTTACCGTTTGTCAATTTCTTTTTTAGACATATATAATACTATTTATTTTTGTAAGAATTTTACCAATATGTGCTTTCCAGTTGTAATTTTAGTCGATCGTTATACCTACAAATACATAGTTATCGAGA
Organism: Mythimna vitellina; assembly: GCA_949316375.1. NCBI lineage: Eukaryota > Metazoa > Arthropoda > Insecta > Lepidoptera > Noctuidae > Mythimna > Mythimna vitellina. The sequence goes on from OX438698.1 coordinate 24,279,065, forward strand.
GCTGTCAAGTGAGAATCTTTATAATGAATGTCAAGTTTATTAATGTTTGAATTGTATGTTTAAAATCCATCATCATGTTTCAGGCCGCTTGAATGTTGAGAAAAGGCTAGGGAGATACAAGAAGTTACTCCTGTATCGTGGATGGATTCACGAACATGTAAATTCACATGCACAATATACCCAGACACAGAGTAACGATGCATAAATTTTTGATTCATACGGGAATCGGACACGTGAAACACAGCGCAGAAGTTTATCGCTTAACCACTACGCTAAATATTTTCAAAGTTCAATATGACTACACAGACCTTGAATTTGATTTTTGGATTTGATAATATAGATCTTAAACTAGTTATCAAACACTAAAATATACTTATTTGTTTAAATCTACCTTTGGAAAACGTCCTACAAAAATCGATCAAAGTCAGTTACCAAGTCGGAGAGAGGAATGTTTTTCTACATGTTGCATTTCAAACTAACAAAATTCCAAAACATCAGCGTGATCTTCAAACCGAGCTCATAAATTACAACCCTAATACCATTCAAAACCGGTTATCCCCCGATTTCCTCCCAAACATTATCCTCATTAGTTTATCCTCCATTTCCCCCACCGCCATCATTCAGTCGTCGAGATCGCGACAAAGGATCTTATGTTAAAGTTAGGCGGCGGGGGCGTGGCTACACTTACTTTCAATTGCCAGGACTTATATTTATGTGTTGTGCACTAGATAAATTCAGTATAAGTGGTATTTGTGAGGACGTGTTCCGCTGGCGACGGAATTAACTTATGTTGTTAGCTTGTTGTTTGTTCAAGAGGCTGGATTGTTAAATTAATAAATCTTTTGGCCGTGATTTTGGATTTGAATTTAGAGACTATGACTTTTTTAGTATTTAGTGGTTTCTTTCAACGTGTGCCTCAAAAATGTAAGCGTGTTGTCTTTGAGAAAAGTAATTCTAGATAGATAGATATTTTAGTTATATTTATTTTTCCATGTGCGTAAACTTGGAGAGCGTTATAGTAAACAGCTTATGCACACGAAAACACGCACATTGAAGACCTACCAACTATACTCCTGGTGTAGCAGATGTCCAGAGGCGACGGAAACCAATAACTATCAGGATGACGAACAATTGGTTGCCATTCTGCGCTATATAGAACTGTTCGGCCATTCAGGTCATTGGTGTACGCAGTACGCGGTCGTCACTCGAAAACCTTTGGCCCCATCGACCATCTGCTCTGTGAGAAAAGTGCCCTGCCCACTGCTTCATAGGCTTGGCGATCCTTCGGGCTGTGTCTGTAACCTTAGTTTTCCATGTAGCATAAAGCATAATATTGTTTAATATTCTCTGATTTGGATTGCTCTTTACACACATACACAAACAAATAATAATGCTGTTAGCTTGACATCAAGCAAAAAAGTAGACTTTATTTCCGGTACAAAACACTGAATAACAAATTCCAAACTCGTAACAAGAGCTAAATTACAAAAATATTTCGTTCCACAATACATTACGTCTAAATTGTACATACTTTCTATGAAATAAGAATTTTTAATAAAAATGTTTAACACAATCGTTGGCACTTAGTAAACAATTTCCATATGGCGAACTTTGCATCATTTCAACGTAATAGGTTGTACGATGTAAAGGCAGTAACAGACGAGGCCTGGGCAGGTCGCGCCCGGGCTTTTTATTAAATTGCTTTAGCACAGCCGGTCCTCGCGAATCTAGTCTTCATACTGTAATAAGAATGGTCAGAAGGAGAACTGCGTGTTTGTACTAGTACATACACCCAACGACTACGGACTATTCGCGTGTGTTTCCAAATAATGATGAGGATGCGGAGGACCACAGCGTACAAAGAGTATGCTTGATCACTATCAAGTTTATTAGTACTTAAATAAAATCAAAATTCAGCTGAAAGCAAGACAATTGGTAACTCACTGTCAAACTGAGCCCGAGTGGTTTAGGTTTAGGTTTTGTACAGTATATTTAAGTATATATAAAAAAGGAAAAACTGACTGACACATTGACGCAAAACTGAAACTACTGGGAATAAGAACAAGGAATTTTGCACAAGGCTTCTTTTTATGACCTATGCGAGCACTAAGAAAGAGTTTTAGGAAATTCAGCCTGTAAGAAGGTGAAAGGGGTAATTTCATTTGTGTGCAAAATTTGTTCGTTTGCCGATATAATATTACTTTTAAAACACCAAACTCTTATCAATACATGATTACCAATAAGATTGACCAGAAGACACTTTGGTCATCATTATCCGAACTGAAATACGTCTGCTACTAAATATAGGCCTCCCCTAAGTGTCGCCACAATGACCACAATTTATGTGCCTCTCGCATTCATTGGGTTTCCGCGACTCTCACCAGTTCGTCAGTCCATCTTGTAATAGGCCTTCTAATGCTGCGTCTTCCGGTACGTGGTCCAAAATGTACATATCCGCAGGAGAACTAATGTGACTGACATAACCCAAAGAATCGCTAAGCACTATGGCAGCGCATGCCGTCTCCAAATCTACAGAATTATATGAACTTCCAAACCATGCTATTGCTGTTTGAGAGTCATCTTGTCCTGGCCTTCCTGTCGTTATCGACTGGAACTTCTGATCAACCCTACATTGTACCTCCACCGCACAAACATGCATGATTTCCTTTGTGTGTTTCTCAGCAACTTGGTGACTGCTGCTATTGAATTTGTTTTTATGTGAAATACTTTTCAAAGTTCAACAGATTGTTAAAACAATGTTATGTAAAGTGATGTTCTTTGCTACCTGATGTGTTTCTAATGCATTTTATTCGAAATGTAATTGTGATCTGAGAAAGTTGGGAATAGGATAAATTTTGTTTTACACCAAAATAGTAACAATTCAATTAGGTTTTTTTCTTTCTTTCGGGAACAGTACTATCTTTCTAGATGAAAGGAAACCTACCTTTCATTCAGAAAACCCTCGGTCTTTTTCTGTATTGCTAAAAATGTAGGGACATCAAAAATTTTATGATGATCCATTCAGTGGTTAAAGCGTGATACAATGTATTACTTAATTTAATTTCGCATTTAATATTGGTTAGGATTAATTTATTCCAATTCCAATTCCAATTAGAAAATTTAATTGTTGACAGCCTTAATCAATATTAGCGCCACATGAACCGGTATACATTCTTGAAATATTGTAATATGACTATCACACAAAGTTATTAGAAATAACAACCAAAATTCAAAGTCATCTCTAATACATTTCCAAACAGCAAAACTATTTCACTCTACGAATTTATTTTATAAAATCTTATTTTGCGCGCTTGTTGCATCAAATTTAATATAGTAGCATTTGTCGACTTACGTTATGAGAAGCCCGTGTCATCCTTTAAGCCAGATTTTACGTCGTGTAATAGTGCTACCAACAACATGTTAGCAGAAGCACCATTTGTTACAAACGTGTTATGTGGAGTTAAACCAAATTAATTGTATTATAGTTGCAGTGGAATTTACTCAGCGAAACGGTGTTGAGCTACGGAGATTGGTTTCTTAATCAATTCGTTTTATTCTTTCTAATATTATGTGAAAGTCTCTTTGTTTAGATGTTTTATACCCATTACTCTTTTCTAGGGAAGCGAATGGGCTGTTATCCACCACGCGGACTCAGTACAAGTTGGTGGATGTCTTCCAATTTTTGGTTCTAAGACATGCCGGTTTCCTCACAAAGTTTTCCTTCATCGTTTTGGAAGCAATGGTGATGAAATAAATTACACAAAATAAAGCACTTGTCTGGGTTTACACCCACGAACTATAATTCTAGTTCGGGCTGTTTTGACTGGGCCATCGATGCTCCTAACAAAATAATAATAACTCTTTATTAATATTATTATTTTAATGTTTGCATGACGTGTGTTTAATATCAATTACGCTTAACAACTAAAAGAGTTAGTTTGATCTACAAAACTCGTCCTGAATAATTTTAAGCAATTAGTAGGTAAGTTTCCAAGGAATCATTTACGTTATTTAATCAAGTTAAACCACAAGAAGAAGCTAGTGCAAAATTTTAACAAGATGAAGTAAACATGTTACGTCCACATTAGACACGAGAGCGAACTCGAGAGTTATGTGGCGACGACAACTAGGTATGTACATATATGTTTATGGTAAGGAATACATAAATGAATTGTAGTTATTATGACAAACAGTTTTAATTAATTGATAGTGTAATTTAAAAATAAAATTTATTTATGTCATTGAGAAATGATATTTATTTTTGCAAATAGGTTTAAAAAAACCCTTTTACACCGGCCGGTGTTTGCTACCTACCTTTACAAGAAACACCGAAACAAACTCAGGGGTCAAAGTCTCTTTTAAAGTACATACAGTAAATATGTAATGGTCAAATCACATGAGAACCATGCAGATTTATCTGAGATTTTCTTTTGAAGAAAGAACCATATTATTTCTTACATATAATATTCATCTATATATATATATATATATAAAGGAGACACTGCGAATACCGAAAATGAATGACTGACATATAAACGTACAGCCAAAATTACTAGGACTAGAATCGTAAAATTTTGCACAAGGTTTTCTTTTATGGCGTAGGTGTACTAAGAGAGGATTTTCCGAAATTCACCCCTTAAGGGGATGAAACGGGGCTCCAAAGTTGTATGGAGAAAACTTCTTTTCCGCGGGCGAAGCCGCTGGCAGAAGCTAGTCTTGTATTGTTTGTAATTTTGTAGAATGAATGTTTCTAATTAGGTATCTAAAATTGTAAAGTAAATGAAAGAAGTCACTGGTTGTTGAAATACAGGCAACCCCAGGAGTCAGCTTTTCACTTATTTGTCAACACGTGCTGCATTAGTAATTGAACTACTGTTTTCTCTCTTACAGTGGCAAGTACAACCTACACAACATTCCTTTATGCGCTAACACCTGCTAAGACCAACATGCAGGAAACGAGTTTTTAATAGCGTTGAATTTTTTACAAAAATGTTCCGCGAATATTTCGGACTAAGTACATGCTGCTTAGCATCCGCCGTAATGAAAAATAAATTATTAACGCGATGATTAAGGACGTTAAATGGAGAATAATAAAGTGCTTAATGGCACCGCGACAGGACAACGTTAATGATGGTCATGTAAAGGTTTGATGGCGGTGAGATGTTAGGTGCGACAAATAAATTTGACTGTTAAATTAAAATACTGTAATGGGCTGTCATCGGAAAAAAACAATTGGTGCAGAGAGCGACCATATTGATCAAATATTAAAAAAAAAACTCTTCCTGTGGGTGCGTTCACAAACATACAAACTCATATACACAAGACACCCAGACCCGGAATATCTATCTGTAGCCATATATATATTTGTTTTGTGCGGGAATCGAACCCGCGACACGCAGCGCAGTACCTGATCGCTTAACCAGTGTGCCAACCGTGCCGTCCAAACCGTGACATTTTTATTTTTATGGAAACTTACAAATTAATTCCTAACAGTTCACCTGAGTAGCACGTTTCTTCTTCCTGCCCTTATCCCATATTACTTGGGGTCGGCGGAACACGCTTTTTTTTTTCCATTCTGTTCTGTCAACCGTCACACTATCACTAACTCCCTTTTCATTCATATCACTCCTCACACAAACCATCCATCTTCATCATCCATTCCATCCTGAGTAGAACACTTACTTTAAAAAATAAACAAGCCGATTTACAAATTGCATTGTAATACGGAGATGCAATAATAGTATTCATATTAGATTTTCGTTTACAAAACCGACTTACCATAATATAGGCCATATCAAGGAAATATACATTAGGTATAGAGTCATTCGAGTCGAGAGCACGTACTTTACTTTATGAAAATTAGATAAAGTATTTAATGCTAGTAAATACATAAGTCTACATCCTGATTAAATGTATAGTTTACTTAGAATTAGACAATGATGAGGCTTGGTCAGAATGCGAACTGTTGAACCTTAATGCGGGTAAAGGTTCGAAGCTTAGCGGGTAAAAGTCCGCATACAGGGTAAGTAACCGCAATGAAGTAAACCTATCGGTCAACATTTAATTTCAATGTTTTACCTTTGTACCTAGCCACAGGCTAGTAATGTAATGATACCTGAACCAACTTACATAGAGATGTTCATGTAGGTAATATATTTTGTTAGAAAATAGGCATGAAATTTTGTGTTAGGTGTAGATACCTACCTCATCATCTTCCTGCCTTTGTCCCGTATTATTTGGGGTCGGCGCAACACGTTTTTAACAATCAGTTTATTGAGGGTAAAACGAAAGTAGAGGCACGATTTTACAATCTCTTGACAACTTTTTGAATACTTCGCATAAACCAAATTATTTTGAGAATCAGTATCTGAATCGATTCCAATAAGTTTTACACCACGTCATATTTTTTCCCAAAAAATTTCAAAAAGTCACAAGTTGGATCCCATCGACACAAAGTACAACGCAGGTCACGGCCGCTCATAGCAAGTATTAGGTGCAGCACACAGCTGGGTACTAGAGTAAAACAAACCCGTCAGGCACCCGGATGGCCTGGTGACCATGTATTTGTGTAGGCAATCAGGTACCATAACAAGCTTATAATTTTGTGCTTTTTTGATATTGTTATGAAATTTTATACATAGATTCTTTACATAAAAATACTAGACACGTGTTTCGGGTTTCACATATACTAAAACGAATGTTGTTACATACAAAAGTGTTCCAGAGATAACCTAAAATTTTCACATGAAAACAATTATATAGCATTAACACTAAAAACTGCTTGCCACATTCATCTTCTATTCACTGAGATTATAAACTTTTCTGTTGAACGAAAAATTAACTGCCAAATACCGAAATTCACACACACCCGACTTCAATCTGGCTATTTGCTTGCCCTACAGACTGGGAACGCTCCCATCTCTTTATTTTCACCCGACGCGTGCTGTCACCGCTAATGACTCTACTATATTTAAAACGTAAACTACTCCAACCACCTCAACTTCATATATGTCTACCCGGTCAAGACAATTCCTCTCCGATCCGTCATAGACAACATACATTGAAATACATTCACTAGATATTCAGGGCGGGGTCATAGGTCCACCACCCCTTCCTACCCCAGTCGGAACTTACGTCTTGCTCCAGAAATGCCTAACAGACCGCACGGAGCGGTGACAGCTCCAACACGAATATGTACTCGAAATTGTATGATAGGAAATAGCCAAACGTGTTACTGTTATTCAATACTATAACATTTATGAATAATATTCATAAATCAGCTGATACCTAGCGGCTATGCCAAGGGAACATACTCCCAGGATAAAAAGTGTACTAGGTGCTATTCTAAGATATGGTCTACCCGTGTACCAAGTTTCATTAAATGCTGTTCAGACATTCAAACGTGAAGAAGTAACAAACAGACACACACACTCACAAATTTTCGCCACTTATGAAATTGTCGTTTTTTAAAACGGGTTGCTTTGAAGTGTTTGTCTTTGGATTGACTTGGAATTATAAGTTCAAATAAACTTGATATTAAAGGTACGTTATTCTTTCTTCAAAAATAGGTATTTAATGGGTTCTTTGTGTTTTTTATTTTCTGTAATATCGCAGTGCTTATAGCCGAGCAGTTTGTTATAACAACCGTACTAAACGAACTAGTACGGTTGTTATAACAAACTGCTCTTAATTTAGTTCATTAAACCCCGAGCGAACGCCGGCGTTCACTCGGTCATTGTCTTTCTGTTGTGTCTCTAATTACGCTACTCAAAAGTTAAAAAATCTTATGCAACCTAATAATAACGTTAAATAATTCGTAATGAAGCTTGTGTCTTCCCCTCATTAATATGAAAACTTAATTACCACTTAAAGCTCAAACAATCATCAAGAAATCCTTTCGATGTGAATTATAGAGAGACTCTGAGCAACTAATTAGAGAAACTATTACAAAAATACTACGACGACTCCATTTTGCAACGTTTCTATCTCAATCGCTCTTTTTTATTTTCTATTTTTATTTGTTTAAAAAGTCCCTAATGGACGCCGGCCCCGGCGACCTCTGGATGAATGTTCTCAGACAAAAAACAAATGAAAAAACCCTTTTGTTTTAACAGCCTAGGCCCGGAGACCAACTAATTTTTATAGCGGATCAAGCGATGTTATAAATTGGATATGTTTAAAACGACGATATCTTTGTTTTTGGCGTTAAAAAGTGTTTTTTTTTTTAATAATAAATTTTTAGCAAAAAATAATCGAGTATAGTTAAAAGAATCGACGTTTTTAAAATATGTAACGGCCTCGACTTACGAGTTGTAGGTCGCGGGTTCAAACCTAGCCGGGTGCATTACTATGTGTAATTTATTTCATCATCACAGCTTTCAAAACGTTGAAAGAAAACGTCGTAAGGAAACCGGCATATCATAGCACCAAAAGTTTAAAGACATGTTACATCCACCAATCTGCACTGGGCCCATGTGAGGAGGCCTGAGTCCCAGCAGTGGGAAAATTACTTGGCTGATTATGCATATGCTTGAACATAACAAACCTTAATTTTATACAAATTATAGTCTACATAGTATCGAACAAACAATTAATTCGGTCATAATAATTTCCGATAGATTAGAGACAGTATTTGCACTCAATCAATCCGAAATCATCATTACGTTGCGAATACTAGCTTCAAACGATTTCCATTAAAACAAGCGTTTCCCCAACCTAACAAAATAGTTTAAACTCCCATCCGTGTGAGCACACAGTAAGCAAAGTAAACAATAGAAATATGTTTATGTGTGTAAGCGTTCAGCGTGTTTACATATTAAATAACGTTTTGGCAAATATCGCTCTCCATCTCCGGGACTATAGTGTTGTGCCAAATATTTCGCGGCACCGTGTATGCGCATAATTTTAGGTGTTTTTGTCGACAACCGTGTAACATGTTGGTATAGAAACGTAAAGTAACATCTCTATTTTGGCTGGCATTAGTGTCTTAGTTGAGTATTTCAATGTTTTATAGGATCTTTTAGCTGATACGACTGTCGAACGAAAAGATCCGGACGAGTTTAGGTGTTTTTTTTTTTATTTCATTTGAAGGATTATTTTTTGAATATGATTCCCTGGCTGACAACCGTTTTCTTGTATACCACAACAGTTACCACTTTAAATTACTATTCAAAACGACAAGCAAGGGCCCACAAATTCACACAATCTCGTGTCTGAATACATATTCTATTTGGTTCAGTCATCAAAACGAGAACAGCCCGGTACGCGTCGCTGTATAATTTGTTTAGAGCTCACTTAACATTCCGCGCACTTTCGAAGAACTGAAGGTTACGGTCTATTAAGTTGTTCGCAAGTGATGGCTAAGAACATGTCATTACTCAGCCACTACTGCCACGACCTCAGCCTAGTACGTGATTTCAACAAGCTTTTACGCAGCCCTCAGTAGGCGCAGCTCAGGGTTAATAGTTCGGAAATAAGCGCCAATCGTAACCATCGAAGTATCCTTTTCCAACAAGGAAACTTTAGTGAGAACACACACATCTGCCGTCCACTCTATATTTTCCTTTCATTCGATCGTATTGTATAAAAATATAATTTGGAATTTTGATTAAATCGAGCTCTACAAAAACACAAAGTAAAACACTGTGCGCATCTGTGTTGTTCAAAAACTCCGTATATTATTACATTATGTTGGTACGTTCATCCTACTACGGCGCGCTCCGTATTCCATTTATTAAATTACTTTTACTTGGTATAAATGACTGAATAAACAAGTATGTTTTTTTGCTTTGTCAATTTTACGCGATGTTTGTACATACAGATTTTACAGTTTCAATATTCCGAGCGTCCTAAATATGTTTTTTAAACAAAACTGAGTATTTTTTCAGTAGCAAGATATTACAAATAAACGTATTCGTGATATTGTAAAGTGCAATAAAATGTTACAGAACGCTGTCTAGTGTCTACTCAGAGTAAGTGTATTTTACTTAAGTGAACTTTATTTCGTGCGCTGGTCGGTTTTTGAATTTTTAATTTTAATACAATACTTCAATTTTTAATCGCGGTTTCCGCTTAGAAGCAATGAAAGCCCTATTAAAATCCATTTGATAGTTTTTGTGTCACGCAACTAATAGCCAGCGCGGCACAAAACATGGAGGCTTTTGGTTCAAACCACATATAAACCGAACGCTCTTCGAATGATTATGTTCATAATATTTGCTCAGTAATTATGGTACTTATCATCCTCTTTTGTAGTTCTATTACATTTTGGGTTTGTATTTTTACATTTTGGTATTTACAAGTAAATTATACGAGGTCTCATTTATATGTATTAACGGTTAAAGTGCCTGACTGGCATATCGAAGAACAGCCGAAACTATTGGATCTAGGAACGTGAAATTTGCTACTTTTTATAACCTAGGCGAGCACTAAGAAAGGATTTTCCAAAATCCAATCTTTAAAAAGAAGAAACGGGTGTCCAAAATTTGTATGAAGAAACCTTCTGCCACGTGTTCGAAGTCGCTGGTAGAACTTATTAACTATTAAAACTTTTAAATATTTATGTCCTAAACTGAAACATTCTTGAGAAAGACTAACTAAATCATATCTACATATTTAAACCGTAGCATTTGACAATGACTGAAATTTAATTATTTCGCCTTATTCAATATGGGAATAATATATTTTTGTGAGCACATGTTTCATAATAGCCGCGTTATTAGAAGCTGTCGGTTGTCAGCGGCCGGCGATATTGTCTCAGCGAGCGTTACGATACATTATGTAATAGGATTTGCGCTAAGCTACACATTAGGATTGGTTACGTCATCGCTGACATCTTGATATACACTGTTATTATATTTAGGGATCACAACGAGGAAAATTATCGGAAGATGAGAAATGTATTCATGATTTGAGAAAAATTGTATTATTATAAAGAAAGCAGTAAACTTATTTCTTGATGTGTTAGACATAGGGTGTTAGGGATATCTGTGTTCAACACAGGATATTAGTGTTCATCATAGGATCTCTGTGTTGGTCATAGAGTATCTGTGTAGGTAGCACCATAGACTGTTTATATGGGATGTATGTAAGGGATGTTTCGTGATGTTTGTTAAAACTAGTTTTAAATAAAACTATTCTTTATTTATAAGAACTTAACTGAACATTCGTGAATACTTTCCAACAACAATTTACACATTCTCTTCTTTCAATTGACGTCAATTCCACAAATTAAATAACAAAGAGTACCTAATATAAACAGGCGAACCATTTCCTTTTATTCATGAACTGCCGCGAAATTAATATAACACGGAGTAACTCCCACGGTCGTCTTGTGAGGCACTTAGCTCATAAAACCATGTGTGACTGTGGGGGGCTAATGTATCCAGTGTTCTCTAAATGTGGGAGTAGTTAGCTCGATCTAGATAATTAAAGTGGTAGGCTGGAGAGGCTTGTTAATATGCGGAGTAGGCAAGAAGGTCAGTATATCATAAGAACTCAATTCAATACAATTGCTATCCTGCCTCTACCTAAATTTAGTTCTTCCATCACTAACCCACCTTATTGTTCTTTTCTTTTTCCATCTCTTTGTATGAAATTGTGTAGCTTATAATATTTATATATATATAATATTTATATATTATCTTTTATAATTAATAGCTATATTACGTCTATGTATAGTCTAGTTTATAATTTTAATCTAATATTTCCTTTATTAATTTGCAGTACACCGCAGACTACCCCCCCTTTTTCTATTTCAAATTGTTACATTTCACCCTAAGGTTGTCTGGTAGATATGGCTGTCAGCGATATGACCGTCTTTGTACCCATAGATTTAAGTTTGTATAAAAGTTTTGTTACTTTTTTAGGTGTACAATAAAGTTTATTCTATTTTATGTTCAATGGATAACTAGCTTCTGCCGGCTGCTTCGCTTGCGTAAAACTAGATTTCTCCAAACCGTTTAGAACAAACTTTGGAACCCCGTTTCGTCAACTTAGGGGGTGAATTTTGAAAAACGCTTTCTTATTCTTTGTACATATTATAAAAGGAACCATTCAGTAAAATTTGAGCGTTTTAAGTCTAAGAGTTTGATCTGGGCGTTAATGAGTGAGTGAGTGAGTAAGTCAGGACTTTGCATTTTATATATACAGATGATGGTGCGCTTGCTTCTACATTTTATAAGTAACCAATTTCTACTAGCGCTGCCGGATCGTTTGAAAAAGTGAAAAGGGCAACTGAAGGAGCACAGGTGGGTTCTAGCCAGTAAAATTCTAATTAACACTTCTCGTTCCATCTAAAGCAGTAGAAATTATTTGATGATTTCCCACCCGAAAAAAGATCATTTGAAAATAAATTTGTCGATTCAAGATGCCATGAGAATCGAATTCTCCTTCAGATAATATTTGTGTAGGTGATGAGTAGTAACGAGAAACAAACAAAGTATTCGACATCACGCAACTAAGTTAGGCAACGTTGTTCGCACTAAGTCTACAAGAGCTCTTGGGGTCTTGATCGCTTTCATTATAGTCAAACGTCATATCAGATTCTGTCAAAATATGCATATATCACATAACGCTTCATCTCGTTGCCAAACTGGCTTCCGTACTATTGACTTCATTGCCATATTTTATTTTATTTTTTGAATTGAATAATAGTTGTGTTGTAGGTTTTTTTTATTGTTGATAGGTTTGCGCTTGACCGCTATCTCACCTGATGGAAAGCGACGATGCGGTCGACGATTGAGCGCGCTTACCTAGAAGTAACATATCCACTCTTGACTTAAAGATTCCCGGGTTTTAGCCATCAGGAAACACAGGTTAGTCGTAAGTTTAGTTCATTTGCTCAGAAATGTATAATAGTGATTAAAATCAGTTGCGTCGTGCAAAACCAACTCGTGTTAATTGTGCAAAACACGACAATAACAACGACATAATCATCTATTTATGTCTAGAAACATTGCTGAAATGAACCTCTAGGGCGCAGCCGTGAGGCACACACAATGCTATTGTTTTTATTTAGTGTTTATTTTTTTTCTGCTATCTAATGCAATCTTATTTCCTTACGGTCATTGTAAGTGACACTTAGATTAACTTCAAAAGGCTTGACTAATTACACCACTTAAATATTGCATGAGGCATGATGTTTAAAAAGTGGTTTCATTAATCTCTGAGTAGGTACGCCACGACATCATTTATAAAACCATATTATACTTAGGTGTGTGTTTATAACCCCTGGTGAATTTGCACACCTACTTCATTTTAGTTAACTTTAATGTTGTTCACGTTTTCTGAGCTAAATCAGAGAGAGCGATTTTGTTCCTGTAAAGAGTTTTTCCGAGAAAGTTCTGGACCTCACTGTTATAATTATTCACCTCCTTCTGCGAAGCAGTAACGACTGGCCTGTTGGTCTAGTGGTTAGTGGCCCTGACTGTTATGCCGGAGGTCGTGGGTTCAATTCCCACCCAACGTTTCCAACGTCACCCAAAGTTGGGGGACAAATGTTTGTGTGATGAGCACGATCATTTGTTCTGTGTCTGGGTGTAATTTATCTATAATATATGCGTGTATTTAGAGATATATAATATGTTTATCAATTGTCCAGTGCTCATGACTCTAGCTCTGCTTAGCTTGGGACTAGACGGCGTTGTATGATAGTTGTGGAATATTGTTATTAGTAATGCTAGTGATGGAGGTGGCCGCACGCGTGAGGGAACGGATTTCCTCACTCCAGCGATTGGGATCCCGACCCCGATATCCAGCAATCTTAGGCGTGGGCTTGTGGATGGCGGACAATGGGTAGCTCGCCGTCCAGCCGACCACTATATGTCCGAACCAAGCCCCAGTCGTCGACGGCGCATAGTGTCCTATGCGTGCCTCAAAGATATGTCAGCTAAACCGCTTAGCTAGCCTACTGGAACCGTGGGTTCACCTCTAAAAGGAAAACCTGGGGTCCTGGAAAGCAAGGCAGTGAAGGTACATAGGAGTGGGTTTTAGTCAGTAAAAGTCTGACACGTCTGCACGCTTTACCCTAGAGCGAGAGAAGCTATTAAATCAAAATACAGTAAAAAGCAATGATAAACAACGGCTAGGCTCTGTAAAAGTTAAAACTGTGGTGCAGCTACGAGTATCAACGCCCGACTCCAAGTAAGAGGGATGGTTCTATCAACTAATGAAATTACTATGTAATACAATAAATAGCCTGCTGGCCTGCTGCCCTTCTGTATCTTTTTACACTGTAAGTATCACACGCCTAGATTCCATTTTCAATCTAATTAGCCCACCTTTACCTAAAGGTTACGCTAAATGCTGTTTATATTTTTAGATCAAAATGATAGTTGGAATGTGCGGTCCGTGAAGATTCTCCGAGATTTGCTCGAAAACGTTTTATAGAATTTAATTCTGAACTGGTGGTAGTTTACTTCGTCGAATTTTGTAAAAACTTATTATTAGTCAAAATTTTGATTATAAATATTTTGATTTCTAGTGTTATGATGGTAATCTGAGCTTTTATGGTTATTATGTTAATAGCACTTAAAAACTATGTTAGTGATATTGCTCACAAAAATAGATAGAATAAAATAAAATAGCAATCTTTTACAAAAACGTACCTGCGTTTATAAGCTACAGAGCTTTTATTACTTACTAATTATAAATATATAAATATTATTACTTAAATAATGATAAATCTTCATAATTTCAGCTGAAAAACCATCACCTATCGTGCTAAACTTATAAAGGTGAAGGTTTGTTTGTACTGATACATGTATGTGTGTGTGTGTCCATACATGTATGTGTGTATGTGCATTTTTGTTACTCTTTCTCACGCAACTGCCTGAACGGATGGGTTACACAGGTGGACCTGGCTTAGCAGACTGGATACATTTTTCCCGGAAGTTCATTCCATTGGAATAATTTAGCGAAGCCGCTAGCAGAAGCTAGTTGGATATAAATGCCTCCCTCAAGCTTTACCACATCGACGAGTCCTGTACTCAAATCCAGCAAACTTCAGCGGCCCTCACCAAGTCATCGGTTGATCTTGAGGAAGATCCAGAGGTAATAATATCAACAGTGGACGAAAAGGCCACCGAAGCTTCAGTAGGGTCCTCTGCTGATATTGTACGAGGGTGACACATCGCTGCGAGATAAGACAACTCACTGATGGCAAGGCACCGTCTGAAAATATAATTCTTTATTCTAAAATATTACATCATTTTAGACAAAGACTGAACTAGAGCTATCTTTACAATTAGTTTGTCATCGGCGTTTCTGTAAAACAAGGTTTTCAAAACCTGGAAACCACCAACTTATTAAGAGTGAAATAAGTTGGGCCTAGAACCAGGCCCTCACCTGCGTCGAAGCAGGATTAATAACATGAGTCAGCTCCTGTGTCCAAAGCAAACAAGCAGGTATCTCGATCGATTGCTGGGCACCCTAATGTGAGGACTACTAATAGGGTTCAGGAACACTGCGGTGTAATATATGTCTACTCATTTAAATTTTAGGAAATCGAAGGTTTTTCTAAAGAGTTTACTGAGGCTAAGACACTTTATTATATCGTTGGTAGGTATTTTTGTGATTGTTACAAGTAACAACGAACAAATATTATAATATTATATATTGTGAATAATTAATTTAAAACCAATAAAATTTACTTTTAATATCTTAATTACATAACCAGTACTATTCTGTAAGGACCGCTGATGTTGCACATATATAATAAGTACATTTCAAACTGCTGATGAATCAAAGACATCAAGCAAGGTCGCGAGTTATGATTCGTGCTATAAGTACATACCTTTTGCACGTAACATAATTATGTAACAACAATTATTCCATATTCCTACTTTGTAGTGGAATGATTCTTCATTATGGTAATTTGTAGAATTAGTCGTTTTTCTTCAATTTCTGAGCTGCCGTAAACTTTAAATTTCACTTCCTCACAATGAAATCGAATGTTTGCAGACTAAAATAGTTTCAAACTTGAATATGTTACTATTTGCTCGCAACAGGTACGCGCACAACTGTCGAAGCTACACATTCATGACAATGACATTCATGTAACATGATTTTAGCTAAACAACACAAAGCACACGTTACGATGCAGTGTACATATAGCCCAAAGCTGGCTGACTCACCACACTGTTGGCAACTAATGGTGCGGAACGCGGGCTGTAATATAGCCTGCCATAGTTTAGTGGGGACCTACTCGAACTAATACTTCCTTTTATGGATATTTATGTCATGTGCAGAATACTTCTAAACGTTATAATCTCTGTTATAGTTGGCGAAATTTGTCAAGTCGATCTTTACTCATCTCATCATGCCCTTGAATGTTTGTATGTGGTGCCTATTTTGAGTACGGGTGGGATAACTAGGTCACTGGATCCGCTCTAACTCCTCAAGGAAGGTCAGCAGTGCCCTGATGAAACGATCTCTTGCTCTCCAAAATTCAGTTGTGTTCAGAAAAATTACTTTTTCTTTCCATAGAACGCACAATATCAGCCATCATACCAGCGCTGTATTATTTTTACGGAGCATACCCATGTTGATTGGAGCCTTTTTGGCCTCGCGCAAGTCTTAATTTAATATATTTTATTTTAGTTAGTCATTTACTGGTTATGGCGCAGTGGTTGAGCGATTGGCATGTCGCGTTAAAATGTTTGTGAACACACCCACGGCACGGGGTTAATGCCTAGTATTTTTTTTAGGTGGGAAATCATCCAATGACTGGTCCCACTCTAGGGTGGGTGGGGGTTTGTTTTACTGACAAAAACCTCACCTGTGTCCTGCACTTCAGGATCACAAGTTTACTTTTCAGACGTTTCCTAAGGCCCGAGAGAGTATAAAAAAAACTACAAACTACAAAACACTATACTAGCAATTCTTTTTAGTCTAAGTCTTTTTAATTTTATAAGCACTATGCTTATAAAAATGTTGAAATATTCCTGCCATATTTGTTTTGGTGTTCCCTACCCTTACAACCGTCCATATTCATACTTCAAACTTTTCTCACGACATTTTTGATCTTCACTCATGGTTGGACTACTTACTAATGTGGATCATTCATTTATAACAATATTGTTTAGAAAAATTAAAGGTTATCCATACATTTATTGATTTATAATTAAAAGTTGAAAAAAAAAGGGTAGATTTTTTGGAAATCCTGCTAGTGAATATGGTTACGAAATTAAAATATTTCATTATTACTGAGGTTGATGATCTAATGTTGTGTATATAGATGTATAATTTTCACCAAAGCTATTAAAAGATTTGTTAGTCTACTAGTGTTATTATCAACAAGGTTTTGTGATCAAAGAGGTCATAAACCTCAGATTCTTTCGGCATCTTATTAAATTTTCCAGACAGCTTGACTTTCAAAGAAGACCATTCAATAATTAAAATGAGAACACTCTTTAATATTAGTTGAATTGAACTGTGAAACAATAATTTGTTAGTTATATTATTTTTCATCTTTTGAAGTTGATAGAAACATACCGAGAATTAGTTCAAATCAAATCAAATCAAATTATTTATTTGCATAATACAGGTAGAAAAAAGATGTTGCAAATAGGTATAAAGTGCACTGTATCATTACCTAATTAGGTGTGCAAATATTTATGTTCGATAGCCGGGAATTTAGTTTTACAAATCAAATTACATAGTTCTGATATAATCTTACAAATTTATCATATTCCAGAATAAAGCTAATAATAAAACATTCAGAATAATTACTACAAATGTCAAAGGATTTAAATATTAAATGTCAGAAGAATTATAATTCATGTGAGTTATAAAAAAAAATAAAAATAAAAATTAAATAGATTAAAATATTATACATAGTCAAATTTACAGTTTCTTATCAAACAAAATTAATACTGTATGTCACATTATTTTATTATTACATCACAATGATACTTAATTTATCTTACTTTAGGTAGTTGCTTCACCATTATTCAGTAAATGTAATTGAAACAGTTAAGAGTTAATTTGATGAAAAAAAGTGTAATCTATGCTTATAATAAATCTGTAGAAGTGAAAATTCTGTACATTGAAAATATCAAAAAAATAAATGGCTACACAGAACCCAAAAATGTGATTAAAAAAATTTTGTCTGACGCTGTCTGTTTGTTCAGGCATCACGCAAAAACTACCGATTCGATTACAATGAAACGGTATAATGGTATAATTATTCTTTAATATCCTGGGCACCACACTGGGTACTTTTTATCCCGAAAAAGTATATACAATAAAAAACAAACTTAATTTTGCGGTTCGATCCCTAGACCCGATTACTTTGCCAACCGCAAATAATAAGTTTTTTGTAGGTTACGTCACCCGCAGTGGAGTTCACTAAGGGGCGCTGCACAAGGCTAAGATACTATAATATTTTGTCTTCAGATACAATATCGCTCGCCATACAATTCAGTGGACTATCACACACGACGAAGATAATAATTAATATTTCATATTTTTGTTTCTCAAAAAACCTAATAAAACCATTTTCGACTTCTACGCGGACGAAGTCGCGGGCAAAAGCTAGTGTTTTTATATAAAGCTTGAAGAATTTCAGAGTATGGTATTCAAAATGTTTTACCTAATTGTTTTATACACTGAAAGTGCCTTCAGTCTCATATTATTCTGTTTTCAGTTATACCATTTACCTTTCATAACATTTTCAAAAAGAATACATGTATTCTCAAAGTTTTCCTTATTTAAAACATTTACCAGCACTTAACTTCAGACATTTTCCCGAATTAATTCCACTCAGCACATTTCCTGTACACGTTCATTTTCGTGAAAAGGATCTGATGATTTCGACAGAACAATTTCATCGGAACCTTTTAAGAGAAGAATTTTATAAATAGACTGATAACTGCACACATGGAGAGATGAACTCAAAGGTTCCGCCGTGTGCGGGATCCCTTTGATCTCGCTGACCCGGCGGCGCCCCTCAGCAGCCCACTTCAACGATATTATCTTGTTTTTTTATCCCGACGACGATTTACGACGCAAATGAATACTAAAAATTCTCCGCAAAAAAGTATACAATTTTGGAACACTTGATCTAGTTACTGTGTCGCTAGAGAGAACATGATGTCGGCTGTTATGGTATCGTTTTTCTTGATTATTTTAAGATATTTTTAAACAAAGTGTTTGTTTTTAAATATGTTTAAATATTATTAACTATAAGTAAACTTTATATACGAGATCAAAAGACGTTGACACATAATCGATTACTGTTTGTTCAGTAAAGTTAATTGAGAAAGTGGGAAAATCATCTTATGACAAATCTCGCTCTTGGCCGGGCGGGAGTAGTGTCAGACTTTTACTAACTAAAAAACCCACTCCTGTTCCTTCTTTGCCTTCATCCCGGGGCCCCAGTAGGCCGTGGCCCCAGTAGAATGATGCTAGATAGTGCTGAATGGTTCTGGAGTGACGACCAGAAACCTAAAGACACAGCGTTGGAAAGCCTCTTCCAAGGTGGACCAATGGCCTAGTGAGGGTCGCGGGAGTCCAATGGATGCGAGACACACAGGACTGTTCGTTTTAACGACACTTAGGGGAGGCCAATATCCACCAGTGAATGTCTTTTATGGTGATGAAATGTAGCTCTGTTTACGTGATTTAACCTAATTTCTATAATTGAGAATCAGCTACTGTAACTTTTTAAAAGTACCTATCTACCTATTCTATAGCACAGTAACAAACCCCGTACTCAACTCCAGATAATTTCAACCTCTATTCAAATTGTATTCGTATCGATCTCTTTGTGGTTTTCTCGACTCGCTAAACGTTCACGCCAAATAATTTTCTAAGCAAAAAAAAAAAAGAATCTTAGCACATTTTTGTTAGCTTTGTTTTACCGATATTCATGGGTTGTTTACCTGCGTCATGTATTGTAAAGTACAAGGAGTACAGAAAATACCACGACTATGTTCATGCAATCGTCCATTTCATTCGCCGCAGTGGGAATTCTGAAAATGCTTTGGTGATTTTTTCTCTTTC
The DNA here is from genome assembly GCA_949316375.1 of Mythimna vitellina. Lineage (NCBI taxonomy): Eukaryota > Metazoa > Arthropoda > Insecta > Lepidoptera > Noctuidae > Mythimna > Mythimna vitellina. The sequence goes on from OX438698.1 coordinate 24,299,069, forward strand.
CCAGTTATCTGTGTTGGTATTTTTTATTGTATTTCTAAGTTCTTTCGAATTTGGCAGTTCTAGAAATTCTGTTTGGTTACACAAAATTTTGTTATAAAAACATTTGATAAGTTTTGCTTCCAGCGAAACTCAACTGTTTCTGTTGAATGGAATTGAAACAATTATTTAAATTAAAATATTCTGGTTTAGAGAAAACTAATTTAGAATACCGAGAAACATACAGACGGATTCTACGTAAATAGCAATGCTATATACAGACAGTTATTTTGATAGTAGTAACGTGATTATCTGCCTAGGATCTCTCAAAGTTGTTAAGTCGAAATAACATTCGCTTTAGAATATCTGAGTTGGGAACATTCTCGAGGATAAACACAACAGTCGTACAGTGTTGCTCATAAAAATATCCAAGTATGCGGTTATTTTGTTCCTTCGGGAATATACAAAAATCTCGGAAAACTAGATAGTTAACTTATAAATATATTTTTGTTGTCTTAAAATTCAATACTCCAAGCGAGTAAAAAAAATTCAATATTTGGTTTAATAAATAGTCTTCAAACTAAACCATATGCCAAAAATGTTGATGTTATTACTACCTATATGTACTTACAAAAAATGTTTACGATTCAGTGAAACTCCACACCTACGTATATAATTATGTTTTTTCCTTATTCTTGTAATCCTACAAAATATTTAATTACGCTCGATCAAATCCTCGGGCAAAATATCGCGTTACTGGAACGGAAACCATTTTGTTTTCATCGTTTTTAATTAGTGTCGACGCAGATATTTCGCTCCTTATTTATGTGGAATGGCATTTTTTTACTTAGATTATTCTCACTTAATCTTTTTTGTAGGTAATAATTAAAATCAGAGATGGAAAAGTTAGAAACATTCGATGTTAGTAAGTAAATGCGAATGAAACAAAGAACAGTTTAGATAGCACTGTTATTTCTGGCTTAAAAGAAGTTATCCGCTTCACAACTCGCAAGAGGTGCTGACTGAACGGCGCAGGATCGTAAATGTAGTGTACGAGCCATTGTATGACAATAAAAAGCTTCCTTTTTTGTATCGCTGCGTCCTCGCTTTTATTCCCTTTGTTTCCAATTCCGCAGTTCCGAATAAAAAATGTTTCCTGCAACCCAAAATCGCTGTAGCTCGCATACTTACCATATTCTCAATAAAAAATCACTCTGAACAGGTTTTACACGATTCATTCCATTCGATTGGCACCGAATGAAGAACGAACGGTATCTAGCTCGCATCCATTCACTCGTGCGGAGATTCCGCGGGACACTCCGCCGTCGGATTGATCCGCTCCGATTGATATTACTCTGTGTCAAGGAATATTTTTTGCTCGTCCTGTTCATCGTTTATGATTGATATGTATCGCATATGATTTGTTGCGTAACATGAATGGAAGATACGGTGGATAGAGATTATTTTGATTTTCATCTACGGATCTACGGATGGTGGAATTTTCGTTCTTGGTTTAATAACGTGTTTCATGAAATAAACACTTCAAAGTTAAACTCATGTAATATTTAATTTTTCGTACATAATTTTTCAGGTACATTTATGTCGCGGCATAACTGTGTGTTATAGTTTCACCTCGCTGTAGATATACTTTATATTAATACACTAAAACTCGCGAATCGCGCACCCCTTTACTACAAACTTTGTTACATGCTCCCGTTTACTAGCATTTTATGTTAAACCTCTGCTCCAGAACGAATCCTCTTTTTTCCATCTCATTCAGAACGCGCAATAGAACGTGTTTTTTGAGATATTTCCATTCTGGATAGTGGGGTCTTTGTTTTATTTCCCGAATAGAATAAGTTATGGCCGGGGTTTAAGGGAATATTTTAGCGAGATTCTCAGTGAATATCACCAGTTTCTTTATCTGTTAAACTTGCAGCTATTTTTGTTAAAAACTTCCAAGAGTTGAAATATTTATTATACACGAGTTCGAAGTTATCATTTCTGTTTTCTTATCTTAAAATATAAATTAGTTTTTGATTAATTAATTTTGCTTTGCTTGTTTAATTCACTAAGAATGAAATGATAGCGCTTTTAATATTCATATGGTTATTTTAGAAATAACTATATGAATATTAAAAAGTTATTAAAAATTGAGTTAGATTATAAAATATTACGACAATAATTAAAAAAACAGGACGAAATTGTTACATCATCTATATAAACCAACCAAATCTAACTATAATTTTGGTTATTTCTTCACTCCAACTTTTCAGGTTACGCTAACAGTAAATTCCGAATCATCTCTATGATTAAGCAAATTGCTATCAAATTCACGTTCCTCACTAAGTTAAATAGCCAGGTTATCTTGATTTGATAATAAGCCGTATCTAAAGTTATTTTTTTTGATAAATGCAACTTCAGTTCAGTATAGTTCATTAGTTAGCCCTTATCTCATATCACTTACCTCCACTAGGTATTGAAGCTGTGGTGGCGACGCAGAAGCAGTGCAGCAGAAGTGAGAGTAGCATCTTGGTTGTCATGGTAACGTAAGTGCTCATGCTAGCCTCATCGTGGCTGTCTTCGGACCCCAGGTTGCCGCTCACTTCACTTTCACCTTCATTGTGAACGGTGGCAGTTACATCACGGGGGTGAAATTAGGTCTGGAACAAGGAAATAAAGTAGTGTTGTAGATTCTTGAAAAAATCGTTTTTTTTTTAATGAAACTACTAAACAAGTTTTTTTTTTCGGGTGGGAATCATCTAATGACATCCCCCGCTCTTAGGTGGGGCGAGGGATAGTGTCAGACTTTTACTGACTAAAAACCCACTCCTATTCCTTCTTTGCTAAAGCCTACTGGGGCCATGGGTGATGCAAAAGAGATCTTTTGCATCACCCATGGCCCCAGTAGGCTTCGACCCTGCTGGGCCCCTACGGTTGCTGACATCTCCTTGAGACGCGCGTGGAACAGTATGCGCTGTCGACGACTTGGGCCCGCTCCGGACGGTTACCGGACGATCGGACGGCGAGCCACCCCTTTCTCGCCGTCCACAAGCTTGCGCCTAAGGTGGCCGGAAATCGGGATCAGAATCCCGGTGGCGATTGGGGCGTGAGGACCTTCGCTTTACGCGATCGGCTGCCTCCTTTGCTAGCTTTACTGCTTCGCAGAAGGAGGAGACGGCCTGCCAATCCTCCTCACTCCGGACCATGGCCTGTAGCAGGGCCCGGCGCGAGAGATCGCTGTAGTAAACCAGTTTAAAATAGAGTTAATCATTATGGTGTTAGTTATAACATCGCCTTGGACTAGTCTGTAAAGGTGTTATAATATAATAAATAGTAAATAAATTATCATCATCACCATTTCAACAAAAATACTCGCAGGCTTACACATTAAATTCTTCTTAGGTCACCACATGGACCGTTCCTGAGCTTTTTGCATCCTTTGAACTTCCATCAACTTCATCAGCTCCACTTTTTAGGCAGACTTACCAAAACAGTGCGTTCTAGCATACAGTAAAATACAGTTACTTTGTTAAAATAAAATTAATTTATCTAACACATAAAATAACAAGATAATGTTGCTGAAATTGTAGCACAAGTAATTATACCGTGCATAGTAATATAAATCATCAACAAACAAAACAACATTAAACCTTTGGAACAATAGCAATCCGGCGACTGCTCCGTTACAACCTCCCACTAATTCTATTAAACAAAGAGTATTAGTTACAGAGCTGCAACAACATCGTAATAGGCAAGTCATTACGTCATTAGTTACTAGCAATCCTATAGTTAAGCGAGCCAGCCCGCCGCCGGCCGCAGATCGATCGTCTCGACAAACTCGATGCTAACCAGAGATAATTGATGACACATACGCAGCATTCCTTTAATGTGACACGTGGTAGCTACTGGCTTGTGCATGGCTTGTGTTTGTCCAAGAGATATCTTAGAATGGTTCAATGTTTGGTTTGATTACAATTTACTTGCCGGATTCAATGTTTTTGGTGTCTAATGTCTTATGTGAACTTTATAATTTTGCCTAGTCAGCTTGTGCCGTATTTTTTTTTTTATCTAAATTATTTCTCTAAAATTACTCAACTTAAAAGCAATAAACAGCTAAATCAAAGTAATTACTTATTTTCATACAAAGGTTAGACAAGTTTTATTAAATTCATCTCTATTCAGTTCCCCGGGGCTTGTGAACACTTCCCAATGTTATCGCGACTGGCTCCTATAGAGAGAGCTTATCCCAGAAGAGCAAACTAAAATAAACCTCGATTGGCCTCACTCGGTCTATAGAAACTCTAACTTTCCTACCTTCCTTTTTGTTCGGCTTGCGACATTGCACTTGCAGCACCTATCAATAGGAGATAAAATTTTATATCAGCCTAGACTTGTAAGAAACTGGAAAAATCTACGTTTTCCAGAACTAGGACATGTAGTGCAAAAAATAAATTCTGCAAAACCGTGTGGAGTTAAATAATTAAATGAGCACTGATTTGGCACTGGATAAACCCATGCCAAAAGTTTTTAGAAGATAAGTTCTCAAACACGAGTGGTTCGTAGTTGGCTACCGACACCCTGCTGGGAGCAACGACCAGACTTAATAAATATGGCGTTACTAGCCATCTTTTGGGAGATACGAGTGTTACATCACATGTGTTCTGTAGCTATGTATGGTAATGTTATATTGACTATACGATTAGAATGTGTGTATGTTTGCCGTAAATAACTTATTTATCATTTATACATTAATTACAAAATTAGCTACAACAGTTTCATTATCTTCATTAGTAGGAAAATTACTTCATTCGTAAATTACTACTATTAGGTACATTGAAGTTGAATTATTTAATTCCATAGCAACTGGATCCTTAGCATTATGTTTAAAGATGAAAACATAAATTAACATTACGTAACACAAGAGGTGTTCGTGTTAACTATTGCGAGGTATTAATTGCACATAATTATAATAGGACTAATATGGAATTTCTCGCATCAGCAGCTTTAGTTAACCGACTTAGTGGTTCGATGTTATTCCTGGAATAACCAATTACTAAACCAGAATAATAGGCAAGTCTGAACAATGGTGAGAACTTCGACCTTCCGCGTACCTCCAATTTAGAGAAACAAAGTAAAGAGATCAATTAATTAGCAGTAGTTCTAATAGATAGGTGGTGTGGCTTCAAGATGGATGGCTTCGGAACCTTTGTACTGGAGGAAAAGATATTAAACGGAGCTGCTCACAAATTGATGTTACTCTATTGTTTTTTTTACTGTTTGGCCAAAAGAACACTCTCAAGCTCCTTGATTCCATTTGTAACAAAATAATTAAAGGAAATAAAGAAGTAGAAGAAGGCTAAAACCCATAAAATACCTAATACATATCAGATTAATTGAAGTTCTATTAAAGGCGAAATCTTTCATGTGCTCGTAAACTATTAAACCTTACGCGACTTTACGTCACACAAAGGAATATCAAGAACACAAAAGACGATCGTAAAACAATGAAACGTCCATTCGTACATTCGAAACAGAACATTACCTGCCCATAACATTATCGGCGCCATAAAGATCCTCGTGTACCAAATACGTATAGCAAATGCTCGCAATTTACTTTATTGCAGTCTACGTATCACGGCCAGCGCTGCATGACCTGTCAACGAGCTTACTAGAACCCGTTTCTTCTTAACGTAACCCGGGTTCAAGGAGGCAGGGAAGGTCAGTATAATTTGGTTGTAGATATAGGTTTCGTGAGCTCGTTCCGCGACAATTTTTTTCAAGCCAAATTCGGTGCACGAGATCTCTATTTGTCAAACATGCCCCGAGGGGCCGATGTGCCCAGCCACGAGCCACGAGTGTCGCCATCGCGCCATGTAAACGAGGACTGTACGATGGCGTGACGTTACCATAAATTTTGGCGATGTTATGCGTAATAACATTACATCGTTCGCTTAACTTTCAGAGCTCACTTTAAGTTGGATTTTAGTACTCCCTTAGATACTTTGCGGCTAAACTCTCTCTCGTATCGTATCAATGTATATATATTTTTTTTAACTTGTATATATTTTTATTACCCAAGTATTTTAAATAATTGTGTTTCCTGTATTTTAAATGGTGTTCATAATAAAGAGTTTTCTACAAAAAGTAGCATAAATTAATTTCGATTATAACTACAATTTTACGTAGAATAATATTTCATAAAAATGCTGTTTCCTACTGCCTCTCCAACATAATTTTAACATCAAAGTACAAGGAGCGTTTTGTAAAAATATTTTTTTGCAGCAAAACTTAGAAGCACGACTGCTCCATTGCGGAATTTAAAAACACTGACATTACTTCTAGAAAGTTCCGTAAGAACAAAATACTCAGTTTCATCTGTAAAACAATTTATTTCCGACACAAGACGGACATTTTTTCCAGTTGCTGCACTAATTAGTAAATTAATGTTTTAGTGGAAAGAGTTTGAACCAAAGCCTTCTTACGTTAACTTTCATTAGTACAAGTATAATTAAAAGTTGTTGACCTTGCTCATCGAAGTCGATTACTTGTACGAGTAGGTAAGTAACTTCTTAGGGTTCTACATATTACTTTGAACTTTGGGTGAACACTCAAATTCGTCGACGTGTAATTTTAGAAATTGCTCAAATATTGCCCTACCCGAAGGAGCGTACAAATAAAGTTTATAATTTTCTAATTTATCTATTATACAAATTACAAAACTTCAGTAAAACCGTCTAGGGCCAAGTAATACTCATTTCAGCGAAAAGTACGTACTGTTTAACATACTTTTTATGTAATATTTAAATTACTTAGAAAAGAAATTAATTTCAAACATAGTTTTTAGTACATAAAATAAAGAAAGTTTATTAATAGTACTTCAGCTCTCTTTTCCCATAGCGTAATTTTATATCAATATCCGTTCCGACTAAGTTGATTATCGAGAGGATACACGTCTTAAAAGCTTTTATGAGCACATTGAAGTTCTCGTTGACTTAGTATAAGGGCATTAATATGTCAAACTTCAAAGCCGGAGCGCCGCACTCCTTTGTCGCAACGGAATAATTAACATAGTTTACGATCAATTTCGAATTCATCCATAACTTACATACACTGAATTGCTTTCCGACTGAACACTGTGTCTATTTACGGTGAACACTTTCTATAACATAATTGAGAAGTTTGCTAAAACATTCTTTATAAAAATATTACTTGTATTTTTTAAACTTACGTTAAAATATTTCATGAAAATGATTCTCACAAGAAAGTTTTTAATGAAATCTACCTTTCCGTAATGTGACCTTAAATTTTGGATAATATTTATGAGGTCTACCCTCAAAAAGTTACGTTAACGTGCTGCCAAAATTATATTAAATTATTTTATGAACATTAAATTAGTTTTATGCTTGTAAATCGTAATCTAGACATTAAAATGTAATTATAAAAATGAGTTCATCATATAATCGAATAAAATTAAAGATTTTGGTTATTAAGTTTCAACTATGGATAAATCTTTCAATAAATCTACAAATGGTAATCAAAACCATGCAGCAATCAGCTGACATGAAGTGAAAACAGCATCGCTGAAACTAATACCATAATTGTATAGCTTGCTACATTGATGACCGACAGGGAGGATTGTGCGATGACCTCCTCAATCCCTGCCTAATCTCTATCCAGATTACAATCCGACCGGCCTATTTGTACATTAAGTGGGCCTCACCCATTAGTTTGAAGAGGCTCGTGATTAAATCGATCCGTGAGTGAGTTTGGCACTAATCTGACGATAAATTTATTTTTGCTCACAAACTTGTTGCAAACACGTATAAATCGTTCAAGAATTTTGTTTCGAGAAATCGCTTTCTTGGATTAATTTTCATTTGGAAACTAAATGAATAACAACATTTATTAATGATCTTAAAAGGTATAGTTATATATAGTTTAATAGAATAGAAGTTGCTTTGCTTCTGTTACGAGAAAAGAATGGTCATAAAACTATCACTAAGTGATAACTAACACTAGTACGTGTCTAATTATGACAATGTGTAATTCGTTCATATTTATCTGACAAATATATGTTTGTTCAAATGTTAGAACAGTTTATTTTGTTAAATTAAAAATACTTTTTAGCGACGTAAGCATTACATACAGGTTCACATGTTTTGCAGCTGTGCTAGTGCTACTAGACCAATGTGGCGAGTCAAATCACATTGCGAAGCTTAATATCCCAACACGGTGGCGCTGAGTCGAACGCGTGCCAAAGCCAGATTATTGTTAGTCGCCAGTGGGTCTTTGCTCCAATCGCCACTTGGCACCAAACCCATACACCACTTTTCTTTATTTTCATCTGTCAACACCAATTTATAAAGTTCGTAACTGTAATAATGCAAACGTATTTTATCTGCCAAATAAACGCATTTTTTATTTCAGTACTTTTATAAACTTTTATATTCTACACGAATTGCTTCTCTACATAAGCCTTAGACTCGTAAAACTTTCCGAAGAAACACAAAAACATTAATGTCACATTTTATTATTATAAAGTAATTAAAAGCCACACCAAACGTGTGAATAAAACCATTAAAGCAACAAGAACACTTCACTTTAGCGGTGTCCTAGCGTTCATTAAATGGTGGAGTACCTCAAGGCAGCGTAATGGGGCCGCTACTTCTCCCCCTTGTTATCTCATACGATGCCTCCTTTGTGCGACCGTATTGTATACACAGTTACTTGTATCTATCCTGTTAGTTCCGAGCTCCGAGCTCCAGCCTCCACCTGCAGCGATCGTTAGGGCCACACGGTTACCGCATTGTTTGTATTGTACAATTAGTTTAACTGAACTATTTTGAGTTTGTAAGTTCAGTGGTACTTCGTCTGTTTCAGTTACAGATTTTGTTTTAGTACCTAATGCTATTTGCCGATCCTGTTTCGTATTTGCAAAATTCTAAGTCTGTTGACTATACTAGCATAATCTGATGGTAACTTTAAAATAGTAGCATAAATAGTTGATGATGTGAGCAGTTATAGTAATTTCACCAGGATGTAGGAAAGGAAATTGAGAATCGTTAAAGCGTATAGACTCTTGCTGGCCGGAGTTAAAAGCACACATACTCGAACTGCCGCCTGCACCCCGCTGACCTTTAAATCCATTTTCTTTGAGAAATATTGATTGATTTACATATGTAATGTACATTCTGAAGAACACTTAACTAGCAATATATTTGTGTAAACATATTTGTAAAGATTAAAGCCGTTTGAAAGGAGTAGGGAAAAGAAGCGAAAAAATATATTTATTTAATATACTATATTATAGATATATTATATATAGAGAATACTATATATTATAGATATATTATATATAGAGAAATAAAAAAAAATATAAACAATAGTGGTAATATCATATTGTTAATTTTTTTTTTTTTTTTTTTTTAAACGTTTTGATCTAGCCATTGCCAAGAAGTAGACTTCACTTCTACTACTACTGTACTGCTCGGCAGCTAGGGCCTTAATTAGTCATGCCACAATTGGGCGTAGTTTCAGCTAGAAAGAATCTTCACGTAAGACGAAGACTCACCCACCCACATATCGACGTCCTTTTCCAAGGAGCATTCATCCGTAAAAACCACGCATAAGCTAAAATCAATGATTTCCGATGGACGTGTTGGCGCTGACGCGATTCCGCGTCTGTTATATAGTGATACTAAATTAAGTTATTAAAAAATATTGTACCATGTCTCATATCGTAAATGTTCAATTAATAAGTCAAAAAAAAACCACGTGCCTCATATTTTATCCTAAACTAACACGTTAAATATCATTTTTTTAAGTAAAATTGTTGTAAGTTTATCATACATGGTTTAACTACTATCTCGCATCTGCGTAGACCGTCAACCGCTAGTTTAAAAAAGTGGCTTGAATAAGAACTGTTCTAATGGGAAAACTATACAATCGTTTGAAAATGTTTTTAAACTATGCACTAGATTATGAAAATCGTCAAATCGTCAAAATCGTCAATCTTATCTAGAAATTAAACACATTATTGTTATATTATCCGTCGAAATTCATTGATTTTGGCTTCTGCGTGGTTATATGGATGAATGTTCTTAACGTCAAAACATTTCAAGATGTCGCATTGACAGACCAACAAATGACCATCATACGCAAAAAAGCTAAATAGCTTTTTATACGTAGGAAATCATCAAATACCTTCTCCGGGTCTAAGTGAGCAAGAGGGGGTGTAAGACTGTTGCTGACTAGCACCCACAGCGGCCCTGGTAACTCTCAAATACTCCACAGCCCCGACAGGCATCAAACCTAACTGGCTCCGTTAATTTTGCTAATATATCTAACGATGGGCTCCACCCAGTCGGGGCAGATTTTCACCATATTCTCAGAGTAACTCGCACAATGAGGAAACCCAGGTGTTTCTTTCCGTCAATACCATCATAGAAATCTCCCAAAACAATCAATTTTAGTGAGGACCTGCATCAGATGGAAAGTAATGAAGCCGTAGCATCTCTGTAGCCAGTCCTCTAAAGGGGGCCTTACCGCCGCGATAGTGGCGCGCTCAGTACTGAATTATGACAGTCACTATCTCCATATTGCCATGAGATCGAATGCCAGAGCTATATCCACTGTGCTGAGATTGGTCGCGACAACAGAGTTTCGGCCCGGTGTTGTACCTCCAAGTATCACTTGTGCGTCTTCAAGGAACATGGCTGTCCAAATCTCAAGGTGACTGGCTGACAAGAAGTCTAGTTACCTTGCAGGAGACCATGTGGTATGTTCTATATGGATAGCCGTGACCCTTTGAAATATAATTCTGTCAGCAAAATCAGTCATTGAACTGAGATCACAAGGTTCTCATATGGCACCATTTATTTAATGAATTATTACAAACAAATTGCATTTAAAATGGGTTTGCATTAAATATAATTGATGACATTGGTTTGCACCCAAAATAAAGAAAACGAACGTTTTCTTTTTCAGCGATGAACAAAAGTCAAGGAGACTTGACATTTCATTTTAAAAAGAACCACCCGAACGAGGACTCTTTTTATTATGATTTAACTTGTTTGTCAAATTAGCTCTTTCCTATTACTCTCACTTTCTTTTCAACTCATGAAACAACTCAAAGGCAAGAATTTTGAAGAGCACAGTGTGTTTATGACTATCTACCTTTTAAGGAGTATTAGAGGGGCTTGCTTACGATGGAAAACTTTAATCAACTTTAATCGAAAATTATTATATTTTTTTGTCATAGATATTTTAATCTTAATTTATCTGTTTTGTTATAATTACCAACTATCTTTTAGAATCACCCATTAAAATAGCTATTGTATTAAAAATCTAATAATTTATTGTAACGATACCAAAATGTTTTCCCTCACTTTGATCTCAAGCTTGACTTGACACAATAAACACTTTCGAAGAAGAATTATCTAACCAGCATTAGGCACTCCTGACCCGGCAACATTGATTCTGGTTTTAATTTAAAAAAAAAATGTTTGAACATTCACCAGATCCACTAGCCAGAGCGGCGCAGTATTAATCCGATCACAATATACGCAGAAAACACGGAATAAATCTCACCGCTATCGGAAATTCCATCAGCATTTCATACATTTAACATCTGTTTCCATTTCATTGACCGGTGCAAAGAGCATTATTTCCAACCGAAGCTGGCGGGTATTAACACTGTACAGATAAAATAAATAATTTCCAAGGCGCGATAGAAAAGATGATGTCAATAATTTATTATTTTCGTTTCCTTTTAAAACGATGCCATTAGCGTTCCGTTGAGTGCTCCCCTCTCCTGCTCGAATATTTCGCTTCTAAAGGGAATTTTCTAGAACCACCTCACCGTTGCCGTGAGGATGTCTAAATTTTATCTTGCATTAAGTAAATCGGGCTTTTCGCGAGTGGCGCTTATCAAATTTCTCTGTCTGCTCACAAATGGCGAAGATAAATGTATGTTTGATCGGATATCAAATTTTCGCTTCCAAGTCTAGAAGTCTTTTCTTTGTTGCTGGAATGAGTAATGATGATGAGTGTAGCAATTTTCTCACCGTTTTTTTTTATTCATTTTGAAGCCACATTGGCAAAACAGCTCCAATGAGTTATAAAATTCCAAAACCAAATTTTAAAACTGTGTTATAACCGTGGGACGAATTTATAAGAATTTTAAATTTTTAAAAATTCTACTTTTCAGTGTTTTATTTGGTAGTCAAATAAAACACTGAAAAGTGCAAATTAACTTTAATATCGGTATTCAGTGTTTCTTCTTTCAGATTTATGTGGGTTACGGGGGTCTTGTGCAACTTGTATCCATCGGCAAGTCGCACAAGACCACTCGTGTTAGCGACGCTTAAGGGAGGCCAATGTCCAGTCCAGCGTTGAACGTCCTTCAGCTAAAATGATAATGATGATAGCTATTGTGTATCTCCTGAATAATTTCAATAAGCCCAAACATGACTTGTTTTTTTACGGAGTTTCAGTGACTACCTTTCGGCTTCATCATTGGATAATTTGGTGATGCCTTATAGTTAAAGCGCATCTTATGCCAATTCTTACAAGCCCGTACATGAAATGCAATGCAATTTTTTTTTTACTTGGAATACCAGTGCTTAACTTCCGTCTTCATAATCAGATCAGATCAGTTTCATTGCCATCTGTGCTGACTTTCATCAGTTCCACTTCTTCAAGTGATATATTTTGAATGCGAATGTTTTTTTGATGAACAAATATACTGGATTTTGATAAAAATGGAAATAATCTGGAAGTTCATTTTCTCAAAAACCAATTTGCCCAATCAGTTAATAAGTGACGGAGTTCTGAGGTAAAAACAGGGCAAGTGCAAGTCGGACTCACGAACTAAGGGTTCTGCACAAACTTACCTAAACTTAAACCTATGAAAACAGTTCGATTCTCGAATTGAGATACGAAGATTTTTCCGAATTGTAAAAAAAGGATTTTTTTTTTGACATAGCTACCAATTTACAGTTTTCAGATTTATTCCTATATCTATACTATAAGACCTTGTCAACGGGAATCATGCTATGATTTTGATTCCTTTGAAAGATACGGTTTTTGCGACATAAACGGCCTTATCTTTTTTTTCCGTCAACTTAGAAGTTTGACTTTTTCACAGCTTCAAGGGACCGCAGAATTAAGTATACGGTTTTAATTTGAACTCGATGCCTTCACGCGTTTCTGAGATACTGGGTTTTGACAGACAGACAGACTGACGGACGGACAACAAATTATCCTATAAGGGTTCCGTTTGAGGTACGGAACCCTAAAAAAAACAACAAATACAACCGAATTGAAAAACTCCCCCTTTTTTAAATTGGTTAAAAGTGTATTAAGTAATGCAGTTTTTAACCGATAGAACAAGGTTGACTGACTGCAAAAAGGTTAAATAAACGTTTTGTAAGTGAGAGTCCAAGCCCCTCAAGAGGCCTATATCTGTCGTAACTGCATTATCCGATAGAAGCTCAGCAACTGAAAGAGAATCCGAAGTGGCTCTAATGAGAGCGACACAAAGGCTATCAAGTAGTACAGTGAAAAGGTCGCGGTGACGTAACCGCTCTGTAGTGCTTCTTATAAAACGTCGATTACCGTTCAAGCGTCCCCATTGTACTAAACCCTAAAACGGCCCGAGGCTGTCGCTAGTGCGTGGGACCATTATCGCGGGCTCTTTTTGTCCTCTCGTCCCTTTTTTGCTCACGGTCCCGTGTAAGACAGATACGGAATGGGTAATAATTGGAGTTAAAACCTTTTTTGTTGGTGTCGTTTTGGATTTTAATGTGATTTCAGTCCTTTTAACTCATTCGTTTGATTTAATTTCGCAAGTCATTAGCTTGTATCAATTGTTGTATGGTGTTTGAACAATTACATTCCTACGCGTTCCACTCAATGTTATTCATAAAATGGTATTCCTTTTGAAATCGTAAAATTATGGAATAAATTATTATCGCTTTTGGGCTTAAAACGAAATGAATGCCTTTTATTATAACGATGATTTTATGTGTCTATTCACTTAAATTACGTGATAATTTTATATCGACGCTCATTCACTAGTCGTAAAGTTCGTGATTTTTCTAAATTGAATTTTCATCGATGCTGTTACGAGCGCTCTTAGCTTCATTTTGTACAAAATGGAATTTGTTTGATGAAGTTTGAAGAAAAAATATCGTAGGGCAATCTAAACGAAAACAGAATTAGAAAAATAAACCGTGATTTGGATCACGAAAAAATTTTTGAAGCAGATAACTCACCGCATTTTTACAGCGAGAGAGGAGATTCAAGTGAACTGCACAGATATCAGGGCATGTTTTATCTAAAAAAAGATCAACAAAACGAATATTTCGAATGTGGACTGCGGCTTATCTGCTCCGTTTGTAATTGAAGTAAGGCTCGTTGTAAAATAGGATTAAAGAGCTTCAGCCAAATTTCGCTGAAACCATTTTCCTTTGGGTTTTTATACGGCCGAGTTTTGTAAAGAAATGTGTGTAAATAGTAGTATAGGGTGCACCTCATTACTGCGAGACCTGAGCCTCGGAGGGATGAAGGGAAAATTAATTTACGACTTAATACAACGGTGCTTTGTGCACAGCGGTAGAAGTGTGAGACGAGAGCGAATACACGAGCAGCGGGGGACTGTTGTAGCACAGCTAATGAATCATGAAAACTGTCGCCCTGAAGGACGAACACTCGTAAAATGTTTTTCTTGCTAATAAAATGGTAAGCACGCCAGCAATTTGTTAGATTTGATTTTGGAGGTAGATATTTCGGGTAAGAAGGCATTTTCTTTATTGTCGTTTTATTTATTTTAGACGGCATTAAAAGAAAACCGAAAAACAATCTAGTGATTATTTCTTTATCGAGAAAAAATATTTTACTTTTAATGAGATCCCGCACATATTTTTTCAACAGTACCATAAGCATCGCCCGGCAATATTTAGTGACGTAATTTATCTGAAATTCCATCGCTTACCACTTGCGCCATAATATCTTTCATCTCGGATAAACAAGTCAGTGAGTCTCGGCGTTCCTTAAAGCCCCCTGTTAAATAAACTTTAGAGCCTTTTCAACGTTTGGGCGGTGATTTTGAATTTAATTTTTCGGCTTAGCGCTACCCATCAAAGGAGACGTAATGGCTCATTTGTATTACGAGTTTTTGACACAATGTACTACAGATCATTTGCAGACAAATGTTTAAGAAGACGGCAGTAATTACATCACCGAGTTCGCTATTCAATGTTATCCATTTAAACTGGTTAATATCACGGCAGTTTACAATGCTGTATCTGTTGGCAGAGAGTGTTTTGTGTAAAGTTAAGAATAATTCTTAACTTTACACAAAACACTCTCAGCAAAACTATTTCTGAACGTGTTCGATTAGGCGAACAAAAGAAGTTGGTTACTTTTGGAACTTGGCTGTATTGCTCAAAGTGAAATGCGGCCAAGTGGTAACGGCCCTGACTTACGAGCTGTAAGTTGTCAGTTCAAACCCAGCCAGGCGCGCATTACTTTGTGTAATTTATTTCATCATCACAGTTCTCAAAACGGTGAAGGAAAACATCTTGAGGAAATCGGCATGTCCTAGAACCAAAAATTCGAAGACATGTGACATCCCTCAACCCGCACTGGGCCCGCGTGGTGGATTACGGCCCATTCCCTCTCCTAGAGAGGAGGCCAGAATTCCAACAGTGGGAACATTATAAGGCCCACTGTGTACGAGAATGTAGCAAAAAAAAAAGAAATCCTTGTTTCCTGCCATTGAACGATTACAATGGTGCTATATGTGACGTATCTCTTTATGATAGGTTGAAATGATACAAGCAAAAATAGGCGCTAAATTTATTGTACTAAGTGGGTTTATGCTGTGTCGTAGACAAAACCCATTATTGGAATCGTTGCAGGTATACAGATATTATTACTGGCTCATGAAATATTTCAACTTTTCTATAAAGTTAACATCACGCTGCGGGGCCCTTTACCACTTGTCTTTCTACTGTTAAAATTATTATTGTTAAGAGTTATCTTAACAATAATAATTTTACAGGAGTTATCCTATAGTTAAGAGAGAACTACTACTACTACTGAAGGCAGGAGTTATCTAGGAGGTATAACTGTTTGTTGTAAATATGAATCCACTTTCTGACTTCTCAACTTTGATGTTAGAAACTCGCCAGACGATATAGATTTGTATTTTTTTTTATTAATGATAGGCTCGCGTTTGATCACCATCTCACCTCATGGTAAGCGATGATGTGGTCGACGATAGAACACGCTTGTCTAGAAGTAACCTATTCTCAGTTTTTAGATAGATTCATTGAAATCTTTGTCGTCAGGCAACGGTTACTTTCTGAGAACATAAAAGTATTCTCTAAACAAATGTTTTCAACTCAACTTGTGGATTTTTAAATCAATAGTAAATAGGTTACTTCTATACACTACCATCAACCTTATTATCACTTATCAGCTGATAAGAAAGCTCAATGTCTATCAATCAGTAATAAAAAGAATGTTACTGTTTATATTTTGTGGTTCTCACTTTAACTATATTAATGAAGTAGTGATACCATTTCTCAACCGATAGCAGAAAATAATTATGATGATGCGTTACACTTCCGTTTTTTGCTAGTCATCATCTCAGTAGTAAACCCTTTCTAGCTCTATCGTCTTCAAATTTCATCGCTTCTTTAGTCTTTCCCTTCTTACAGACATCCACGTTATTTTCATAACTTTATTCAAGACTTTTTCCTTAATCTTCTGTATGTGTTGCCTATACTAACTGATACTGACTTGATGATCTAGATACTGCGTCGTTGCGTTAGGGGTTTCAAACATTTTTCTGTCGACGTCTTGGCCTCGGATCCCGGGACTGACTGGATTAGACACGAGTTAATAGAAAAATAATACTATATTCTATTCATCCATGTGACATAAAGGTTAAGTCACATGAATATGGATTACTACAGAAACAATATAGAATTACGTATGCCGTAATTAGAAACGCAATCAAAAAGCCGTTGTGTCTCGTGTGGTAATGCGCTCCGGCATTCAATGAGTTAAACTTAACCTAAACTAGCCAGCAGAATGTAGGTAGGTATACTTCAGACTACAGGTCTACCCAAACCTAAGCATTTTTTGAAGTACAGATGTGATGTTACAACACATTACGAAATATAACTCCACAGTTTAGCAATACCCGTGGCATCCCTACTTGCAGTTCGACGCAGGCTTAGTGCCAACGCGCGCCGCAGCCGGTGGTGGCGCTGCGGTCGCTGCGGCCAGAGTACGCTGTACTTACGCTAACGTCACGCTGTTTACATTGCAGCGGGGGATGATAGTGTTTAGTAGTGTTACAGGCTCCAGTTTAAATGTATGATGGAATTTGTAGTTTACCGAAATGTCAGTAGGATTTTTGAAGTAAGTTCTTCATCGTTTTGCAAAAAAAATGTTCAATATCCCGGAATATCCCGCGTGAGATTCGCCTATAAATGCGAAAAAAAAACTTTATGACCTGCATACATTTTACTAGTTCAACTAGATTTTGTTTTTCATTCTGTCCTGTTCCAACACCATTAACATATATAGCTCCTATCTATCTTCCTGCTTTGTCCCATTTTACTTGAGATCGATGCAACAAGTTTGTTTCTTCTCTCCTATCTTGTCAACCGTCACGCTATCACTATCTTTTCTTTCACATCACTCCTCACACAATCCATTCATCATCCTCTCTCTCCATCCATCCAATATGTATACTCATAACTCTTTTAATAACAATGCGTGTCATCCCTCCTCTTCACATTACTATACCGAGACGAACGAATTCCTATACATTTTTCAGTCACTGGTACCGCATATTTCTAGAGTTTTACAAAAGATATCTAAATATATTTTATCCAGCTGTATAATACAACTTTACCGCCCCCATACATCAGGTCACGCAGTTCGCAATCTCCTAGGCAAGCGATAGTTAGGAACGTGTTATTACTAATGCCGTATCAAGATCTAGCATCACGTAACTACCCGTACACGTGATTCCACTGTTACCTGCGCCTGTACCGTATGGCCTACAAAGATAATACATCTGAAGTTATGCTAGCTACGTGAACCCGATAAGTCTGGTTGCGATTGAGATGCCTCTCAAGTTCTGAGTCGGTGAGATATCTTACAATCTGCTTCACGCGCCAACTCGGTCGGCAAGTCAGTAATGTGTGCCTGACTTTAGGGTCAGCTTATATTGCAGCGTGACAAGACGAAACGATGCTTAGAGAGACCAGTTATTTCGTCAAAATATGAGGTACATTGTGAAGCTACGGGGAATGAGAAATAAAGATCTATTATCTGATTTTCTTATTATCATTCAACTTTTTCCCAAGCATTTATCAAGCTAGCGACTTCCACAAAAATAAACTCTCCAAAATTAATGAAAAGTCAGCGATTCTCTACGTTGTGTAGACTGTGTTTTTTTCTTTTTTATTATTTATTTTTTGAATAAATCATACTTTAGTTTAGACCTAATGCCTGAAAAAAATGATGATAGAAAATTAGGCAGTTAGTAAATATACCAACAAGAATAGTGCTGGATGGATTTTTGAGACGTAGCAATAACCCCCTATAGCTAGTTCAAAAAGTGCGCATCGCGTCGTTTCCCGGTGAGAGCTGACCCTTAGGCCCAGGGTTGCCTCGAGATATTTTCTTACTATACTCTGTGAGCGTGTGGATTACATGAAACTTTAATTATTAACAAAACATTGCTTGTATTTATAGCTGACTGGTTCACAGAATATTCTTGAAATAAGGAAATATTCTTGGATGAATATGTACGTGCTTATGTACATGTACATATTATGTGCCACTCAGTTTTTAGTTAAGGAACGAGTGAATATTATTCAATTTTACGTTTAAAATTAGAATAATAAAATACGCCTAACATAAAAGTTAGTTATGCTGGCGATTTCATAAGAGTAGGCTACGTGGATGGTTGAAAAGATTCATCACACAACACTCATTTCTGTGTGAATGTTTGTCACTTCTTCACGCTCAAACGGTTGAACGGATTTCGATGAAACTTGGTGCATGGGTAGACCATATCCTGAAATAGTATATAGAATTTACATTTCTAGCCCGGGAGGATGTTCTCTTCCTTGGGATAATTTTCCTCCTAAACGCGGTTGAAACTACTAATAGCAGCTAGTTAGCAATTTATCAATCTAAATAAAATGAAATCAAGCTCCTTATCAGGTTGTTTACAATATTTACTCTCTAGCTGATAGGATATTACGAAATAATCCAGTTTAACGTATGATTATATTTTATTTTGTTAGTTGAAGCTCCCTGAATATCATATTTTAGACCACACCTTCACCAAAGAAATGCATTGTATGTTCATGTGTCAGAATCTATTCAGAGCTCTGCCTAACCCCCATATAAAATATCTGGGGCTCATGGCCACGTTGTAACTCAGGTGCAGTCACGTGGCCGTGTTGTAACTCAGGTGCAGTCACGTGGCCGGCATACCAGTACAGCACTTTTACCTACACACCGCGTTGTGATGCAGGTTGACAACGAGGAATATTTTGAAGCAGGTGAATAAGTTTTTTTTTGTTATCTGGTCAGATGTTATTATGCGTGTAATTAGAGCGGAATGGCTGCTAAATCAAACTGTACCCTAAATCTATAACATACTTTTTACAAGGATCCGAAAGGCTTCCAACGAGTTTTCTAATCAATTGGAATATTCTACTGCTTGGCAATTCGAATGACTTTATTTTTTGTTGAACTATCAAAAAATGTGAAGACATACTCATAGGTTGTATTATATGCAGTGATTATATTGGGCGCTGGAGCAAAATTGAGAAATGTTTCATTTGTCCTCATCAAAAAATATCTCCCAACGTTGAAATTAAAGCTAACGTAAACAAAGATTAATAGTTGTACAAAGTGTATTAAAAACTTGAGCCAAAAATCCCAAGACTAAAATCTTAATTTACGCCGCCTACAATTTCTTTACTTTTTATGCGAACGCGTATTACGTCTGCAATTCATCACAGCGTAGCTTTGTTACGGCTGCTCCTATATTTATTACGAGCCCTCGTATATTTTTCTAATTCAACACAAAGGTGACACTACAATCCCGGATAAGAATAGCGTTTGTGGAAGCGCCTTAATTCGGATGCCTTCATATAAAGGTGTGATTTAGTGCCGGGAACACTATTTATCACCTCAACTCCAGCGCCGGATGCCCGCTACTCCGAGCTCCAACTTTAGACAAGACTTACTGTCCTAATTAAAATGCATGCTACACTGTTCCGTATAAATTATCATATGATTATTAACTTTTTGTTTTAATGATGGAGAACTCTTTATAGGGTCGTAACTTTACGGGATTCTAATGGGTTTTGTTTTATGTCGCCCCCGGGATGACCGGACTTTATTGTCTGTACTATAACGAAAATAAGTAATAATCGCTGTCCTTTTGCAAGCATTCCACTGTAATAAATCTGTAGTAGAAATAGCTACATAGGTCAGACAGAATTATTCTCTTGCGACTTTGTTAACGACGCCTACAGGACTGGATATAGTAGATAATGTTTTTGGTACATTTCTTACAAGTTTATTATAAATTTATTGTAAACTGGGAGGCTGTAATCTTTTTACAAAACAATGTGAAGACACGACAAAGAAGAATTCTTATTCAATTGTAATTTGTCGATATTCCTTTGTCGCGCCGCGGAGCGTGCGATAAGGAACAAATCGTTACGATCAGCAAAGGCTCACCTACAATTAAATTAAATAAAAACAATGCACAGTCCCGCGTCCCGTGTCCCGTGCCGGCGAACATTTCTCGTTAAATCGTCACGGTTCATAATCCCGGGTTAACGGGATTGATTGGCAATCTCTTTAAACGCGTGCACAGCTATTGTAGGCAACAAATTGTTCCGCTCTTCGCGCAACAATAATTGCTTTATTTGGCACAAATAATAAAAACAACGTTTATAATAATATGTACTACGTGTTTATTAATTTCCTTTTGAATTTTATTTGAGTCATGAACTTAAGAGATTTAATGGAAAGCCTTTTCTCGTCGTTGTACTTTTCTGCATCGATTCTAATTCATGAAGTATTTGTGTGTCAAAAACATACCTATGTTTTCATAATTCCTAACACTGATTAAATAAAAAAAACTTTTATTAATGACAGAAGTGTGACTGGCGAGTTTGTTGTACCACTGTATTCGAGCTTAAAACATTTTGAAATGGTTACGAATTTTAGGACTGCAACTTTTAACGAGTGAAAAGTGCTGTTTATCAGTCTAATTTTAATAAATCAGTTTTGATTTTGCTTTTGAAAATAATTTTGCGTCTTATCAACATTCATTTTGGCGCTAATAATTAATAAATAAATTAATATATTGAAAACCGCTGCGCCCATGCACTTGCACCATACTTAGCTGCGTTAAGATGTGTTTTAGCCGCGTCAAATTACGAATGATTGATGTGTCAGCCGCTGCCAACCCGCGCGGCCATGGCGCCGCTTATGGTGCTTGTAATCACGCACTCTTATTGGCCGCGTGACTTGTGGCAGTGCCGCATTGTGGGGACGAGTTGCAGTCATTTGAGGGGAATTGGTGTGGAGTTTTGTGGCTCCAACAAGGTAGACTGATGACCTAGTGAAGATCACTAGAATCCGATGGACGCGAAACGCACAGGACCTGTCGTTGTGGCTGCACTTGGCAGAGGCTTAAATCCGACAGTAGACGTCTTTCGACTGAAATAATTTTTTTTTTCTGCATTAGCCTTCCATTACAAAATTGCTAAACATTTGTAATACAAAAGATTATAATAATTTAGGTCATTTTTTAACGCCCTCACTCCTAAATTAGGTGTAGGTCCCTGTGGCTTAGGAGTCAGTGATCCTTAGTAGCAACAAACCAATCAAATTAAGCAAAATAATTCAAAAGAAATGATAATGATGTGAGGGGCTCATGCCTTATTGATAAAATCCAGTCTGCCCAGGGCTTCGTGCTACCTAGGTCGTGGGTTATGAAGATCAGACATAAGCAGTCGATTTTTATAACACTGTCGCATGGCTGGATACACCATGGCTGGAAGCCGACCCCAATACAGTTGGGAAAAGGCTAGGCGATTGATTAAATATTCTACTACTCGTATGTAATGTATTTTTTTATTTAAATTTAAGTTAATACTTTTTTAGTTAATTTCTTACAGTTTCAGTTTTGTATTGAATTTAGAGCCACTTAATTAAAATATTAATATTTGTCATTGTAATTTCAATTCGCTATACACGTCTAACAATAAAAAAGAGTGTCGTATGTAAAGCCAATACACAGCCTCGTGTACATAAACAAGGCGATCACTTGGCGGCGTTTAATTCCGTCGTACAAACAGACGGCGGGTTTATTTGCGCGCGCGATATTGCACGCGCCGCGCCGCGCCGCGCCGACGAGCGCGTTTTATCGCGCGCCACACAATTTGTCTTCGGGATTCATTCTCCACGATATTGGACCGCGGTTTATCGCATCGCCGAATTTACGTGCGTTCCCTGTTGATACCAACACCGTTTTATACTTATCCCTTGTTATTCACGCATCGATATTCTAATGGAATGTTTTCAGTTTATTGATTGCCGTAAACATTTTACTTGATACTTTCAGGTACAAGTTATTAAAAATATAAAAGAAAAACAGCCTTTTTACTATGTCCGTATAAAATATCTGCCCGGGTAAGTCACAATGCTCCATATTTTAGGTAAATGCCCGAAGTGATTGCCCGTTGCTTAAGATATTACAAAAACAAGATAAAATTTGCGGAATAATTTATCCGGTACATGAATTTTATTTAAGTGTACCATTCAAGAGAGCATTAGATATGAGAGTGTACCCTATTCGGTACTGGTGGAAGTTTATTCATACATAAAAGCGTTGTTATTTGCTGAAATACTGGGCATAGAGAAATGGGTATGAAAGTTCATTGTGTGGATATAGCGGACATTCAGAGGTATGAGAGCAGGCGCGACGTGTGGACATAGAATAGGTTACATACATACCTACCAGCCACTTATATAAAATGTAGGGAAGTGGAATACTGTGTTCGAAGCAAACTGCTCTGATCTAGCTTAAAAAATACACACATCGATGACTTATTTATTTTTATTATTACGATGACTTCTTTATTTCATGGGGCAAAATTATTTTCACTAAGACCCTCACCAGGGGATCGGTAGACCTAGTGGGAGGCGTTCAAACGCTGCGTCTTCCGTTACGTGGTCACCACTCTATAATTTTTTGTCTCCATCGACAACGGAAGAGAACGCCATCGACCAACGAGAGTGCAATCTACCCTACAAGGTGTAGGGTCTGTCAGAAACATTAAAATCCCTAAAAATGTAAAAGTGAATGAAAAAAAGCTTTTTTTTGCAAATTGCACATAAGTTAGAGAGAGTTAGTTTTGTTTTTTATACTTATTTATCTGTAAATGTAAAACTTACAAATTTACTTAGGTACTGTCTTATCTATTATTCCGAACTCACTAGCCATTAACGGCTTAAGTGGTTTTTAGCATAAAATGTAATATATACTGTGATTTTAAACAGAAAAAAAAACTGATAATAACTTGAATTGATACTCGTAGCTAATCGTGAGTAACTCCATCACTGTACAAAGTTCGTACACGAGTAAAGTCGCGGGTCGCAGCTAATGCCTACATAATTACTCATGCCTTCTTAATACTGCGCGTATTGTTTCACGTCGGATCATTAGGAGCTGCTAATTACGTAACTCACACGCCTCACTTGAGACGGCTTCGTCATCTCATTACAAGTTCAGTAAGTTGGCACAATAAGCTAGCTCATGTGACGTAAGTTAATAAATACGATTTCGTTAATACGATCTATTGAAAGTGGAATGGATTTAGAGCTATTTGTTCTAACTTGGTTTCAATGCTGTTTTTGTTCTTTTTTCTGCAAGACTTTTTATGAAAACTGGAATGTGCTAATTTTATTTATTTTTCCTAAACTACTTCTTAGCTTTAGAAAATAGCTTTATAAACAAAGAAACAAACTTTACCTATTTATAATATTAGTGCAGATTTGATTTGTGTTCTATTTTGTACTTATTTTTTTTAATGATAATAATAAATTATTTATTGCCCAAAGAAAAGAAAATACATGACAATGGTGGTAGTGGCTAATAGATAATTTATGAGTTTTACGTAGTTAGAGAAAATACGGTGACATGAAGGGAATTTCAATTGTAACGCCTATTACTGAGAAAATTTCAGAGTCCACGCTAAGATGATCATCATCATCATCATCATTTCAGCCGAAAGATGTCCACTGCTGGACATAAGCCTCCCCCAAGTGTCGCCACAATGAACGGTCCTGTGCGTCTCGCATCCATCGTACTCCCGCAACCGTTACCAGGTCATCGGTCCACCTTGCAGGAGGCCTTCCAACGCTACGTCTTCCGGTACGTGGTCGCCATTCCAGAACCTTTCGGCCCCAACGGCCATCCGTTCTGCGAGCAATGTGCCCTGCCCATTGCCACTTAAGAAACCGCTAAGATGATACGGACATGTTATTCGCAGACAAGAGAAAAAGTGCCTTTCCATGGCTGCAAGGAAGAGAGAGTGCAGTAAACTGCAAATTATCTGGATGACAAATGTCCGCAAGGACTTGCAGAAGCTTAGCCTTACAGACGACGATGCTTATCAGCGAAGTGAATGAAGCCGAATAATTGAAAAAACCGACCTCGCGTAACGAGAAAAGGATACATCATTAGTGAAAATTTTGTATCACCGTTGACAAGTACTAGCCATTACTTTTTTTTCACTTTTGTATTTAAGATATCTCGTATAGTATGTACATTCAATACACTGATAGCCCTAAATCTATCTACTTTCTTTTAGTTTATTCGAAGGTTTTCTATAAGAAATTGCCCAGTTACAATTGTTCTTATAAATGCTTGTCCTATGTTTATATAAGGTGTATACTAAATCACACTAATATAACAAAGATAGAAGATGGTTTGTGTGTGTGAATGAGTTACTTCTTTGCGATCGAACAGCTTAACGAATTTATATGAAATTTTGCACAAGACTATATGATGATGTTCTAGAATATGAACTTAGAATATTTTTTATCCTGGATTTATGTTCCCTTGAATTTTTAATTTTTATTTTTACGTTGATAAAGTCGTACTAGTAAGTAATAAATACACAATCTCACGCCTTTGTCCCAAGCGGGTAGACACTATAGAACGCAACCCACCATGATCTCTACACACTCTTCTTACTACGTTTACGTTTTTTTTAATAGCTGCATCAAGCATAATTCAAAATTATTTGTAATTCAACAGAAAATTATATTCACTCTTTCAATGGTTGTTTTTCCTTTAAAGCAGATATCTTCGTGTTGATTTAAAGGTGTCGTAAGGAATCCTCTCGAGTACTTATCGTATGAGCGCCTGAGAGCGACATTAAGTGCGCACCTGTCACCCGGCGGCCGCGGTGAGCTACTCGCGGCGCCGGCACTCGGAGACTAGGTCAAGCGTTCTGCTTACCACGCCACGTCAAGTGATTAATGAAATATAATCTCACATTTTAGGGGGTTAATAATCTTATCAATTTTCTGTAGGTTATGATGGCAGAGGCCAGTCGTGTTTAGAAAAAGGAGAGGGAGGCATTTTCTCAGTAATGGGTCAGTAAAGGATTAAAAATATATGATATGTATCTATTTATATTCCGCTAGATCAAAGTACTGTCTGCAGAAAAAGATAAACAAAATAACTTCTGAAATAATACTAGCTAAAAATCGACGGAGTCGAAAACGATTAATATCTCATGACAGGTCTTATTCAAATAATGTAATTTTGATCATTCGATTAGGAATATCGATTGAACGATTTAACAAAATGTTAATCAAGTTGTCTGGCTGAATTCAGCGTCGATACCCAACATCAATAAGTTTAATATTTGTCCAGACACTATAGCCTACGACACAGAAGCACCGGCCTACACAATAACATGTAAACAAAATCTTGCCAATAACCAAAGCCGGCAGATTACGCTCCGGCGACAAAACCGTACATAGTCCTGAACAGTGGCCATTGATTCCAACCCGGCAGACCTTAATAAACACTCCCCGCTCCCTTCTAATTAAGCGCCTGATTGTAATTGAAAGGGTCCATTCTCTGATATTTGAACAACAATTCTTGAAAGGGATTAAGATGAGTTTGGCGTGTGTACTGCGGGCTCTTTTTGTGTTGATCTGAATTGTGAACCCCTTAACCTAGGAGCGAACGTCAACCACCACGTACTTGCCCACATCTGTACCTCGAGTGTGAGTTTTGTCACATAGAAAACGCTACTAACGCGTTTCCGTATCGAGTGTTAAATGTATGAAAACGCAAAAAGCGCCCCTGGCGGAAAGTATCGTAAACCAAAACAGCGAGTGTGAGATTTTTTTACGGTACTATAAAAGTTGCGTTTTTAAACGTGACGTTCATAGTAGTGTTTCGGAGAACATTTTGCGAATTATTGCGAGTGCGAGTTAAAATTTGACGTCTTGAACCGACGTCCATGCGTTTGTAAACGTAAACTTTGTAGTAAAGTTACTCACTTGGTATGTGCGAGGTGAAATGTTGTTTATATTAGTTACGTTCGTAACATTTGAGTGTATTTTTATAGTAAATTGTATTTCGAAAAATAAAATTCGCGTGGAAAATGATAATGACTGCTGTAATTTAATTACTGATTCTTTTTTACATAATTACGTCATTCATTAGTAAGATAAGGCTCATTTATATGAGTAAATGTGAGAACACTAGACTCCACAGATTTGTAGATTATTTTCTATTTTAATCCACTTTTTTATTATTTTACTTATTTGGTACTATGTCGACTAGTATACATATACTTCCCTATTAATATTTTAATGTTACGTTAAGAAGAAGAGTTACCTTTGGAGTTTCTTGTCGGTTTGTCTTCATAGGAAACGATCGATTCAAACCGTGCACTTTTTTTGTTGAGGGGATAGTCATCCAATGACATCTCCCGTTCTTGGGCGGAGCTACTCATTGCTCGCCGTGCCTGCGGTGGCCGGATATTGGAATTGGGATCTCGACGGCTGGGGCGTGAGGGCCGCTACCTCGCGGCCTCCTCCTTTGCTAGCATTACTGCTTCGCAGAAGGAGGCGACTGCCTGCCACTCCTCACTTCGGACCATAGCCTGTATGTACCAAGGCCCGGCGCGAGAGATCGTTGCCGCCGATCGTCCCCAGGAGGACATAGCGGTGCTCTGCCCAAGCAGGGCACAAACCGTGCACTTGCTTCTGACGTTTTATAAGGGAAGGGCCCTAGTATAGGCCTATGTGAAATAAAACATTTTTAACTGAATTGTACCTTTTTTTTCAGAGTATTCGACACTAAAATAGATATTAACTACTACAATAATTAAACACTTCTAAAAAATAAAATTGATATTTATTAAATAAAAAATTCTTCATCATACACACATTTATTTTATTAATAAATTAACACAAACACTCGCATAATAAATAATATAATACTCATTAATATGTAATAATAAATTAATATGTATGTAGAAATACTGTAAAACTATTATTTAAAAAAAAGTAACCAAGGGGGATCTTGCCGCTTATTCTTTTTCCATTGGAAACAACCAATTTCAACTGTGCACTAGCTTCAGACATTTTATAAGTGCCCATGTAGGCCTACGCGAAATAATAAATCAACATACAAGATGCTGCTGTGCACAATGTAAAATCATAACATAAGATCATTGATCCCTGCATAATTTAAATCAATCACCAATGTATTGCATCCACGGCAAGCAATGCAACATCTTACTATTTCTTTTGAGTTTCCAATTCAAGCTCCCTTCCCCTCTCTAAATTAAAATCATCTACATATTTTTTTTTCTAAAAAACTTCTCCATTGCTCATCACAGTTCAGAAACTGCCCTGTTGCACATTCAATCTGATAGGTTGTCTGATAAGCCAGCGTTGTGCAGATAATGTTTGATATGAAGTAATTCCATGTCCCGCATATGTTGGTTTAAGAGGGCCTGCTGGAGATGGGCTGTCCAAGACAACTTTCACTTCTTCATGGTGGGTATTTGTGGTTGACGATGGTTGTGGTAAGGGTGATGTGATGTGATTTGGTCCAGCTTCAGTCCATGCATCAAAATCCACTAGAAAAGAAAAGATAAAATATAAATAAAAATTCAGCAAGGGTAGGGCTTATGACTGTTGAGCTACCAAGTCACAGGTCTCAATTGTGTACCTGAGGCAATACTTACATAAATTAGTAATAGTACTTTCTTCAACAACTTCACTTTCTTCAGTAACCACATGACTGGCAGCCGGCACAGGTGGTGTTGGTGACAGAGTTACAGTTCGGTTGGAACTGTCAATTTGGTTCTGAAATGTTTTAAAAGTTTGAATAGTCTGGTAAAAAACAAGAAAAAAATATTTTATCATTATTAGTTAAGCATCACCACAAACCTCAGAAAAGCCTGCATCCCTTACACCTGTTAAACTTATGTTCCATTGTTCTAAATCAGTCAGCTGTAAATTAAGTGCAGCCTCTTCACCAGTACCACAAGCCTTGTTTATTCTGGCTGCCTTTTTCTTAGTGTTATTTTTCAAATCACTCCAAACTTCTGAAAGACAACATTACCATTTTAGTATTGTCAAGGTAAGTACGGGCAAATATGAAAATATCCTAGGTAAGTAGTATTTGGATATACCTACATATATGATATTAACCAAAATTGTATGTACACAACAGGATTTTATACTGAGCTAGGTAGGTTCATACCTTCTTTCATTTTTCGGTGTTCTTGGTTTCGCCAGTGGGATCACTATTTAACAAAGTTAGGCGTTCCAAATCTTGGATCGTTTGAATTTTTTAAGTCACCTTGTCTGAAAATTTAGAAAAAAAGTATTTTATTTTCAAAAGAACTACCTAACACCATTTTAATAGCTGTGTTTATAATCACAAAGTTTTTACTGACTGTTCTATGAAGTTAACTAGCATTGCAAACTGTGATGGACTCGTCTTCGTTATGAAAAATTAAATAATCGAAATAAAGCACACACGAAACACAGAAACTTTGAACTTTTGAAGGCTGGAATTTTATATACTTAGTGCGAGCCAGACGCTGGCCACTTGAATTTGACGCCACTGATAACTTATTTCACATCTCCCTTACTCACTGCACGGTAAAACGAAATGGGAATATTTCATTCATAAAAAAATATATACGTCTAAATTATGTAGGATACGCGTAACGCTTGATAATATGACATCGGCAAAGTTTTAATTTTAGTCGCATAAGTTCCATATGGGCAACATTAAAAAAATAACAAAACGTTTCAAATACTTTCGGGCAAGTGACGATACGCGATACCGTTCGTATACAGTATTGCAACTCACACTCAGACTGTTTTTAAATACTCTCGTAAGTTAGTTAGCTCGCTTAACGTATTCGTCACGTATTTCGTGAAGCGACAAGAAACTCACACTCGGGGTACTGATCTGACGCCGGGCATCTTTTCAATACATCAACGCCAGCAAGAACCCGCTTTTATAAATTACGTGATTCCCTCCGATCCGTTTTTATGAATCTTTTTGTTGACTCTATCCTCGGTGGTATTTCGGGATTGATTTGCGTAACAAATGCGAACGGAAACAATGTATAAAGAAAAGGAACACATTACAGGGCGACATCAAATTATATTACTTGCAATGAGAGCAGCTACGAGCGGGCGGTAAAGTGCTAAATTGGAAGACACGATGTAAAACGATTTCAGTGCTGAGCTAGGAATATACAAACGTATATATGTATCAACACTATTGCGTGTTATATGCGCCTTATGTGTTACTATAATACAATGAAGGCTGCGGAAAACGAAATATATCGACATATTGAACAGAAAGACAAAGCGAGGTAATTTTTTAGGGTTCCGTACCTCAATCGGCAAAAACCAAATAGGTTCACTTTGCTGTCTGTCTCTTTGACTATCTGGTATCCGTCTATTAAAACTCTTTTTCTCTGGAAAACATGGACGTCTTCTACCCTTTGGAGCAGTGAAAAACTCAAACTTCTAAATCAACACGATCTAAAGATAAGGTCGCTCGCAAGAAAAAGAAAACCTATAGAGTAATAATTCTTGTTGACCTAGAATCCTGAAATATGGCCAAAATCAAAGTCTCATAGCTTATGTAAAGAAAAATATGAAAACCGTTTATTTGTTGTTACATCACAAAACAATAACGTTTTTGTGATTTGGAAAATTTTGAAGACTCGATTTGGGAATCGAAGTGTTGACATAGGTATGTTTGTACAGAACCCTCACTGTGCGAGACCTCGCACTAGGCCAGTTTATTTAAATTGATTTCTTCACAGAACTATGCAAGTGTTTGACGTGGAGTTTTTCAGTAATCAACCTAAGACTCGTTAACACACGTCATTGGCAATTAATCACACAAACCAAGCATAACTCCGACTGATAGCAAGTCACATAAAGTTCCCTCTCGAACTTCCATTCATCGTGAAAGGGCACAGGCACAAAGATTTGTAAGTAGAATTAATTTGGTAAGATAACGTCACCCTCCCGTCGCCCCCGTCATCCGCGGGTGACGGGAGGGTGACGAAAGGGGCGGATGATTTATGTCGGGTTGAGTCGAAAGTTGGCGCGTTATGTCAACCGGTGTATGCAAGTGTCGCCGGTTTAATTTGACAAACGTGGAGTAGTTAAACTGTACGTTAGTTTTACAGGATGTACTTACTCATTGTGGGAGTTTGTGCGGTTCTGAATAGTGGCCACTGCTTTGAAGTTTCACTAGCTTCTGCAAGCAGTTTCGTCCGTACGTAAGTTGAAAATTATGGAAACGGGAGGAAACATACTCCCAGGACGAAAAGTATTCTATGTCCTATTTGTAGACATGGTCCACTCGTGCACTAACTTTTATCTCGACCCGTTCAGCCAATTAAGCGTCAAGAAACTTACATACACTCAAACTTTCAACTTCCAAAATATTGGTATGATAGTGTTATGTTAATATTATCATCATCAATTACTTCTCTCACTCTAATTTGGAGAAAGAGGGCGTGTTAGCTTTTTGCTGATTAGCACCCACCCATTTTCCTTCAGTTACTCTTAGAGTTACTGTGGCCCTAGAATGGCCACAGTAACTCTTACAAATGTTATTGCAGCCATAGCAGGTTACGACCCTACTGGTCCCCTTCGGTTTTACTGATATGAATCGCTCTATGACCCCCGATGCCCGGGGCATCTTAGTCGACTGGGGCGTGAAAATGTTTTCATCCTCACGGTTGTCATCTTCTTCACTCACATTAGAATAGGAAGGAGGTGGCCGCTTCCCATTCCTTCCTGCTAAAGACGTGGCGATACTTCACCCAAGCTAGGCAGACTTTCACGTTTACTACACCGTGTCCTCCGGATGATTACCTCAATGGTGACACCCAGGAGTTTCTTGTGATCAGCACAATGGTGACACCTGGGAGGTGACTTCCGCCTGAAACGGAAACAGGAACCTCCCGAACTGGTCATGTCCGGTGAGACCTTACATCAGGCGAAAGGTGCCATGGTGCAACTCGTAGTGTTCTATGTGAGCCTCAAGGAAATGTCAGCAAAACCGTAGGGGACCAGCAGAGTCGAAGCCTACTGGGGCCGTGGGTTGTGCAAAAGAGAAAACTGGGGCACTGAAATTAAGGCAAAAAGGAACATAGGAGTGGGTTTTAGTCAGTAAAAGTCAGACACACCTTCCTGCTCCACTCAAGAGCTGGAGTTGTTATTGGATGATTTCCTACCTAAAAAATAAAAACTCTAGCCGATTGGAGTCAGGACTCTCAAAAGAGGACTTACCACCGCGAATGTGTAGTGTCGAACCTACATACATATCAAATAATTATGTTTAAGAAACAGTTATGAGTCAACACAAAAAAATATAACACAATATAAAAAAATCATTAGTGGTGCATAAGTCTAACTACTCGTACAATAAACAATCAAAGCTAAACTGGTTTTGTTATGAAAAATTAAACACCTGTACTATATTTAGGGAACGGCAAATATTAATTAATCAGTAAATATTTTTTCTGATATGGAATTTTTTGTTACTTATCATACACATACATAATATAGATTTACACTGCCATATCAGTTTGCAACATGCGAAAAAATTAAAAGGTTTTTAAAATACCTTTCACGATCTCATATACCAGTTTTTTGTACAAAATAAATAACTGATAAAAGCTGCCATACTAACATTTCACTTATAAGCGGACAAGCAATTGTTCCGCCGAATTATTTGATTATATTCCCGTGCTTCACCCAAGGATATTAACTGAGGATGGGATTAAAACAAAGGGGTTGAGCTACAGGTGCGTAGGGTCGACATGTAAGAACATACAGAAGCCTCACATGATCAAAATATCTAATCAGCTTTTACCGCAACAAAGTGACGGCCATTATTGATAAACTCGAACAGAAGAAGACAGAAATATCCACGAAAAAAACCCAACAATTAAAAGGGAGGAGCAGAAATATGATGAATCAAATAAATAAACATTTTAATAATTGATTTATGACTTTTTGTAAGCCTTTTTGTCCTCCTCAGAGAAAGAAAGGCCTCTTACAACGCTCGCTATCGCTTATTGAAGGTCACTTGAAAGGTCAAGTTACATTCAATGGGCGTTAATGATTGTCGTAATATCTAAAGTGTATAGCATTGTTTATCTGTATATAAAGGATGAAACTGACTGACTGACATATCAACGCACATCTAAACTAGTGGGACAAGAAGCGTGAAATTTTACACAAGGTATTCTTATATGTAGGCGAGCACTAAGAGAGGAGTTTTCAAAATTCAACCCCTAAGGAGATAAAACGGGGTTCCAAAGTTTGTATGGAGAAACTTACATTCACGTGGGTGAAGCTGCTAGCAGAAGCTAGTCAAAGAATAATCACAGCTACCCTAAAATACAAAGGGCAACTGAAAGAACACGGATGAGTTTTAGTCAATACATGTCTGACACGCCCTTTCACTACACCCAGAGCGAGAAAAGTTATTATGGTTTCTCACTATCAAAACATTTTTTTTTTATTTCATGGAAAACTGTACCTAATTGAAGCACCGAATAATACAAAATTTTGTTAAATTTTTTATTTCGTTTTTAATCAATCAATCTGTTGAGCCTTTCTCAACTGTGATGAGTTAGGGGCAGCTTTAGTACAACAGTAGCTGTAAAACGAAACCGTTTGGCAAGACTGAAGTCAGATTTTCTGACATCATGTGACTATAACATAGAATCAAAATTTTACTAAAAATTCATATTAAGCGTGTCCTAACTAAAAAAGATTAATTTATGGTTAAAGACTATGTCGAAGACACGCTTGTTTAACAATGACTACTTCTGCACATTTGGCCACCTGGTAACTCATTAATATTGTGTCTATTAACTGCTCCATCTTTGTTTTAATATGAGGTCTAAATAATATAAAAATATTACTTTTGCAATATTTTTTGTATTATTTAGACCTCAACCACCTTAAGTTCTTTACTAATTTATTTTATAAACATTTCATTTATTGGTAGTTATAATTATTTATTTTTTCTTGATTTTCTAATAAATCTTCTCTTTTATAATGTGAATGTAAGAACACTATAGACTCCGAATTCTTAAATTACTTCCTATTATTAATCACTTATTATCATTTTTTAAAGTGCTTTTGGGTACTATATTGACTGGTCTACACTGTTCTTACATCATCATCTTCCTGCCCTTGTCCCGTGTTATTTGGGGTCGGCGCAACACGTTTTCTTCTTTCACTCTGCCCTGTTACTCGTCATGCTATCACTAACTTCTTTTCTTTCATATCACTCTTCACACAATCCATCCATCTTTTCTTTGGTCTCCCTCTCCCTCTCCATCCATCCACATGTAAACTCATAACTCTTTTAGTAACATGCGTCTCATCCCTCCTCTTCACATGACCATACCAAGACAAACGATTCCCCATCAACTTTTCAGACACTGGCGCCACTTTCAAACTTCCCCTAATATATTCTTTTCTACACTGTTCTTACATAATATCTATTAATACTGTAATATGGAAATATTATAACATCAACCCTTTTTTTAAAAGAGTAACCATGGAGTTTCTTGCCGGTTCTTCTCCATAGGAATCAACCAATTTGGAACCGTGTACTAGCTTCCGTACGTTTTATATGTGCCTCACATAGGCCTATGTGAAATAAAAATATTTAAAATTTTGAATCTGATATTAATCTTTCTGATGAGCCTTCTGCACCTTCTTCTGCAGTATCTAGGGTAGGATGCGTGGGTGGTTTGTTATAAATGTGCGCGTTCGCGCGGCCGAACCAATCGCGCAGGGTCGGCTGCTATCGCTACTCCACGCAGAATGTATGTATACGAGGCTGAACAACTTTCGGTAAATATACACGACTGTTTAATGAGATACAGTTTTTGTTGGTTTCATCAAGGTGATTTGAATAAAACCTATACGCATGTCAGTCAGTAACGTGGCAACGTTTCATAGAGAAACATCGTGCTAGAAAGAGTGGAAACCCTTTATTTAAGAGCTAAACGACATTGACCAAATACGAGCTTAACATTATTTTAAAAAAAAATAACTTTTACCTAGAGATACAATCAATATAAAGACAGTAGATGCGACTTTCAAGTATTCAAAACGAAAAGACGGCGCGCTTGTTATTTCGTAGCAGGCAGACTACGTCGTAGCACCAGACGGCTACGCCGTAGTCCACCGCGTAGTACATAGCAAAACGTGCGTAGAGCGACCGCAACCTGCTTATTTCTTTCTACCTTCTGTTTACCAATTAAGTACTCAAAGGTTAGTGAATTTTCATGGTGGTTAAAAATTAATTATGAAAAACGAAAATTCCGCGACTAAGAAAGTTGGTTTATAAAAAAAGTCTGTTAAAAAAAAACTTGTTTCGGAAATAAATAAGCATGTAAGTATAATGAAGTAGCGAGCGATTTGTCGATAAGTTATTTTTTTTTGTCTTGAGATCAAACCCGAAACTTCAAAAGCTTGAGCGGGCACCTAGCCCACAAACCCAATAAAGCTTTGCAAAGTAACTATAGCCTAAGTTAAGTCAGGCTAAGTAAGAGCTTCAGCTCGTGTTTTGCAATAACTAATAAGGTTTAAAGTATGAGCCGGAGTTGTCGCACATACGCTGCGTTAACTTAGCGCTAACTACACTCTAACTACGCGTTAACTAACACTCGGCAGGAGGCTCTTAGCTAAATTGCTGGAAGATAAACGCGTTTTATAATATTATAAAAATATTAGAGCCTTAGAACCGTCATACCTGACTTTAGTGCTTGGGTTCTGTAGTTAAGAAAGTAGGTGTTGTCGTAAAATAATCTATTACATCGATTAAATCTGCCGCAGTGGGTTATTTATAGAGAGAGCGGTTATTGATTCCTCATTTATGTTTGCTTCACACGTGTTGGCGGGTTTATACTGAGTTACTGGTTTTTTTACAGTATTTCTGGTCAATAGTCTTCCAGTAGTAGTTCTGGCCTCTTCGCCTAATGGTTAGCGGCCCTGACTGCTATACCGGAGGTAGTGGGATCTTTCCCACCCACGACAAATGTTTGTGGGATGAGCATGAACATTTGTTCTGTGTCTGGGTATAATATATCTATAATATGTATGTATTTAGAAAAATATAAATATGTTTATCAGTTGTCTAGTACTCATAGCACAAGGTCTGCTTAGTTTGGAACTAGATGGCGTTGTATGAATGTTTTGGAATATTATTATATTAATATTTCTTTCATAGTAAAAGATGGAGACAATCCACTGTGTCAAAGCTAAAGTCGAGTATTGATTAACGGCACTATACCAGCACTTATAGAATACAGTCCACTTATTATCCACCCAACCCCAACAAGACCCTCTGGTTGTTTTATAAAACGCAAGTAATATTAAACCATCTCTGCTTAACTTTGCCAATATTTGCTGTTGAACAGTAGTTTAGTTCCTTCAAAGTTACTCAAAACCAATTGCCCAATTCTATAAAATAGACTATTTAATTAAACACACACAAGCCATTGTCATCACACGAGCTCGATCCTTACGTAATATAATTGTATTTCTTATCTCTGTTTTATAGCAGCGCAATATATAATGATAGCAAGTAAATGCCATCGGCGCGATCCTAACGCCATGGGCCCCACAGCCGATGACCCGCATTCTTTTACGAATTACTTTTCGATCCCATGCTCAGAATGTCGTATACATACCGACCTAGTGACCCGCCCCAGCTTCGTGCGGCTGCAAGTTATATCCCGAAATGTCCTTCGATTATTGTTATTTCTATTCAGCCAAAACTGCATGAAAATCCGTTGCTTGGTTTTAGAGGAATTAGCAGATGAACAGACGGACATAGAAAACAACTTTGTTTTATACTATATTCAGATATGTAGGTACATCTATCTTGTGTCTAGGGAGGTGTATTATAATTTTACCTATAGGTATGTACCTACTAGCTATTTGATTGCTTCATTAAATTGTGTTATCTGTACATCAAAGTGGAGATTGCCCGCACTGAAATACCTCTGCATTGATTATTACAGAATGAGTCGTAATAATCAACGTATGATATGAGTCTGTATACGAGTTCATGTATCTTTAAAGGCAACGCTTCCCGTGCAGCATGAATATTTTGACAATAACTATCATCTGTTTTTTTTTTTTGTAGGTTGGAAAATCAGCCAATGACATCCCTCGCCCTGGAGCGGAGCGAGAAGACTTGTCTGACTTTTACTGACTAAAAAACCACTCCTGTTTCTTCGTTTCTTTTCATACCAGGGCCGAGTCTTCCTTTCACAAGCAGACCCTTGGTCCCAGTAGGCTTCGACCCTGCTGAGCCCCTACGGTTTGCTGACATATCCTTAAGGTGTGCGTAGAACGTATACGGTACACAGTACGCGCCGTCGATGACTTGGGCTCAGTCCGGACGGCTACCGAACAATCGGACGGTGAGATACTCATTGCTCGCCGTCTGCAAGCCTGCGCCTACGGTGGCCGGAAATCGGGATCGGGTTCACGGTGGCTGGGACGTGAGGGCCGCGCCCTCGCACGTGCTCGTGCGGCGTCCTCCTTTGAAGCGACCGCCTACCACTCCTCCTCGCTTCGGACCAGGGCTTGTATTAAGGCCCGGCGCGAGAGATCGTTGCCGCCCATCTCACCCTCGAGAACACGGCAGTGCTCTGCCCAAGCGAGGCACACCTCTACCGTGTGCTCCATCGTGTCCTTCGGGCAGTCCACACAGTGGTGGTACCTGAGCGTTACTTTCGCACGAATCCGGTGCAGGAACCAATATCCGGTGAGAACCTGCGTCATGTGGAAGGTGATGACGCAGTGTGGTCTTCCCAGCCACACCTCAAAGAGGGGACTTACCGCCATAATTATGGCGTGCCCAATCTTTTGGTATTGAGATAGTATATGTATTATGTTTCAAACTCTCTTTTCCTTTGCAAGCGCAAACCTCAGCTTTACAACCTTGCGGCTACTTAGTTTAAAAATAAACCAACAACAAAAGAATAACACGGATTAAATACGAGCCAATTACGTTGACAGGCTCCCGCTCGCTCGCTCGCCTAGCGCCTACTTACAAGCAGTACAACAAAGAGCGAACAATCATCTCCATGTCATGAGGACGAGCGCTGACCGCACTTGACTCACTGCTACACACCCGATTTATATCTACCCACATTAATACACGACCGGCTTAACTAGACCCGTTCACGAATATTATCCGATCCCCCCAGTCACCCACATCACCGGAGCATCGAGCGGAGCGGGGGGTAATATTACACTGGTAACGCATAGAGAACGCAGGGTTCCGTAGGATTTTCCATTTTCGCTTTCACTCAATAATCCCAACAAAAGGATACTTGAAGGGTCCACGCAGCCGGATTTTGGGAAGAAGTATAAAATTTATACGCTATACAAATAATTGTAAATATCGGTGTAGGATAACATTTATTTCGTACTTCTATTTTCTGTTTGAGAAACCCTAAGAGCGGTCTTTAGTTCATGGCTGGATGAAATAAAGTGAAGCAATTTAGAGTCCGTAAGTAGGGCTAGCCTGAAGCCTGTAAATGGCTTAAACTTTTAAGTACTTGTAGAAGGTTGTAATTACTTTAGTACTGAAAATCGGAGTATATTCATTTCAATTACATTTTCAAGCAAGAAAAATATTGTTTAATTTTTTGAATAATTTTAGTTTTATGTTTCAAATTTGAAATATCAATTAGAACGTTTATTGGCCTGAATAGCTATTATCTAACTCATTATGAACATTTCAAACCTAATTGCTACGATAATAATTAACGAGATTGTTTGGCACTGAAACGTTCTATTATAGTTTTAATCTATAGTGAACACAGAGATGCCACAGTAAAGGAACGCAATATTATCGGCGGCTTCAAGGAACAGAATATTATTTTCTATTCAGGGAAGGCAATAAGCTCAGTAATGGTTGTTATGGGAGTAGTTTCAGTTGTAGCAATTACTTAACCGAAAGGTGATTTATTTAATACTATAGATAATTTTATTGTAGGGTACATGCAGTAAAAAATAAACCTATAAAGTCAGTGTGATCTGAATTGTTGATAACTTCCTGATGACAAAAGTTTTGGGGTCTTTTGGAACATACTCATTACAAAAAGCAGCACGATGCACTATAGCCGAGATGGCCGTATCTATCGATTGGCTGTATCTAATAACCTCGTTGGTCTCGTGGTCACATGTGCGACTGCTGAGGAAGTCTTGGGTTCGTTTCCCGGGTTGGGTAAAAAGAGCTACTGGTGCTACTGGATTTTTCCAAATTTCTCTGTAGTATTTCGAAGTTGGTGGTTTGACACCCACGTGTCTTGAAAAGCACATAAAACTAAAATCAGTTCCAAACTATAGGTAAATTTCTTAAATTTCACAAGTTACTAAAATTCTCAGCCAAATGAAACAGCATCAAAATCATTAACTAGTCCGGTATTCCGCGTGTTTCATCAAGCCGGGTAGCGCCGGGTAACACAATGTTACGGTTTCCGCGGTGTGGGAACTTACGAGTAGGTATGTGCGGTGAAGTGAGAAGGAGTGATGACGTCATATGGACGAGTTAAGATATTACACTACTATAACCACTACTATTATTATACTAGTGAAGGATTTTTGACAAGAATATTTGATGGAAGTAAAGTTTTTTGTTTCTTTGTTAATATTGATGTTCAGGTTGTAATGTGTGGGTTGCAGCAACCGTAGAGACAAATAAGCTACGTTTACTGGTTTAACCTAAACGACATCATCATCGGCGATCGGTGGCAACGATCTCTCGGGCCAGGCCTTGGTACAGGCCATGGTCCGAAGTGAGGAGGAGTGGCAAGCAGTAATGCTAACAAAGGAGGCGGCCGTATGCGTGAGGGAACTGCCCTCACGCTCCAGACGCCGGGATTTCGATCCCGATTTCCAGCCACCGCGGGCGCGGGCTTGCGGGCGGTGAGCAATGAGTAGCTCGCCGTCCGACCGTCCGGTAACCGTCCGGACCGAGTCCAAGTCGTCGATGGCGCGTAGTATTCCACGCGTGTCTCAAGGAGATGTCAGCAAAACTATTTTATGGGGCCCAGCAGGGTCCAAACCTACTGGGGTCATGGGTTTGCTTCTAAAAGGAAAACCCGGCCCTGGAATACAAGGCAACGAAGGACATAGGAGTGGGCTTTTGTCAGTAAAAGTCTGACACGCCCTCCCACCCCTCGGGAGATACCATTGGATGATTTCCTACATAAAAAAACCAGGCAAGTGCGAGTTGGACTCGCGCACTGAGGATTCCGTACAAACTTACATATATAAATAGTTCAATTTCCGAATTGAATTATGAAGATTTTTCCGAATTGGAAAAAAAAAATTGTTTTTTTTGTGACGTAACTTAAATAAATTTACAGTTTTCAGATTTTTTCCTATACTTGTGCCTTATGAGACCTTGCTTCATACCAAATTTTAGAATTCTAGGTCAACGGGAAGTACCCTATGTTTGATTCCCTTGAGAGTTTCGAAATAGGCATTTTTAGCCACATAAACGGAAGTATCTTTTTTTTCGATAACTCAAATGTTTGTTTTTTCACAGCTTCAAGGGACCGCAGACCTGATAATATAGTTTTAATTTCAATTCCTCCACCACGGCGTTTAACTACCTTGTAGCTTAAACGTTACTAAAATACGACATTGATATTCCTGCATCATACAAATAAGAATAGGTACTTTATTCTCTTTGAAAAGTAAGATATTTTTATTTTTTCAAAACAAAATATCTTAAAAGCGGGACTTGGCACGGCACCACAGTTAGGTTTTGTATAAGTTTCCGGCTCGGTTTCTTTGCGCGACTGTCACCGTACGTTACAGAACAAAACGTTAAATCACGGGAGTATGCGTTATATCTATAATAGCTGTAATATTTTATTCGGTAAAGAATAGTTTTGTCCGTTTCTGGTAGGAATGATCGCCATAATTTGTAGAGATATTACTATTTATAATATAATATCTACTTCCAAATAAAACTCTTAGAACCAATGAACCCTTGCTTGCAGTCAAGATTACAAATTAAAAATATAAGACAAACTTCTTTTTCTTAAAAAAAAAACCGTTGCCCCGTTAAAAAAGTTTTAGCTCTGGTAGAAAATT
Source organism: Mythimna vitellina (assembly GCA_949316375.1). Lineage (NCBI taxonomy): Eukaryota > Metazoa > Arthropoda > Insecta > Lepidoptera > Noctuidae > Mythimna > Mythimna vitellina. Next base: position 24,339,863 of record OX438698.1, read on the forward strand.
TTGAAAATAAAAAAATTCATCAAAAACGAAATTATAAAGCTTCAAAGGTATAAGAAAGAGTAGTATATCGTTGTCTTTCATGTCAAAGGCTATGTATGATACTCGTACCGCCGCCATAGAAAACGGTGTCGTAGAGTGAAAGAGAGATTATATATATATATTTGTTAAAAATTGATATATCTTGTTAGCTTTTCTGGCAATTTTGATATGATTTATTAAGTATTCTATTTATCTCTCATTGGTAAACTGGTAAGATAACAAATATTTTTTTCATGCATATTCCTTATTACTCCTGCATCGTGGGATCATTCACAAGTATTTAATCTCACATACACTAGTGATGCGGCTATAAAAAAAACTATTGCGTCGCTGCCGATCATGTGGGTTTTATCCCGAAAACAAAAATGCAATCGTGATAAAAATAAACATGCCTTTTTAATTCCTAAGAAAACCGAACGTTATAATTAAATTGTAGTAACTTTGACACCTCATTATTAAAATACCTATCACTTGGAAACCAAATAAAATACATTACCGGTTGTCATGTCTATTAAAAAAAAATCCCAACAAATTGCTACCATCACTTTTATTTATTCTGATATCAAAATAACTTGTTTTCTTCGACTTTCTGAGGCTCCTGTCTATTTATATTCCCCAATATATATTTATGTTACAGGTTTCTAGTAAAGTCAGTAGTTACCTATTCAAGCACAAAGACGACTATTTGAAAGCCTAATGGGCTATATGAATAATAATATAGATTGTATCTCCGTTTTTCTTTTCGTCTATTTTTATTTGTGCCTAGAAGATTTTTTTTAATACAGCTTGTGACCTTGCCTCCCAGAGTAACATTTTGGAGGCTTTGACAGACTTTGTTAAATACTTAGTTTATTTAATGAGACCATTATATCCTACTGGGGCTACAGTTTTCTGCCATTGAGGCCCAGTCCTCCGGTTTAAAGCCAAGTTCATCTCTCCACATTTGTCTTGGTCTATCGCAATGTAGCCTAGCATTTAATGGGACTTGGTTCCCATAAGTGGTTCTTTTAACTCAAATCTCATATGACAGGCGGCAGACATGATCGGGCCAATGCCGCTTAAGAATAATGGCTTTTTGGGTAATATCTATGATCTTTGTTTTGGCGCACAATGTTATGTTCCTAACGCGGACCGAAATTCGAACCGAAGGATAATGTAGTAATTTTTTACGTACTTTCATAACATATTCCAGTTTTCATTGTCTAGGTTTCCCTAGGTCTATTCAAGGAGTCTCGTGTTGGCCAGTAATTGGGTGGTGGTCTGACTGGTAGCCGCTTCATGTGAAACACGGGTATTCAGTTGCATCAAGTTAAATTCGAAGCCGAACCCAATCTAGTTGAGAAAAGGTTAACCCCTCGAGCGCCGATTGTGTATACATCTGTACCACTTGAGTAACCTTGAAAAACGCTTAATTGTTGTTTTATACATACGGGTGTATGAAGTTTATTCGGCCGACAAATTTGGTCTCTATATCTTCGTTTTTCCTAGAAAAATCCAGAAAAAGTTTTTTTTTTGTGATTTTACGTAAAAATGTGCAATTACGTAAAAATAATATTACTATACGCGCGAGGGGGAAATGACGATGATTCTAATTTACGTTTTAGATAAAAAAAAAATGTAAAATCTTGTTGAAAGTTAAGATTATGAGAAAAAAGCTGTAATTAAGGACAAACATCCTTACAAAACTACTATAGATATAGGTTTTTGTACCAAATAAGGTAAAAAGTAACATACTAATCAAAGTTTGGTATTTTGTTACTGATGACAGTAAGTACAGTCACTAACACATTGAAGCTGATGAAACCTCCGGACAGGTCTACTGGCGTGTGACGCAAGTGACTGCACGATCTAATGTGGTGTGTAATAGAGGCCGCCTTGCCCACGCTCTGCCGGGCACCGTAGGCAACTGGGCATAGTGGGCAGGCGCGCTACACTGCCCACTTACACATGTAAGCGAAATTATGTAACTGTACGGGATTTTATTGATTTAGGATGATTTAGAAACGGACGATAAGTGTTAGAGATAAGATGATAGCATCAATCATATAGTTTTCTCTTTAAACTAAGAAGGCATTTCATATGTAACGTTTGAGTTAAACTTCTCAATGATAGTAATAGGTCAGTAACAATAAAAGAAAAATAGATTTCAATTCAATTTTAATTTCATCTTTATTGTGGATCATATTATTAACTATATTATTATTATTGTACTGAATACAGATCGTGCCCTTGGGGCATACAATAGTCATATAGGAATATGGGTACATTATTTTTTACAAATTATTAATATTTCATATAAAAATAAGAAGATAAAACCAAAGCTAAAGTCAAAAGTTTTTAATTTCACATAGGCCTACATGGGCACTTATAAAACGTCAGAAGCTAGTGCAAACGAAACGAATTAAGGTAGGCAGTACTTGAGTAGGCTGAACACATCATGACTGAGGGGGACTATATTGGAGCAGTGATTTGTCCAATGAGAAGTCTTTTATAGAGTAGTAGTACTTGTCTACTAACAGATCATGGAGACTCGTTTTAATTTTTTTAATTTCCTTAATTATTCATTCAGATTGGCAAAATTGTAACAATAGCTACTGCTCATTCATTATTTTGTTTTGTGGAGGTGTTATAGGCAGTTGATCCATGTAATATACGAGTATTCTACCGCATCCGATTAGACTGAAAGCTGATTCCAAGATAGCTTGGAAAAGGCTAGGGATCTCCCTAGCCTATCATCCTCTGATAATGATACTGTAGCTGTTATATTTACTTCGTGGATCGCAACAAGTCAGCAATAAACTCTCTTCTAACTTATATAAACTCATAATGTAATCTTCTGCGTAGCTAAATAGATACATTAAAGACTTAGTAGGGAAGTGAGACTTACCCTCAAAATATATTCGCCAAAAACCCACTTAAACAGAACGGAAGTAATTAAATAATATAGTAATGAACCCGGGCGCGCTATAAGAATTCACGCGCGACCGCCGTCCGACGGCGAAGTAATCCGCGATCATCCAGTCACGGTTTTACGCGTTGCACTGCTGAACCCAGCACCTCCGACACCGTCAATGAAAATCTGAATTGAAAGAACCTTTTAAAAATGTGTTAATGTTAAGATTAAACTTCGTTGTTAATTTTGATATTGAGTTTCCTAATTATTGTTGTTGTTGACCAAAATACCTAAAGTTAATTTCAGTTGTGATGATCAAAGTCAATTAATTTATTTTGCTATATGCTAGATATAAATGATGATAAACATTAATGATCAAATATTTCGTGTAATATTACGCTACATTGTAGCATAATACAAATGTTAATTGTACCCTCACAATGCACATAATAAACTATATTTAACCGACTACGGATGTTGATTACTGATTAAGTATATTATGTATGATCATTAGGCAACAATTTGTTGTAGCTAAATAAATAAATTCATAACATACAATACTCGGGTGTTGTAATTAGCTAATCCTGTATTACTAATTAGTGCTCACTCATTATTTTACCGGGGTGTAACTGTGTAACTGAGTGTACAATGAACATGGAATATTTCTATTAAATACTTCCTAAAAAAACAGTAATAAAAAAAAACATTTAAAAATAGTAGCCCACCGGCATCGGGAATAGGGTGAACATTCAAAGATTTCACTCCTTAGCGGTAACAACGTATAATGAGCAAATTACCATAAAGTTGTGTGCCTTATAGCTTCAAAGATAAACTGGTACTAATATTTACCATTTACTCTCCAGTAATTTCTTCAGCAATTAATACTTGCTTAGTTACTGTACTTACTATTTCATACGTTACCATTATTTACTCATTAAACTTACCAGTTAAAATATTTTGTTTTACTACAAAATAGTTACACGTCGTTCTACTAAATGGTAAATCGTAGCCCACAAATAATTCCTACCTCTCCACGTTAAAACAAACACACAAAATTAAACATACATTGTGAGCTCAGTAAGTGTACAATAAAAATAAACTTGGAATATAAGAGGAAATGAAAAGCGTTTCGGCAAGCGAGCGTCGCTAATCGCTTAGCTTATGGCCCGACCGGCCTTAATGTTGCATTTGTTTGAACTTGCCAACAAATGCTCTTTTGTTTTACTTTGTTCGCAAAGATTTTAGAAACGAGAGATTTATTGTAGTGGACTTGACTAAGTTTATAAATGAAAAGCTCGTAATGTTTTGATTGCTCAAGTTTTTTGTCAATTACACTTTTTGTTTGTAAATTGTCTCTGCTGATCAATTAATCTTATTAGGACTGTATCGCGAGGACTCTTTTATAAACACTAGATGTTTTTTCAGGTCAGAAATCATCCAACGATTTCTCTCGCTCTAGGATGCAGTGGAGGGTGTATCAGACTTTTACTGACTAAAACCACACCTGTGTCCTTCACTTCGGGCCTTTGTACAGGCCATGGTCCGGAGCGAGGAAGAGTGGCAGGCGGTTGCCTCCTACTGCGAAACAGTGATGCTAGCAAAGGAGGAGGCCGCATGTGCACGCGCCAGGCAATGGCCCTCGTACTCCAGCCACCGGGATTCCGATCCCGATTTCCGGCCACCGTAGGCGCGGGCTTGCGGATGGCGAGCAATATTTAGCTCATCGTCCAACCGTCCGGTAACCGTCAAAACCGAGCCCAAGTCGTCGACGGCGCGTAGTGTTCCACGCGCGTCTCAAGGAGATGTCAGCAACCGTAATCGAGTTGAAGCCTACTGGGGCCACGGGTAGTATGAAAGGAAATCTGGGGCTCTAGGACGAAGGCAAGGAAGGAACAGGAGTTGGTTTTTAGTCAGTAAAAGTCTGACACTATCTCCCGCTCTGCCCAAGAGCTGGGGATGACATTGAATGATTTTCCCACCGAAAAAAAAACCTGTGTCCTCCACTTCTCCCCATTTTCCTTCCAAATTTCTTTATCTAGGGCGAACTCTGGCCAAGTTTACCCCACGAACATGATCAGATCATCCCACCACCTTCACTGCGGTCGGCCTCGACAGCATCGACCTCCCTCAGGCGTTCAGTGAGTGACAATCCTCGCCCACCTATCCAAATGCATTCTTGGGACGTGGCCTGGCCGTTTTTTCCCCGAAATCTGTTACTTGACTTATGGAGCGCAGTGTGGTGTTTTTGACTCGGTCTATGTGCTTAACACTTATTATGCTGCACTATATCGCTCTTTGACAAATCTTGTGTTTACAGTTTTGTTGTACAGTAAGTAACCGATCAAATAATTTCAATAAACACCATCACTACCACCGCCAGCATCACCTTTGTACATATTTTTCTGTATCCTTTTTATTGTCTTTTATTATATGTGTGTACCTAAATTGTTAAATAATTATAATATAGCAATGAATTAAGTAATGAACTGTAATTTTTAATCTAGGTGATTTGCAAATAAACTAATATTAACTTTAGTTAGAAATACTGGTTCTGCCTGCAATATTTATGGCTTTTAATAGAAGTTATTATGTAACTTAGTAAGGGTGCTCGTTGCAAAATCTACGTGCTTTTGTTATTTTAAAGTATAACCTACAAATAAATGATTTTGTGTATTTTTAATGACTGATTATAATAATATCTTTTATAAAAGGAGAAACTGACTGACTAATATAATCATCGTACAGCCAGGTTTCCTTTTATGTCGCAAATGAGTACTAAGAGATGATTTTTCAAAGTTCACTCCCCTAAGGTGATGAAACGGGGGTCCAAAGTATATATGGACCTACTTTCGCGCAGGTGACGCCGCGGTCAGAAGTTAGTTACTTTATATAAACACGACATATTGCCAAAATATCTTGAAATATCGCAATCAAAATCTCCAAATATCGATTTCTTATATAACACCCTAACAAGTAGCTATTCATCAAACCCCGTAAATGTGATTAAGTACCTGAAGCCATACATTACAGGAATGATACTCAACAGGTCGATCGTTCATACTTATAATATCATTGATCAATATAAATAGGTATATTATATTAATATGACGATATGGCGGTATTATAATAAAAAATGGCTGCGAACGGTAGCGAACAAACAACTCGTTTGATTGGAAAGTTGTAGGTGATGCGAGCGGTTATGGTTCTAACTATCATTGTAAAGTAAGTTTGCAGTGGGTCAAGTTTGTGCAAAATTATTGTGCTGTGGAAACACATACATGTGGCTACAAGATCAATAAATCGAACCTTTTTTTTTAAAATAAACCATTTACAGGCATTTTTTAATAGTAAAAAAAAAAGAAAAAAGTGCAAGAAACTCCATGGACTCTCTTTTCAATCATGTTATGTATTACAAATATCTCAGTTACCAGACTAAGAGAAACATAAGTTTAGAGAATAACACAGTATATCGTATGATGACCTACAAGAAATCGTAGTTCTAGAACACAATAACTAATGTGCATATTCTACTACAGCTAACTACAACTACACATAATTCTAGTTCACAAACTACCATCACATAAACGTGTTACAAACACGAACGCAAGACTACACTGTGTCAGTGTTGAGTGTAGACACGAGTGCGTTCAGTGTAAATATACAGTTATAATAGTAATAATGTATTAATAAGACATCTTTTGGTCCACAATATTTGTTAGTACCTAGCACTTTATTTTATGTTAATCCATTAGAATAAAAATATATAATAATATTATGATAAAACTTTTAGCTTCCTTATAATGAAATTGAAATCAACTCAAAACTAAAATTGTCAGTGAAACTTAAAATGCAAAGGAAACAATAAAATAAATTAAAATAGATATACTTTTCATTGTACACCTTAAAAAATACAGTAGGATCTTAGAATGTATACAATGGTCGATCTAATCGCTAAAAGCGATTTTTTAATGGACAACCTTTGTATGGATTTGACATAGAAGGAAAAAAGATACAAAATTAGACAGTAATTAAAATGTCAAAATAAAAATGCCAGTGAAACTTAAAAAAATTAAAATACTCGTAGTTGTGCTTCTGTGATGTTCTACTCTATACATATTGACTTTTTTCTATATCTATTAATATTCAAACGACTCATCAGTATGGAAATGATTTTTTGCATATTTGTTCGTGAATATTTAGTTGTTTGACCCGGTAACTATTCCGAATCGAATAAAAGTAAAACATACAGCAAAATTTGAAACAACAAACAACTAGTCGAGTATAATTTCCAATATAAAAAGTTTTACTTTTCACACAAATAGAGTATCAATATTTTGGAGAAGTTTTTTAATCTGCCTACAGTTCGTATTATTAAAAGTTGGAGACTATTTGTAGGGAAATAACTTTGTTACGAGTATAGCTTGAACTGTGTGTAGACGTTATTTCAGTCAGATAACTTACAGCCTTGAATATACAATTTAAATAAATATTTTTCATCTCTATGCTGTATAAAGCGAAGTCTCTTTCCGCGTTAGTCTTCTGTTTATTCTCTATCTCCTCCTAAACTACACTACGTATGGGCACGCCATAATTATGGCGGTAAGTCCCCTCTTTGAGGCGTGGTTGGAAAGACCTCACGGCGTCCTCACCTTCCGCATGACGCAGGTTCTCACCGGATACGGTAAGTTCGGGAGGTTCCACCGGATTCGTGCGGAAACAACGCCCGGGTGTCGCCACTGTGTGGACCGCCCGGAGGACACGGTAGAGCACACGGTGGAGGTGTGCCCCGCTTGGGCAGAGCAACGCCGGCCCTACTGGGACCACGGGTAGTGTGAAAGCGAAACCCGGGGCCCTGGGACGAAGGCAACGAAGGAACAGGAGTGGGTTTTTAGTCAGGAGTGGTAAAAGTCTGACACTATCTCCCGCTCCGCCCAAGAGCGGGTTTGGTCATAAGATGATTTTCCCACACAATAAAAAAAACAACTACACTACGTAATTTTCGCAATAACCGAGGAAGGTTATTACTTTTCCCGGTCTAGAGCACAGTGGGATTGCGTGTCAGACTTTTTTACTGACTACAACCATACCTATATCCTACAATTGTCCTTTACGTTCTAAGACCGCGGGCTTTCTTTTCAGAAAATCCTTGCTTCCCTATCAGGCATCGGCCCGGCTGGCCTCTTTGAGGAACGCGTAGAAAACTACGCGCTGTCGACGATTAGGGCTCAGTACGGATGATTACCGGATCGCCGGACGGCGAGCTACCCATTACTTGGTGTCCGCAAGCCCGCGCCTGCCGTGACTGGTGGCGGGTTTGCGGCGTCTGGGTCGTGAGGATGTTTATTTCCTCACGCGTGCGGCTGTGTCCTAGCAAAGGACACAGCCGCGTTAGGCATTACTGCTTAACAGAAGAAGGCGACCTCCTGCCATTACTCATTGCTCCGGACCATGGCCTTAAACAAGGTTTGGCACAAGACTTCACCACTACCAATCGTACTCACGAAGACATGGTGGTGCTCCACCCAAGCAGAGCACACCTCCTCCGTATACTCTACCATGTTCTCCAGGCCGTTCACCGATTAGTGACACACCTGCGAGTATTTTTCTGCCTGAATCCGATGCAGAAACCTCCCGAGCTTACCATATCCGATGAAAACTTGCATCATGCGGAAGGTGAAGACGCCGTGATACCTCTCCAGCCACTATTCAAAGAGGGAATAATTTGTCCTCGTGCAAAACCAAGACGGGTTGCTAGTATTTTATAAAATAAATACCTACATAGATTTTGTTTTTATCTTAAATTCGCATCGCACGAACGACATAAAACCTACTTTATATTCTTTGTTCTCTAGCAAACTCTCTAAAGCAGATAATTAACCCTGGATCCCTACACTGTTTTTACCAGACTGATTTCGCTACATGGGGTGCTGGAGAACCCCAAACTTAAAAGGGGTATAATTTTTTAAAATAATAACAGGTTTTAAAAATATATTTTTTATTAGTACTAATTATGAACTGAGATCACAAATCAACCTTAAAATCTAGCTATTCTAATTAATTTGAGCATTTTTGGCATACTTTGACGTGATGCTCCAAGCAAATTGGAATTTTGCACTTGTTGCATTTGGTCTTCGACTTCCGGTCTTTATTTCTTGGACAGAAACCACAACGTCCCTGGGTGTGCTGTCCAATAGTTGGTCTTGGATCCTGTATGGGTTTTTTTAGAATCCCGGAAACCACTTATCGTACATCCCTCCTCAAAGTTGGCTTTTGCAGGCGTTCTTCCAAATGTTCGTTGATGAGCTCATAGCCCATTTTTTTTAAATAAGTGCGTATCTTGCATCTTCGGATTCCCTATCCAATATGTTTTTTATCTCCTCCTCTCCTAATGCTCTGTCAGCAGCCATCTACAAACAAATCAATCAAAATATAAATTTAACAAAAACTAAAGTTGCCTGAGATCACACAGAGCTGTAAGGCCTCACATGGTACATAACAATATTGTGTAATAGCATTTATATACTATGGTAAGACTATTTAATGATTTAACATCAAATAAAACTACAAAATAATGCCTTAAACATTATAAAAACATAGTGTAAAACTATAAAAAATACTTACGATTTTCCTACACTGGGGTGATAGAGCACCCCACAACACACATGCACACGTCCACACTGCACGGCTGTTGCCGCGTTACTGACTAATCAGGAGCAGGTGACACTAGAGTTAAATACGCGGGAGCATAAACCTGTCCATTGAAAATAAAAAAAGTTATTTGAAAAACAAATACTGCTGGGGTGCTCCAGCACCCCTAGTAGTGGTCTAGGGTTAAACTTCTACAAACATCCCAAAAATGGTTATAATAACTCAAATGAGACGAGAAAATCGCAGCAGTCTGTTTGCGCTTGGTTGGTCCCAGTCACGTATGATACGTGGCGCATTACCCACGACTTGCGCCATAAATAAAACAAACCCTATTATAAACGTGGGCCGAGTATGGATACAAGTGATACACATTATTCTGGAGTTAGTATGGAAGCCGTACAAACTTATGAAAGGTCATGTATTGGGGATTATTTGCCGTTAAGTTCAGAAATAAAGATTCATATATTTCTTATAAGAATCTGTTAAAAACCAGAAAGCCAGCAACATTGTAAGTATAAATTGCTAAGAATTAAAGTAATGAATATGTATATACTCACTAAGCTAAGCTCATGTATATCTATAAGATTAGCAAACACGACATCGTACGGCTATTTGATAATACCCCAGATTACATTAAGGATAACGTCCTCCATTTTATACAAAAACGAGGAAGCGACCGTATCCTAATAAAGAAGGTAAACATTAATTACCTATTATTTACCGAAATCATAATCTTCTGAGCAATCCTAAGCTTCTCAAATAAAATTAATAATGATTTACAAAAGCAACTTGTACAAATTGTTTCTAGAGATATTCGCAAAGAAACTCACGAAATAAGGTTACGTACTCTCAAAGTCAGGAATGAGAAGTATTGAGCGAAATGCATTCCGATTTACATTCCTTTTCTCTTTGATTTTTTGAGAATGGAATATTTGACCTAGTTTCAAGTATTTCAGCACTAGTTCAGCTTATACGATGGACAGAGCTTGTGGTTATCGTCAAACTTTATAGAAACGTGAATGTTTTATTGTACTCACTGGAATATCAGCTTTACAATGATGTCTCACTAGACTAAAAGTTTAAACCACACGTTGTGAAACGAAGTATATTCTTGCAATTTAGGTCCAAAGGAAGTTAGGTGTTGCTTTCAGTAAACTGCCATGATTCAACAATGCCACCACTCTGACTGCTTACCCTGAAACCAAACAAAACCCTTTATCAATAAACACAACAAATCATTAAATCACAAGCCCAACCTCCCAAATAGATGAATACACAACAAATGACACAAAGTTCCAACCAATCGGTGTACATTACGAATAAGTTGGTTCGGCCGATAGCAACTAAATAACTGTAGTTAACAAGTATATAAAGTAGGTGGTTATCGCACAATGGGCTTCAGTCGTTAGTGATGTAGGTGCGGCCCGTGCTGAAAATGTGGCCCGATAAGCTAAGGGCGCGGACACGGTGACAAGCGGAGCGGGGGCGAGAAGTTTGATTGTGTCGAGCGGAAAAGTTTTAAAGGTGGTGTGATAAGAAGTTTAATGTAGCGTAGTTGAGTGGATAGAAAAACTTCTTGATGGATATGGAATGGAACTTTCTAGTTTCCTAAACGTCAGTTTATTTATAAGTACAATTTTAAATGTCAACTTTTTAGTTTCATTCTTTTGGTCTCCATACTTTACCAGCCACCTTTTCCATATCTGCAGACAATCTTTCTAGTTCAACTGCCACGTGTTTTTAAACACCGAATAGTTTCAAAATTGTAAATACAAGTGAGCCTTACGCAATCGCTACTCGCTCCGCTGGTAACACCGCACTTTCAGTTCGGTATTTCCCAGTGATATCTAAAACCGAGGCTGGCAATTAGGATAGTTTGCGACCGCTCCATTGCCAAATGATCTGTGAGTTTTAACTATGTGCCGATACCGGGACCCGGCGCGACCCGTCATTACCTACAGATAAACTTTATACCAACATATTTACGCAGTCGGCTAACTGCTCACAACCCAGGGAACTGATTTCGTTCGCAACTAACTTTTTGAATTTTGCTCTTGTTTTAATTAAGTTTATTGTTATTTTATGTTTTAATTTTTTTTTCAATTCATGGCTTTGTTTTTATAATGTTTCTACAGTATTCAGGCCACTGAATTACTTCATTAGTGATTTGTTATTCTTATATTACAATGATTTGGAAATACGTTAATTTTATTTGGTTTCTTTTAGGGTTCCGTCATCGTAACAAGGAACCCTTAGCATAGCATCGTCGGCCTTATAACGTTCCCAGTGTATGGAATTAGGCCTCCTCTCTAGGAGAGGGGCCGTAATCCACCACGTGGGCCCAGTGCGGGTTCGTGGATGTTACATGTCTTCGAATTTTTGGTTCTAAGACATGCCGGTTTCCTCACGATGTTTTTCATAACCGTTTTGAGAGCAATAGTGATGCAATAAATTACACAAAGTAATGCGCCGGACTAGGTTTGAACCCGCGACCTACAACTCGTAAGTCGGGGCCGTTACCACTCGGTCACAACTGCTTAAACAAGGAACCCTTAGTTTCGCACTATTCGTCAGTCCATCGGTTTGTCCGCTTACCGAAACTGTTAGTACAAGAAAGTTGTCATTTTGAATGGGTTAATAACACCAAAAAAGTGGTAAAAACACTTTTATAAAATGGTAACTCTCTACAAGTACATTGGAGTTTTTTTCTCATCTTATAGTTAAGTTGTTGAGTGTTTAATTTCAGCTTCATATTTCTACGCGTTCCTTACAAAAAGGCAGACGGACAGACGGACAACAAAGTGATCCTGTAAGGGTTCCGTTTTTGCACACTTGCAATTTTTTTTCCTTTATAGATATGCTTCTAGATGGGTCTACCTTTTATAGCAGAACTTTTTACGTCATAATATTGTTTTGCATAACAACGGATAGCATAAACTTCATTTCGCAGAAAATCATTTCGCATACACTCAGTTGTCATACATTCAAAACTCATAATTTTGTTAGTCAGAATCATCTTTAGGCATAATGTTTATATCCATAATAATTGAAAAGCAGAACCATCATATCGCAGAAAATTCACAGTTAGAATCGTCTTTTGACATACATTTTATATCGATAGTCAGTCAACATGCAAGCAGGCATGCAACATGCAGCATGCATGCAGCATGCAAGCAGGCATGCAACATGCAGCAGGCATGCAGCATGCAAGCAGGCATGCAACATGCAGCAAGCATTGTTTCTGTCACGGCTCCGGCGCTGCGGGGTTTGGGCGGCGCCACGCGAGCTTATCGTCACAGATGGTTTTAACGCTCACCACCGCAGCTTCGGCTTGCTGGCCGGCTTCGCCGGCCAGCCTCAGCCGCGATGGCGGGCCTTCAAACCACCTGCTCCTCAGCTCGCGGGCCGCCCTACCCCTCCGCGCCTACGCGGGTTTAAATTACACTCTAGGGGTAGGGCAGACAAGACTGCGTAAAGTCGGTTTCGCAGCGATTCGTTTCTGTCACAAAATTTTGCAGCACAACGTATTGACTTTTTATGACACAAATTTAATTTAATATTGAAAATGCTACCAATACATGCTATATTTAGAACATTCTATGTCACTTTTGCAGACCATTCGATTTTAAATACATTGCACGTAGGTTATCTAACCATTCGACAGCATAAATTTACTTTATTTAAATTATCAGTTTTTTACCATATATTATAAGTTTTTGATGTTTTGAACACTAATTTTTACAAGAAGATACATCTATTTTAATTTTTGATGTTCAAATATGCACCCATACCAAATAATCGTATCTCTTAATAAATGTTATGCTAAACAAAATTATGCATAATATTAATTATGGCAAAGGTAATTATGCGAAACAAAATTCTGCCAAGATAAAAGTATGCCATTGTAAATTCGGACAGCTAAATATTCTGCCAAACAAAAGTTATGCTAAATAATTTTTATGCCTTAAAAATATTCGATTAAATAAGGTTATGCCATGTGAGTTATGCCAAATAAAAATCGGAGTATCAAGATTCTGCCAAATAGAAGGAACCCCTTCTAGATTGGTCCCATTTTTTTCAAAATCCAGTTCTGATGATAGGATCAGGAGGAGGAAAATGATCAAAATAATTTTAATTTTGGAATTCGGTGTTAAATAAGAAACAAATAATACCGAGAAACACCAACTTCCAAAATTAAAGTTATTTTGACCCTTTTACCGGTTTTTTTTTTGTAAAACTTTTTTTTTTTAAAGAGTAACCGTGGAGTTTTATTGCAGGCTCTTCTACATAGAAAACGTCTAATTGGTACTATGCACTAGCTTTTGATGCTATATTAATTCACACGTAAGGTAATGGGAAATTAAGTATTTTGAATACTGTTTTTTTTTTTTTATTGGGTGGGAAAATCATCTTATGACATCCCCGCTCTTGGGCGGAACGGGAGATATTGTCAGACTTTCACTGGTTAAAAACCCACTCCTGTTCCTTCGTTGCCTTCGTCCCTATGTTTTGGGAGTTCACTCGTAGGGTTTACTCTTACTTCGTAGGGTGAAATATTGGTAATATAACGCTCATAGAACAAGGTATTACTTCAAGTTTTGGTATGTTCAAGTGCTGTTAGGATTTATCCACTACGTCTCCATCTAAAGTTTAAACATTATCAACACGACAGATTTTGTTGACTCGTCATCATCATCTCCTTGTTTTACAAGTTTTGTATTGATAATAGGCCTTCTCACTCTTCTTAAGGTCGTTTTGCTCTATTCAAGTGCAAAATCACGAAGTTTTGTACATATTTTCATGATTGCATCATTATTAATATATGTATCACTTAAAAATAGGACAACAAGATTGTCTTTACTCATCATTTCGACATTATCTACCAGTTGACTCCCACCCTCCCTTGTGACGCGACGGTCGACCACGTGGTCAATTACTTGACAAATTGGCATGAGGAAAAAACTGAGATTAGTCAGCAGATTGAGATCGGTGGTGTAAGTTATCGGCAGATGGATGTAAATAAGTGATAAGTCTGGAGCAAATTCTGATTTGATATGTAGTTTTTCGTTAAACCCCGAGCGAACGCCGGCGTTCGCTCGGTCATTGTCTTTCTATTGTGTCTCTAATTACGCTACTCAAAAGGTTAAGTATTATCCGGATAGTGAACAGATGCCGTTTTATTGATCACCATCATCATCATCATCATCAACATCATTTTAGCTGAAAGAAGTCCACAGTTAGACATTGGCCTCCCCCAAGTGTCGACACAACGGCAGGTCCTTTGCGTCTCGCATCTCGATTTCTGTGACTCTCACCATATCTTCGATCCACCTTGTGGCAGGCCTTCCAATGCTGCGTCTTCCGGTGCGCGGTCGCCACTCCAGAACCTTCCGGCTCCATCGACCAATCGACCACTGCGAGCAATGTGCCCTGCTCACTGCCACTAAGGTTTGGTGATAGTCGGGACCCATTAAATAATCTAGAGTCTAGACTAAAATCATTCCGTCCAATATAGGTCTCGACTGTTGCAGTCAATGTGTTCTATATTAGAATTTATTATTCTATTTATTTTATGTGTGTATCGATTATGAAATTATCATAAAGCAATTAAATTGGTTTCTACACTACTGGATTGAACTCTTTTGTTTCTTTTCAGTTTAATTAAAGTTGTTTTTTATGCAGTCAGGTTTTTTATTGTTTGGTTAGTATGCATAACAGAATTATTAACGTTAAAGTCGACGGTATATCCCGCAGAGATAGTATGCAGTAAATTAGGTAAATATTCAATGAGTTTAGTAAAAGGTAGGTAATTCGTCCAACCCGCACTGGGCCCGCGTGGTGGATTACGGCCCATTCCCTCTCTTAGAGAGGAGGTCTGAGTCCCAGCAGTGGGAACATTATAAGGCCGACTATGCTATGCTATGCTAGGTAATTCGTGTTTATCTCATGCGCATCGCGCATGCGCCATGACGATAGTCTTTCATCAACTAATGGAGACTTAAACACTAAACCGAGTTTCGAAATGAAAAAAAAAATAGTGAGATTTAGGAGGACTATCAGGCTGATAATAAAGTAAAAGTGTAATTTCGTTAGAATATGTAAATGCTACACTAATACAAGAATGAGCCTATTTTATTACCTTCCTTCCCTACAGGATCGCTAAAATCTTCAGTAGATACTGCTGGAATCATTTAAAACAATGGAAAGTTAACTACTTCATCAGCCAGTAAATCACTCAACAATTTATTACCATTAACTATAATAAAAAAAAAAAAGACTCTTATCAACTTCATCTTTTCCACGTACTCTCAGATCAGTGAGCTGCTCACCATTACGCAGTGACTCCTTTACCACGCTTCCCTCCAATTACGTCATTCCTTGTGTTCGAGATCTCTCCAGGAAGGTTAAAAACCGGTACATCGTAAGTACTTAGGTACGTTATACGTCACACGCGCAGGGGTCGGAAAATTGAGGTCATACGCAACTCGTCTTCGGGTCAATTAAACCCTTAGCGGATGTGGTGATAACCCAAGTGGGGTGATGTAGCGGGCAAGGAGTTATGTCAGACACTTAGACAGCTTGTGGGGATGCGTGGGAATATCTGAATAAGATGTTTCTAAGATGTTTGAGTATGAATTTGTAGGTGGTAGTCTTTTACTTAAGCATTTTGAAGCTGTTTTTAAAGTTAATTTTAAGGTTTATTTTCTCGCTTTAATTCAAAAATTGACTTGTATTATTTTAACAACAGACATAACTAACGAGATAGGCTTTGGAAGTCTGATAGATCAGCTATTCGATCAACATAAATCGCTTCATCGTCCTCCTCAGACCATCCCGGTCCGTCCAGTGTACAGTCATGTACAGTCAGCGTATATCGCTCGGTGAGAGCCGCTTTGTTAATTTTTGATGAATCGGATAGGTTAGAGTAGTTTGTTGCCTTTAATAATACACCGCTTTACGCGCTGACATCGCAATTTATGTGAGGACTCCCCGAAACACCGCTCCACTGGTTTCATGCTAAATTTTTAAACTATACCACACTAACCGAGCCATGAAATAAAGAGGTGTACTAAAACAGGAGATTACAGGGGATTAACCTAGTTTCTGGGGCGTACTTTCTTAAGTCAAAGAGTGGATCGTAACTTTGGCAACATCAAAAGAGGACTTAAAATTTCCTCAACCGAGATTCTTTATTATGAAAGGTACGATAGCGGCTGAATACCGGGAATTCCCAATAGGTTTTTTTCCCGGGAGTACAACTGGGAACTAGTGTCGGCGTCGGCCATGATTAATGAAGCCGCTGAGTTATCTGTGCTGACCGAGGGTGTCGGACAAAAAATCATTAGTTGCGACCACATCGGGGTCTCGTCGCGAAAATCATTATGTAGGGACAAAAAATCATTAACTGCGAAGCTTTGGGTAAAAACTAATGTTTCATTAATGGCGAACCCTCAAGTTCGGGGGGGGGGGACTGATATTGATTGACTAACCTATTTATATCAGACCTCTCGCTAGGCAGAAATTCATAGAACGTGAGAATATACAAGGTGGCAGGATTTTTGAATAAATTGGGGGTTTATAAATAAGGATTACGGAAAAAAACCGGGCAAGTGCGAGTCGGACTTGCGCACTGAGGTTTCCGTGCAAATTTACCTATGAAAACAGTTCAATATCCGAATCAAGTCTCAAAGATTTTTATGAATTGCAAAAAAGTTATTTTTTGTGACGTAACTAAAAATTTACCATTTTCAGTTTTTTTCCTATACTTATGCTATGAGACCTTGCTTCATGCAAAATTCCAGGATTGTAGAACAACAGGAAGTATCCTATGAATTTTGATAACCTTGAGAGTGATGAAATATAAGTTTTTTGCAGCATAAACTACCGTATCTTTTTTTTTCGTTAACGTATAAGTTTGATTTTTTTCGTAGCTTCAAGGAGCCGCAGACTTGAGTATAAGGTTTTAATTTCAACTAGATACCTCTACGTTTTCCCGAGATAAAGGATCTTGACAGACAGACATACAGACAGACAGACGGACGGACAACATAGCGATCCTATAAGGATCCGTTTTTTCCTTTTGAGGTACGAACCCTAAAAAAGGTGGAACAATATTTTGGTGGTTCACACAGGAATAATAATCTATTTAAAAGAGCAAACGTGTGGAAGTAGAATAAATAACCCAGTAAAATGTTGGTGGCGATCTTGAAAATACTTCCGGGATTATCCTGATAGCCATAGTATACCTCTCCACTCCTCAGGCACCTCAGGATATGCTGTTGTCTTACTTACTCCTTTTGCTGCTACGACACTTCGTGCTAGCGATCGTTTTTGATGGATCATTTTTTTAATCAATTAATGTAAACCAGTGCTTGACTGTGTACCCACCTGATGGTAAACAGTGATGTTATTATTAATGATGAGACGCACTAGTTTATTATGAACCTATTCACTCTAGTCTTTTTTCTTGGAAACGAATTATTGATTGGGATTTAAAGACTGGGCTTGAATTGCTTGGTTAACAATGTCCAAGCAGGGCCCATAGTCTTAAATCATTCTTAGTAACCAGTCCACTTGATTCTCCTCTACATGTTTGTTTTTCATATGTCGCGATAGCTTTTTACCAACTGGGAGTTATCTTTGGATTCATTAACATAACGCATCTAAAGATTATCGTCAGTTGGTATCACGTTCCATAAAAACTATATAAGGGGCCTCTCCGTGTAGGTTTCGACTCCGCCCAAAGGTACAGGACGCCAACGTCCTGAGACCTACGAAAAATCTATTTATATACATTGTCAATTTCTTTTACCCGGTTTTTTTTGTCACAAAAATAATAATAATATTCCAAAACTATCATACAACGCCATCTAGTCCTACATTAAGTAGAACTTGTGCTATGAGTGCTAGACAACTGACAAACATACTTATGTATTTCTAAATACTTAGACACATATTATAGACAAGATTATATTCAGACAAATAAACGTGTTCATTACACAAAAAAAATGTCTTGGGTGGGAATCGAACCCACGACCTCCAGTACAGGAGTCAGGGCCACTAACCACTAAACCGACAGGCCAGTCAAGTGACACCTTTGAGCTCTTCTTATGTTCCTTTTGTTTTTAAGCGTTTTTGTGTATTATAAATAAATAAATAAGTAACAACAACAACTCTTGTATAAAAAAGAAAAAAGTTGTAGACAATTTGCCAACTATTTTAACGTTTTTAGAAATTCTTTTGATAGAGCTAAGTGAATGAATAAAACATGCTACACTGAATCCAAACAATATGAGATAAGATTAAAAGTACCAGTAGTAGTAGTAGTAGTTAGTTGTAGTAGTTTATTTCAAAATATCTGTTATTTATTTATTGTGCACACCTACCACAGTGTTGTCTTTTTAACCCAATGGTTGACTGGTAGAGAATGCTTTGTGGCATTAGGTCCGCCTATGTACCACCCCCCAAGCCCCCCCCCCCAAGGCCCCCTGCAAGGTGGACCGATGACCTGGTAACGGTTGCGGGAGTACGATGGATGCGAGACGCACAGGACCGTTCATTGTGGCGACACTTGGGGGAGGCCTATGTCCAGCAGTGGACGTCTTTCGGCTGAAATGATGATGATGATGATGATGATGTACCACCACTGTACATGAAGTTTAAATAAATAAATAAATAAAAGTATGACGAGTTTCCAAGAACTCCTTACTTGATCATACGAATTAGCCTACACTTGGGACTGATGGACTTGCATTTCAAAGACCTAATAATAAAAAAATTCCATATCCAGTTCTGAAAATCCGATCCAGGTAAGACATCTGTCTAGTTTCCACCACATGGATCTATTAGCCTTTTCTAAAGTTCCCCTTCTGGCACACACCCTCCTAATTCCATCATAATAAGTTTTAATGACAGCTTTCGTACATCTGACAATGGCATGATGGCGTCCATTTTCCGCGCTGTTGGGTAAATGACGCGAGTGATGCGACACTCGTCAGTCGCACGCGCGGCTGTCCCTGTCCGACCGTATTCAAATAATTACGCACAATTGTGGGATGTCCGCACTGTACCACGTCGAAGGACGAGGAAATTGAACGTGGTTGATCGATTTTTTGACGTTGTTTGGTTTCCTCGTTTAACTTCAAGCGTATTATTGATTTACTAAAATTTAGGCAATGACGTTGATAGAGGTAGAACAGGCCGATACACAAAAGTTCTCACTTTGCCTGCCTGATCCATTAGTTTCGTTTTTGCAACAACTAGCTGCTGCCAGAGTAAAGTAGAAAATGGTCCCAAGGAAACATACTCCCAAGAAAAATAGCACAAAGGCTATTCCAGGACATGGTTTATCCGTGTTTCAAATTAATGCAAATCCATTAAGCCGTTCTAACGTGAAGAAGTTACAAATATACACACACACAAACTCACAAACTTTCGTTTTTATAATATTAGTGTGATTTAGGTTATTCTTTTTCATTTTTGGAATGGGATACTACCAAAAAACTCCTCACGCTCCGGTTGGAGCGAGAGATAGTATCAAACTTTCACTGACTAAAACCTATACGGGTTCCTTCAGTTGCCCTCAGCGTTTCGGACCGCGGTGACACTTTTGAACGATCCTGCAAGCCTGTTGTATAGTCCACAATACTAAAATACTATTAACATTTATTAAGGGATTTTTAATAGGAAAAAACAAAAATACTTAACCGGCAAGTAATTCAGCTCTAAAGCAGCTTTAAGCTACCTACTTCATACTACTTAGTAAAACTGAGAGGAAGGGTGTGCGCTGATTAACTCAAAACTTCCGAGCAGCTCCTAGCAATCAATCCCGACACGAACCTTGCCGACGGATCTTTTCGGTACAGCATGATCAATACGGTTGGAAAGAGCATTGCTAACACGTGCAGACTCCATAGCTCTCAAACCATTTGCACGAAGGATTTTCTTACTAACATACCAACATAGAAAATAACTTTAAAAAATGTACTATTTGGTTAGTTTAGTTAATTATCTCAAGAAAACATTGCAGTGCACTCGGAAGATGCGTAGGTTTGTTTAAATAAAGGTCTCTTGAGCTTTAGAAACTCCAATGAAAACTATTTATGTCTAAGTGTCTATCTATATGAGATCATCTGTAATCTACAGTTATTCAAAACAATTTAATTTATAATTTTAATATCAGTTCTAATTAAAACTAATTTTCTTAAAACCCGTGTTCCAAATGTTTCAACACAGTATTTAGCAAATTTCAGTAACATTCAGTAATTCGGCCAGTGTAGGCGGACCGCGTGAGGTCCATACATCAGCTCGTGTGGTGTCCTCCCCCTCCATGGGGGCACAGGTAGTGAGGAGAGAGCGCTTGCAACACGTGCCCGACGCGAATTAATCATTCCCATGTCGTATTAGCTACCTAGCTGTACGATACCTCCGTCATTTTAATTATATCAAGGTTCCTCTCTCCGTCTTTTTTTGGGAAATTAATTTTCGGCATAATGAAGGAAATGTAAAAATTTGTGATTAAGTTAATTGCGATGTGATTAGGTTAATTACAAAGGGCAAAATGACAAAGGGAAGATATTTTGTCACGCATGACAAAGATGTATGCTTTTTGGTCTACGTTTCATAAAAATTAAAAAATCTAACGTAGCAGCAAAGATGATGTTAAAAATTATTGACAACTTTTTGTGGTTGAAGTTGATAAAGTTAAAACGTGCGTACATCTGAGCATTTTTATGACAGGAAATAAATGATAGTTGTATATAAAATTTCAGTTTAAGATACCAGACGTCCCTAATCAACCTTTCAGTTCTTGTAGCCTAGAATCTGATGTAACAGTGCCAAAACCTGGGCGAGTACTTTACCCATTCCTTTCCATCTTTCCTAGCAGTCGAGATAAGCTGATACTCTATTACACTTGCGTCCTACTTCGTGGCAAAATAAATTTAAACTTTTTAAGGTCTGAGTAACTGCAGAGCTGTGTAATATAATGTTGCTGAGTTAAATAGTCGGTGTTGTGAGGGCGTGGAGGGGCGGAGCCTGACTCCGCGATTCGGTAGATTTATATCAACAGTCGGTTACAAATCTTTGGTGAGCCGCAGTCGAAATACAGTTCACTTTGTACAGGATTTACGTTTATTAAGCGAGTTTAAGATGTGATACGTTCCTCGCAATCTGGCGAACAAAACAGCTCCTATAAAGTAAAGAATATGCCAGTGATCGTATCTTCGTGCTGTTTGCTGTGTTTAGTTAGGGTTTTTCATTACTCATACTCGTAAAGTAAGTCTGAAGTTGTCTGAAGAGTGGGTTGAAAGTAATACTTTTCATTCCTAGGGACAATGGGTTTCAACTGACAGCTGTCAAATTATTATTAAAAAAAAAATCTGTTTTTACTTTCTATTGAACCATGCCCCTGTTCACATACAGCCCTCTCAATTACAGAGCGATGTACAATTGAAATAACAGAAAGATTATTAATTAAAGAATATTTTTTTTTAAATGTCTTTAAAATAATTTCCTTTCACATATTTCTTTAAAATAACATAGATTTGGTAAAAATATTTTTCATTTTTTCAAAGATGAAAATGAAAAATAATGTTTGAATAACCGGCCGGCCACAGACAAAAAAAACAAACAATATAGGCGGGAAAGCGGCAATTGGATCTTCATTTGTTTTTTCGAGTTGCAGAGTTTTGTTTATACTTTACTAAATCTTTGTTATAAGAGATTTGTATTAACACGACTACGACGATTCAGATATGGATTTAACACCTGATTCGTAAGAGACTAAAGCAGAATTAAAAAACCTTTTACCGCCTAAATCAAAAGAAAGTTACCTCAAATCATACGACGACTCAGGTTTTTATTTTTACTTTCTTAATATTCGTAATGAAAAGTACAGTTATTTATTCTCCCGAACTATTGGCGACCTCGCTACACTCGGACGCCAAACTCCATCTCGGGACTAAATAAGTTAATTGCGCCCCTTGGGTGACAATGTACTAAAAATTGAACGTTAAATAAGATTTATTGTAATATATAAAAATCTCGTGTCACAGTTTTTGTTATCGAACTCCTCCGAATCGGCTTGACCAATTTTTATGACATTTTGTGTGTATATTTGGTGAATTTTCGAATATTGATTCCTAGGCAATTTTTTACTGTCCCACCCCCAGCCCCCATATTTTCCTTGATAATTTTATGGTAGAACAACGTTTGGCGGGTTAGCTAGTTGCAATATAGACCCATTCACAATGTATCGTCTAGTTTCACTAGTAATAACTTGTTCCACGATTTTTTGAAAACAAATGAAAAGAGTCACGAAGTTTTTTTTTAATAATGGCGAGCTAATATTTAAAAAATAAATAAAGAAAGAAAACTGAAAAAGTTAAACAAGTGCTATTTTTATAACAGAGCGCAAACTTAGTCGCTACTACGCCAGCCACTTTATTAATTTCAACGTACCTACTTACTTTTAAAGTTGTAGACGCAAATATTAATTCATGACTTATTTCCTTTTCTCACTATTCTCTCTGTTTGTAACAGATCCAAGCAGTGGGCGTGACTCCAAAATAGACGCAAAAGATATTGCTAAAGTATTCGACGTAGAATTTCCGTCGCCCTCCCAAACTACCACTTCACTAAATAAAAGACAAAACTTTAAGTAACAAACAAGACACAAACAAAATCTAATTCAAATTCCAAGGACTAAAAAGAGGGAGAAGTAGGAATTGATGTGGTGAAGTAATTGAAGCTATTGAAGTTTCCACAAAATGTTGGCGACCCCTGAATTATTAGTCGACTTCAAAAATATTTCTTTATATAGTATAAACTAAGAAAAAACGTTAGATTACTTAATCATTTTTCTCTATGTAGATTGCCATAGCGACAAAAACAGATAGACAGTAAAAAGATCAGGCGGGCCTTAGAGTTACAGAAATATATTTAGGCATTGAACAATATAGTTCCTAAATGTTGGTATCGGAAAACTATCAACGTCGCAGTTGAGTTGTCTTCCTCAAATATTGGAAACTTTTGACCTATTGGCCGCGATTTAAAGTAAGCTTTTTGGAACAAAAAAAAACTACCGAGTGCAGAAAACATTCCAGAAGTATTTTGGCCGTCACTGGACTTAATGGTAACCTGTATAGAAATGTTGATTTTCATTTCAAAATAGTACTGAGTAAGGTATACCTATACTTCTGTGGGTAATATTGGTAGGCACCATTTTAGCCTTTAGGGACTTAGCCAGAACAGTGCTGCAAAATAATATTACCTCCGCAGAAACGAATTTGTTCGAGAACCAATTTAGACTTAATTTCGTTGTAGGTATTCTCATTGTGTAATGTTCATGACCCGCTTACAAGTGTAGTGTCGCATTCCGAACAAGAGCGCGCCGCGCGAGCCTTCCGGTACACGAGGCGTCGCGCATCCGACACGCCGTGACGTCACAACTTTAAATTGTTGTCATTACAAGTCATGTTTTCTCGCTAAGTGCTCTCCACTTTATTGTTATTTAAATTTAATAAGAACTTTCTCACCGCAACTGTCAGTGGGCGAAACATTCAATTTCCATCAAGTCATCGATTAGAAGCCACGTAAACACAAAGTTAAACGAAAAATTAACAAGTACAAGGTTCATTAACGTCTGTCTTTTGTAAAGTTTATTGGAGTTTAGTAAGAAGTGGAAAATTTGTGAAACTCTCGACGCCGAGTTCGCCTTCTTCGGCAACTGCTTTGATTGTTTAGCGATAAATCGAAAGGAATTTCGGTGAATAACTCAGCTAATTTTCCTTCCGAAGTTATAGCGTAAATTGTAATGAGGAAAATGACGCCCGCTGTTTCATACATCTCGATTTAAATAAGGAAAGTTGTCGTGTAATCTCGGAGACCGAGATAATTTAGTATTTTTCTTCACGTTGAGCTGGCTTCTGAACCCTCCAGAAGTCAGCGCTGATTGACAGATTTATATTTAGTTTAGACCTTCGTGTCTCTTATCGCATGTACTTTACTTAAATCATTCTCGCGCAATCAAAAAGGAAAGTCAATCGCAAGAAAAGGGCAACATGCAGACACAAAAAATACAGCCATAAAACAAAGGATGATTGAAACGAATCAGAAAAGATTGCATGTAGAGAGGACAGAGAATGTGCCCCTAAAATATAGCGGAGAGGGTCGAAGTGAAAGTTGTCAAATCTGGAAATACAAAAGCGCGGGTTATAAAAAGTTAACTCGACGACACTCGACTTCATATGGAGAAAGTTAGTGGAACACTTTAGCAAATGTGCCGATTTCGACACCCGCCCGCCCGCGCGCCGCGCCCTGCTCCCCGCGCCACAGAAATAACAAAAAAGTTTTTGACTTATTGGCGCATGAGGGTCCCGGTTTGGCGTAAACATGTTGGATGTTTTTTAGGCAGCATTTAGGCCAACTAGTTTATAAGTTACAGACGTTTACGGAATGAAATCAGGCCAACCGTGGAGTAGTTGTTTGCGCACAGGAGCATACAGTAACGTACTCATAACTTTGGGGAGAGTTATTGAAAATCAGCCAATTGTTCCACATCAACGATTTTACGGTCATCTGTCCAAACTTCAGGGACACACTAAACAAACTCATAGAAATTGTCGTGCGTCGGTAAATTAATTTATTGATTTCCAGTACCGAGCTAGTTTGGTCCTTTGATAATTATGCTATTATTTTAGCTCGCATTTAGTTTATTGAAGTAGATAAAATAGTCAAAATCGGTCAACGTGGAAATAATGCGTCGAAAATGAAACCGTACAGTTAGTCATTTGAAATTGAACAAATCTTTCAGTTGACGTAATGTATAGTCGTGTAGAACGCACCCGGCCCGCAAGTGGGACTGATCGCGCAGTGTTAAGCCAAGCCACAATCGTTTTGTATCGATTAACGTAAACGAGCTATTCAGCCGGCAGTACAATAGTGGAGTGAGCGACTGAGCCGACCTCTATTTCCCGAGGAGCCACATTATCAATCCCATTACCTTCGACTCGAATGAACTCTTGAGGCGGTTCTCTTACCCTTTTGTAGTCGCCGTCATCCCATAATTCTTGAACTTCAAACAACGTCTCAGTTTCCGTATACTTGTTAATTAACGAACTAATTGAAACATTTTTAACAACGCCCAGTTTAACTTGATTAAGCTTTGAAAATTCCTCGTCGACCGAACTTTGAGATCCATTGTCCTATCTGAGAAGTTTCGCTCCGTATAGAAGAACCGACTGGCCGCTCCTATACACAGTGAACTGTCTGATATTATACAAGTTTCTAACTCTTTAATCGCTATTACTGCAACTCTTTCTGCAGAGTAATTCAAAGAAATCGTTTCTGTTCCTGATTGTGGCTTTTGTAAATGTTTCAATAACTTAAAGTCTTCTTGTGAATTCGGCCCAGATTTTGCTTGGAGAATATTCAGGAATCTTGCCAAAATGTTAAAAATATTGCAAGATAACGCTAAGTTACTGGAAATTATCGCCTCGGCTATAGCAGTGAAGTGTAATAGTGCGCAGTATTTGTTGTTAGGAGCAGTTAATCCGCAACCAATCGCTTGTATTGGATAGTGAGAGGGACGCGCGGGAGGCGCTACTTTATGTTCGTCGTTAAATAACTTTGTTCTGAACAGCTTGTATTCAAACGTGTAGTATTCTGTTTCGTAAAACATCTATTTATTGGAAATATTTAAGTTCACTGCTTTGAATAAGAGACATGTAAATCTGTATTAAGCTCGGAGCAAGCTTTTGGCATGTAAATAAAATGTGTTTCCTGTAGTCGGAATATCACACCGATTTTATATCCTCCTAGCATGTACTGAACTCCTTCTGGCTTTCCTAATTTTAAAGCAGGTACTTATTGCTGTAAACATCAAAATATTGTATAAATAAAGTTGCTGGTAGCAGCTAGTAATATCTAATTACTAGCTGCTACCAGCAACTTTACCCGAGTGAAAGTAAAAAAAAATGTCAAATGGCGCATACTTCCAGGATAAAAAGTATATATGTGCTATTCCAGAACATGATCTACCCGTGTGCCAAATATTATCAAAATCCGTTCAGCCGTGGAGAAGTAAGAAATATACACACACACACACTTACAAACATTCGTCTTTATAATATCAGTGTGATTAAATTTAGCGCTTTTGATGCAAGCACTTATCTTTTTGACTATTTCATTTCTCACTTAATCAAATTCTCGGTAACCCAAATATTAAATCATCAAATTAGCTGTCTTCTTATCCTCACATCAAGTGAAACGTTCTCACCGTCACAGTGTCGTCACATCTAATTGCAATCGCACAGCCGCGCGCCATTCGCCATCTTCCCGTATTTAGCTAAAATGGCTATTTAACAATTCGCCGGCGCCTGCGATCATCAATCATTCGAACGATTAACGCGGCAAGGCGATAACTCACAGGGAAGCCAATCGTTTAGCCGTGGTAGGGGACCGGCGCACTGCAAGGGCCGGTATGATTCATACGATCCTAGACATAATTTAGTGGACGAAAATATGGTCCAGTTTTGCTAGTTTTGCGAGAAGAATGTTGTTTATTTTCTTTGGAGTGGTGTTTTGGTATTGCGACAATATTTTCTGAAAGCATTAAGCAGATTTGTTAGGCTATATACTCATAATATTAACGCCATTGGCGAGATAGATAATCTGTTCTTTAATACCTTGCGAAATAAGATTAGATTTTTTGTATTTTTATTTAGTTTAACAATTTTAGAATTATTTCCCCCAACCCTATTCATATCGCTTTAATAATATATAGTTGCTTTAGCAAGTATATAAGATCGAGTGTCTAAGCTCCTTTTAGGGTTCCGTAGTTCTAAAAAGAAACCCTTACAGTTTCGCCATGTCTAGCGACTGTTAGTACTAGAAAGTTGTATTTTTTTATATCATTTTGGAGGTATGTGGAACAGAGTAAAAAGTTCGGCAAACCTCCGTCGAAAAGGGAGGATCCTCCGACAGGACGAGTGTTATGTCTGGTGGGCGACTGCCCGACAGATGATTTCGGGCTGTTCTATATGTTCTAAACGCGCGGAGAACTTTAATTGTGTAATGCAGGATTAGTTCTTATGTGACGCCATAGATGTCGCTACATCACTCCCCTCCGAGGATCGGAGATCGATGGTTCTTGATGCTTCTCGATGCGTGTCAGGCCTGTGGTAGTTTAGTTCCAGTGGGTCAAAACCGAATGCCGCATAGTTCACTGTGAGTCGGAATGGTCTGCGGTGATGCCCCAGTAAGTCGGTGTGGTGCTGTCCCAGTGAGTCGGGATAATGCCCCAGTGAGTCGGAGTAGTGCTGCTGGCTCCAGTGAGTTGGAGCAGTGCTGTGCGACGTAGTGGCTTGACTGCTGGCGTCGACCAGGAGAGGTTCTTCGTGGCTCTTCATGTGACTGGCTCAAAGCTGCAAGTGTGCTTCGCTAAGGTCACTGGTGAGACTGAGGGTGATGTCCAGGTATGACCAGATAGGCATGCTGGTGGTCAAGATACCTTTTATAGCCATGGCTTCTGGCTGTATGGCTCGCTGCTCAAAAGCTTGAGGAAGTGATTATGACGTCACGAAGTAGTGGCTGCACAAAAGCTGCGCTGACGTTTTTTTGTCGAGGGTCACCAGTTTGGAGGTGTGCGGAACAGAGTGTAAAGTCCCGCAAACCTCATTTGAAAAGGGAGGATCCTTCGACCAGACGGGTGTTATGTCTGATGGGCGACTGCCTGATAGATGATTTCGGGCTGTTCTATATGTTCTAAAAGCGGGGAGAACTTTAATTGCGCAATGCAGGATTATTTATTATGTGACGCTATAGATGTCACTACATCATTATGCCCTTTTTTTTGGTCAGAAATATCTAATGACTTCTCTGGTTCCAGGGTGGAGTGAGAGAAGAACGCAAAGACAATGGATTTTCAGATCATTTACGCCGATAATATGGTAAAGTAAAATTTCAAAAGTTTTTGTAGGGTACCTACTCTCTCCTACACGTAAAGTAGGATGATATTTTTCTGTTCTATCCCATAGTGTGGATCAAAGTTGGGGAGGTCTTTCAAAATTATTGAGAGTGTTCATACAAATCCATACAGTCATTTGAAAGTCAGGCAAACTTTTGCCTTTATAATATTATTGCAACTTTCATAGTTATTTTTTTGATTCTTAGGTTATTTGTACCCATTCTGCCTTTAACTGCAAATTTGCCGTCAATTATTTTTTTTAGGTCAGGTAGTATGTTTAGTATATGTTGGCTTTGTTATTGTAGTAAGTAAATAGCAATAAAGTTGTGAGTTGTGTGTGTTGTGTTTTAATCGTGATTGCTTGTCCCTGATTGAAAAGATGACACTGTTAGTCCTTCTAAGATTGCATATTGTAACGGGTTATTACAAAACCCTACACTGCACATGGCCCGATACGCGCTTAGCGGATTTTTTTAATAACGTAATTACTTGTGGGCAACTATCGAAGAATGTTATTCGTCATAGTTCAATCAATCCTCATACAATATTTCAAACCTCACAATCATGAGGTAACGTGGCTCCGCGCCTGTCTCAGCACGTTAGCCGCGCCCTCCGGCTGCGCTTGACAACCATTGTTAACTGACGGAACCCATCTCATTTGAGTCGAGTGTGCTGCCACTGATCTGCGCTGAATTATCTTTTCAATTATGAGCTAGATCTGTATGGCTGATAGTTTTGTTTGGGTTTTGTTGTGTTTTGGACGGAAATATGTGCTTTGAGGATTTATTTATTTTTTCCTTGTAAAATGCAAGGCGAATGACGGTCGTATAGAAAGAAAGAATGGAAAACGTTAAAAACGCAGCACTACGTATAACAGAGTTTATTGAAAGCATTTCTACGCAAACCATATCCACGTGGAATTTCTAAAAAAGGATCTTGTGGTCCTAATGTAATTAGATCCCAGAGCAATCTGATGTAACTTATTTTCACATGGATGAAACCATAAAGAAAAATTACTTTTTTTAACATATCTATTATGTAAATATGTTATTAAGGGAAGTATTTATAACAAAGTTATATTTCATATTTAAAAATCAGACATGTATAAAAAAGTAATTTATTTTTTATTTTTTGTGTAGCTTTAAAGCGTCTGACAGAAGTTTTGGTCCATGGAAAATGTTTGAAACTTATGATACTACTTTGGATAATATTCTACAAAACATTTATAAATATAAGCCTTAAAAAATTAAGTTAAGTAACTAATATTTTTAGTTCCCTTTGTCACCTGGTACCTGCCCAGGGGCTCCACAAGCACACAGGTATTCAAAGCATATGAGACGCTACTGAGAACCTAAGGTTTCATCCACGTGAAAATAAGTTATGTCAGATCGCTCTGGGATCTTGGACTATAGAACGCAAAGGGCGAATGCCTTCAGTGTCTTTACACAGGCATGATTTTAGTCAGCAAAAGTCTGATACACCCCCACGATCCACCCTAAAGCGGGAGAAGTAATTGGATGGACAAAAATCTGAACCGATTAATAATATGTAGGCATGAAATTGGCCTTTATCTAATGGCCATTGGTCATACACATTTATGGAATTCCATTTAATTGAACAACATTCGAATTTAATTATAGTAGACGACGAAACTCTGTGACACGTGTACCATTCTAATATCGAAACACTTTGAACAAAATGTCACACATAATTCAGAAACTCATTAAGTTTATTTTTGTCTCGCTCCATTTATCCGGGATCCTCTCGGATACCTAATAATAGAACCTAGTAACTTGTTCCCATCAAATTTATTTGGTGAACAAACTTGGGAACGACAAAGTTAAAAAAAAATAAAGCTTAATATCATAGAGTATCGCCTTTACATACGCGTTCAAAGAAAAAGTAAATTGAGTACGAAAGAACGGAAATTAAAGTTACAGGACTTTGTGAGCGAAGCTGACGTGACGTGGAGCGGCAAACGTTGGATGCGGTACTGGTTATAGCGAAGTGACTATGCACAATGTATTCGATCAAAGATGATCCGATCGGTGCAATATAATTGGAGTTAAAAGCGGTCTACTACTGGACACAGGCCACATCCAAGCACTGCCAAATCCGCGGGACTTGTTTCTTATATTTAATGTAGAAATGACTAGACAAATTTAAAAAAGAGACAAAGTTACGGCACCACGTCACTTATGTTACAAACTTGCAACAAAAGTAGGGTTTTAGATAAAATCACATTATTAGCAATAAAGATCGTCTTCAGTCTAGTTTGTTATTAAATGACTTTATACAAACAAAAAGTAATTAACGAGTATTAGGTACTTTTATAAAATCCTACATGATTGATAGCACAGTAAGTACCAGCAGAATGTTTTCCGAGAGAACCTGGAATACAAGAGCGAGTAAGCCTTCTGTAATTTCGATTAGAATCCGTTCTTGCTTTGTTTGCCTAATGATTTGGATATTTTTTTACTTATTACAATAATAATTTTTGATACATTTCTTTTATTGTTAAAATCAACTCTTTGTGAAGAGTACTCCATACTATTGTTCACTATTTCTAACATCGCACTTGCACTACTGGTGCAGAGCCCATCTGACACGCATCACCCGCCTCACCCGGATTCAACGGTGTAACAATTCTGTTACATCCTCTATGCATTCTCAGGAAATTAAGTTGTCCTCTATTTCCTTTGATAAAACATCCGGGTTACTAACACACTCCGCTTTGACACACTTTTACCTTTCATAAGGCAGACTGTGTTGAAGAATTTCTGCTACATCGCAGGCTAGAGAGGTTATTATACGGATCAGATCGGTACGAACACCTAGACTCGGATTAGCTTCTAGGCTGTATAAATATTTGATCCTTGAGAGGATCAAAGATCAAAGGTGAGGATTCAAGGTTCATAAGTTTTAAACTATCATAAGCATCTCGCTTCGGTCATTAATATTTTGACATCATTCGAATATTATTTTAATAAAATTTGATTAGAATTGGTTTACGGAAATGTTTGGAAGAGTTTACCGTGGTTCTAGACCACAGAGAGCTACTGAAGGACACAGATAGGTTTTAACAACAAGCAGACTTTTAGAAAAGTAGAGCATGAGAAGTGGATTTTCAATCTCTTAAAAAAGGTTCGGGTGGTACAGTTACAGGACAATCATGATAAATGAGTACAGCTTGGTTCTTAGGGATGACAATCCGTTTTTGATTTATTTATTGATTATTCCTGAAATCGCACGATGGAATTGTGGAGATAGCTGGACGACTTAGATGTATTTCTTAGGAATCGGCAAGTGGCCCAGCAACCCCTTTTTTATTTTTTTTTGTAGATGGGAAAATCATTCAATGACATTCCCCGCCTTGGGTGGAGCGAGAGGGTGTATCAGACTTTTACTACCTAAAAACCCACTTCTGTTCCTTCGTTACCTTTCCTACCAGGGCCGAGTCTTCCTTTCAGAAGCAAACCCTTGGCCCTAGTAGGCTTCGGCCCTACTAGGCCCCTACAGTTTGCTGAAATCTCCTTGAGGCACGCGTGGAACAGTACGAGCCGTCGTCGACTTGAGTTCGGTCCGGACGGTTATCGGATGATAGGATGGCGAGCTACCCATTGTTCGCCGTCCGCAAGCCCGCGCCTACGATGGTCGGAAGTCGGGATCGGGATCTCGGTGGGTCCAGCCCCCCTAGCAGTAGAAGGAAAGGAGGAACCTTCGCCCGGCAATAGAACATTATGGAACATATGCTAGATAAAATAATAATAATAAATTATTGATTACGAATGAACACAATTGAAGCCACAGCATACATAAGTGAAGATATATTTTATTTTCACTTATGTATGCTTTCTGAAAAACGGCAAGATTTGATGTAGTTCCATAATTAAAAGGTTAAGGAAAATACCTCAGTCAGTGTGTGTTAACTTTTTTTAAGGTAAGTATCTAATGATTTATCCCGCACCGCCTTAGAGCGAAAAAAGCATGTCAAACTTTTACTGACTAAAACCATACCTATGTTCCTTCTTTGCCTTTCATTCCAAGACTCTGGGTTTCCCATTCGGACCACCCATGCCCTAGTAGGTTTCGGTCCCCTACGGTTTTGCTGGCATATTTTTGAGGCGCGCGTGTACACTACGCGTTGTCCGATGACTCGGACTTGATCTGGTTACTGGACAGCCAGACGACGAGCTACCCATTGCGTGTCGCCCGCAAGCCCACGCCTATTTTAGCTGGAAGGTCGTTCCCACACGCGTGCGGCGGCCTCCTTCTTTATTCATCACGACATCGCAGGAGGCGACCGCCCGCCATTCCTCCTCGCTTCAGATCATGGCCTATACTAAGACCTGGCGCGAGATGTTACCGATGATCGGCAGCGGTAAAATCTCGCGCCAGGTCCCACCTCCACGAGGACACGGAGGTGTTCCAACCTAGCGCGGCACATCTCCACCATATACTCCACAGTGTTCAACTTTATGTATCTTCGTGATAGATTAAGTTTTTCGAATTCAAGGTGAACCTTCTCCTCTTTTTTTTAGCTCGTGGTTCAGGAGATAGAGTGCACCTGAGCCATACAGTGTCAGGGCTTAAGTTAGCACAATGAGTTAGCGGGCGCGGTACAGACGTACTATCTCTCCTCACGTCTGCACT
Organism: Mythimna vitellina; assembly: GCA_949316375.1. Classification (NCBI taxonomy): domain Eukaryota; kingdom Metazoa; phylum Arthropoda; class Insecta; order Lepidoptera; family Noctuidae; genus Mythimna; species Mythimna vitellina. The sequence continues at coordinate 24,373,063 of OX438698.1, forward strand.
CTCCATAGCTTAGCAGTTCCGTGAAAAGAATTAGCAGCGAAGTTACTTAATGTATTTTTCTCTTTTCAGGTGTCAGCAAAATCTATTTTGTCACTTAGAATGAGAATTATTTTTGAAATATATACATAAATAACAAATTGTAATATGTTAAAAAAAATGGCCAAGTGCGAGTCAGACTCGCACACTGAAGGTTCCGTACAAACTTACCTATAAAAACAGTTCAGTTATGAAGATTTTCCGAATCACAAAGAAAGTTTTTTTATTGAAATTTTGATTTTTTATACATAACTCCAAATTTACAGTTTTCAGATTTTTACCTACGAACGGTCGATGAGGACGAAAGGATCTGGAATGGCGACCGCGTACCGGAAGACGCAGCGTTGGAAGGCCTCCCACAAGGTGGACCGATGACCTGGGTGAGGGTCGCGGGAATCCGATGGATGCGAGACGCACAGGACCGGTCATTGTGGCGGCATTTGGGGGAGGCCTATGTCCAACAGTGGACGGCTTTCGGCTGTAATGATGATGATGATGATGAGATTTTTACGTATACTAGTGCTATAAGACCTTGCTTCATGCGTAATTTCAGGATTCTAGGTCAATGGGAAGTACCCTATGAGTTTTGATTCCTTTAGAGTGTCGAAATTCATGTTTTTTGCGACCTAAAAGTCCATATATTTTTTTTTTTCGGTAACTCTAAAGTTTAATTTTTTATAATAAATAAACGGCTGTATCTTTTTTTTTCATTAAATTAGATGTTTGATTTTTTACAGCTTCAAGGGAACGCAGACTTGAGTATATGGTTTTAATTTCAACTCGATACCTTTACGCCTTCTCGACATAAAGGGTCTTGTCAGACAGATAGACAGATAGACGGACAACAAAGTGATCCTATAAGGGTTCCGTTTTTTCCTTTGAGGCTAAAAATGAGATTCAATAGTTTTTGAACATCAAATATAACTGAAGGCAGTCCTTCAAAGGGCTGCGGAATTGATCGAAAGAGGGTGACTCTTTCGAGCAGCTCTGGAAAGCAAAGTGCAACTGAAGGAATATGGATAGATTTTAGTCAGTTAACGTCTAACACTCTCTCTTACTCCACACGGAGCCGGATAAATTATTTTATGATTTCTTATCTTAAAAACGGCAATCCTACACAAAACTAATCGTAGACTTGTAGGTTGTATTTTTTGCGTCCCTACAGCAATAGATTCTAAAGCTAATTTACTTTAAATGACATCATCATCATCATCCCATGTTATTTTTGGGGTCGGCGCAACACGTTTTTTTCTTCCATTCTGCCCTGCACTCATCATGCTATCACTAACTTCTTTTTCTTTCATATCACTCTTCACACAATCCATCACCTTTTCAGTTAAAGTATAGTAAATTTAACTGACAAGTTGCATTGAATTAACAATACACAAGTATATGGACGTATAAACGAGTTCAGTAAAATGTACGTAACAGTATTTAAAAACATTAGAGTTAGAGTTTTATAGTACTTAATGCCATCGGACCAAATCCGTTCTCGCAACAGGCGACCCAGACTTGATAGTGAACATTACCTGTCGCTGTGAATATCGATAGAAGTCAGTTTCCAATATGTATGTATATATGTATCATTATAATATATATGGATAATACTGGTATTGTCACAGCAATGTTCGCCCCATTTCTTGTCCAGGACAATACTGTCCATTCCAGGTTGCCTGGAAGAGATCGCAGAATGCGATGAGGCCGCCCATTATACGTATGTGTTTTAGTTTACTTTTTGTATGCGTAATGGTGTACAAGAAAGAATATAATAAATAAATAAACAACGGATCGCTTCTGTGAATTGATCTCTAAACCTTTAAATGTGGGTAATTTTTGAGCAATGATTCCTATTGCGGCTTGTTGGAGGCCGCACGGCCGTTCTTGTGATGTGTAAATTTTGGTTATGACAGCAAGAAGTAGGGACATGGTAAGCGACAACGATTATATAGTAGCCGTGATTATATACGACAAACTCGTAATATATTTTGATGATAATGAGACGGTTTACAGTATTTGGAAATTCGATTTACTCGTAAACTCCTTTTAAGTTTTTACAAAAAGTAATTAAGTAATTAAGCACAACGTTAATTTTCTTTTAACTTGCGACTCATTGTAATTGTCATCAGCTAGGCTACTCCAGGCTGGTGCAGTTTATATCAGAAATGGTCAGACGCGACTAATAAAAATGCGTAGCTCCGTGACAGCACTTAAATTTTATGTTTACTACTATAGGTGGTATCGCATTCAGTCTTTAGACCTTTTCGCAAATTGAATCACTTTCGTAACTTGAGTCCAGTTTATTTTGCTATTTAGCACCACACAGATATTTAACCGAGTGGTTCCAGGGTTTTGAATGTTTTATACACTTATGTGCCCGCACGTCATTGATCGTTGTCGAGTGAAAAAAAGGTTTTGTTAGAGTTTGACTGCAGTATCCACTTAGTGAGAAACGAATGATGAATTAACGAGATTGATTAATGTTTTTTATCGACATAATTTCCCGTTTTCACTTCTTGCGTAATATCTCTTGTATAAACAAAACAACATCGTGTTGTTCTTGTTGTTTGTTTGTGTTGTCTTGTGTTGTTGTTGTGTTGTGTTGTTGTGTGTTGTTGTAAAATATCTTGTCTTGTATCTCTTGTATAGGTATCAAAGCACAGCACTTATCCTCATGAATCTCTGTGATTTAATTCGATGTGACGTAACCAAAGCGTGGAGTTGACTTTACGGGTTTAGGCGCATCATAGAACGGCGATCAATTTATTGTAATCCATAATCACGTACAAAGAACAATAGCTATCAGTCCGAAGCTGGACGTAGGACCGAAAGTTAATTATTGATTATACTATTTTAATTTACTGATTTCGCCGGTAGCTAAAAGTTGCATTCATTTCATTTAATTGGTCAAATCTAGACCATTATGTCTCACTGTTGAGCGAAGGCTTTCCTCTCCCTTTTCCACACACGTCTGTCTTCTGCCGTCGTGGGCCAGGTATACAGATACTTTGAGAAAAAGCTTTTTTATTTTTAACAGTTGCCCTGTACACTTTAATGTAATCTTACACGTGGAAGACAAACGACACGAGGGCTTTCCACCCACTCTAGGGTTTCCTTATTAAACAAGTAGATTTAACTCGTTATTTATATTTGGATAGTATACCTACCTATTCCCAATTTCATTTCTGAAAAATTACCCTCGATCTCCAAATTGTATGTACAAAAAATGTTTTAGTTATGTAAGCAATCGCGGAGATTTTCCCAAGACTGTTTTCTTCGGTATATTTATCTAAGTAACTTAGTATGTTTAACCTTGTATCCCTGGACTCGATATACTTTACTTTGCCGAACGACCTCTTTTATCATAATGACGTACTTTTCTGTTGCCAATATTCTAATGTTCGAGAGGAAACACGAGTATTTGAATATTAACGAGCTCTGAGAACCTCTCCTAAAATATTAATACTCATTGGTATTGAAAATAAACAAATCAGCACTAGTCAGACCAAATTAAACTTAAATGGCATTAATTAAACAAAGGGTCAGCTCTAGTGGCACGATTTCAAAGATAATCTAACTCATTCTCCTTATCCTGAAACTACAACGACTCGCACTCCAAACGGCTGTTCTGATCCTAGCGCTATACATCGCTAGCTACGTACGGCGCCGCGGTACATGTGTCTTGTTTACTCGGAAATGGACTTTGTTACGGATAACTTTATTAGTGGAAAGTTTAGTTTTAATGGAGGGCAGTAGTCTTGTCGTGCATCCTTTAACATCTCCGTTGTAATGTAAACTCTGTTACAGTTGAATAAGGTCGACAGTTAATTAAACGAGTTAACTCTTTGTTGGATTATGGAGCAATTTGGAGCGCTTATACAAGTATGTGTGCGGTGATATTGCTTACCTTTAAGACGGTACGGTGATGATAACAATAAGTATGATATTAAGTAAATGCGGAGGTACAAAGTATCTCTTATATCTTCCGTAGTGTTAGCCGAATTTAGTGAAATGGCAAATAGAGGTCTTAATAGCGGATATAATGGGTACTTACGAGTATGTTTGAAGAAATTGCTAGGCAGGAGAATTTAAGTTGTTTGAAGGCTGTTTCAGTGAAAAATAAAATACCTTGTCCACTTACCTGGTAGCAAAGAATACAATAATTAGGTTAATAATAAGGCCGCCAGTATTTAAAGTTCACCGCTGAACTCGTGTTACTAAAGAGCTTCTCATAGCAAAATGGTTCTAATATTGCCAAATCCAACACTTTTCAAACGAAGTTGACCATAGAATGCATGCTATGGACATCACCCACAAATAAATAGCACAACACTTAGTTTGATACTTCCTAAATAGCTTTCGTAATGAGAGCGACGAAATGCCTGAAGGTAGATATGTAATTGATACTTTCGGTTTGTTTGAGAATTGGAAATTCATTTTTCATTTTCCATATATTCAAAGTTTTCAGCGACTCGTATTCCAGCCTATTAGTTTTTGGTCTGAATGAATGCGGGACTTTTTGTTTGTTAGCCATCTGAACATTTTCCATCATTTTTGTATGTATTTCTACAGATAGCGAATGATAGCATGTATTTTCGAGAGCTTATGTTTTTACATTTTTCATGGAAATTGGAATGAAAACATGGAAAAATGGTTTGTTATTGATATTTCTGTAAGGACTACAGAGCGAAATTAATTTTGTTTGGGTAAAGCAATTTTCTGTTATTTTTCGCCGACTTTTCAACGGCAGGAAAACGGGGCTTCGTAAAATACACTGCAATAATGTAAGCTATTTTCCAGGAATAAAATTGCCTTATTAAGAGCTTTTTTTAGGCGGGAAAATCATCCAATGACATTTCGCGCCCTTGGACGGTGCGAGAGGGCGTGTCAGACTTTTACTGACTAAAAACCCACTCCTGTTCCTTCGTTGCCTTTCATACCAGGGCCGAGTTTTTCTTTCAGAAATATACCCTTAGCCCCAGTAGGCTTCAATCCTGCTGGGCCCCTACGGGAATGGAGTGATTTGCTGATATCTCCTTTAGGCGCATCGTCGACGACTTGATTTCGGTTCGGATGGTTACTGGACGGTCGGACGACATGCTACCCATTGCTCGCCGTCCGCAAGCCTGCGCCTACGGGCTAAAAATCGGGATCGGGATTCCGGTGGCTGGGGCGTAAGGGCCATTCCCTCGCGCGTGCACTTGCGGCAATACTAGCATTACTGCTTCGCAGAAGGAGGCAACCGCTTGCCACTTCTCCTCGCTTCGGACCATGCAATGACCTGTACCACGGCCCGGCGCGAGAGATCGTTGCCGCCGATCGCCCCCACGAAGACTGGCGGTGCTCTGTCCACCGTGTCCTCCAAGCGGTTGCCTTATTAAGAGCTGGGTTATCATTGTTCTCTACTTCGTAACAAAGTGGAATGTGGGTAGCTCGCCGTCCACTCGTCCGAAAAGGAACCAGCCAGAGTCATTGACGGAGTGCAGTGTTCTACGCGCGCCTCAAAAAAATGTCAGCAAAACCATGAAGACCCAGCAGACAGGGCCGATGACCGCTAGGGCTACGGGAAATACCTATTTGAAAAGGAAACCCGTGGTTGCAATAGGCACCTGAAAGACTCAGTTGTGGTTTTAGCCAGTAAAAGTCTGACACGCCCTCTCACTCTACCCTAAAGCAAAACAAGTCGTTGGAAGATTATCCATCTTAAAAAAAAATCGATACTGGCCGTCAGTTTGCACCTCACTCTTAATTTTTGTTGTCTTGCTACATACATCTACCAGGTACCTATCTATAATTTCAGTTTGTGAAAGGTGCAGTATAATTCTATAAATCTCCACGCAGTGTGTATACATCAGGGCTGCACACTGAGCCGCGGTCATCCCTCATAATCTCGCGGCAGAAGCGCCGAGCACCCGCGCGGCTGTCCCCGACCTGATTCCCGTAGATTCGCGATAACTCTCCAAAGAGAACTGTAGGAATCATTCGATACAGTAAAGTGGAATGCCTTGTACCTACTATTATGTGCGAAAAGTGGAATACCATGTTACTTAAATGTGGAAAAAATCATTTGTTTTTTCTTACTCTTGTTTTCAGCAGAAAAGTGTTGGAAATATACCTCCGTTTTGAAAATGAAGTGATCATTCAAAACTAACGACAGCTATCATTCATATACTTTCGTTGTGGTTTTGAGCACGCAACAGATAAAAGATTAGGTTTTAATATTCGTCTCACCAAGACTCAGTAGCGAGTAAGGTAAAAATAGAATTAAATAAGTATTAAACCGTACTATACCCACGCAACTTTTCATTTTTATTTAAGTTATAAAGTTTTATTAAATAATCACCAAACCACAACTAAGCACCCACATAAGTTATAGTACACACGCAGACTATCAGTTTTGCTCGAATTTGAATTAAGGATCTTCCAATTAGCGTTTAAAATACTCATGCCTTAAAAAAGCTTAAATAATTAAGGCTAATATTAACAACAACCGCCAAATCGAACACCGAGGTACACTACGCTCGCCGAGGTCAGCCCGTGGATGGATGACCGTCCATTACTTACAGAGTTTTCTTCGTGCCTTGGAAAGCCCGCTAAGCCGTTGGTCTCGGCTGCAATTTCAAGATTATTGACAGTTGCCACAGGGTGCAAGGGGTGTCACTAAATGTAAGGCATATTGGTATTCAACTGCATCAGGTTAGGCTGGAAGCCGACCTCGACATGGCTGAGAAAATGCAGGCAGAATGATAGATTCATACCATACTTGCTTAGTAAAGCTAGTAGTGTGTAAACACAGTAAGCACAGTACAGTAAGGCACAAAAATATATTAACACAGGATTTTTTAGATTTATACAAAAATGTTTATAAATACTGTGATATTACAGAAAATACAACGCACAACAAAAATTTTTTTTGATCTTATCATTCCAAAAGTTTTTTTGATCTTAAAAATTCAATTCGAAGAAATCACAGTTCAAAGTAACTCATTTTAAAAAACGCCAATGTCATATGTAAGGGCTATATATTTAGAATACTCTACTCTGAGGTTGTGACTTTTACTTTCCTAAATTTCAACTGAAATAAAAAGAAATTATCGTAAACTAACAAACTAAATCTACTTTAATTAACAAACATGTATTTCAGGTTGTGCGAATCATGACAGAATCTCACAATTTAGTTCCACTTCGTTACGCAGTTCTATTCAAATACTGGAAAAGGGATAATTATTTCAGTGTTTCTAGGAAAATTGAGTTTTGCTATTGTTTTACTAATATAAACTCGCACGCAAATGTCGTAAGTTGAGGGCTAGTGTGGCTTGCGGCAACTCAACACAGCTCTGCTAACAGGACGAAGCCGTGTGTGGGTTGGTCTTTATTCAATTTTATAGCCCTTGCAAATGCAAGCTTTTAAAACAAAAAACATGATTTGATTTGATTTGATTTGATTGATGATGATTTTTTGTTTAAACTAACTGCCCCAAATTTAGTATCAAACAGAGTTTAAAAAAGCCTTGATCCATGCCTGTCCTCTACGTGGAAATAATTTTAGAATATCCAAAATGTTGTATCAATTTTATTTAGCTTAATTAAGCGATGATATAGATAAATTGGGTACGATGTACTTTTGGACAGTGGTACTTCACAGACAGTTTTTTTATCGAGGTGGGAATCATATCATCCAATGACTTTTGGCGCTTTAGGGTTGAGCTGGGTGTGTCAGACTTTTACTGGCTAAAACTATACCTGTGTCCTTCAATTGCCCTTTGAGTTCAAGGACCGTGGTTTCCATTTCAAAAATTCCCTGCGGCCCTAGCGGTCATCGGCCCTACAGATGTCAGCAAAACCGTAGGGGGCCCCTACGGTTTTGCTGACATCTCTTTGAAGCGCGCGTAGAACTCTCCGCGCTGTCGATGACTCGGTCTCAGAGCGGACGGTTACCGGGCGAGTCGACGGCGAGTTACCCATTACTCGTCGTCCGCAAGCCCGTGTCTACCGGGGGATGAACTGCTTGCGTCCGTAGGATTTACTTAGTTCTGACCACCCTACACGTGTCCCCTGGGTAGTGCTAAACGAGCAGTAAATGTGGTGGTAGGCCATAGTATCGGCTGCCGGCTTAATAGTTACCAACCACCAGACAAAGCCATGCCGCTAAGCGATCCGTTGTGTGCCGGCGTGATGTCTGATGAAGACGTATGATGGATGATGGGTCTGAGCAGTTGTGTTGTGACGTGTACCGGGTATGATGCGCCAGCTGTTGTTGTGTCGGACGTTTGATCGTGGAGGGTAGCGGGATCCGAAGCACGGTTCTCCGCTGGCCGACCGCAGGTAGTTGGGAGCCCAAGTAGTGTGCCAGCCACACACGAAAGGCTGCCCCTTCAACTGCGAAAAATCCCAGGGTGGCCCCATCGTGCCGGTTGGCGATCGGACGAGAGGACCCGATGGCGATCCCTGAGGGGGTTCGGGCGTCCCCGCAGTCTCCAGATCAACCCTCCTTTGGCGTAACATCCGCCTCTGGTCGTGTTGTTGGGTTCAACATCGCATCACCTCGCTCAACTGCCACCTTCCATCTCCCCTATTCACTCCACAAAAAAGAAAATGAAAGGTAAAAAGAAAGGCAAGTGTCAACAGCAGATGCACGTCTTCTCATTTCAAGTGCACCTCACAATTATTAGAGGGCTGCACTCCAATCTCGATGCGGTCCACCACCATCTTGAGACTGACATACCACCATGAAAAACCACAAAAAATACCATGGCCACTATATTTACTTTAAATACGAGTAGCTTCAGTTTAGTAATGCAGCCCTGCAACCTACACTAATAATGAATCCTCTCGACCGAATTCTGATGATGGTGACCAACCGCAACAGAGATTAACTAAGTACGCAGGAGATATCATAGTGCACAAGTGTGTGCGCAAACACAGGTGCACTCTCTGTCTCTTTACTCACATAGTCCGATAGGCCGGCAATCCGGCAATCAACAGCTTTACGTGCATCCCGAGGCATGGGGTGTCATACCACCACCTTTCGAATGCGGTCTACTACGGAGTAATTCTTCCTAGAAAATCCAAATAGACTTTTTTCACGACCCGATAATCGAACCCAGGACCCCATAGTCACGTTTGCAACCACGAGACCAAAGAGCGCACTATCTATAATTAATTATATAAAATAAAACCCGCTCCGTGTCGATCGGGATTGTTTAACACCCGAGATGAGTCTACAGGCAATTGCCACGTATTCCACTTATGAGTGGAGTTACACTGGCCACCCGCCACTGGCCACCCGGTCGGCTCGAGTGATGAGTATCAAATAACCGATTACTTGATACTCGTCACTCGGATCGAACTCTCAATTAGCGAGCGATACTACGAAGGTATGGAACGTTAAGTGGTCAGATAATCAAGTAACCCATGTATCAACTCTAATTTTATGCTTTTGCTCCTTTAGCACAAATTTGTTACAACTGTTTTAAATTGATGGTGATTCGTCGAGTTGAAGTTCTATCAAAAGGACTTCACCACTTCGTCCCTTTGATGGGAAAAAAGTGCTGAATATCAGTCAAATTTAAGTAAATGACTATTGATTTTGTTTACGGAAGTCACTGAAAAGAAATACGTACCTTAAAAGAAATACCATATTCAAAAGACTTGAAATATTAGCAGGTTGCCTTCGCAAATGGTAAGCGTTGCCAACTGCGGCCACTAAAGACAGCGTTTGTAAAGATTCGCCGCCATCAATATCGCAGCGGTCGCGCTCCCGACTCGCAGCCAATCACAAGGCTCCTCACTGACCTATTTCTCCAGTTGACTCGTGCAACTTGTCGCTAAATTCGCAACTAACTGCCTCAGATTTTCTTTGATTTTTACTTTATCAGAGTTGAAAATGTACTGAATATTTTCTACGAGAAATAGATTTTTATAAAATATCTCAAGTAACTGGCAATATTCATGCGCATAAATATATAGATGAAGAGTTGTATATTGTGTATATTGTTCAAATAGAAATAAAATAAAAAATCCCATTCAGCTACTGCGTATCAAAACACTACGCAGGTACATGAAGAGAGAGACTGATGGGTGTGAATAATTCAGTTGAAATATTAGTTTTTGTATTTCTGTAGGCAGGTCCGTCCCTTAATCCTCATCTGTAACAGAAACCTCAGTAATGTAGTAGTGTACTAAACAGATACAGACATATTTATCAAAATTGTATTTCAGTTTATCTCTAAGCTTTAAAGGCAGACCCAAAAACAGCCAGGATTAATACTGGCAGGCAGCAGAATTCCTCCGAGGCGGCGTACGCAGTTCAATCTTGTTCTAAATTCGTGTGTACTTACATAATAATATCTACCATTTTATCCGTTAATCTCCTAGAGCCAACTGAACAAGATTTTCAGTCACGTACTGATTAAAATCCAAAAAAATACCTGACTTTCCTCAGAAATGTCTGTTTATTTTTATAATTTAATATATTTTCAGCTGTTTCTTTTTCGCCCTACGGAAATACAATCATTACGATACCTTCCTGCTCAAAAATGTGGGTATCAAAAAACGGCAATAACTCGATTTTCTTATACGATATCTTTCCACGAAAACTCAAGGAAATCTACTGGGAGACGAGGAAATATAATAATTTAACATTTGACAACCGCAGTATTTTTTTTTTCGATGTTTAAAACATCCAATGACATCCCTTGCTCTTGGGCGGAGCGAGAGATACTGTCAGACTTTTACTGACTATAATCCCACTCCTGTTCTTTCGTTGCCTTTCGTACCAAGACCGAGTCTTCCTTTCAGAAACAGACCCTAGGCCCCAGTAAGCTTCGACCCTGCTGGGCCCCTACGGTTTGCTGACATCTCCTTAAGGCGCGCGTGGAACAGTACGTGCCGTCAACGACTTGAGCTCGGTCCGTACGGTTACCGGACGGTCGGGCGGCGAGTTACCCATTGCTCGCCGCCCGCAATCCCGCGCCTAGGGTGGCCGGAAATCTATGAAAGAATCTTAACCAACCGTCATATAGTCATCTGTCTTCTGACGGATTTATTTAATATGCCGACTACAGGCGGTCAGACGATAAGAACTTGTTTTACTAAACATCCTTACAGGATACGGTCTACACGCCTCAGTGTAGTCTAAAGAAATTGTTTCTCGTAGCAAATTGTCTTACTGTTAATTTTTGTGTAAGCTACCAAAATATTAGAAAAGGCAGGAGCTTTGGTTAACAGAACAAATAGTCCAAAAAAATCTTGATTGCTATAAAGCCGGATTCACCTAAAAACAGTTCGACCAATTCGATTGTTAAAATTCAAAACTCAAACGGGATTTGCCCGCTTACATAAAGTGTCCTGTTGGCCTATGTCACTCAGGAATAAAGCAGCTTTCTATCGGTGAAACAATTTTAGCAATCAGACCAGTACTTTCAGAGATTGCTTCCTACAAAGAAACAAACTTTACCTCTTTATAATATTAGTGTAGATTTCATATCATTGGCACTCACCTATGTGAGTCACTCCATGGTCATTCTTTAAAAAAAATGTTTTCTTTGAAAAATTCGCCGGAAATTAAATTGCGAAGCCAGGACGGGTCGCTAGTAGCAAAAAAATAAGCATCAAATCGGAGTGAAGCCTTGTCTAAGTTACCAGGGCGGTAGAGGAGACAGGAGCTCGTTCCTAATCAAATTGCTTGTCCGTCACACGTCGCGCCGAGGCGAGTACTCAAAGGCCTCCCGAGTCTAAGGTAAGGGCAGCTCCGGGAGGCTTGTTACGAAATGATGCTCGTTTATTTATCTAGTAGGAGCTCTTTGAGATGTTTTGGTAAATATTGTTTAGAAAAAATATTTGATAAAGTAGGGACTTACTCTTTTTGCAATATCGCTTGATTGTAAAGCTGTTCCATGTAGGGACTACGTTTAAATTTTTACACAAAAAAGATACGAAATTATTTTATCAGAAAAAACCTATAGAGTCACAAAACTAGCTTAATGTATTAATATAATCTCTTGTTAAAGTTAGCGTCCAAATTCAGTGAAGATAGTTCAAAATTTTAAACGTGATTTAACTGAAAATGATTTGAGAACTTTATAGAACCTATTGAATGAATGTTCTAGCAAACAATAGATCTTATATGATTAACAATTGTTGATTTCGGAATCGTATTATTGTCGTATTAATTCAATTATTTGTGTTTTATAATTTTGCTGTTACTTATCTCTGCGACCATGAGGTGAAAAAAAGTTGCTTCAAGTATGTAGCAGGGTGGGACATACCCTCATCTTAATTTACCGTAATATAAATTTTATTATTATATAATTCTGTTGATTTTATTTTATAAAATCATAAATTATTTAATGAGAAAAGTACTTTATCAAATAATAATTATTTGTTCATTCAGGTTTTTCTCATACTATATAATTATAACAATAAAGTTTAGGGTTTAACAAAAATTAAGAATTTAACAAAAATATTATTTGTTGGAATGTAAATGAACTTAGCACTTAAAGATAATGACTTCTCCTTGTAAAAGAACTTACAATTTTTTTTTTCCTAGGAATAGGATTAATTAGTACTGTAATGAGATCAGCACAATTTTCGTATGTAAATTTTGCATGCTCAAAAAATATGGTTTGGTATTTCTATCCTTCTTGCATACAAGAAGGATAGAAATACCAAAATAAGAAGATTGTCCATAGACAATCTTGGCATCTGACATATCCGAGTACATTTGCATGACTAGATAAGGGGTCGCTAAGTTTTTTTTCGGTTTGCTGGCGAATGTAATTAAGACTTTTTTTTTAGTTTCTTGAATGCAGGTGTTCGTTAATCATTCATAATTCAAAGAAACAAAATTAATCGAAAAAAATAATTGGAAAGTGCGAGTCGGAATCCCGCACTGAGGGTTCGCATTGAGTTACAAAGATTATTCTGAATCGTATTTTTTTTGTGACTTTACTACAAATTTACAGTTTTCAGATTTTTCCCCATACTTGTGCTATGAAACCTTGCTTCATGCCAAAATTGAGGATTCTAAATCAACAAGAAATAACCCTATGAATTTTGATTTCCTTGAGAGTGTCGTAATACACATTTTTTTCGACATAAACGGCCATATTTTTTTTTCGTTAACTCAGAAGTTTGATTTTTTCACAGCTTCAAGGGACCGCAGACTTAAGTGTATGGTTTTAATTTCAACTCGATACCTCCACGCGTTCCTGAGATAAAGGGTCTTGACAGACAGGCAGACAGACGGACGGACAACATAGTGATCCTATAAGGGCTCCGTATTTTTCCTTTTGAGGTACGGGACCCTAAAAACAAACTAAAATGAATAAACAAACAACAAAGACAATGCACAAAAAACGACAAATAACAAAAAGCTAAAAATAAGAGAACAAAATAGTAAAACAGTCAAAATCCATGATCAAATGTTTACGTATAATTATTACGTCAAAAATGAGACAGGGTATAACGTACCCGAGACAAGTTTGCGCAAGTATATCCCATCCAGTGCCTCGCGTCACACTATGATCATGCCGCTATCCCGTCACACACGTTTTTGCCTCCAGCTACTGAGCGAGCTAGTCTCTCCAGACAAGAATTTCAAAAATATACACTACATTTAAATTCAACCAGGGTGTGAAATACCCTAGCTCATGCTCGCCAAGTTAAAATATCAGCTAATCTATCATAATTTAAAATGACAACCTTATATTATTACTATATGTATTATTATAATTGACAATATTAACGAATCACTTTTAAAACGATGTAATTATCGTTTGTTTTTACTGTCAGTCCATACAAATGTAAATACGTTCGTGGTGTTAGGATTAAAGCGCTTCACTGCCAAACCGCAACATGCCCGCTAAACTGCATTAGTACAACTCTACACAATTATTTATTCCATAACATTTCATTAACGTACCTATCAAATTGGATTAATAAATGCATTCCTACAACTATATTTATGTGACTGCATACAATCCCCACTAACATTATAATTAAGGTGTTAAAAAATTAACTTTAAGAATTTTGCTTTTGGTAAGCGCGTTCCATCGTCGACCGCATCATCGCTTTCCATCAGGTGAGATGGCGGTCAAGAGGAACCTATCGAGAATAAAAAATAAAAAAAAAATTGAGCAGACATTGTACTCCTCATTATGAACAACTTTTACTATGGGATCAAACATGAAATCGTGAAAAAAAAAATGTATGGAGCAGCTGATTTTTTTTTTTTTGAAGAAGCTAGCATATTACACAACAAACCGCACATGTTTGTATAAAAATATATACGAAGAAATACAAGTTATCTGCGCCAGCGGCCGACGAACCATGACGAATTCATCCGTAACTGTAACTCAGGGAAATATTTTTTCAATGCTATATAAACAGTATTATCATACATTTTATTAACATATGTATGAGTTTTCTTAGAAAATACAAGTTTATAAACGTTTTGAGAGCAAACAGTTAACGAGAGAGTTTGTAATCGCTCAGTGAAAAACACGTTGGTAACGAGTGCCATAGTAATAAGCCGCGTGTGTCATCTGTAAGCTGCGTACACACGAGTACTACTCGCGCGCTAATTGAACCGACATGCATCGTGTGGTCGCTCAAAATATTTAAAAGGAAACAGCACAAAGAATAACAGAACGGCACTAGCAAGGATTTTTAACGTTTTACTGTAAATGCTCTGCTTTGAATCTGTACACATTCATTTAAAAAACGTTGATAGAAATAAAGTTAAATCGTATATTGCTTATATAAAAAGATTCACTGACAAATTAAGACTAGATATGCTATTTTCTTCGCTGGTTTTTTTTTTCGATTCTAAAATCATCTAATGACATCCTCCGCTTCTTGACCGTTACTGACTAAAAACCCACTCCAGTTCCTTCGTTGCCTTTCGTACCAGGGCGGAGTCTTCCTTTCAGAAAAAGACCCTTGGCCCCAGTAGGCTTCGACACTGCCGGGCCTCTACAGTTGCTGACATGGAGATGTGCACGCGCGCCTCAAGGAGTTGAAGCGCGCCTACGGTGGCTGGAAATAGGGATCGGAATCCTGATGGCGGCTGGGGCGTGAGGACCGTTGCCTCACTCGTGCGGCCTCCTCCTTTGCTAGCATTACTGCTTCGCAGAAGGAGGCGACCGCCTGCCAATCCTCCTTGCTCCAGACCATGACTTGTATCAAGGCCCGGCGCGAGAGATCGCCGCTGCCGATCGCTGCCCTGAGGACACGGCTGCCCAAGCGGGACACGCCTCCACCGTATGCTCCACTATATCCTCCGGGCGGTCCACACAATGGCCACATACGGGCGTTTCTTTCGCACGAATCCAGTGCAGGAACGTCCCAAAATACCATATCCGGTGAAGACCTGCGTCATGCGGAAGGTGAGACGTCGTGAGGTCTTTTCAGTCATGCCTCAAAGAGGGGACTTACCGTCATAATTACGGCGTGCCTAGTTCTTTGTTGGTCTAAATAACTTCTCTTAAACGAAGAACAGTACCTACTCTAATTTGTCTGCTGCAGTCTTCCCGTCCGATTATAATTTAGCTGTTTTCAGAGTGACTAGGCTTTTAATAAACTAGTGCCCTTCACTATCAATGGTTACATCACTGCTTGCTATCAGGTGGGATCGCAGTCAAGCACTAGTTAATGTCATTTAAAGAGAAACACCCTACTACTCTGGTCACAATAATGAGATATGATACTTAACAACTCATTAATGTTACAACCTACTTAGATGTTACGGCCGCCAGCGGTCACACGTCCGTTGCCAACTCCAATACTTTAATATTTGGCACACACGCCATAAAAACGGTTTTTCCTCATTAGTCCCGACATTCTATAGCCCAAGCTAACGCTCAATAATGGATGTCTTCCGGCTTATAAATATGATGATGAATGATCTTACGCGATTTTCTTTCAATATTTTTGTAGTAAGCTTATTTCTTGGTTACACCCTTCATTATACTTGGACATTATAAAAGTACGGTGTTAGGTGTGGTTACCGTTTCATCACTATATGGCTTCTTCAGTGCGTGACTTCTTCGATCAGCACACATAATAATAATAGTAGCTTGGGACTAGATGGCGTCTTGTAAAAGCTGCGGAATTTATATGCTTTCACAGGACGCCATCTAGTCCCGAGCTATCTAGAACTTGTGTATGAGTACTAGACAACTGATAAACATACTTGTAAATTTCTAAATACATACATATTATAGATAAGCTACACCTAAATAATAATAATTGAAAATGGTCATATCATTTTGTACTGGGATCGGACTATCATCACTGACAGGACTATTGTAGCCATTAATCCTGATATAGTGGTGGTGGACTGAAGCGAGAGGCGTACAATGATTGTTGACATATTCGGTCTGCATGACGAGAACCTCGTGAAAGCCGAGAAAGACAAACAAATAAAGTATATTGACTTAGCTCGTGAGGACGTTGACATGTGGGATGTAGACTCGGCAATCATTGTACCGATAGTCGTGTCAGCCAACGGCTTAATAGCCAAGAGCTTCGACCAACCTTGCTTGCAGAGTTTTTTCCATTTTATTTAGAAATAAAAATAACTTTCAAACTTTTTAAATTTCGTTGTTCAAATGTGATTACGCAAAATATTTTGATACCTAACTGTAATTTAGGTAAGAATAATGAGTTATCGAAATCAGAAATCAGAAACGTTTATTTCAAATACAACAGGCACTTTTGAATTGTCAAAATGTCAGTCAGTCAAAAAAAAAGTTAAGCTTAATTGCACGTTCCAAAGCGTAGATCTCTATGGCGAAGAACGTGCAAGAAACTCCATGGACACTCTTTTAAATCATATTATGAGTTACATAAATCTTGGTTACATATTTGTTCTTTCGAAAAATGATGAAAGATTATTAAAATTAAGTGTATTAGATTAAATTTCTGCTTCGTAATTTTTAAAAAGTAATAAGTACATTGATATGGAATTTTAGCCTTAACTGCAAACAGTGTGACAAAGAATCTAATTTGAAAAGTGGTTATATGTGTCGTTATTTTTGATAATTAATAAAGTGTTTCCGCAAGTTTATCGCAACTCAAACAGTCAGAAAGAGAGAATCATAATGTTAGTATTAGAGTCTTTAAAAGTCGGTAGCTTGCGAGCTTGTTCGGCCCCATTTACTCCATCTCTTCGCTAACAAGTCAGATCTTGTTCGTTTTTGTTAAGTTGTCATGCGTAGCTTACCTGTCACATACCGTATATTTATTTAATTATTGTTCGCAAAGTTGCGTTTATTTGAACGCAGTCGGGTGTAAAGTTTTAACTTGAGTTGCGACTTATTTTGAGCAGTGAATCTTTTAGATAAAATACTTGAATAAGTCTAACATTTACATCGAGACGTAAATAATTCTTTGAAGATACAGGTCACAGGATCACAACATTCAATACTATTACGGCCCATGTTTATTGAGAGATTACTGTTTTTACGTTTCTTTCTGAACAAGAGAAAATTAGGTTACTTGTTTTAAGAAAAAATAAACCTAGTTTGAATCTATTTTTCTTAAAACTTGTACTTTCATTTTCTCTAGTTAATGGACTTGGATTATGCTGCTGCTAGCTATCTTGATCTCACCCAAGACTAATTGTAACAATTATCCCTTCATCTAATGTACTCCACTTTAGGTACTTCATCACATGTATTTTATATTTTATCACACTTACGTTTTTACTACCAATAAATTAATTATAACAGCTTTGATGGAACGTCTGACGTAAATTAATTTATGCCTGTTAATTTAAAATGAATCACATCCAATTTTCGTAGTATTTTTTGTTGTACTTTAAATAAAAACATGAAATAATTATATACCTATGGATAGTGCAAGTAGTATTGTGAGAGCAAAATAAAGAGGTTTGTACTTGTACCTGTTTGCCGTAATCCAGCATAAACTTAGTTTTGTCTAGTCTAAGCGTTAAGCCATTTAGGTGTGCATTTTAAATAGAAATAGGTAAAGGCTCGGAATTATTACAAGTATGTCATTAAAAGAAGAAGAGCAGTGGTGGCCGAGTGGTAACGGCTCCGACTTACGAGTTGTAGGTCGCGGGTTCAAACCCAGCTAGGCGCATTACTTTGTGTAATTTAATATATCACCACTGCTCTCAAAACGGTGAAGAAAAACATCGTGAGTAAACCGGCATGTCCTAGAACCAAAAATTCGAAGTCATGTGGCATTCACCAATCCGAACTGGGCCCACGTGGTGGATATATGTATAGCCTATTCCCACTCCTAGAGAGAGGAGGCCTGAGTCCCAGCAGTGGGAACATTAAAAGGCTGATTATGCTTATGCTTATGTCATTAAATAAGAACAAAATTATAAATGATAATAATTTTGTTCTTATTAAATGATAATATAATTTCTACACAAAACTTACTCAAGTGCCTTCATGACGGTTGCTCGAACACCAAAGAAAACAATCCAGGCAGTTCTTGACGGAAGCGCTTACGAATTCCCAATACACGGCCCAATGCCCAGCTTCCACTGCCCTCTACCCCGTGTCCGCTGCTCTCTGCACGCGACTCCAAACCGGCTATTCCCTGCCTGTGCCCGCTGGACGTCGAATTTCAACTTTTCAGCACTTTTAAATCCAATTTTGCGAGTGTAGAAATTTATGGAGTTTGGGGCTACCTGTCGGTTGGCGCTTCCATTTTATCCGAGCTATTGTTTTGTATCCGATTCGATTTCATAGCGGGCAGTGTTGCTACCTCCCGAAGTTGTGTTTTGGTCACTGAGTGGTGTTCTATGTTATCTTTATGATATACAGTTAATATTATATTTGTTTATAGAGCTGAGGGAAGAGTTCCTGGAAGGGCTTGGAGGCCTTTATTCAGCGGAGGGACAGTATTGGCAAAATAAACCAAAATATCTGTATGGCAATGATAACTTTGACCTTTTGACACAAGCTTTTTGTTGGAAACTCAACTACATAATTACTATTTTGATGACACGATGGCCTTAATTTTGACTCAACTCGGCATGTCCTACTGACTTATAATTGAAATTTAAATGCAAGGTACCTATTTATGCCACTGATCAATATTGCTCTCAGGTCAGTTATGTTGAAACCTAATTAAAACTACGAAAATAATTTTAATTGCTGAGAGGGATGGTTAATAAGAATAAATATTTAAAAAATCCTTTTAAATTGAACTGACTTTTTAAATAGAGTACAGTGTTAACTTAGATCTTGCGTTAACTTATTATGTATATGTCGTGGCCATATCTTAGAATTGATCACTTCATGATATGATCAACTAAAACTGGCTAGATCGTTAACATTTGATGATATGTCAATACTCGTTTGGCCATATCATTGATGTAGGATTTCTATGAAAATAAAAGGTCTAAATAAAGTAGGCCAAACAAAGATTGAAATATCATCAAACTTTAACGTTCAAAACGATTTGGCCAGTTTTAGGCTATATCATGAAGTGATCAATTTCTAAGATGTAGCCACGACATATACATACTAGATAGCTGTAGCATTAATTCAGGTAACATTCTCAATGCCAATACAATTTATTTTTAGTATAGATCAAAAATATTATAAGACCAAAACAACAAGACATAAACCAGCTCAGATTAGCCAAACGCTAGTTTACTCCGATATATGCCATTGAAACATAGCTTTTATCCCATTAATGCGGTATGAAAGCAAATCGCAGGTTACAAACGACCGGATCGAAGTGGAACTAACTCTAACACTGGCTTACGAGCGCACTCCACTCACTACTTGCGCCCTGGTATAATGTATGAATTTATTTAATTAATGTTCCTCAAGAAGTATTTCAGAGCTTTAGTATTTTGTAGCGGGATTTTATTCGGATCACGGTATACGGGTTAAGAAAATGTAGTTGTGGAGCTAGGAACATGGGTGCAAAATTTAAATGTATAATGTAACGCTTGAAATATGGCTCTACTTCAGATTATTTGTAGTTTTAAGGGTGAATAAAAATTCACAAAATGTTTTAAGTAAACTAAAGCTTTTACTAGCTTTTAAAACATCTTCTTGGTTATTTGTTTTAAGTAATTGAATATTTGACAATTTTTTGTTATTGACTATCCTCTGAACAAACCTAATTCTTTTAATTTCTACCTTAGGTTTTTAACTAACACATGCGCTAAAAATTTTATGAATACGGTTTAAAAAAAACCCTTTATTTTAGTTCAAGATAAACACAAAATTTCCATCAACAAGTTAGCAAAATCAAATCAGTACGTTTAAATATTCATGAGTTGAAAACAAATAACGTGTCCGATTATATATGGAGTATTGAATTTAAATCAGAAGAGCAAAGTAAACGATTCGATGATCGATTCAACGACTTCCTTTGTATGGTCCCGTTCGATTATGTTACGATTAAGCAAACTTCATTCCGCACTGACTTTTCCCAATGAATTCAGAAAAACATAAATGTTTCGGCTTACTTATGTATCTTATAACATAGGTACAATAATTTTATTATAATTGTGCATTTATTATGGATCATTGGCTGGCAAAGACAGTTTCTTTTATTTCTCTCTTTCTTTTTTTACCTTTCTTTCTTTTTTAAACGATTTAAAAAAGAAGAGAAAGTTCTTAATTCGGTTGTGTTTATTTTGTCATATTTTTTTTTTATGTTTGCTACCTCAGAACTCCGTCGTTTATGGACCGATTTCCTATTTTTTTTTTCCCCTAAAAGGATATGCTTCCAGATTGACTATTTTTTTACAAAATCTAGTTCTAATGATGGAATCTATGAGAAATCGAGGGAACTCCATAAATATTATAGGCAACCATATAATGATTTTGGTATTTTCATCGAGAACTAAAGCATCTACAAGTAAAAGGTAACATTTGATGAAGTGGAACTGGTGAGGAATACTAGGAATGGCCAACGGAACTTCATACTCACATAGAGATCACAATGAAGATATTTAAGCAACTATGACAATACAAATAAATAAATGAAACTGAATAGTTATGTTGAAAATAGTATCATCGAAGTTATCTGATGATGATGATGATGGAGCCGCAAGGTATGCATTGGAACTCCGTAATTAATCAATGTGTCCTAGCCGTGTTTAGGCTTATTAGAACTGTCATGAGATGTGCTTTGGCTATAAGGTACTATAGAACTGGTCTGGTGATGGAGCCGGAAGGTGGAAGGTAGACACAGGAACTTTTTAATAAAACAAGGTATTCTAGCAGTGTTTGGGTTAGTTGGAATTGTCATATGAATTAGGTACTCTGGCTATAAGTGAAGAAGTAAAAAGTGTGAAATAAAAACTATTTTACAAAAAAAAATTACCGACTTCACTACAAAAAAAAAGGTTTATTTTAAAAACTTTGCCCTACACTAGAAATAATTCCTGTATCGTGGGTGCATTCGCAAATATCGTCATATCCTACGAATAGTGCTCTAGAAACATAGAGGCTTTCTTTTTTTATTGCACAATTCAATTCTGCTCAGCATCCCACGTATAACTAGTTCAACAAAACATTTGAAAACGGTACAGGTTATGAATTAATTAGGTTTTCTAAAAAGCCACAATTTTAAGTACTAAGTTTTCAACGAAAAAAAAACCACAATCGCCGTCGCGCCCTCTTTCTTCGCGAGTAGTGGAGGTGCGCGGGCGCGGGGAGAGCGTGCTAGCGCCGCTCGGCCACTAGTTGGCGGAACGCGTTTTGTTAAAATAACATCAATGAGTTTGTACTTAATTAAGTCATTCTAATTACTTATTCAATATTCAATATTGGGTACGTAGAAAAAAAACATAATGGTGATTGTGGCCGTGTTCTATGGAATGACTTATATTGCGAGACGAAGCCCTAATTACGTTTGTCTTTATTCTATGTTTCAAATTATGTTTTTGTGTTTTATTCTTCCGCAGATAAAAGGCATAATGTAACTTATTGCTCAAGTCCAGCACTACTTCGCATTAACACAACAGATAATAAAGATTTAAGGGACAAAATGCGTTTAAAATATAAAGATAATTTATTGAAAATAATCCAAGCCGAATCTTATGATATCAATATACATTATATAAAATCACTAATAGATTATTTGATAATATTTAATGTAATTAAACACAAAAAAAGGGTCTCCTGAAAATTTGCTTTTATTCAGTTACGCCCCTATTCGTAGGTTACGACGATATAAAAACTCACAAGACACCCAGACTCGGAACATTTATCTGGAGGCCATACAAATATTAGTTCCGTGCGGGAATCAAACTTCAACCACTACACCAACCTTGCAGTATGTAAGGCAATGTCGACAAACTTCAACAAGAGGGCTAAATACAAGAATAATATGTCTATTAACTAAGTTGACAAAATAGCAGTGTCGCATTGATCTACATCATTCTGTTACACTGAGAATATAAATTTTGATACCTATCTAAATGAAAATTGTTTGATGTGTGGCCGCAGTACGTAACGCAGGTTCACACAAACGTCTGTTATTTACCGATTCACAGAAACACGGGTTCTAATGGACTAATTTGCATTAAAACATCACGTTACTGACAGCACCAACAATATGATAATGACGTTCCTTCATTTGCAATTACAACCTCGCACCGCTAAGTAGTAACAGAAACGCGTATCCCTTCTGATGTGTAAACAGGTTTAACTAGGAAAACTTTTATCCTAACTGATTTTCGATATTATAACTGGGCTGGCCACTAATTCGATTCGGGCCGGACAGGCCGGGCCGCAGCGGGCCGGCGGGTCCTTAATTAATGTCTAGAGGTCAACTCGCTGCTCTTTGATGTTGAGCAGACTCGTTAGTTATGTTGTGGATAACGTTACTGCAGAACACTGGACTCATTAACGGCCTGGGCGTGAGGTATGCTGCTCAACTAGTTGCTTAGTTTCGTAATCATTCTGTAAATGTTACTAACTAGTGTACACTGTGTAGTTTTCTTCATTGTGCACTGAAGGTTCCGTACAAACTTACCTATTAAAACAATTCTATTCCCGAATTGAGTTTCGAAAAATTTTCCGAATCGGAAAAAATGTGTTTTTTTTGTGATGTAACAAAAATCTGAAAACTGTAAATTTGTTACAGTTTTCAGATTTTTCCCTAGACTTCTTGTGTTATGAGACGTTCCTTCATGACAAATTTCAAGACAAGGTTCAGGGTTTTTCTAGTTCAACAGGAAGTACCCTATAAATTTTGATTTCCTTGAGAGTGTCAAAATACACGTTTTTTGCTACATAAATAGCCGTATCTTTATTTTTCGTGAATTCAGGAGTTTTTTTACAGCTTTAAGAAACTGCAGATTTGAGTATATGGTTTTACTTTCAACTCGATACCTCCACGCGTTCTCGAGATGAAGGGTTTTGACAGACAAACGAACAACAAAGTGATCCTATAAGGGTTCCGTTTTTTCTTTTTGAGGTATGGAACCTCAATAACAATAGTCATTACAAGATCATGATCAGCCATTTACAAAGCCTCCATATTATAATATGGGAGTATTGTTAAAACAGTAATTGAAATACACGAAATTTTGTTAGCGGACAAACCGCAAAAATGCAATTACAAACACTGTTTTTAAGAGCATATTAAGCATAGCATTCATTTTAATAAAGATGATAAACCTATTTCATTTATTATTAATATTATATAATTATCAAAATTTATTATTATTAATATTTATGTAATAGTTAATTTTATATTATTATTAGTATGGTTTGTAGTACCAACCTAAATTTTCTTTCCATTTTCTTACCAAAAACTCACTTGAAACCTTTTAATCATATCTTGAAGCTAAGTTGTTAATTAAAGAGCGTTAAGACGATTATTTCGTTGTTACAAGGATTATAAAGATCTTATCCAATTAGATGCTAAACCATAATATTATTCGACAACATCTTGAGCCCAAAACAACAAGTAGGTGGCTTGTTGATGGCGTAATTAAAAGATGAAACGATATGGCGGTGTCGCGCATAGCTTGTACCCGCGACTCCGTCCTCACACTTCGCGACACTCAGATAGTGCTTCTTGTCACAGAAAAAGTGTCCGTGATCGGATCAAGAAGCACTTCTAGAGATGATCTCCTACAAGCGAACCACTTCATCTGTATTTTAATTTTATCTATTATTTAGTTTTTAAAAAATGGGCAAGTGCAAGTCGCACTCACGCACTGAGGGTTTCGTGTAAACTACAATTCCCGATGATTTTTCCGAGTTTTTTTTTGTGACATAGGTAACAACAAATTTACTGTTTTCAAATTTATTTCTATACCTGTGCTATTAAACCTTGCTTCATGGCAAATTTCAGGATTCTGGGTCAACAAGAAGTACCCTATGAATTTTGATTCCTTTAAGAGTATCGAAATATACGTTTTCTGTGACATAAACGAACGTATCTTTTTTATTCGTTAACTCAGAAGTTTGATTTTTTCACAGCTTCGAGAGGTTGCAGACTTGAGTATACGGAACCCTAAAATCGAGCAAAATGCGGTTTTTTCCTCAGGAAATAAACGCGTATTTTCCGAGATGAAAAGTACCCCCTTTCTACCCCCTACCCTGTAGCAGTCTTTTTTTAAAATTGATATAAACTAGTACTTGACTACGATCCCACCTGATATCAGTATTTTTAGACATTTTCTACAACCAACAAACGAAGTTGAGAACAAAACAATATCTGTGCTCGGCCTCTTCCAAAAATCCCCTGCTTGACCTCTTTTCACTGAAGTTTACAAAGCCATTCAATAAGGTTGGCTACTTGACCGTTCAATTGAGACTTTTTAATTTTTCCCTCTCTATAAACATAGCTAGAAGGCTGGAGGACGGGAGGGTGAGGCCGGCGGAGGCCATAACTCATAAAGGCATGCTCGGCTTAATAAATTACTCGAGGGCCGTTCGATAGAATATCGACAAGCCCACGTGACCACACTGCAGTATGCCTGGCGAGAGGAGAGATCTATATCAAGCTCTGACATGGGTCTTATTCATTCATTGTGAAAGAGAAGGTTTATTTTAAAATCTAAAGGTACGCACTGAAGAATTTTGGCATGGTTAAGGAAATTTCTAAAAGACTTCTTCATCGGAAATAAAAAGGAAACTACAGATGTAACAATTATAATAATTAAACTTAAATCAACAATTTACAAAAACACCGACCTACAGTGTACTGTGATAAATATCTTATACCATTTTATTTGATAGCCCACTTCGTTATTGCAAACATTCGGTTGTTCATTCTTATTTTGACCTCCCGTATCTTGTAAATAGCTGAACTGTTTAAGATCAAACATATCTAGACCTACTTTTAAATGAAAAGACTCAGCTTCCAAATCGATTCACCCGTTTACGACCTACGGTGCCATAGACATACACATATAGTGGCCAAACTTATAACACGCCTTTTTTGTGTTGGAGGCTAAAAAGACTCAAATGTAGATGAACTAGTCACATGATGACTAATGGAGCAAAATAGTTACAAGGTGAAGAGAAGTCAAAAGAAAGAGAGGTGGACCTCAGAGAAGGTGGCATAACGACACCAGACATGTGACAGGAGTCATGTGGGGTAGAAGGTTTAGAAAGGAAACAATGGAAAAGCTTGGAAAGCCCTTTGTTGTCAGGCAAACATATCTATCGAAGATAACTAAGCAACAAACTGTTTAAGTAGTTTCAGAATTTTTATTTTGCCTATATTTTTGCTGGAAAAATACATAACAAAAGCCTCCTCCAACTTTCTCCAGATATTTTGGTCTTAAACCATCCCTTGCGGTAGGCATTACAGGTCGTCCAACAATTTCTTTCTATGTCGACTTGGGCTGTTTAAGATAGTTTTTATTTTCAGAAGTTTAAAAATATAATATAAAGAGATCCGAATGAACGGCTATATTACCATTGTTTAGGAAATTGTAAGTTAAATGCTTAGATTGGACCCAAATATAACATAAGAAAAGAACACATCAAAGTCTATTTATAACAATTGTCACAATACCGTACTGACACAACAGAAGATTTCACTAACAGCCTCCAAGAAAATAATAGTTACCGAAAGAAAGTCTCTTGATCTTATTTTTCAGGTTAAGTTTTAAGTAATTACAAAACAAACTACGATAACAATCCCGGGTCCATTTCTAAAAGAAACGACAAAAGCACTACTAACGAACAAAAAACAATCGCTAAGCAGAAAGAAAGATGTTCTTATAAAATTCGCTGCGGAGATAATTAAAAGCGTCTCAAAAGGAGGTCGGGGACTCGAGGTTGGGGCTGGTTGCGATAGTTTCAACGTTTTCAATGGGAGACTGTCATTTTTCACAATGTCGGAGTTATAAATCAGCGCGCACACGGCGCGGGCGGCCATATCTCATCGCCGGTCAGTTCTCAAGCGATCCAATAAATTGCGGCGCGCAGTGCGGCCGGCGGCGCCGTGATTGTACGCGCCTGCTTCTAAGCGTCACGGACACCCAACGCGAGCCATCGGCCACCGACACGCCCCGAGTCGGCACACTACTTCATTATATTCCGTTTAGTTTAATTTTATAACGTTTTTACATATATTCATTTACCAAAATATATTTCTAAAATCGAATTGATCTAATTTTTCAAACGTTAAGTTACTTAACCTAATGTTTCCACCAGATTCAACTAAGGAATATTAAGTCTCAAATACCTTTAACTTATTGAACATTGTTTGTATCCAGCTATATATGACTTATTAGATTTGACCAAAGAACTTACTCTAGGGGTAAAAAGTATTCTTTGTCCTATACTAGGACATGCACTACAGTACTTAATTTAGTAGTTAATTTCACATATCCACTCAACTATTGGAGCGTGAAGGACGTAATATATTTGCATAAATAAACTTTCGGTTTTACAATATTAATCTAATGTAATACTGTCAATACTCTGATTTGGTTCTAGTTGTGGGTTTGATTCGTGGGCCTGACGACTGTTATTAGAATTTCCATTTCAGAAATAGAATTGGGATTTCTCAGTAGTAACCCGGAGTGTAGACTTGTACCCGGTTGGAGCAATGGCCTCACTGCTAGGGGTCTTTAAACATAACTGGGGAAATATTAATATGCTATGAGTACACCTCTGCCTAAACCTTAGAATACAAGCGGGATGTTATATAATCCTAGCTTTTGCCTACGGCGTCACCCGCATACACAAAATATAGTCTATATCACTGAGGAATAAAGCAGCTTTCTATCCGTGAAAAAAATTTACTACTTTCAGACATTAGCTCTTTATAATATTAGCGTAGATGACTTAAGTTTCCTGTTATCAGTCATGCGGCAAAAGAATCACTTCGGTAGCCTATCGCTTGGATACTTCAGATTTAGCTAAATGTGCCCGAAAACTCTCGTTGTGGCCTAGGATAAGAGGCTTGTCCGATAAATTACGCTAGACTTGCGTCTTATCATATAGGGTACCGATCGTAGTGGAACCATTCACTTGTTTCTATGCCTTCGAGGAATATTCTTGGAAGTTATAAGATAGTAACTTTGTGATTATCTAGTGTGCTTACTGCGTACCAACAACAATCTTATATGAAATAATATTTTTAGAAAAGATGTAGGTTTAGATTAAGCAGAGCGCTATTTTCAAAAGTTTTACTCTACTGCTCATACTCCCTCTTCATTTGTCAATTAACTCACCTATATCTACCCAAATACCAAATGCTAGTTGTTTTATTAATCATCATCTTCCTGCCCTTGTCCCATCTTATTTGGGGTCGGCGCAACACGTTTTTTTCTTCCATTCTATCCTGTCAACCGTCATACTATCACTAACTTCCTTTTCTTTCATGTCACTGTTCACACAATCCATCCATTTGTTTTATTAATGTACTTCTATATTAGTAATTATGTTAGCTTAGTCCTGATTTCAATCAATTCAATCTGCTGAACGTCCTGAATTTTTGTATAGTAGTAAAGAAATGGTAAATGTTTGTATCAAACTTTTTAGTTCGTAAATTGTTGGCTTGCTATACGCTTTGGTGCATACTGTAAGTATAGCAAGCAGTTAATAACTAAATAATAAACATTCAAGAATATTAAATATCTGGTATTATTTATTGTTATGCACCAACCACATTGTTGTCTTTTTTATCTCAAAGTTTAACCGGTAGAGAATTCCTTGTTGCATCATATACCAATAATGTACATACAGTTTAAATAAATAAGAAATATCAGTTATATCAATCCTATGATCCCTTTCCTCTCCACCTAATGACGCGCTCTCGATCCAAAATGTTTTGTCTCTCAATATATCTCCTCTCTATTGCCTCCTCATTTTCCGCACATTCCTCGGCTCCATAACAGTTGATATTTATTTCATACTAACTTTGCTCACTGTTTCACATTATTTATTACTTCACCCTCCAGATTTTGTCACAAATGTGATTAAATTCTCATTTTAAAAACAAACATCTCGACAAAATAAACGTAGTAACGCACGATTCTACGTTTTAGATTTATTCTTTTATCTTGTGTACTGAAATAAATATTTACCAGTACAACGGTTCGCATACAATCGCATCGAGCTCAACAAATAAAACCAGTTTTGCATCACAATATTCGGGCGGGCATTGTTTAAATTCTATTCTCTCCTCAGATATTGACCTCCTCGTAGCGAATTGTAAAACCTGAGCTGAGATAAATTACTTTTTTCCAAATCAGTTCCGTGCCGATCCCAGTTAGATTTCACAATAGATACTTTATTTTGGGCATCGGCTCATTTATATAAAACGTCAAATAATCTCTCGCAGTTACAGAAAGCCTACTCGTATTGGAAAGTGCCCTCCGAGCTGCCGCAGATACGCTTGTTTATGAGTGGAGGTCGCGACTACGAGTGCGGTCACCTTCGATATACCTCACCGGACCAGTAATGACCATAATATACTGTTCAATTATCCTGTAGGTGAAAAATAAAACGAAAGATAACGAAGCTGGTTATAAAGCATTTTATCCTTTAAAGGGTTCTCAAAATTAGTTGTCGAAATTCTCGGTGTAAAGTTTTGGATCCGAATCATTGTGCGCAGTCGTTCTGCTCGCCACTTCAAAGGAGTTCGGTTTTATCCTTTTCTTTATTTCAATATTTCCTTCAGTTCGAAACTGAAGGATGCTGGGATGAAAGATAGAATTAAGGCAGCCTTTGTTGTACACACTTTCTCGAGAATCTATAGAAATCAACATGTTTCTCTTTATTTATTGATCCTTTGTCTTTGAGCATCGTCGAATATTGATGTATGAGTTTCCTTATATCTCAACAACTGGATCGAGGGCGTTTTGTTTCCCTTTAAGACAAGATAAAAGATTCGATTGTTAATTGTTGCCGGCGTCTTCCCAATCTTGTTTATGTTGATCACATTCTCGCGACTCTCGACAAACAATTTATTTTGTGTCAGCGCTGGGAGCGGCATTTGTTTGACATTCGAGAAAGATTGATGTGTGTGTGCCTTCTTATGATGTAGTCTCATCGATTTCTGCTGAAACTGTAAAAACGATTGAGAGTGTACGTCTGAGGTTTCGTAGTGTATAGGATTTCGTTTTGTTTTCTATTAATCTAAGGTGCATTCATTAAAATACACATAATACACATTAGCAATTCCGTCATTAAATGCTCAATGCTCCTAACTCGGAAATAATAATTAGAATCTGATTAATGGATTGTTCATGAAAGCCATTCTAATTCTTAGCTAACTCTCAGAAGTGAATTCAGTGTACAGGTACCTTTACAGTAAATTATAATAATTATAAGGGTCTGGTAGATGACACCTACTAGCCAGGGGCAATTAAGTGCATTTTCTATAGATTACCCCACTAATAAGGTAAATCTCCTAAGATGATAATAACATTATAACAATGTTACTGCGTCAGTGCAAAATGCAGCATTATTTTAACTCTCAATCCGCTTTAGCAAATCCCTCGTATATGTGACCTGTTAGCACACAGCGGACAGTGTGGCGCTGATACCCAGTAATGAACGATCGCCGGCAAATGAGCAGCATGACGCAATCGCACGTAATAATACCATTCAAATACACCAAGTGGCTACAATATCCGACTCAAGACTTTCCATATAAATACTATCAAAATATGGATTCTACTCAATAAAAATGCTCTTCGCTCGTTCATACCGCCCTTGTTTGACCTATTAAACGAACATAATAAACCCACAAACGCATAACAGACCCTTATCTGCTTCGTCAATCTCATCAAGGACCTTCCGAATGAGTATGTCAATGTTTTCCGTACCCTTTCATATGATGTTTTCCCTCGCAATAATACGAACTGAAATGACCCATCCACCAATCATGATGCGTGTATAAACAAAGCGGGCTCTCCAAGCCTCGCTCCCGGTTCATACAATCGGTATTTAATATTAATACAGAATATTGTATCGGCGTCCCCCCCCCCACTCCCGGAGTGACAACTTTTTGTTTTGTTGACTTATTCCTGTTCGCGCGCGGTGACAGATTGCTTCGCCTAACGCCGAAAATTGCTTTTTGTTTCTTTAATAATACTCATGACAAGTATATTTCAAGAGATTTTGATGAATTGACGCTGATTGTGCAGTATTCTGAGGGGAACTAGACAATGATTGTTTAAACTTGACTTGAATGAAGGCAGTGCAGAAAAGCTAAGGAAGGTGTAATTAGTAGGTAACAAGTGTGCCTTGTGAGAGCTCCGGGTCGTGATTTCTTCCAAATTGAAAAAAAAAGAATCAGTACCGTCGACCTCGTAATCTGAAAATCTTTTTAAAGCAATGTCATTTTAACGAAGGTCCCTTAAGTATTGTCGCAGAAAAAGAATATTAAATTACAAGCTATTTTCCAAAGTGGAGATAATGAACCGAAGAAATACGAATCTCTTTGTTCGCGGAGTGATCCTTACTTAATTAATTCCTTGGGGAATATGAAAAAAAAAGTTTGATAAGTTCGGAAGCATATAATGCCGGCCGCGCTCGCCGGGGGACACTCCACTCTACTTATAATTTGTTTCCAAGTTTTCTGTTCACATAATTTCCTCAGTGGCTGGCGCCTTTCAATTGAACACAATGCTCTAAAAACAATTCGAGGATCCTCACCGCGACTTTAAACTCAAAAGGGAGAGTTTGGACATAAGACTTGACCTATTTATTTAACTAAGTGATGCCATTGCGCAACGGTTCATCAACTGCTGATCACGTGAACCGTCTGTCATCTGTTACTGACGACATGTTGGTATTTATTTCCTTAGAGCCGCCACGCGATCCTTTTTCAGAAATAGCCAGGAGTTTTTTTATTGATAATAAACATTTGTTCGGCCCACTGGCCCAGCAAGTTTGCTCTATCAATCATCCGCAATGTATCGTAAACTTACTTACTGAGAAAGTACTTACCTATTCTGTGAAGTTCCGTTCGAGAGGGAAAATATCACGTGCCACTTCACTTGTATTGTTACTTACTGTTGTAACTTTACCACTGTGTTGCTTTTTTTTCACTATTTTGTTTGTTTTAATCAATTAACGGTCTTGCTAATTTTTCGTTTTCAACTTTTCCTCTTAAATCTTTGTTATGTAAACACTTACACTTGAACTTTTAATTGATATAGATCCATCACAGAGCACTGGCCTCACAGTGACACACGTGATAAGGCTTTAGTTTGACACGCGGCGATAACACGGCGACATCGCGGTATAGGTTGATGGCGCCCAACGTGGGACCGAGCCGAATGAGGCGCCGCGCGGACGTGCGTGCGCTCCGCCGACCGGCTAGACACTGCCGGGTGCGCACGCCTGAGCCCGGCCGCCCCCCCTCCCCACCTCCGCACCCACCCGCACCCCCGAGCACACCCCGCTGCAATTCGGCACACAAAAAAATGACATCAGAGAAGAAACCTTTCTCTGAGTGAGCTTCAATAGCCGCTCACCCCAGGATTTAAGTGCTGCTCATTGAGTTATTAGTTATCACACTTTTATCGGCCTCTAATGACTCCTTTGCAATAATTTATGATGAACGCGTGCTAGGCAGTTCATTTATTTTCAGATATAAACTCTTATGTAGATTCTATTTCCAAGTTGAGTGTAGATGAAAAATTTGCTTTTTTGCCACGTCCCAGTACACTCGAACATCAAACGAAGCGGGCTCAAAGCGTTTTTGCTTATTTTCATACATTATTTCGCCTCCCGCCGTTTATGGAACTTATTACCATGTATTCTTTTATTCACGTACTCACTCGGTTACTTGTGATCTAAACAAACAGAGCACAATATCTAGTAGAACCAAGAACAGCTGCCTCTTTGTCTAGTGGTCTTAACTGCTACGACTGAACATTGTGTCCACGGTTCGATTCCCGGGTTGGGCGAAGTGTTATTGGGATTTTTTCATCTGGAATTTTTCAGCAGAGCTCTGACTGCGGGTGTATTTCTGACTATTCCTTCAGGGTGTAGCGACATCTATTTCGCCGCATAGAAATTAAAATTCAAAATTCGGCATCGCGGTATTCAAGTTCTCTGCGCAATTAGAACATATACAACAGTTCGAAATCGACGGGTGGAAAATCGCATACCTCTAAAAGGGTGTTACTACAGGCGCGATATTTTGTTATAAAGAAACCTTTGTCACCACTCTTCTCTCCTATAAGTTTATGAAAATTGTTCAGTGACTCTTAAATCTTTTTGAAAATTCTAAACCCTGTTCTGGACTTAGGGCTGAACTTTGAACAAGTACATCCTAGTTGTTGAATATTCACCCGATGCGGAGGAGCTAGTTTCGTGCTCACAAGAAAGTCAGCAACAAGACGATCAGTCGCTCAGTGCTCAGAAGTTGTGCGTTGAGCTCAGGGCACTCGCGGGACACGCCGCGCCGTCCACTATTGTGTGAGCTAAGCAAACGGTGCTTGCCTGGATGTAGCTATATGACGCTTAAAGTGTATGTATATATCACACTTGAAACTTGTTCGTCCTGCGGTTAAAGATTTCAAAATGACTGACAGTTTCTACTAGTTTTAGATGAGAAGCTTCAACCTAGAGCAAGATTAGTCATTGGATTACTTCACAAATACAAAAAAAAGATGAGTAGCTCTTGCATGTACAGTGATGCTCCGGTAGACCTTCGAGGTACAGCAAAGCTTACCAAAGTTAATCCGTAGACTCTTACGTTTATCGGAACGTTCGTTCCATTATTATTATTGGTAGTTGATAGTAGTCAGTATCCAGAAATTTAAGTAGTTTAAGAGCAGCTAACAAATTGCAATGGTACTTTCAGATATCAGTTAAAGGCTGCCACGTAAAACTGCGATACAATGCGATATGACGCCACACCGCAGAAACCTGTGATGCCAATTGCAGCGATGCGATGTTGTGCGGCAAAGCAATGGTTTAGTTAGATGATCATACAATGTGCAATGTGAATCAATTTGCAAGTTCTTGCGATGCGTCTTGCATGCTGGTAGATTTTTCGATGTGATGTCGTATCGCAGTTTTGTGTTAGGGTCCTAAAACCAAAATCGCCTTTTATAAACAACTACTGATAAATTCACTCTCGTCTTAAATCCATAACTGTTCTATACGATTGAGTCACTGAAAATGTAATATACAAGATGGTACTAGGCGATTAGTAGTCAATATATATGACGCACATTAAGATTATAGCTAATTCAAAATCAAAGAGGTAAGGTGCTCCTTATTAGCTAGGTCAATGTTGTGCGAATTTTTCACGTCGATCCATAATCTTGACAGACTGCAATAGACTGAGCTAATTGATTGATCAGCGACCTGTACAAACTGTGTATTCTGACCTTCGCAACTAGTTGCAAATCTAAAGAATTTATCAGGCTGATTATTATTATTGGAATAATAATAAGTGTTAATACAATTCAAAACGATTCGTTTGTAACTGGCATCAATATTGCGAATTTTTAGAAGGATTTGGTAGACGTATGAATTACAGCCACATTTATGGTACTTAGTGTTTTACGCCACAATCGAACTTTAGCCGGCTCTCGACAAAGGCATACCCTCGGTTTCTGATTTAAGAATTTGATGATAAGTATTTCTCAAACTTTAATTTAGCCTGAAAACCTGGCAAAAGGCATTGAAGTAAGGTTTGATACGTTTTTAACTCGAAATACTCAATTCAGAAACCCGTCCCTGCTAGTGAAAAATACTCATCGTGACAATATTAGGCATGACACTGTATTATGGGTGCGTTTCCAAACATGTAGACTCACACACACACACGACATATCACATAAATATTTGTTGCGTGTGGGTGTCGAACTTAAAACGTCAGAGAAGTAGTTTGCGTGATCTGACTACACTTTTTCTCAGCTCAACTCTCCCATGCCTCCATTCTATCTTTTGCTCACTTTCAATATCTATGTCCTTCTGCTATGTCCTTCTCATACTTCTGATTTTTTCCATTCTTCTTTCTATACATAGTCCATCCCTCTGTGGAATGCGCTTTCTCTCGATACCAGGGCCACCGAAAGTCGGCATGCATTTAAGTGGAAGTTGCGGAATTATTTTCTCCACCAATAGCAAAATCGTCTCAAAACCTTCTGTCCTTAATTTATATTAATATATATATATAAGTATGTATATTTTCACTATATGTTTACTTTTTTACTCTTCGTTTTATAAATAACATTTTCTTTTTATACACCTACCATATTGTCTCTTCATCACCTAAGTGGACTGGTAGAGAATGCCTAAGGCATTAAGTCCGCTTTTGTACTTTATGTTGCATGAAGACTTAATAAATAATTGAATAAGTAATGTAGCATCGCTCAGCCACCATATAAACCGTATCGCTTTTAACGCCGTCTGACTGGGGACCGAACATTGTATCTACTACACTAATAATAATAACTGCACTACAAGCACTGCAATATGCCTGTGGATCTCCCTCCCACACTCCCTACGTGACAGCACTTCTTTGGATGTCTTCAAGAGGAAAATTAAAGAGCATTTCCTTTCACGATGACATATGATATATATTCAATTTTTATAATATACAAGTACGTTGTATTTATGTATGTAGGTATATTTATGTATTATTTTATTCGTATTATTTGTAATTTTTTAAATTGTACACTGGATCCTACCCTCTATTGTGATCTCTCTCTATCACTTAATGGTTTGCTGGAAGAAAGCTCAATTTCGAGTTAAGCTCGCCTATGTACTTGAACTTTGTTATCTACTTATTTTATAAGTTATTTTAGTGTACAATAAATAATTAAAGAACAATAATAATTTTTATTCAGGTCAAATAATCCCATTTACAGAATCAAAACACATCAACACATTAATTAAAAAAATACTAAAATTAAACCCAATTAAATACATTAAAATTAATGAGACACTGTCAATAAATTGCAATCAAATTGAATAAATTAAAATTGAATAAAATAAATTAAAAACAAAGTAAATAAATTAAAATCAAATAAAATAAGTTAAAATTAAAGTCTAAAACATACAAATCAATTAAATAAAAAACGGATAAAATAACACTCTTATGACCTCTATATTAAACAGGCAAATATGTAGAAAATAGTAATATATATCATATAGTCAACAAAATAGCCAGATCGGCGTATCTATCGAGCCGATAACACATTCCTATGATATGGCCAATGGAAGCTATGTATTGATACGTAGCAGCGTGGCGTGGCTCAGCCAGCGCCTCCGGGGACTCTCCTCGCGAGGAAAAGAGCAGCACAATTCATATTGTAAATAGTAATGGATCGCTACCTATGAATGTTATATTACCGTTTGTTCTGAATAATACCCGAATTATTGGAACAGTTGTAGTGGAATATTAGTTTAGGTTTAATTCGAGCCGGGACGACAACTGTATTCAGAAGTTTTGTTCGTCTATTCACCAAAATTTATTAACTAGTGATTACTACGTCTATGCACTTCTTTCATAATTTCTGAGCCGTAATTGTAATATCAAACTATGTACAAGGGTTTGTTTAAAATTTACAGTTTCAGACTTTTACTGAATAAAACCCCATCTTTCAGTTGCCTTGTGCTTTCATTTGTCTTTGAGCTTTCAGCTTTGTCGGGTGACTCATTTCAAGCAACCCTGCAGCCCATAGGTTTGCCTAAAAACATTATTTAGCATCAGGGCCCTTAAGGTTAATAACACTAAGAAGTCTATTTTTCTCTATTAATAACAAAAATATCCCAACTCCATAAGTGCTAGTGTTGATTCGCATAGTTATCCACCGGAGAGTTTTATTCCTTTGATCTTGAAACAAAAAATAACTTAGAGATTATTACGGCGCGGGCCGTTAAAGCCGACTAAGAAAAGAATGGGCTACTACTAATAATTTATTGAATCAGGCGTTACTTCGTGGAGAGCCGATTTCAAAATAATGGTATAGGGGAGACCGGGGAGCTGTCCCTCCGGCTGCCCGCTCTCCCCGATTAACAAATCAAACAAGTGACTCTCGATCGGAAAGATTGACAAATCTATTCTCTCTCTGTCCTTTCTTGGAACTTTGTTGATGCAGGGGACGGATAAATATTTAATATTACCAAAATCCGTGAGTGCTGCGGAACCACTCTGTAAAGGGAATATATACGGTACTGTGAATATTTAAATGTGGTATTTTATTACTCGTATAATTGGTGCTGCAATACAGCTATTAATAAGTTAAGTGGATTACCGTTCGGTAAATGTTATATCGATCTGATATATGATAATCCCGTGCACATGTTAAAACACATGTCACAATGACATTTTTATATTCTTCTTCGACATACCTAATATTTACGAACTTATTCTCACAGTCTCAAAGGATCACCAATGCCAAACTACTGTTGGTGTACATCTACTATCCCGGCCATGTACAGCTGTGGGCAAATATTTTGAGATTAGTACACAGCTGGGTATGGCCGGGTTAGTGTGGCCTGGGCCAGACCACAGCGGTGACAGCAACATATATAAGAAATGCACGGATGTGAAACACTTGAAGAGTTCAGTATTGTTATGATGCAATGAATAATTATTCTATCTAAACAAATGTAAATGAAGAGAAAACTATTAACTCGTCTTTAGTGAGTAGTAATTGAACGGGTTAGTCACCATATGGTCTATTTTAGCTTGCCCCACGCATGATAAAATCTTATGCTGATACTGCCCTGTTGACTTAGTATTGTCGTAATTCTAATGTAAAAGAAATTCAAATATTCTTGTAAAATGACATTCCGCTCTCTTTTAGTAATTTAATAATGAAATCATCGCAATAATTTACATTTTAACAGACTTAGTCTGCTAGTGGCTATACCCGCGTGTAAAAAAACATAGTCTATATCCACTCAGTGTTATGTAAATGTATATTCTATGTTATTCAGCTATTTAGTATTCTATTGGCGAAATATTTTTTTCAAATCGTTCCAGTAGTTTTTTAGTTCATTTGTTACAAGTAAAAATACAAATCTTTTCTTTTTATAATATTAGTAAAGATAAAAAACCAGTTCAAAAGAAGGGTTTTAATTTGATATCAACTAGGCAATGGTAAAAAAATTATGCTATTTTGACTTTCAAGTGATTAAATTATTTAATACTTAATTTATATTATATTATTACTTAGCCGGCCACCGTAGGCGCGGGCTTGCGGACGACGAGCAATGGGTGGCTCGCCGTCCGACCGTCCGGTAATCGTTCGGACCGAGCCCAAGTCGTCGACGGCGCGTACTGTTCCACGCGCGCCTGAAGGAGATGTCAGCAAATCGTAGGGGCCCAGCAGGGTGGAAGCCTACTGGGGCCACGGGTAGTGTGAAAGCGAAACCCGGGGCCCTGGGACGAAGGCAAAGAAGGAACAGGAGTGCGTTTTTATTCAATAAAAGTCTGACACTGTCTCCCGTCCGCTCAAGAGCGCGATTGGTTACAAGATGATTTTCCCACCCAATAAAAAAAAAAAACTGGTCATAGACTTTCGTCTTGAGATACTCTGGTATGTTGGACGAGAAGATACCGCGCAGCTTCCCGAACGCTGCTCAGCCGAGTCGGATTCGACGATTGATCTCTTTCTCGAAGTTAGACCTTCCCAACTGGACCGTCTGTCCCAGGTAAACGTAATCGTATACGACATCGAGTGCAGAGTCTCCGATCTTGATCGGAGTGAATGTCGACTTTGGTTTTGTCCATGTTCATTTGAAGACCCACTTTTTTCAGAAGCTCTACTAAGGTCATCGAGCATTGTACTGAGCTCCTCCGTAGTCTCAGGCATGGATACTATATCGCCAGTAAACCGATGTTGTACCTCCTGCGAACAAAAAACAAACTTTACCTCTTTATAATATTAGTGTAGAAGTCTACTTCAAAGTTATGATGTGTCATGAATTGATAAGGGAAATTATTTTAAAACTGAAGAAGATATTTAACGATTTGACTGTACAAAAGTACAAAAAATGCCTATAAATCCTCACACAAGCAATATTCAGATCCACAAAAAATGTGTGTAAGCAATACCGAAATTGATTCGAGGAACACCGTACAGTGCCATAAATGAATACCGCTTCAAATTCATGGGCTCCTAGTATCGCTGGTAATGTGGCTGCCGTTACACACAAATACGGAATAAATATCAGTAGATCATACAAATATTTGTCCTATTCCGAGAATCTATATCATTCGAGGTTCGAGGAAAATTTAAGAAAAAAATTGAACAATGGTAACCATTTCGAAATACAGTGTACTAGTAGGCAAAGGTAAGTATTGACTTATGATACAAACTTTAAAAAAGACTTAAAAAAACTAGCTCTCTCTCGCGGCTTTCATAATTAATATTTATCTGTGACCAAAAATATTCTATGGTGTGATAGTTCTGTATATCTGTAGTTGTGGTGCAGTTTTCTGTCAGTCTACTTCTTCCAGAGGTAAAAATCTGCAAACAAACCATTTACAGGAGGTAAATGGTTTGTTTGCAGATTTTTACCTCTTCTTTATTATTTTGTTTAAATGGATTCACAACCAAAAAAATGACAGAATTCTTATAACCGGCGAAACGTAACATACAAATAGATTCATTGGAAAATAACCGCCCGCTATGAAAGCTATGTACGTAGCATTCTCGTAGCGCGCAGCTCGTAGCGCTACGAGGTAGTGCTACGCCGTAGATGATATAAATGTTGAAACGGGAAGCTACAAAAGAGTTCGCTGCACCAACACGCGATTTCAAAGAAAACCTTCAGAACACTAATATTTCAGAGCGAGAGCCGCGCCACCTCACTTATCTTCGATTCTTGCTTTTTCTATAGTGCAAGTCCCGTACACTAAAATAGACTCTATTTTCTTATTTACTTGAGTCCAATGTAATTTGTTGGCAGCATTGTTTTATTCTGTTGCTTGTTCTCTCGATCCAAACTGAACTTTATTGCCGAGTACTTAATGTAACATTTCAAGTGTCATACAAATGGTATCAATTTCTCACCTACACAATTCGGTATCGGCTCTTTTCACACGCCTTTGTTCCTAATGTTCATTATGTATTCTCTCTACTGATATCGAGGTTAGATATAAATTTTATAGGTTTTATTGTGGGGTCGTGTCTATTGTGCGAAGGGATTTGTTTTTCGGCTCCGTCGCGTTAAGTACGGAGCTCAGCGGAATGAATACTTTATACTGTGTTTACGTTTTTGCGAGCGATTTGAGCGAAGGCTTAGACTCATCGAATTGATTAGCGACTCACTGACAACCGCTTTGTTGTTCCGCCGCGGAGGAAGCTGCGAGTACTTTGTCAAATTTTATTTGCATTTGGATTGTCATACAATATTTACTGTTCGAAACGATGAGCAAATAATTCGGTGAGCTCGGAAAAATGGGAATAAATTCTAAAATGTTGTTTGGAATTGTAATAATCGAATAAACCTACATCCAAATAATTGAATTCTACCATAGCTAATATTACTTTCTATATAGATATACATAAAATGTAACCGATGCTAACTGACTGATCTACCAACACAGAATTCAGACCACATACACACAGCTATTTTTTATGGTGTAGGTATGCGTTAAGATTGATGAAAAGGAGGTCAAAGATTGTATGGAAAAAACCTTGTATCGCGCGGGCGAACCCAATGGCTAAAGCAGGTTATATACATAAAATAGTCCTAGACTGATAGTCTAGAACAATTTTCGGAATTGTCGATACTTGGAGAAGTTTTAAATTGATCAGTAGCATAATATAGCATGGCATAACTTGCCTTTTAATGTTCCTACTTCTGGGATTCAGATTTCTCTTCCAGAAGAGGGAACAGACCGTAATCCACCATGAGGACCCAGTGTGGATTGGTGGATGTCACATTGGTTCTAGGGCAATTAATCAAATACAGAACCAACTGCAGCAAAGATCACAGCTTAGACCTACCAATTTCTTTTCTTCCTCTCAGTCGTACACTCCTGGTGAAGTGAACCCTTATTAGACTTTTTTATCTCCCTTTATTAGTGCCACTGCATGTGCATTAGACAAGGGATCACTTTAAAGACGATTAAACGAGATGTGCTCAGCTTATGGGTAACTGACAGTGTCAACATTAGTTCTCGGTTCTGCCTTGAACCGCTAGTTACTCTAAAGAGCTTTTATTGCAGATGGAATTCCCAAACAACTTAAACATTCGCATTTACA
This sequence comes from Mythimna vitellina, assembly GCA_949316375.1. Classification (NCBI taxonomy): domain Eukaryota; kingdom Metazoa; phylum Arthropoda; class Insecta; order Lepidoptera; family Noctuidae; genus Mythimna; species Mythimna vitellina. The sequence goes on from OX438698.1 coordinate 24,413,726, forward strand.
CCATTGAGAAAAGTCGCTATTTGATGGGAAGCCTTCTTAGGATAGTGTTTGCTGTATAACACCTCAAGCACCACTTTTCAAGAACGTCAATCTTTTTACGATGTTTTTATTGGATTGTCCATGTTTCAGTTCTATTCAGAATAATAAAAGATTATGCTTTTTATTAAGCGAATTTTGTTTTGTTTAGTTAAGCAGCATCCTGTCTGTTCATTTCTTCTCTGCAACTTTCAGTATTTTTAATTTTGGGATCCTAATTTCTATTAGCATATTATTACTAATAAATAATGATAAACACAGTGTCTATTACCATAACCTTGCTACGAGTATTAATAAGTATCGCCGTGAGTCTTCTGGACCACGCCACGTTTGGGGTGAGAAACAAACACCCTATTACCATTTTATTGGGCCAACCTTAATTGTTTATGAGATATGTTAATCTTATGGGAAACAGAAGAATGTAATCATTGTTGCAAAAATTCACTGTTTGTTTAGTAAACATTTGCCTTTACTGATTTTGAGGTTCTTGGTTCGATTCCCAGATCCAACAAAAAGTTATTATTATTTCTAAGTCTAGATCCATACCCTGTTATTAAAATAGGATGTTGACTTGTATATATGACCTAAAAACCATTCTATGTAGAAAAAGGGGTGTATTCCACCTCTCTACTTAACTCTTCAGAGAATGTAAGCTTGATGTCAGTGGTGGTATTGTTGTGTCAAGTATAACTAAAACATACTTCAACTAATATTTATTTTGAGAAGTCGTTCGGCTGGAAATAATAGATATCTTGAGGAATCGACAACCCACACATCAGTTTATGTATTTCGCTCAATGTACCTAATTTAGTCATATTGCCTCGCTTTGTCAAGCAGGAAATATAATGTAACAAATTTGTATTTTATGATCATAGTTTAGCACTATCCCATACCTACTGAAGCTGGTCAGAAAAATATTTCCTTTCTATATAAGACTAACCAAAAAGAATATTAAATTCCATCCAAGGGCTTTTTAGATGACGCGAATTTCTACGTGATTATTTTATCTGAAATAATGGATAACCATGTCTCCTTTTTTTTTATTTGAAAAAACAAAGGTTATACATTAATATTTTACACTAAATTATACAATTCAATAAATGAGATAAATGCTCAACCAAAAACTTTTTTCACATTTAGACACAGAAATTTAAAAAAATCAAACTTTCTATGAGAAGTCGTATTTGTTACAGATATTTGTACTATTCTATTTTAAAGAGCTCGTTGAAACGTTCAGCTAAAATACCAAGAAAATTACCAAAACCCCAAAATAAACAAGTGTCATGTATAATTTGCCTGACTTGCATAGCTCTGGGTTACTAATAAGAACTGTATTCCTGTGAAGTGGACTTGAAAGCCACGACACCACAGGAGGAAACCTTGTTGTGTTAGATTGTGGTAAGTGTAGTGTGCAAACTGATGAGTTGTAGTTCCATTGGGCGATGCGTAAGGGGGTCGAGAGATAGTGGTCAATCTGTATTTGCCACTAACTCTGACAATTACATTTTCATTGATTTGTTTTTCATTATTATTAAGAGGACCCTTCTCGATTCGTCTATCACTAACCTGAGCATGGTTTAAAAACTTGTTTCATCCAATACAATCCAACGTAATGTTTGATAAAGAGACAACTCGAAAAAAGACAGCCTGAACGCCTTTTTGGCATTCGGTAATTCCGTCATTTACTCGAATATTTCATATTACTTGTTCCAGTAACAAGTGCTTTCATTTTAAACTTAAAAGCTTTTGATAAAAAATTTCATCCTTCAAAATTCCGATTAAATGTGCAAGGTTTCTATTAATATATTTTTGAGCTATGAGTACATTATAAAGGGCTAAAGTTCACCCAAAATAACAGAATAGAATCTATGACGATAATATCCACAAAAAATCTGTGTTTCCAAAATATCTAGAAAAAAATGTTTAATACGTCATAATCACGTAAGAGCGGTTGTATAATAAAGTATCTAGGTTTGGACGCTTTAAGTACGTCTAGCAACAAGGTGTTAATGTACCTAAATGGAATATTTATCAAAACACGTTCTCCACGTAGGTAACCAGCGGTCTTTAGAATACATTTGTTGTAATGTACTCGTGCATATTTCGAGTTCAAGAACCATCAAAATAGTGTTTGTTAATGGAACTAGCAACTCATGATTGATGAAGGCATGTAAGAGGTATTATTTGTATTAAAATATATGAATTTAAAAATAACTAGGAATTTGTCATTTCGAGCACAATAATGGTTTAAACTGAATTTTTTTCTAGATTTCCTCTGACTGCGTCATTGGTGCAGGTTCCTGCTGAGAAAGAGATCCTAGGTACGATTACTAGTCAAGTAACGTGTTTTTTTTTAACCGACTTCAAAAAAAGGAGGAGGTTAACAATTCGGTTGTATTTTTTTTATCATCGTTATTTTTTATGTTTGTTACCTCAGAACTCCGCCGTTTATGAACCGAATTGCAAAACAAAAAAAAAAAAAAAACCGACTTCACTAAAAAAAAAACACTAAAAGGATCAAAATAACTTTAATTTCGGAAGTCGATGTTAAATAAGAAACAAACAAATAATACCGAGAAACACCGACTGCCGAAATTAAAATTATTTTGATCCTTTTAGTGTTTTTTTTAAGTGAAGGCGGTATTTTGTTTATTTTTTGTATAAAGTTCTATTTTTAATCTGAATTTCTGCCCGATTGACGGCAATATATTTGCCCTCCACCACATGCAACTTTAACAATGACTACTTGAATGTAGGTCTAGTCTAGGTGCCAGTGCCAAATTATTTGCGGATAACGGGAGTCAAGTTAGGAGCTTTCCTTGCAGACAATTCTTTTTTACAGACTCTACTATCTGTGATCAGTATAAAGGCTCGGTATAATCAGCACGTCGTCGTCACGACCGTTACGACTCACTGGCGCAGTTGGGTTTATCGTCACGCTTGCCCTATTGAAAGTCAATTGTTAATGTAGTTTATTTTACGATCAGGCGATGAAACTTGGTGCTATAACGCAGTTAGTGCCGGCAACTGTTTGTATATAACACTGGCTTCTGTCAGTGGCTTCATTCACCTAGAACTAGGAAATTACATCCTATGTTCTATTCCAGGACATGACTTGTATTCATTCAAAGCCGTTCATCTGTTTGACCATACGTACTAAGGAGTGGAATACCCTGCTGGAGTCTGTGTTTTCTGATAGCTATAACTTAGGGGTCTCTAAGTCAAGAGTGAATAGGTTACTTCTTGGCAAGCGTGCTCCATCGTCAACCTTCAGATGAGATGCTGGTCAAAAGCGATCCTGGCAATAATAATAAAATAACATGAATTGTTATGTCTTCTCTCACAAACGGCAGAACGAATTAGGATGAAATTAGGCACACAAGTACATCTCCTGGATATTATAGCACATAGAATACTTTATACTTCGCGAGTTATTTTTTTATTCAAGCTGCTGGCAGAAACTAGTTGTTATACTCGTATAAACCTAAATTTAATCACAATATTTTATACAAAGTTTTAGGTACAGACGGCATGGATGGCACAGTAGTTGAGCGATTGGCTGCTGCGCTGCGAGTTACGGGTTCGCTTCCTGCACGGAAAAAAATATTTGAATGGAATACAGATAGGTGTTAGGGAGAGGGAGGCCAAAGAAAAGGTGGATGGATTGTGTGAACAGTGATATGAAAGAAATGGAAGTTAGTGATAATATGACGGTTGACAGGATAGAATGGAAGAAAAAAACGTGTTGCGCCGACCCCAAATAAGATGGGACAAGGGCAGGAAGATGGTGATGACAGATAGGTGTTCCGGTCTGGGTCTGGGTGTCTTGTGTATGTTAGTTTACATGTTTGTAAACGCATCCACGCTAAGTTTCTTTTTATAAATAAAAAAAATAAGTTATTTTTTAAATGCTACCTTAGAATTGTCGTATTGATATTACAATTACGCTAATGAAACAGTTTTATCACCCAGCTTACTATTAATAACTTCCTTGTTTACTACATCAACGACCTTCAACAAAACAATTCAAACTTCCAAATAGGAAGACATGAAACTGAAAATTTACAACACTTCATAATCGAAGTTCAAACTAAAACAGTATATTTTGGGAGCCCTCCAATACCCCGCAACATAAAATGTTCCTATCTTAGGACACTTTGAGAGACAACTTTGGAGGCTTAGTTTAACTTCTAAATGGACTTTGGTGTGCCAGTGTACCACTGACATAGTACTTTGCATCCGATGGGCCGAATTTCAAAGTCCGAAATTGTGAATAGGAGTTTCCATTCGGAGCTCGTGCAGTTATGTGAACTAGGACTGGTTTCATTCAATTATTTTTAATTGTCTTTGGTGAAGTTGTGTCGGTCGTTCTAAAGCCTTTTTTGTTTAGCGCAGTATAGGTAGATGGTGGCCGGTGGTCATCGATTGGGAGATCACTTTGATTGTGCATTTGAAATTTTTATTCTAACGTGAACTAGAATGTCTTTTAAAGTTGCAACAGAACTCTCACTAGCTTTTGCCTGCGACTTCGGCGGCCAGATAAAAAATATCCTATGTAATTTGGGCTTCAAGTTTATTCCGTTCTTAATTATATCAAAATCGGTTTAGTAGTTTAAGTGTGAAAGCGTATCAGACAGAGTTACTTTCACATTTATAAAATTAGTTTTTTGTTTGTATATCAACATAATAGTCACTATGTTAATAATTTAAAAGGTTTTAAGGTAATGATATATGACGACTTAGATATCTTATCAATCGGTTTTTTTTGTATTTTTATTGTAATATGCCTAATTTCTAAATTCAGCAGTTGTCGTTGAGTATTTCTCAAAATCTGCTTTATCTTGGTTTGAGACGTTTTTAACACATAATACTCAATTCAAAAACCCGGCCATTAGAGTCCAACAGATAAATGGTAGTGTTGTGAGAAGGATTTTTCTCTCAGTCGGCAGACAAGAGTACAGACGTACAGTCCGTTCCCTCGAGCTCCTGGTTGTACTAAAATAATAAAAATAAGATCAACTTATATCTAAGAAGTTGTTCGGAGCGTCTGACGCAGAATGTACATTATTTTTCCGAGCATTTTGAAACAAAGAAACTTATCTTTATCATAGTACACGCGGAGCGCGCTTTCTTTCTGGCTTTCTTTTCTACTAATTTCCGTAGTCTGCTAATTATTATGAGTATTATGATAAAGATGACGACTCCACAGCTAGTGCAGAACTAAAAGACGTCAGATTTATGTTTTCCAGGTATTCTTCTTAAGAGGACTACAGGAGCTGCTCGCAAGTTTTATAATGCGCCAAAGTATATAGCCTACTGCTGTAAACAGAATACGAAAAAATTAAGTTATTATTCAGGATTGGAACTAGATTGAATGTATGTTCAAAACATAACTAAGTAAGATGGAAGAAATCACGAAGATTCCTACAAAAAATACTTTTATCGATTAAAAGTCGGAATAAACATGCAATAATTCTGATTGTTTGTCAAATTATTCTACAAGCAATGTTGTACCGTATTTTAATTCTATAATCAAATCAGTTGTTTTTTTTAGTAAATGACTTAAATGTTTCAAATTTTGCAAGTATTGTGTCTTTGCACATCTCTTTCTTGTATCTGCAGTCCGAGAGTGATCGCACTTTAGGTCCAGTAGTCCTCTTAAGGATTACTTTATAATTAAGGAAACGTGTAGTGTGCGTCACCACTCACCATACTGTTCCGTGATGCTATTTTCTTCTTAGTGCTAAGTATTTTCTCAGGTGGTAGCTGCCCGGTGCAGACTTTACCACTATCATATCACAAACATTTTTATGTAAAAGGTATTTTGATAATGTAAGAACATATTTGTTTGAATTTACAAGGCTTCATGTTTTTATTCACTCAGTGGAAAGGCGTGCGAAAAGGCTATTTGGGGATCCAGATTTAGTTAAGTCCAATCTACAAAGCCTCGAGCACAGGCGCGGGGTAGCCAGCCTATCAGTATTTTACAGGTTACATTTTGGAGAGTGTGCGCGGGAATTGCATGACTTGGTTCCGCCATCTCCTTTTTACCATCGGATAATCCGACGAACGGCGAGTATCCACTCTTAAGTTGTTGAAACTTCAACGGTCCGAACTAAGCGTTTCGCTTCGTCGCGTACCGCGTACATCGAAGGACTGAAACAATTTGCCTGCTGGCTGTGGTCTTCCCGTCCAACCGTCCAATATAATTTAGGTGTCTTCAAGGCTAGAGTGAAAAGGCCCTTAATAAACTGGTGCGCCTCACTATCAATGATTGCATCTCTGCTTACCATCAAGTCGGATCGCAGTCAAGCACTGGTTAATATTCACTGTCTTTACATTGACACTATGCTATTTTACTAATGAAATTGTCTCATTGAGCTATTGAGAACCTGAGTTGTTGCTAAATATGGCTGTGGATAGAATACGAACAACTCTGCTTAACCCTCGGGGAATATAGGCACGATATTATAGCGATAGATATATTATATTAATTTTAAATTCTTATATCTTTAAATAGTTTTTGTTCAGATGAGCAGTTTTTTGAATTACCACAACCTCATTATGAGATCTACACCTATATCTCCAAAAAGCACACTGGTAAATATTTTGATTTAGACTATGTACGCACTATGCGCAGATTGAGTAGGTAATTCTATCAGGAAATAGACAAAACTTAACTAAGACCCTTTCTGTATATGCACATACAAAATAACTAGTTAACCTGGAGAGGTATCGACAGAATGTGCCAAATATCATGAATACAAGTCAACATGCATTTCCAGTAGGTCAGTAGTAGCTGTACGAGCAAGTCCAGACAAGGCGACGAGTGCAGGGGCTGGGGGGGGGGGGCGATTGAAACTCGATACTTGCTCGTCTTGGACTCATGTGGCTAAGAGAACCGCGATTTGTAATTTTACTACGGTATTGATATTACGGTATGATTGGAGCAGCACTGCGTGTTGTGGATTTGATTCCCACGCGGCACAAACATTTGTATGGTCGTTAGGCTGTTCTGGACCTGGGTGTTTTGAACACACCCATTAAATAGAAGTTATTCCCTATTCGACAACGATTTCTTTAATATAAAATTGTATTTTCAGTTCATTAACTTACCTTTTTATAGATTGAGTGAAGAATGGCAACTAAATATTCGATTAATAATTAATAATATTACAGGAAATACAAAACACAAAGAAACCAATAATAACCTAATTTCGAAAAAAGAATAACGTACCTTTAATATAAAGTTTATTTGAACTTATAATTCCAAGTCAATCCAAAGATGTAACACTACAAAACTCATTTTAAAAAAACAGCAATTTTACCTATAATTGACAAGCTCATTTGAAATGAATAATAAGTCTTGCCTTTTTGTACTTTTTTTCTTTATAAAAACCTTTCCCTTAGCTCTACCAAGCTGTATAATTGATTATAAATCATTTACATGCACGTGCTACTTTATTAAAATTTTAACTATAACTTGTATTCAATTCCAGTTTACAAATCAAAATCTGTTTCGCGGAAGCGCTATCTTTACAGCAGCCCTAATAAATGTTCATAAGTGTAAGAAATATTCAAGAACTCTTGAAAGACTGAAAAGTTTAAAACAAAATATTGTTCAGGCTCTCCAGTAATTCACTTTCCTTTGAATGTTTTTGACTTTGAAAACGATTCATTTGGATATCAAGAATATCCACTGCTCTTTACTATCTTGTTCATTTAGCATACCGACATCCAAAGCAGGGTATGAGCGTGACCCAAGCATAACCACATTAACCAGTTCTATGTTTCTCAAATTTAGCAGATTCTCTGGACTTTAGGATCCGAATGAGGCGCGCACTCTAGTGGTAAAATTTTTATAGAATGCTTTTTTTGAGAGCTTGCGCAGAAATAACATAACTTGATTCTGCCATCACCTTTCTACTATTGGACAACCCGACGTATGAAGATTGTCCATCGTCACATTCACCTCTACGGTCTCGACTAAGCGTTTCGCCTCATCGTTTATACCGTGTACATCGAAGGACCGAAACAATTTGCCTAGGTACTGCTGTATAATATTTCCGTCCGATTATAATTTTGTCTACTACTAAATGAATAGCCTCTTAATAAACTACCACGCTTCACCATTAACTATTGTATCACTGCTTACTATCAGATGAGATGGCAGTCAAGCACTAGTTTACATCATTAAAAAAAAACCAAGAGCGAGTCGGATTCACGTACAAAATATACCGTACCATTATCTATACTACTTTTTTTGAAATCAATTTATTTTATTCTATTTTTAGTATTTTGCATTATAGCGGCAACAGAAATACATCATCTGTGAAAATTTCAACTGTCTAGCTATCACGGTTCATGAAATACAGCCTGATAACAGACAGGCGGATAGTGGAGTTAATTATAGGGTCCCGTTTTTACCGTTTGGCTACGAAAAACTAAAAAGATGTAATTTTAAAAGAAAGTTTGGGGTGCATAACTGGTTGAACTTTGGGAACCATTAGCCTAGATATAAACCAATTTTTGGTTAACATTGTAGAAGGCTAGCTACGATCACGACTACTCATCAAGAATTAATGTCACGTGTTTTTCACCTGAAGCGTCGTGGCCCCAAATAATCTGTGAGGGTAAGTCTCGCAGATATTACCCGTGTCTGACTGCTACCTACAAATGCGAGCACGCTCCACGCCGACATGTCACTCGTGCACATAGACACTTTACTATCATTTTACTGTTTCTAGCCGAAATGTTAAATGTTATGCGACGATTTAATGATAAGAGTTCATCTTGACGTCTTATTAATTTACCTAATTAATGAAATGTCAGGATAAACTCTTATCAGGGTGTTGATAGTGAAGTTGTCAAGTTATCTTTCGTCGTTGAAGAAAAAAGATTTTCTAAAGGGATGGGTGCTTTTGCTGCAATTCACGATCTAACTACTATCTCAGATCGTAACCGCGGTTAATTTAAACATAATAATATAAAAAACACATAAAATTCAATATTAATTTAATTTTGAAAGTCGATGGAGAACCTACATCATATGAGAATTCCAATAACATAGCGAAACGTTTTAGGAACACAATCATTGTGCGTACAGCTAAGGAGTGGAATTCCTTGCCGGAATCTGTAAAAAAAACACATATCATGGCTTGGATGCAATGTTTTTTTACACATTTCTCATGCCTAGCTTCCGGGTTCATTATCAAATCAATTCGATGGTACCTTATGGTTAGAGTGCATCTCCTGATAATTGTAATATGCCAAAATGCGATGTACCCCCTAAGTCCCATCTCCCCTTTCAGCCAGTTTACTTGTTATGACAGTTTTGAGGAGTTCTGTTCCATATCTCTAATTTGCATTATCAGATCATCACTACCGCGCTGTTATAACTTAACCCAACACAAGATAAATCATCAAGATCGGTCGATAAACAAAAGAGTTATATCCAAAATGGTAACCCCAAAAATGCGGATTTTGAACATAATTGTTGAAATGAGAGGGCAAGGACATTGTGCTAACTTGCAGTACTCCTTCAAAGCAGAAAGATGTTATGAAATGATGTCAACAATGACAAACATGCGATTGCAGTAAAGATTAGCTATTTGATTGAAGAGTTCTGTAGTCTACCTCTAAAGTTCTTAATCAGATCTTCACCAAAAAATAGGAACAACCGGCAAAATTCCACAACATTAAAAAAAAACATCAAAATCAGCTTTTAGCAAATATATTTATGAACAAAAAAAAATCGACTTAAAAAAAAGAGTAAAGCGGCTTTACTTTTTTTTTTTTGAAGCCGGTTAAAAACTGTAATAAAAACACCAGAACCACATTTCAATATCAGTCCTAGTAAAAATAACTCAACAACATTGCAATTTGTCGCTTGGAACATATTTATTTACAAGTCGATGAGTTACTCGCGCTCGTGTAGCTACGTCATAAGAAATGATATTGATACCCTTCTATTTGCTCAAGTATTTGTATATGTGCCTGTTCGGGGCCTCGTTACCTAGCGACCACCATTCATGCGCGACTTATAATTTTTACACGAAAAATGTGGATAATGTCACCATGGCAACGAGGGAGGGCACACCCACTGAGTCAATGTTTATTACGACAAAATATTAGAAGTGCGTATGAAAGGAAAAGGAAAAAAAACATTTTTAATGAGAAAATTTGAATCACATATCTTTTTGCGCAAGATGCGAGCATAAGAATACTGTACTAAACTTTAAAACTTACGAAACTCCGTCAACTTAAGTTTAAAGTACGCTATTTTATAAAAGTTCTTTTAGTAAACGTGGTAACAGATTGTGAGTTCAGGATCTGAGATTCTTAGAACTTGAATATGCAAAGATGCTTGTGTACTGCACAGATATTCATCACATCAAGATTTATCTTGAGATTTACGAAAGAATTCCATGAATTGCGATGATCGATATTTCATTAAAAGCCACGATCGATCGATGGTCACGTTTTGGCTTTCAGTGACTTCTATTGTAGGAATTAGTGACAAATCTGGAACATCTGTGAGCTTAAAAAAATAAAGGTCAGGATTTACCTCAGAAAAATTACTCATTATCTTAATTACTAGTTATCTAATTCAAAACAAACGTTAGTCTTATATACTTAGGCATCCACAAAAAATTCAATCTGGGGGTTACGGTCAAGTAGTAATCTAAATAGGGAGTATACTTACAAGCTTCACAATGTCACCTGCAGTCTAGATTTCTTAAACATATTCGTCCATTTTAGCGGTAATAATTTATTAATAAACTCTTGAAGAAGAATCATATGAAGAAACTCATCTAATCGTCTATTACCTTTAATTAAACGCCTGTTCCATATCTCCAGTACCGGTTTTAGTAATACGTAATTTCAAGTATTTGTGGAGCCCAAATCAAATGATTCCCCTCGACGGAATTGACGCGAACCTTCGTCTCACACTTGAACACCTCTCACAATAGCCGCGGCACATATACTATATCTATTACGTTACATAAAGGCCAAAGTATCACGAATTATCGGGAATTTCTGTGTGGTTTCCAACAAATTATAGTATAACCTTAGATCCAGGCTCTACATACGAAGTCTGTATCAAGTGTAGAGACTAGGATCAAACATGAGACATAATTATATTATATTAATTACATATGTACAATGCTCTTCTATGTAAAAGAGGGATGTTAGCTTTATGAGGCATGTGTTATAAGTTTGGAGGTAACTTTATGGATATATATTTATCATACTAAGATTTTAAGATGGATAACGGTTTTTTACTGTGTATCAAAGTTCATAAATGCCTGTGGTATGTAAGGAAAGGGTTTTATGAAGAAAAGCACAGAAAGATAAGACTACGTATTTATTTCAAATAGTATTTAAAATAATAATCTTTAAACTAATTAAACTGTTGACATGGGGAAGAACGGGCAAGAAACCCCATGGTAGCTACAATTATAGTATTTTAAAAACACATTTTACAATATCATTATTTGTCACAATAAGAATAATTAGAAACAAAAGTCACAGTATAACACATACACAGAATCAATACAACCATTAGCAAGAATTAAGATATCGTATTAAATAACTTACGTGAGCTTTGTAGTTAGTGACGGTTGATTGCTGGATAACAAGAGGGACATATTATAAACATCATTTCACACTTCACTACACACTTAAAAGTCAAATACAATATCCTGTCATTTTTTACAAATTTCAGATTGACACAAAAGTACTTATAGATTGAAACGACGTATTACAATAAAGTAGCAATATAAAATATAAGATACATTTCAAAGATAATTAATAATAACGTAATAATTTATAGGATTATCAACAATACTGCTTTTTTTTAAGTTAAGCGTTTTATATTTGTACACACAACAATATTATCCTCGGTAAGTACTTTTACATTAAGTTGGAGCTACATCAATGTCACCAATGTGTAAAATAAACTAACAATATTCGTGAAAAATGAAAATTCAAGATTTCATTACGTTATATATAATACAGAATCTAACACATGCATGTATCAACAAAACACTAACGAAAATTGGAATAATTCCACAAGCAAAAAGAAAATATGGTTGCACATTTTTATAATACGAGATTCCATTGAGAAATTCATTAATGACTATAATATGTTGTGTATCTATACAGTATTGTTTTATCTCGTAGGTCTGCTCGATGCCAATTAAAAGTTCTCCCCGGCTTCCTCTCTGCGAACATGGCAACATTATGCAATTAAGTAGGTTCGTCAGTCAGTACTAGTAAATACTAGTTCGAGTTGTGATAAACTGTCAGATCCAGTTTGGACCAGCCGGATTAATGTAGTTATAACTAGCCTGAACTGGATGCTATCCACGTCTGTGTTACTTTTGTGTTTGTGTTACTGAAATCCATTTAGTTTGAAAATTAATGACTTTTTAAATGTCAGTTTTGCATAAACATGCTAATACTGGTAACTAAGCCATAATATACAATTGAAGGGGCTTGGAGTTTACTTGCGTGATCGCATCAAGAATGATGATCCGCAGGAGAACACTTTGTGAAGTTTGTAAACTTAAGTAGCAGTGGGGAGGGCACATTGCTCGGAGAACAAAACACGAAGAAATAATTTGTGTTATCTCAAACGAACAAAATGTTTCAATTCCAACTCATTCCTTTATAAAACTTATATACTCAACTGTTCCGGTTCCGGCGAGCCTACAACTGTCGAGCAATTAATTAGCACTAAGCCGTTCAGACGTGTGGGTATAAAAACGAGCGCGGACGAGCGGCCGTGCCACGCGCCTTAATTGAATAACTTCCGTCCACGGCGCGTCCACGCCACGTCCACGGCGCGTGGAGAATTCGCCAGATGAGGCTATGTTCCTGTAATGGTGCGATTTGAGGATTATGGGAACGGTTTTAAGTGTCATGTTATCTGAGTTTTATATATACATACTACATGTGAAAAACTAAACTTACCATTCTATATAAAATTAAAAGTTTGGTTAGGGCCTGACCACACTTGAGACAAAACTGTCTTAGACAGACTTATCTACGATGTCGCAGACTTGTCTACGACGTCGCAGACTTATCTACGACAAGACTGTTTTGTCTACGACGTCGCAGACTTGTTTACGACAAGACTGTTTTGTCTACGACACGGCGCATACCATTAAGACAAAACCGACTAGCGGCGTACGACCAGTGTTACCAACTTAGTGGATTTGCCACTAAAACTGGTGATTTTAACCCCCTATTTAGTTGCGAAATATTGGATATTGCATTATTCTAGTGCTTTAGTAAAATTCTATTGCTTACTAAAAATGTAATCACTCGGGTGTAAATCAGCACTGTAGAATTTGTAATTATCAATCTTAAACCGACGATGATGGTGCAAACAAAAATGATTCGTCTGAAGACGAATTAATACATAGCTGTTATTGAATAATTTGTATGTTGATTTACCTACTAATGTTAATTTACCCACAAATGGTATTTGAATCCACTGATTGTTAATTTTTATCATTTATATTAAAGGAAACGAATAACCTAAATGCCTACTCATTTTATTTCGTTACAGCACATATTTTTTTAGTGGAAAATTTAGCGATTATGTGTGTGGGATAATTTTTTGTTAGTGGTTTTCTGGTGGTTTTAAAAGTTGACTCTAGTGGTAAGTTAGTGTAAGTGTTGGCAACACTGCATGTCTTAAAATAATCTTATCGCAGACGACTCTGCGGTGTCGTAGATAAGTCTGTCTACGACAGTCTTGTCTTAAGTGTGCGCAGGCCCTTATGTTATTGTCAATTCAGCAGCTGTAATAATTAATCACTAAATGAAATCTTTCCAAAGATTTATTTCATTATGTCCGTAATTTAATTGCTTATCATTTTTGACACAAGTGTTTGTTATATGGTATAAGCTTACCTATACAATATAACAAACACTTGTAGTGATATGAAAGAATTTTATACTAACGTACGGGATACTCATGACGATTTGGGGATTCATGCTTAGATTGCAGTAAGATGGATGTGTCATTGTTATAATTCCATTTGCAATAGATTGTAAGTTTATGCTGAATATTTTAAATGACATTGAAAAAAATAGCATTTTTGATACGTACGTGGGTACCTTCTCTAGAAAGACGCTATAATATTAAGATTAGATAACAAATAACAATAACCTACGGTTTATAAATAACAATAATAAAAAAAAATAGATTGCTACATTTCAATTTGACCGATTGTTTTTTTTTGTTTTACCTTGTCATTCGAAGCTTATCCTGTGTCGCTATAATCTTGGGCAGTTATAATACATTTACGCAGTAGAGATTGCTAACTTCCGTAAAGGATAGCAGATATATGAGGCGTGAAATGGAAAAGATAAGGTTATCAATATGTACGCCGCACGGGACACCCTGGCGTGGAACTCATACCAGCCAGGATTCATAACAACACGTCACAGGCAGTTTATGAATATATTATGAATTTGTACGTTTCTTACCTAAATATTTTAGGGTTAAAATATTGATTAGCGGATTTCAAATAGTTTGTTTTTTTAATTAAGGATTGGTAATTAGTGTTTAAATTAAACCATATGGTATTTTTTTTTTAAATTTCCCATGTTTGTAGTTTATATCTGATAGGTACATAATATGTTAGTAAATTAAATATTATATGTTACTAAACTTTGAATTGCCTTTAAACTAAAATATATTGTAAAGGAAAATTATGTTTTTTAATATTGGCTCTAACAAATAAGAGTAGTTTGCGAAAACAAAACCAAACAATAAGAAATGAAGAAATATGATGTTCATTTAGCTGATTAGTTGCTTGGTTACTGAAGTCCGTATATAGTGGCAGCACGGCTGGCGCAGTGGTTGAGCGGTTGGCTGCTGGGCTTCGTGTTGCGTTTTCAATTCCCGCAAGGAAAAAAAATATTGTATGGCCTACAGATTGTTTTATTTTATATAAAAAAGGAACAACTAACAGTCACATTATAATATCTTACCACTAACTAAATTTATGACCTAAATTTTGGCAATAATGCAATCCACAACGTTACGGGTAGACAAAATGTAAACATACGATTACAATTGCTAGGGGTGTTAGTAACAGTACATGCAGTTAGTAATAATATTATAGTTGTTCCAGGTCTGAGTGTCTTGTGCATGTGAGTTTATATAGGTATCTATTATTATGCTCACGATACAGGAGTAAATTATAATGCGGGGCAAAGTTTAATAAAAGAATTTTGCCGAGCCAGATACCTAAATGTTAAGTAAAACTAACAACAAAACAAGAATCCCTTCATCTAAACACATGCTCCTAACTTTTTCAACCTGTTCCTTCACCTTTTCAAGTGCCGCACTAGTCCCTATCGCTTGCTCCCCACCTACCCTCCCACATCGCTGCCCACGCCGAGGATCAACTTCCAAGTATTCAAATTATATTAACTGTCTCTGTCTTTTTCGCCGTCCGTAGGATCCAATCTCCATATTGGCTGGAACTTCAATAAGTTGCACTTTGATGGCGGCCGACAGATGCCGCCACTTGCATAGTTCGCGACCAGCCATGATGAGGTTTGTTATCAAGTCTGGTGTAGTTTTATACATAACTCGGATATTCAGATAGTTAGAAAACAAAGAATGCATAAAAATTATTACCAAAATAAATATATAGCGATATCTATAGTATGGCGCCACATAGAGAAAAAAAAAAAATTTTTACAAAAAAAAAATAACAGATTCACTAAAAAAAACCGGGCAAGTGCGAATCGGACTCGTAGACTGAGGGTTCCGCACAAACTAACCTCTGAAAACAGTTCGATTCCTGAATTGAGTTATGAACATTTTTCCGAATTGTAAAAAAAGTTTTTTTTTTGTGACGTAACTACAAATTTACAGTTTTCAGATTTATTCCTATATTTATGCTATAAGACCTTGCTTTTTGCCAAATTTCAGGATTCTGGGTCAACGGGAAGTACACAATGAATTTTGATTCCTTTAAGAATTTTATTCACAGCTTTAAGGGACCGCAGACTTGAGTATACAGTTTTAACTTAAACTATTTTACTTAACTAACTATTTCCTTTTGAGGTACAGAACACTAAAAAAAATACTAAAAGAATCAAAATAACTGTAATTTCGGAAGTCAGTGTTTCTAGGTATTGTTTGTTTCTTACTTAACACCGACTTTCGAAAATAAATTTATTTTAATCCTTTTATTATTTGTTTTTTTTTTTAGTAGAATCGGTTATTTATTTTTTTGTAAAAAGTTTTTTATTTCACACTTTTTAGTAGGGATACACTTATAAGCAGAGTACCCATTTCTCATGACAATTATCACATTATCACATGACGATTAATTAACGAGTTCCTGTGCCTGCCTTCCGGCTCCATCATCAGATTAGTTTGATACTACCTCATAGCCAAAGTGCATCTCATAACACTTCTAATAAGCCTAAACATGGCTAGTCTACATTAATTTATTATGAAGTTACAGTGCCTACCTTCCGCCTCCATCACCATCATCAGTTCACTTCAATTACACCATTTTCAACATAAGTATTCTGAACCATTTATTTATTTATATTATCTTAGTCGCTTAGCTATCTTCATTGTGATATCTATGTGAGTATGAAGTTCCGTTAGCTATTTCTGGTCTTCTCTATCAATTCCACTTCATCAAATGTTACTTTTTGACTGTAAATGCCTCTCGATGAAAATACCAAAATAATTATTTGGTTGCCTATAATATTTGAAAAGTTCCCTCGATTCCTAATGGGTCCCAGCATCAGAACTGGATTTCGAATAAAATGGGACCAATTTGGAAGCATATTCTGTATGTCGTATGTGTAGTCCATAAACGACGGAGATATGAGGTAAACCACATAAAAAAAAAACATACGACCGAATTGATAACCTCCTCCATTTTTTGAAGTCGGTTAACAAAATGAAATCCAGCGTCGCGGAACTAGAGTTCTCCTTGTGATTTAAACATATATAAGATTGAAATCATCTATCAGGTAGCCCGGATCACGCATGACACCCGTCTGGTCGTAGGATCCTGAAAGGAGGACTTTACACTCTGTTCCATACGGAACAGAGTGTACCTCTAAAATTATCTCATTTATAACATTTGATACAGAACTAAAATATAAACCAGTGTGAATGTAATTGTATTATTTCTTCTTATGTTTATTCGCATTACTTCAACGTAATTTTTATATAACACTTATCTAACAGTCGTGGGTATTCTGATCATACATTTTGGTTCCTGGAATTCATTTCAATATAATATTCTCACAGAAAACACACAGCGAGATAATCAAGTTATTCGGTACTTCTAGAAAGATCAAAGCCTGTATTCTAAGAAAACCAGAAATTATCTACCAACATAAGGAAATAATATAATGTATCGAAGAAAAATGACTTCTACAATATTCTTCACTAGCTTCTGCCAGCGGCTTTGTCCGTGTAAATGTTAATTATTACGAACGCGAAGTCGAAGTCAAAGACGGATAAAAAGTAGCCTATGTCTATGTCCTTGGAGTTCTAGGTTCCAATGTACCAAATTTCATCAAAATTGGTGCAGTAGTTTAACCGTGAACACGTAACAGGCAAACAGCTTTCATATTTGTAATATTAGTATGGAGTATGGATAAATACATGAGTCTGATCATACTATCTATGAAAAGCTAATAAGCTTATTATTATTTTTTATTAAGAAAATTTGGTACCTCTATTGTCTCGTCAATTTGGTATTTCAGTTTGGTATTCTCGTCTAAAATAGTGAGTAATGATTTCTGAGTGCAATCCAAACGTCTGTAAAAAACTTAAAAACCAATTTACTTTCATAGTGATAACTTAATCACAAGTACAACAACACAGCATCACGCCGAGCTCGTTTACATGAAGTATAGGTGTACGAGTTCATCCCGCGCCACATTACGTTGCGCTGCTGTATAAATCGGCAATAAATAAATGAAAACTTGTAAAGTACTCGCGAACCAAGGAAACTTCTCCAAACTTATTTAATAACTCTCTGACCATTGAATACCGGTCGCTATGGCGACGACATCGTTCATACTTAATTAAATTGTTTAACAAACAATTTATAAACAGGTTGGGAGAGTTTTTATTTGCTATATTGTTTCTGTGGAACAATGAAACAATTAAGCTGGTCGACCAGCCTGTTTCCAATTATGAATGAAAGAAAAATCAATGAATCAAATGATCATGAATGATGATACGTAGTTACTGAACAATGAAATTGGTATTTCTGCGTTTCCAAGGTGTTTTTAGATGCTGTGATATTTCGACCATTGAGAGTTAGGACGCCGCCCAACACCAGCCCTTAGTAGCTAAGCTAGTGTTTCAGCTTCGCTTTGTATGTAGCAACTCGCGCAGCTTAAGCACACCCCACGTCTGCGATCCACGACCATGCTACACATGTAACAAATTTTGGTGCTCTAAGATTCTTCATGCTCATCCTCGAACTCGATATTCTGGCACAAGGACGATACTCAATATCACTTATGTTCTTATTTAAAACTGGCTGTGTCATGTAATATGTATAGGTCGAAATGTGATTCAATAATCAAACAAGACGTTATGAACCAACAGCCTTTCTCACAATCATAAAACATCTTTCTCTTAGCTCATAATTATTATAATAACGCTATATTCCCGGGGATCTTTATGTCAAGAATGAATAGGGTACTTCTAGGCAAGCGCCCTTCATCGTCAACTACATCGTCGCTCTCCATTAGGTGAGATAGAGAGAGAGAGG
The DNA here is from genome assembly GCA_949316375.1 of Mythimna vitellina. Lineage (NCBI taxonomy): Eukaryota > Metazoa > Arthropoda > Insecta > Lepidoptera > Noctuidae > Mythimna > Mythimna vitellina. The sequence continues at coordinate 24,432,556 of OX438698.1, forward strand.
TGAGATATTTATTCTTCTATGTCACTGTTTCTCGATATCACTCCTGATGACACCTCCCTCAGGACTCTCTATCTGACGTGTATCACCAGTACCTACTGATCATAATAACACCGCCAGTGGACCACCAAGAAGGAAAAAACAATAGTCATGATTAGCCTGTTGTGTAGATTATAATAAGAAAGTGGAAGTATGTTTGCATGTTTGTTCGTCACTCAATTAAGACCGCCTCAGCCGAGGGTGGAACTTTACTCAAGTATATTAGCGGCGCGGACGATGACGCGGCGGTCTTGCTGTTTCACATGTTATTCTACTTAGGACTTGTTCAGTTTAGTTCTTGGTGAAACAATAATATATCTGGACTTTCTCTTCTATGAACTTCTGAAACTAGTATTATTAAGAGTTAAATGGTTTACTAATCTCTGAATATTCCTGAACGCGTACCTACTTCTCCTTCTGGTTTTTCTTTTCTTTATTATGCTACATTGTTGCCAAGGATATTTTATAGTTTTTTAACTTTCACGCCAACAAAGTCGTGGATATAAGCTAGTGGAACAGTGAGAATAGGACACAATTCCAGATTCCGAACGACTACTGTTAGGAAAAGATCTTACAAATACTACCTCACAAGGGAAGCAAACCCAATACCTAGTCCTTTGCGTTTGCGTTAACTGATACTGTGAGCCAGTAGACGATACTATAGGTTTCAATCTATACATTTGGTAAGAAGTTATAGGAGTGCATCAAGTATTTTCTTAGAAATTAGTTGTACTACTTACTTACTTTCCTTAGCGATATGACCACCCATTGTGACACTCTATTAATTTTAAGCTCCTACTGTAATTGTAATTATGGTGTACAATAAAGAGTATATGTATCTATCTATCTATCTATCTACAATTAAACACCGTGAACAAAAGCTAATTATATTTAATTTAGAATCAAAATTCTCAAATAAATTAAAAGAATAGCGGATCGCTCTCTTTGAGAGTCTATTACCTAAATGAGTAAGTGTACGTTCAGTGATTATGTCTAGATTATATTAAACCGCTAAGCCGATAAGGTTAGAACATCGAGAGTACTTCTGTCAGCTTTATATTATAAGGCTATGACTTTAATCATGTATCTAAATTAATTTGTATAATTTCAAAAGACTGGTACGTTTTTCGCACCACAATACAACTTTCTACTGGGGCCATGGGTAGTGTGAAAACGAAACCCGGGGCCCTGGGACAAAGGCAACGAAGGAACAGGAGTGGGTTTTTAGTCAGTAAAAGTCTGACACTATCTCTCGCTCCGCCCAAGAGCGGGGATGTCATAAGATGATTATCCCAACCAATAAAAAAAAAACCACTATACAACTTTAAAATCGATTTATCTGAGTGTATGTACGTTTTTTAACTGGGCAATTATAGCCATCAAGTTTTCTATACTGCTATATCTACCAACTTCAATACTTCAATGTTTCTTTACCAAGAGTATTTACAACGATTTCTACAAAAAATATATATATCATTGAACCCAACACAATTAATTGGCCAGTCCATAATAGCGAAAAAAATACCACTATCTAAACAACATTCTATGTGCCCTCTGGCTTGAAAAAACGTAACAAAAGAACGCAGCACTAACGAAGGAAAAAAAATCACGATTCGTTCTCGATAGTGATAAGCCTCGAAGTACAATTGGCGAGCTTGCACCAGTAGGGGCTGGTGACAATAAACAAGGGACGACTCTCAAGCGATTCGATCAAATTAAAGCGCAATTGTCACCTCGTAAAATTGTGTACTGTGTAGACGACATGAGGAGTTCAGAAGAGCAAGTCTCAACAAACAAACTGTATTGTTAGAGATGTCATAGAAGAAAATAAAAAATTTTTTTTTTTAGAATTACGAGGATACGTAATCAGAAACTAAATTACATTATAAGTATGTAGTTTTAAGCTTAAAGAAGTTTTAATTTCGGGGAACGTTTATAATTTTAGTATTCATTTGGGATGTGGTCATGGCTTAAATTGAAAAAAAAAACTGCGTTTACACTAAATGTAATAGAAGTTGTACTATTACTTATCCTATGATAGAAGAAAGAAGAAACGAAGAATAAAATAATGCAAGTGAACCTTTATAATTATAGTAGCAGGAAAGAGTGGAAAAGAAAGAGAAAAGACTTTCTTCTCTTTCATGTAATAAAATGTAACCTTGACGCGTCCTTGAAATGCCGCTCTTAATTCTTGTCCAATTTGAAAATCAAATCGCCACCTTACAAGATCCACCACAAAATGACGCGCTTATTAGTTATATATTCCACGATCTTGTATTGTATTGACTATTTTTATTACCATTGACATTCTGGATCCTTCTATTGTGCAATGTAGCGCTTTAAAGTGCTGCCTCCGTCTGTAAGCCGCTCTGTCCGTGCACTGCTGCCGAATCAATCATAATCCGATTTATATTTTCTTCGTATTTCTTCTCACGCCCCGCGCGTGTTCACCAAGCTTTAGCAAAGCATGGAAGCAAACGATTTGAAATTAAAATAAGATACTTCTAAGACGAAACATAATTAAATAACTAATAAGATACCAAAATTAACCAAATAATAGGTATTTCATTTCTATTTCAATATCAAAGGCCTCGGTTTCGTTTAATGTTTTTTTTTTTTTTTGCTTTAACAGTTTCTGTTAGGCTTGATACAGACGAGATTTACACGATGTGTTACTATATAGAACCTAAATGCTTTGTTCTTAGAATCTGTAGTAAACTGATTTAGTGCCTATGAATGATAATCGTGCGTGACTGAGGGATGGACAGAGTATGGTGGCAATATACATAGACTGTAGCAACTGGTTCTGACCATAAGCTAAGAACAGTTAACCGACTGACAGTTGATCATCGATCTTAGCCTTAGACATATAGAAACTAGCTACCCGCCCGGGCTTTTCACGCACAAGCATTTTTTTTTTATTTGGGAAAAAATAGGTAATGACAACCTTTACTATTTAATGAGGAATTAAGTTTCAGGAATATTGACCCACGGACACATAAAGAAATTTTGCATATAAACGAATTTCCCCTTTTCACCCCCATAAAGATGAAACTTCGAAAAAAAACCCAATCTTAGTTAGGATGTTTTGTGCAAAATTTTACATTCCTAATCCCTGTTGTTTCGGTTGAGCGTTGATTTGTCAGTCAGTCAGTTTCTCAATATATTCAATTTAGATTTAACTGAAAAATCTCCATCTAGATTTTTGCATTTAAGGCAGTTTATAGTCTTTAATTTTGTTTTTTTTATTTGTACGTTGGTAACAGAGGTATCTCGTATGAAACGAGCCTTATTTCGTTGTAAATCGTAATCCCTCCCTCGAGCGTATTTAAATAAAGAAATTACTAACATTACTCACCTCTAAGTAAGATAAATACATTACAAGTGGTAATTATCTCTTAGTCCGAATACAGAATGATATTATCAAGATATAAACACAGATATAAATTATACTGACCACTTTAGACTTGTTTTTATCCGCTGGCTGTAACTGTTGTAAATCACGTTTGTTTGTTTGTTTGTATGTATGTGATGGTGTGTGTGTGTATGTATGTTTATTACTCCTTCACGTTCGAACGGCTGACCGGATTTGGACGTAATTTGATTTTCACTTTTTGCCCCGCTAGTGTAATCTTATGTGTTAGACGGTTACTGGAATTAAACTCTCTTTGTTCACCCTCATCACTTATATTTTATTGACTTGTCTGTAACACGGTTAGCCCTTAAAGGCTACTACGGTGTTTTCACACCCGGCTGACTTAATTTTGTGCCTAAATCTTTGTTTTTATCGTAGTGCCTTGAGATTTCGTATATTCTCGTAAATCAACAGCAGCTCTCGAGCACGCGGGACAGACGTTGTGAATTGAAAAACTATAAAATCTTTATTGAACAAAATAAATTAATCGTAACATACAAAAACATAAAAAAACAAAACAAAACATAAACACATCAAACATAACATTGATAAACATATCAAAACCATCGCCATCTAGCAATACAAGATGGCTTTAGTTTTGAGCGACTGTAGGAGTCGTTTGAATTAACAGAAGCTTGGCTAGTTTCGTTATGTAAGTTATTTCATGATATAGCACCTCAATAAACCATCTAGTTACTTTGACCTCTAACAAAAACTTAAAAAAAACAACAGCAATTTTATTTTAATAACTAAATTATATGGGATAATTACATATAGGATTAAATATAGGATAGGTTACTTCTAGGTAAGCGCGTTCCATCGTCGACCGCATCGTTGCTTTCCATCATGTGAGATGGCGGTCAAGCGCGAACCTATCGAGAATATAAAATAAAATTCTCGACTGACACGCGGGAAAAGTCACTGATAAAAATGGTAAATAAAAAAAAAAACTAAATTATATCCAGCCATTGAACTATATATTAAATTATGGCGGCCCATCCACTGCATAGACTATATCTTTCCAATTTTAATTCTATTGGTGCCAGTCTGATTCTAAACTATGTAATCCTAAAACATCAATGAATTAAGTTTTTATATAGTAGTTTTGTCTCTCCGTTATTTAACACCGACTTTCGAAATTAAAGCTATTTTGAACTTTTTATTAGTTTTTTTTTTATTATTGAAGTTGATTGTATTTCTTTTTTGTATTTTTTAATTGTTGTACCACAACTAAAAAGTACCTCTCAGCCAAACTTAAATAGTGTGCAAGTTTTATATAAGGTTCCTATAGAATTTAATCATTAAAACATCACATGACACTTCCCATAAGCCAAGCCCAGGCCATCCAGCTTCATTATCAGATCAGTTCGATATATCCCCCCTCTCTGTTGTCTGTCTCTCTTCTTTCAGTCAGTCATCGACTACACGTATAAACAAAAGAATTTTACTTATTACGATAGGTCTGCTACGATCCTATGAGAGGTTTTGTGCCATATCTTCGAATTTCATTATCAGATCATAACAATATGTCTATGGGACTAACTGGGAACCTTTCAAAAAATAACTTTAAAATCAGTCCACAATTGACCAAAAAATCGGTGAAAATACATTAAAAAAAATACATACAGCCAAACATAGAACCTCCTGCTTTTTGAAGTCGTTTAAAAACAATCTAATCACTGTAATTCTTGGAAGACAAAATCTTCAATTATAATACCCGAGTAGAACTATTATTTCAAGAAAATTTCTCAAGCTTTTTTTTTAATAATTTGTAGCGACATCTATCGCGTCACATAAGAACTAATCCTGCATCGCGCAATCAAAGTTCTCCGCGCGATTAGAACATATAGAACAGCCCGAAATCATCTATCGGGCAGTTGCAGCCCACCAGACATAACACCCGTCTGGTCGGAGGATCCTCCCTTTTCAACGGAGGTTTGCGGGACTTTACTCTCTGTTCCGCCTACCTCCAAAAATTAAATTCTTTTTACGGTAGAACCTGGATGATTCTACCGTAAAAAGAATTAAAGTATTAGATCTGAAAACAGGGCAAACAACATTCCAATTAGCAGGAATACTTATGTTATAAAACCTAATATCTACAGGTATAGTAAAAGTCTGTCTATCTGTGCGGCGCGGCGGCTGTGAACCTGCACAACTTATTTAATAACTAGTGCTTAATCCCGCGGCGTCGCTTTCTCGCAAATCCCGTTTTCATTCCCAGCTCCGGGCCCGTTCTGACTTACTGAGATACGTTTATTAATTAGTACTGAATTGATAATACTTGTAAAATTATTTATATACAAAGCCATTCTTGTTGAATCTGCTGCTTTTAAAAAGACCCCGCCTTCTGTTTTATTGTTGTATGAGTAGTTTGGAATTGCAGACTGTGTAAGTTTGAGTTGAAACTTAGTTATTTCAAATACACCACTTTTTCAGTTGTATTCTGTCAGAGTGGAAGCTAACCTCGACATAAATAAGAAAAGGGGTCCAAATGATGGACTGAAAGCGGCGGTTTGCTGGAAGATTCTCTTAAATTATAGTCAAGAAGTGATAAACCGACCATTTGTCCAATTAGTCTGAGAAGGATTCAAAATTTCTGGTGGATTAAATAGAATTCACCTTTTGTGGTGATGGCCTTGGCGTTACTCACGTGTTTGAGATTCGTAGTTTGCCGACTGGTTGCGTTGTTTTCTACTTAAAGAGATAGATTTTGCAGCATCATCTGCGAAACCGATCGAATGGTTGAATAGCCTTTACAAAGATACTGCCGGAGCACAAGCTTACCTTAAAATTTTATAACAGAATAGCACTTGAAATTCTCCAACTAGATGATACCAAATACAAAACATCTATAAAACGCACACTATTTAGACACTCTGTAGACGGGTTACTGTAAACTTACCACATTGTCTTTTCATCATACATAAGTTCTATATTTTTGTATTTTTATTCATTATAAACTCTTCCCAACTATAAAATTGTACGTATGTGTAATTCATGGTACTGGTTTTACAAATTGGAATATTATAAACATTTATTTTACTGTTTTTGACATGGATTTTTATTTTTGGACGGATTCAATAATAATTACTTTTCTTTGTTTGGAAACATTATTGTAGTATTGTATGATGTAGAACCGCTTTTTTCTTACTTTGTAAATGTATGTGTGGTTACTACTTGATTTGTTTCACATAAACAAGCATGGCAGTTGAGAATTTGTCATGCTCACTCAAATGTCCTTCTGATAGTGGCGTGTGTGTTGGATAAAGACTGAGCTTCAAAATGTTGGAGCTAAGAGGTGCTGATGTACGCGTCATGTTAGAGAACGAATACTGTCAGTTGAGACTCACTTGAGTCAGTTAAGTCACCTTAAGACGTTACTAAAAGCGCATATTTATAAAAAAACTTAAATAGTGAAAAAAAGACAGAAAATTTCCAAAAATTTGAAATTTTCGGAAAAACTCGAGCACGTCTTATTAAGACGTGGAAAGTTGATATTTCAATAACCTGACAATTTGAACGTGGCATATGGAAATGGGCGAGTCACAAAGTTGTAAAAAAAACGTAACCTCAAAATATTCGAGTGCGATTGTTTTTTTTCATTTTTACGGAAATTCTGTCAAGATTACGAAAAACGTATAATCTGACGGTTTTCATGAGGCGGTTTAGCTAAAACCGTCGAGAACGGATGAAGCGTACAGATGCTGAGAACCGTGTATTCCCCACTCTGCTCCTAGAGTGAGAGATAAAGAAAGAAGGCTTCTCATTCTTTCTTTATCTAACCATGGAAAATATGGGTCGTTTGAGACTCTGTCAACCAAAATAATTGATTTTAGTTGAATTTCGATAGTAAATGAATTCATATTATCTTTAATGACCATACTAAAATGTACCATTTTTTACATTTTCGAAATGTTGCAGGGTTGGTTAATTTTTATTTTTTTTTTGAATTGATATAACTGGTTTATATGTTGCTAACTGCGATCCCACCTGATGGTAACCAGTGATGCAATCCTTGTTGGTGAAGTGCACTAGTTTATTAAGAGCCTATTCACTCCAGCCTTGAAGACACCTAAATTATAGTTGGATGGGAAGATCGCAGCAGGGGAAGTACGCGGTATAAACGACGAAGCGAAACGCTTAGTCCGGACCGTTGAAGTTTCAACAACATAAGGGTGGATACCCGTAAGTGGGTTGTCCGATGGTAGAAACGAGATGACGGAATCAAGTCATGCAATTCCCGCGCACACTCTTCAAAATGCAACCTATAAAATATCGATAGACTGGCTATTATTTATTAGGGGTATTTATGTTATTCTGTCAGGTTAACCATACCCCTCCATACAATTGCCAGATTATTATTTAGGACGACAAAGACTTCAAGTTGAACCCTCTGTATAAACATCTGATGCGCTCGAGTATTTCGAGGTCACATTTTTTTTACATTTTCAAAAATCAGTCGTGAATTTAGGTCACGTCCAAATCGATGACGCTTTAGTAACTGCTAATTTAGCATCCCGGCTTCCCCTACTATTGAGTATGTGATGGGCGAAACATGCCTCTTATCAACCTTCTTCTTTTGATTATTATATTTTAGAATTATGCGGAACTGAGTGTAAAGTCCCGCAAACCACCGTAAAAAGGGAGGTTCTTCCGACATGATGGGTGTTGTGCCTGGTCCAGGCAACTGCTCGATAGTTGATTTCGAACTGTTGTGTGTGTTGTAATAGTGCGGAGAACTCTCACACTACGATGCAGGGTTTTGTAATTTAGTTTCTATTTGGCGTCACAGATGTCGCTACTATACTCGCAGAAAATAAATAGACATTGAGCATGATAGAGATTAGCGAGTTAGTTGTCTGCTTTTCCCGGAACAAGTTTATTTTACTGAATCAAATTACATCTTTGTTAATAGTGTACTTTATCCAATTTCACCGCTACGCAAAACATGCAATTTTCAATTTTTACCTCACAATTTAATATTGAGTTTGAATCCCTCACAGCTTACACATGGCCTCCTCGACAGATTTATTTTTTTCGCCGCGGTACGTTGTGAAGTGCTCGATGTCTTCGACAAGGGTGTATTATCACAGGGACGGGCGCAGGGGACCTGCCTGCCCGCCCACCTGTCTACCACCCGCCGTGATGCAGTCTACTGGATGAAGTGATTGGTTTATGAATATGTTTGACAGCTCGGTTTAGACCTGATATGAATATTGAAAAGATATTAAATGTGAAGGAGGTTCTCCTTCAAAATTATATTACATCAAGGGACCTTATTTCGCTCGTACTTACAGTTTAATATAACGGTCAATAGATACGCCAAATATTTGCACACATAAACGAGCTATCAATTTCAAAAATTATCAATTTTCAACACAGATAAGCCGTATTTATATTGGCTTTTCGTTGGTTTTACTGAAACAATATAATTCCTTTACTTAATTCAGCGATCAACATAACTGGGGGATGATTGCCCCAACTGTAAAACAACCGCTTCCACAGCGACGTAAACAAACCCATAACTCTATCAACGACCCCATCGCAGCGCAATATGCGTGCCTATAGGCAATATCTGTTAGGAATAGCCCCAAAATATATACAAATTTAAATAATGCCCGATTAAGCGGTGCGCGGCGCAGCGCGGTCTGCAGGCATGCCGGGGATAGCCCCGGGCCTGCGGGGGAGGAAATTAATTTCATGGACATTTAATCCGCTTCAAAGAGAACACACTTAATAGAATGAGTTTTATATATTTATCGTTATGATAAAATGTGGTGATTAAATTAATGAAGTCATCGTCTTTAAATTAAGAATGTCCACTTTTTCGTCTTTACTCTATTATTACTCGTATTTTTTACTTATTTCTTACAAATAGGTAAAGGAATCACTAAGAACTTTATTTTTTATTTCATAAATTAAAATATATAAATACTTATTAAATAGCAAGAATATCTCCTAACAGTTAAAAACCAATGTGTCATACCTAATGAGAAACACAGTTGCCTGTTGTGGAATTTCTAATTCCACTGAAAGATATATAAAGAAATTAGACTTATTTGACACAAACAAACCTACTACTATTATGTTAGTAAATTAAAAAATCAGCGCGACGCACCAACTGCTTCAGATTTCATCATCCTGCACCCCATAAATTTCAAATTTATTTTTCTCCTACACTTGCATTATTAATATGTAGGTATTATGGCGTCTAAGAAGAATGGCGAATACTCGTTAGCTTGCATACTGGCATCAGTTATACCTTTTAAGGTTTATGTTAAGAAAAGCATAGTGGTATATATTCGAAACATGATGAATTAGAGATTGCCAAATAAGAAAAGACTAAGCAAATGATATAATGCGCTGGGTGTCTGGCGCCCAGCAATTGCTGAGTTGGCGACCCTTTCGGTTCGGGCACGCTCAGCGCAACTATATTGTAATCCTGTACTTTTTTTTTTTGTGTGGTTGTGTTGTTTTGTGTATTGCCTGCATCGAATAAATACTATTCTATTCTATTCTATAAATTTTTTTTTGGAATCGTCCCGGTTAGTCCATCAGACATCTCTGGTTGTTACCGTCTAGCTAACGGTGAGTAGTTGCACAGGCTTAACCAAGTATCCAGAATTTTTCATCAGCAACTTGCTTTGAAATACAACCAAGTGGATTCTGTGGTAACGTACTACAGGTATGTGCCCTACCGAGCCTTTTATAAAGATAGATATAAATAACATTGTTCAGGCAGGGACCATAGTCATACCATAGTTCCAGCTTACCAGTCCACTTAAGACTCCAAAAACCATAGCCCTAAAATCTTTGTTTTCCATAAGTGGCAATATATTTTCACCAACCGGGGTTTGTTCTTGGATGCACTAGCACAGCGCGTACATGGATAATCGTCGGTTCATATCACGTTCCATTAAAATTATCTAAAACGCCTCTGCGAGTTGACTGCGGCCCCTCGTACGCCTTCCAAAGGTCCTGAGACATGTAAATGCATAAATCCAATAATAAGCATAGCGCGTACATGGATAATCACCGGTTGGTATCGTTCCATAAAATCTTTCCATTAAAAGCGTCTAAAAGGGCTTGATACAGAAAGTTGTACTCCTAGACACGGCTCGTATAGTTAAGCGGTTTCTTTCTCTGGTGCTCTGAGCTGGTAGCTTGGACCCTGTTCCCGATACCGGTGGGATATTATTTTTAACCAATTTCTAAAAAAGTATGAGGTTATCAATTCGGTTGTATGGATTTTTAAATTTTTCATGTGTTACCTCAGAAATCCATCGTTTATGAACCGATTTGCAAATATATTTTTTCTACTTAAAGGATATGCTTCCGGATTGGCCTCATTTTTTTCAAAATCCAGTGCTGATGATGGGATCCATGAGCAATCGAGGGAATTCCTCAAATATTATAGGCAACCATATAGTGATTTTGGTATTTTCATCGAGAACTTAATTAAGCATTTACAGTCCAAAAGTAACATTTGATGAAGTGGAACTGATGAAAGACCGTGACAAGAACTCCGTAATTAATGAATATAACCTAGCCACGTTTCGACTTATTAGAATTGATAAGAAATGCACTTTGGCTATAACGTACCATCAAACTGACCTGATGATGGAGCCAGAAGGTAGGCACAGAAACTCCGTGATTAATCAATGTATCCTAGCAGTGTTTGAGCTTATTAGAACCGTCATGACATGCACTTTGGCTATAAGGCGCTATCGAACTGATCTGATGATGGAGCTGGAAGGTGGAAGGTAGACACAGGAACTTCATAATAATAAAAAAACACTAAAAGCATTCAAAATAACTTTAATTTTGAAGTCGGTGTTAAATAAGAAACAAGCAATACTTCCGAAATTTAAATTATTTTGATCCTTTTAGGGTTATTTTTTTTTTAATAAAGTTAAAAAAAAGTATTCATTTAGTTTTAATGACAATAAAGAGAAAATAATAATAATAATTTTTCACTGAATTAATTTTTTCAACTTCAGAATTATGCGTATATTTGTAATTAGCCTGGTTATTCCACTTTCCAATAACTTCCGCAATCTAAATATCCGCGGAAGTCAAACACCGTGCGCGAACTCCCGCTCGGCGCGCCGCTGTAAGTGGGTTGTCAGCAAGTTCCCGGCTACCGGGTCCCAGTTCCCGGTCAGGCGAGACATAAGTATTTAGTTATTAATTCGAGGCATCGCTATCAGGCGCGCGCAGGCCGCGGCTATAAATCACTAATAAAGCAAAGAACAACTCGGCGACGTTTAATTGCCAACAGTTGCGACGGTAATTAGTGAGAGTTCGGATTATGATCAGGAACCGAGCCATTGGGCCGGCTGTCAATAGACTGGATGCTCTGCTTGCTTGAACGTCCGAGCTTAAAGTTGTTCACTTCCTTCTCCTACACTTTGCATTATCTACAATAATAATTTCTACGTTTATAACGAATGCGTTCGGTGCCTTGGAGGATGATACAAGGAGATCATTAAAACGTTGTATAGGCAATGTAAATTGCGATATGGCTAGAAAGGGGGGACTTTGACAACTGAGATGACATCTTATAGAAGATGAAAAAAACGCGTCGCAGAAAAGTGATGATATGAGTTTTTGTGGTTCCGGATCCGATCCTGTTCTCAATTAATCTGTGATGTTATTGCACCATCAATTTTATGACTTGCTTTTTGAAACGAACAAAATAGAAAAAATAACTTCCTACCAAATTAATAAAATAATCTGTTTCGCAGGCAGAGCCTTCCTACCAACGTGTGAGCTCATGTCGTCATAACGCCGTAATGCTCGTTAATGTTTGACGGCACCAATTAAATGCGCCGCTTTGTGACTTTTGAACGTTTTCCAACGCTGTACGCGGCCCATACGTAATAATAGACAGTCATTGCGGTTGGAAATGAAATGTTGAAAATTATTTTCTATTTAAAAATTCTTCACATTATGAATACACTTTTTGATCGCTGGTCCGATCATATGTGGACCAGCGACTTGCACAATTTTGACTGTACGCAGAAATTACAGGACTCGATTCCGCCATCGCCTTCCTACCATCAGACTACCCGTCGCAAGGCAAAAGTCCACCCTTACAAATTTAATATTTACTATTTTATCATTTACCACACATTAACATATATGTTTTATTTACCTTGCACCTGACACTGATCACTTAATATCGTTAAGTAAACTCATTTTCATCCGTACACTTTCAATGAAGGTCAGTTGAAAACCAGCGTTAGACAACTACCTCGTATTTTTCTGGCATTTTCGCGGAACTGAACCTTTTTGGCGCAAACATGAGACATGTGATATTAGTTTATCTGTTATCTTAAGTTTCAACTTGTTTTTTCTGAACTGTGTGTATCTATGTGTACCAAAACATTTTTTTCTATTTTCTCTCTTACATTGTTAACACCTCTGCGGTTTGGACTAAGCATTTCGCCTCATCGTTTACATCACCTTCATCGAAGGACTGAAACATTTACCTGCAGTCTTCCCATCCGATTTTAATTTTGGTGTTTTCAAGTCTAGAGAAGAAGTACGTGATGTACGCAATTATATTTACACACTTATGATGGTGTCACCGGTGATAATAAATTGGAAAAAGCGTATTCCAGTTTAGATTTAAGGGTTTCAGACATTAAAAGGGATTCTGATTTTTTTTCTCTTTTTCTAAGGATCTGCCCACGTACCTAATACCTTCTTACAGAAAATTTATATTGTCCATATACAATTGATATACCCAGGTAAGCTCAATACTTAATGGGTTTTTTATGAAATCAGTCACAGGACTAAATGGGCTTTTAATCTCTTTTAATTCGAACTCTATCGGATTCATATATTTTGATTTATTTTCTAGAGCTACTCATGCTTACGTTTTAACATTAACCTTCTACTTTAATTACTTACTGAGATAAATACCTACCGAAGCATTATTTGTGATAGAACATTAAAACAGGATAAAATAAAAATCTTTTTAGAGAAGAAGGTTTTTTTTTTCATCCCCGCTCTTGGGCGGAACGGGAGATAGTGTCAGACTTTTATTGACTAAAAACCCACTCCTGTTCCTTCGTTGCTTCGTCCCAGGGCCCCGGGTTTCGCTTTCACACTACCCGTGGCCCCAGTAGGCTTCGACCCTGCTGGGCCCCTACGATTTGCTGACATCTCCTTGAGGCGCGCGTGGAACAGTACGCGCCGTCGACGACTTGGGCTCGGTCCGGACGGTTACCGGACGGTCGGACGGCGAGCCACCCATTGCTCGCCGTCTGCAAGCCCATCGGGTCCATCGGGATCGGAATCCCGGCGGCGGTTGGAGCGTAAGGACCGTTGCCTCACGCGATCGGCCGCCTCCTTTGCTAGCATTACTGCTTCGCAGAAGGAGGCGACCGCCTGCCACTGCTCCTCGCTCCGGACCATGGCCTGAACCAAGGCCCGGCGCGAGAGATCGCCGCCGCCGATTGCCCCCACGAGGACACGGCGTTGCTCTGCCCAAGCGGGGCACACCTCCATAGTTTGCTCTACCGTGTCCTCCGGGCGGTCCACACAGTTGCGACACCCGGGCGTCGTTTCCGCACGAATCCGGTGCAGGAACCTCCCGAACTTACCGAGTCCGGTGAGAACCTGCGTCATGCGGAAGGTGAGGATGCCGTGAGGTCTTTCCAACCACGCCTCAAAGAGGAGACTTACCGCCATAATTGTGGCGTGCCCAGCACTGGGTCGCGACAGTCGCTGTCGCCATTTCTCCATGAGAACTCGCCGGAGCTCTTTCCGCCATGCTGCGACTTGTCGCGGCAGCAGAGTTTCGCCCCGGCGTTGCATCTCCATGCGCAGATCGTGCATGAGTGCAAGGACTGTTGCCTCCAGCTCCCATGGTGGCTGGCCAGCAAGGAGGCTCGCCGCTTCGCGGGAAATCATCCGGTATCCTGTGAGATTTTCATTTCAAACTTATTACTTGTGATGTTTGTAGGTCGAAAACTATAGTCTTCCTTATTAGGTCCACTTCATTAATTAATAATTTCTGATTGTAGACGCTTGAGGTCTCAATAAAATACCAAAATAATTTTATGTATGCTTATAACATTTGAGGAGTTCTCTCAACTCTTCTTAGGATTCATCATCAGAACTGGATGTCCACAAAAATGGAACTAATCACTGCCCAGGAGTCCAACCGACTAGCCGCGAAGGGGCATCATCCTTGAGTGGCCATCGCTGAGGTGGATCTCTCGGGGCCGACTGGCGAGCGGGATGCTAGGGGGGACTCCGCCGAGAAGTCCCATAAATCTTTGGGGAAGCTGGTCGTCACCGCGCTGTGAGAAATGGGTCGGAAGAGGGAGAGGATCTCCAAGGAGAGGACGGTCCACCGGCATGCCGCCTCTATCAAAGAGGCTATTGATGCCTCTATCGAGAAGAGGGTGGCGAAACTCTAGGCCGAGCTTTGGGCCGAGCTCGTGGGAGCCCAGAAAGTCAGCGGCTGCCGGGAGCAGACTGGAGGGGGGCGCAAGCAAGGGCAGGGGCAAAGTCAGCCCCAGCTTCAGCTGGAGCCGGAGAGCTAGCTGTTGACGCTGGTGCAGCGGGAGCTGGCTGCCCTTCAGCAGCAGCAGTTTCAGCTGCAGGTCCAGAGCCTGTGAGGCCGGCCTCAGTGGCTAAGCAACAGCAGCGGCAGAAGGGCAGGGCGGCGCCTGCAACTAAACCGGCGGGACCTCCTGCCGCGGCGGCGACTAGACCGCGCCAGCCGCGTCCCCTGCCGAAGAACCCTGGATGGCTGGCGCCAAATGGACGATTGTCGGCGCCAATAGGAAGGCGGGCAAAGCAGCTAGGGTGGCCAAAAAGCGCGCGTGGCGAAAGCAGCGCAAGAAGCAGGCCATGGCGGCTAGACTTCGCGCCCCGAATTTCGAGGCTCTAGTTATTACACTAAAGTCAAATGCGGAAAAGAAAGGCTTGACGTACGACACCGTCATGGAGAAGGCGAAGTAGATGGTGGTAGGCCACCTCAGCGAATTCGGAGCCTCTGGGGACTTCCGATTGAGGTGCACCGAATCCGGGGTCCGAATATTGGAGGTCCCTGTTGCGAACAGTGGCTCCGCCGCAGACGCCTTGGCCGCTAGGATCAGGGCGTTCCTGAACGTCGAGGAGGTCCGAATGTCCAGGCCCACCAAGTGTATGGACATGCGCATCCTGGGCTTGGACGATTCCGTCAGGGTAGACAAGGTGGTAGCCGCCAGGCATCAACGGCACAGGCTTGAAAAGAAACATTGATCAAATATTATAATGTAACAACAAAAAGTTTAAAATGGGTTCTGACAAGAAGCTATAAAATCTTTATAGTGAAGGATGTACGACCAATACTAGGCTCGTTCCCGGCGACACTCATTCGAAGTACTCCTTAATGAGCGAAGTTAGAACTCCTTTGTGCAGCCACAGCCATATTCTGGTGAAGAGCGACTAATATTAAACTCTGTCGATTTCACGTTGCCTGCCATATTGTGTCTCCACCACCCTAAGTTAACTGACAGAGAATGCCTGAGGCGTTAAGTCCGCCTTTATACCTTTGGTTGCATGAAATAATAAGTCATACTACAGTAAAAATAAATAAAAAAAGCAAACTTAAACAGATTACTAAGTCAAAAATTAATATTTTATTAAGTTTAAAAGTTTTATTCTTTGTAAGTCACAAGATAGACACAAGGTAGAATAAATGATAACCGTACCGATTTTGTATGAAAGTGTAACTGGCACTGTTCCATGCCAACTGCTCAATTCAATGCACTATTGGGTTATTCTGTTCTATTGGGACGCATCGCCGGCGACTATGACGTCACATCAAAGAATAGGGCCGCGCGAACACATCGGCTGACTTTTATTGTGTCCTGCACGCTGTCGTCAATTGCACTCGCGTAGCTTGTTTTATTTTGAGGAAAACAGATTTCGGCGCCGACGATAAAAAATTGTGTTTATTCGATCCTCCTCTTCCTTGCATTGTTTATCCTCAATGCTGAGGGTCGCGACCTCGACAAATACCTTTCTTGTGGTCTATATTTCGCCATGTTGTCCTATCTTCGGCGATGTGGATGGCGTCGCAGACTGTGGTCTCCAGTGTAGCACGGATTTGGTCAGACCAACGTATCGGACTCCTAGCGCGTATATTTTATATTTGTGTTGATTTGAGGAAGTGGGTAATGATCATATTAGTTAAATTATTACTGAATATATTTTTACTTTGAAATCGCTTCCTTTGCTTATCTCACAGGTGCGTTTGTCGAGCGTAAAAGTAGTAGTACAGTGAAAGAATTTTAATTCGTAGTCAGTATTTCCAAATGCAGAGTTAAATGTTTACAAATAGGTATATGAACTAGCTTACCATTTCACCTCGTTGTAACTAATAAATGATGATAAATGATATTTATTTTGCAAATTGGTTTTTTAAAAACACTTTTACAAGTCAATTTTTTTTGTCTATTTAAACTAGATGAAGTCGGTTAACATTAGTTTAGATTAACATCTATAGACTGGATGAAATGTTTAATTACACTCCAATTTATGTACTGGATTCCTATTTAGAATTCTTTTTGGATACCTATCTTCTTGGCAGTGCCTTCTTGTTTTGAGTTCGCAATAATTAGCAAGAAAGTAATTAAGGTAAAACTGTTCATCAGAGACGACTAGTCCTGCTGTAATTTGGAGGTAGTTTTCTTAAAAACGGACGCTGTGTCGCACGGGAGCTATTTTTTGTAGATAGCTCCCAACTAAGGCGTTTTTGAATGGTTGACCGCTGCTACAAGTTATAATCTGAAGCGAATCAAACACAAAAGAAAATTAAATTACTCAGAAATGATTATTGGAAAATATCGTTTTTAAAAGTTTCGTAAACTATTTTTACTTAAAGAATATCACTGACAACACTAATTATGTCTGTAGTCATAATTCGTGTTATCAGTGATTCTCTTAGTAGTGAGTAGTTAGCACTACTCTATTCATTTGTAAAAAAAAAGTAAAATTCATTTATTTTTCCACACTAATGAAAACACAGTACATACATTAAAATAAATGGAGTGGACTGAAGCCTACATTAGGGCAGCCCTGTATTTCAAGACTCCAGGTCTTCCTCCCGCGGCGAGTGAGTTGGGTACAATTCATTACTGAATGTAATCAATATATACATATTATTTGTCTTTTGTGTGAGTGCGTGTGTGTGTTGTGCGTGTGCTATGGTGTGTGTACGTGCAAGTGTGTGATGTGTGAGAGTTCGGCACGGATCTGTGTTTGCATAAGCATTACATAGCATTATCAGCTTTTTTTAATGTTCCCATTGCTGGGACTCAAGCCTCCTCTCTCTAGGAGAGGGAATTGGACGTAATCCACCACGCGGGCCCAGTGCGGATTGGTGAACGTCACATGTCTTCGAATTCACATAAAGTCTGCTGGGTTTCAACCCGCGACGTACAACTCGTAAATCGGGGCCGTTACCGCCACCACTGCTCCCACTTAGCCATCGCTGCTATCTGTGTTTGAGGGAGTATGTATTATTAAACTTAATTATGCATGAGCGTGCTGTACTATTTATGTTCATATAACTTAAAAAAGTACAGGAAACTGATTCGCTTTCATAATTTACCCTACCCTTTAGAAATTTTTAATCATGTCATTTAGACTTTCTGTTAAGTTTGAAAAAAGCCAGACTGATAAAAATGACGACTCTGTATTATGTTCTAAGGTCGCATGTAAGTTGCGCCGCATTGTAAGTTGCTGACGCGTCCGCTCTTGTGTTGCACCAGTGCGGCGGTGCGCGGCCGTGAGCCCAGGTGCGAAAGTTGTCCGCTTGTTTGACACTTTGCTGAATTTATTCTGGCGAGTAGGCGGGCCGACGTTTAAATTGCGGCGGTGATATAGGGCGCGTCTCATTGCGGCGCCACGACCGGCCGCTCCGAACCGGTCACTACATACTGTGGAGCTTTATTAGCTCTCAAAGACGAGATCCTCTCATTTATGCCTATGTCACTATGTCAAGGCCTTGGACAGTGACAGTCTATCAGCAATAACGATTGTGAAAAAATCCAATAACTACATAATGAGTGATTTGGAGTTAGGTAACATTTTCAAAACAATAAAACATAAAAAAAATGGATTTGTCGACTTATTATTATCATTCAGAAGAACCATTATGTATAATTATTCTGCTGATCTTTCAAATCTTTTCTGTAACTGCAGTTAGACTATGTTTTTTATCCTGCAATTTTAATTTTTGAAGACACGTCCGAGCATTTCGAGTTATATTTTGCGAATAAAGCGAGTGATGTTGGTTTCCAGTTGCTCAATCGTCCGCGGCTTCTCCTAGACTTTGGACTTTTCATAGCCCCTAAGGAATAAGTCTTTGTGTCTCATATCATAGAATCTAGGCGGCCAACATACCGGTTCGAAGCGAGAAATTAACTGTTTAGCAATTTTTTTTTCGCCGTAAAGCCTGTGTTTTATGTTCGCGTGCTGTATGGCAAATGGCGCCGTTTTGTTGCCACTAAATGTCCTGGAGATGAAGTTTCTCTAATTGCTCGAAACACGTTCGCCATAGAATTAATAAAATCATGTAATTAAAAAAAAAATTGTAGCCGCTGTATTGGGCTAAAAAAAAATCATGTATAAATGTACTGAAAGAAATACAATGATAATAATATAATAATAAATTTTATTCAAACAACGTTCACATAAAAATAAAAATAACCGATTTCACTAAAAAAACACTAAAAGGATGAAAATAACTTTAATTTCGGAAGTCGGTGTTAAATAAGAAACAAACAATACCGAGAAACACGAAAACCAGTTATTATTTTTTTTGTAAAATGTTTTTTATTTCACACTTTTTAGTTGCGATACACTTATAACCAGAGTGCCTATTTCTCATGACAATTCGAATTAACTTAAACACTGCCAGGTTATAATGCGTTCCAAATAAGAATAGGTTCGATTGCCATGTTTTGACGTCACGTCATACTGTCGAATCGAAGAATTATTATGGTGAATAAAACAAGAAAGATTAAAAAAAAAAAAATTATTTACGAAGTGTGAACGAAAAAAGTTTAATCAAAATCCAGTCCTTCAATTTTGCTAAATCCCGGCGGCGATTGGGGCATGAGGACTTTTGCTTCACGCGATCGGCCGCCTCCTTTTCTAGCATTACTGCTTCGCAGAAGGAGGCGACCACCTGCTACTCCTCCTCGCTCCGGACCATGGCCTGTACCAAGGCCCGGCGCGAGAGATCGCTGCCGCCGATTGACTGTGTACGGTGGCAGCAAGAGTTGTCTTAGATGACGACATGGTTTGCTTATTAGATGATACAGACCAAGTCAACACAAATGACACTTCATCTGACAGTGAGAGTGAAAGCGGTTGGTTGATTGAAGATGTGGAAAGCGATTTTCACAACGAACCCTCGGACACTGAAGATGCACAACTAGGTATCTACAAACAATGAAAACGAGAAAAGACAGCCAATTCCATTGCTCCTCCTTTTCATGAGTTGAGTAAAGACTCTTCGTCAATTTTCAATCATTTCGAGTATTATTTTCTAGATTACTTATCTATTGTCATAACGTCGCGGTATTCGGAGGTAAAATATTGTCTCAAAGAGGTTGTATATGAAGCAACTTCATGAAGAACTCATTGCACCATGGTTAGAACGAGGACTATGCTTGAAACGCCCACAATGTCTCATAGCATAATAGATATGTTTTTTTTTTTTTTATTGGTTGGGAAAATCATCCTAATGACATCCCCGCTCTTGGGCGGAACGGAAGATAGTGTCAGACTCTTACTGACTAAAAACCCACTCCTGTTCCTTCGTTGCCTTCGTCCCAGGGCCCCGGGTTCCGCTTTCAATAATAGGGTTTAAACTTCGAGGAACGACCTGAAAAGGTCAATATCAACGTCAAATTTCCAGTTCTTCTCGTTTTGTGGGTTCTGTGGTACCCGAAATTGCCTCAAAAATGAAAACAAATATCCTGCAATTTGTACTCATACAAGAAAGGGGGCATGAAAACGATCGGCTGCAACAGTTGCGCAATTCCTGTTTGTCGCGAACATCAACGGGTGCTCCGTGTAATTTAATGTTTAAATATAGTGAAACCACATAAACTGCTATAAAATTACCGAGATAGCAAACTAAACTGTGCTGTGTAAATGAACAAGTGTTACAAAAACATAAAATCCGGCAGTGAATATCAATATTCAGTGTATGTTGACCTCTTATAAACTCGATACTAAAACCTATCAATATATGTTACAAACTATAATTACAGTGTTCAATGTGCAATAACACACAATCATAACTCAATAGTTACGCGCAAAAAGTGTTAAAAAACGATAAAAAGTAACAAAAAAAAAAAAGTAAACAGTGTACAAATCAAACAAAGAAAGTGACCTTTGCACTTCACAGATATTTGAACTCAAAACTGGTTTAACGTATTTCTTAATGACACAGTATCTATACCGTATTTTTGATCAAGTTACGCATAGGTTAACTGGCTCGGTGCGTAAAGCGTTGGCATCGGCCATTACACATGAGCGGCACCAAGTTCGAACCCCACCAAATCGAGTCTCTTTTTGTGATTTTGTATGTTTATAAAATATCAGAACAATGGATTCTAATTTCATTACATACCGAAAAACTAACAAAACCGTTTCTTTGGATAATTCTCCGAGCTCAATATTCGATACTACTGGAATGAGTTTACCAGAGAATACTATGAATGATAATGAGAATTACCTTAAACAAATAAAAGAATTAAAACTGGAATTAGCATCTGTACACCAAGAAGTAGAAAATCTGCTAGACGAAAATCAAAAATTAAAAACAGAATTAGAGCACAACAAAACAGTTATAGAAAACTATAAGAAAGTCAAGTTTACCCCTACGCCATCGTCTGTCCGTTTGAGTAGCAAGAAAAAACGACAGAAACGGAAACCTGACCAGAACCTAAATTCAGTTGCGAAGCAGATTAGAACAAGTTCTCCTACAAATAGTGATGCTGAAACAAATTTTGGACTGGACAGAAACAATGAGAAATCACTAAGGAATGTCGCAATAACAGAGACAGCAAAAAATAAAATATGTCTTATAAGTACCAATAACAAAAATAGGATTTTATCGATTGCTGAAACGACAATCAAGGGCAATTTTGAATTATGCCATTACATATCACCTCACGCAGGAAACAAACAACTATTTACAGGAATAAATAAAAAAATATCAACTTTCACAAAACAAGATTATTGTATCGTAGTTATAGGTGAAGAGGACTTTAAAGTGACGAAAAATTACTTCGACCAAATTATTTTTATTCGTGAGGCACTGCGAAATACAACACATACAAATGTAATAATCTGTTTGCCTACCTATAAGTGTAAAGATTATGTAGACATGCATAACTGGAGGGTTGAAAACTTCAACAACCTTTTATACTTGGACATAATAACACATGAGCATGCATATATCTTAGATTCTAACAAAAACATATATTATGACTATTCATTGTATAATACGAAGACTGGAATAATTAACGACAAAGGCTATCGTGCCATCTTCAGGGACCTAAACGACTATATTCAGGATTTACAAGAGTACAACAACAATGAATTTCAGCAAAATTTAGAAGAAGAAACAAGTTTTTTTCTTGAGTAATGAGAAATTAATAATATTACACCAGAATATTGCAGGATTGATCAACAAATCAGACATGCTTACAATCTGCTTAGAAGAACTTTTAGATAGGAGATTAAATGTTGATGTATTGTGCATAACAGAACATTTTATGTTAGAGGGCGATGAAACACATCTGGTGATTCCAAACTATAGTTTAACTTCATGTTTTAGCAGAACTAATAGTAAAAGAGGTGGTACGTGTATTTTAGTCAGAAATGGTCATTTTTGGAAAGAAGTACCTGAGGTTAAGAAATTGTCAATAGCTAATACATTTGAATGTTGTGGAATAGAATTGATAAAATATAACATCTTAATTGTATCTATTTATCGTGTACCAAAAGCTACAAATTTAAGTTTATTTTTTAAAAAATTAGAACAATTATTAACAATTGTAAATAATAAAAAATATAGCAACATTATATTAGCTGGTGACTTCAATATTGACATCATGAAAAAAAGTAGTGTAAGCCTTGATTTCACTTGTTTATTATTAAATTACAATTTTGAATTAGCCATTAATGAACCAACTCGATTAAAAAGCCAGACATGCATCGACAATTTCGCACATAATTTTCAAAATCGATGTGGGACTGAAGTGATAGAATTTGCATTATCTGATCATACGGCGCAACTATTAAAATGTCCTGTAAAAAAATATTACACTAATAAATACTGGAAAAAAACAAAGAGAGATTATGCAAAAGATAATATATTGAAGTTCAGATCTTGTTTAGAAAGCCTGACATTTGCCGATGTTTATAATACAGATGACCCCAATATCGCGTATAATTCATTTATGGAGGAGTTTATACTATTTTATAAACTTTGCTTTCCATGCAAAATTATTACTACTAATATAGGCAGAAAGGCTAAATGGATTTCACGTGGTGTTAAAATTTGTAGTAAGAAAAAGAGGCAGCTCTTATGGAAATATAGACGTAAACCGACTGAAACTAATAAAATAGACTTTATGAAATACAGTAAATTATTTAAAAAAATTGTACGACTTACTCAAAAGGCTCAAAATAATTATAAAATCAAAACTTCTGAGAATAAAACTAAATCGACATGGCAAATAATAAATAATAAAAAATTAAATGAACCTCGAGATTATTTACTTAAAATTGATGTTGATAATACTATAATTACAAATCCAGAATCAATAGCAAATCAATTCAATAATTATTTCATTGATAGAGTTGTACCTATACAGAAATCGGGAAAAAATACCACATCAGGCATTTTGAATAGACAAAAATCAATGTTCATGGCTCCAAGTTTACCGTGTGACATTTTGAATATTATAAAACAACTTAAAAATACTAACAGCGTGGGATATGACGGTGTCTCTACCAAAATAATTAAGTCGGTCGGTGATATAATATGCACCCATTTAAGTCACATCATGAATCTGTGTATCAGTACAGGTACTTTTCCTGATGGTATGAAAACATCAATAGTGAAGCCACTATTTAAAAAAGGAAACAGAGACCTGATCGAAAATTATAGACCAATAGCGTTGATATCAATTATGTCGAAGATTTTTGAAAAATATATTTATAAACAACTATACACATATATGGAAAATAATAACATTCTTTGTAGTGAGCAAAAAGGTTTTAGACAGGGTAAGACAATCAATATGGCGGTCTATGATTTTCTACACAAAGTTGTGTTACGGATGGATGAAAAAACGCCCATTTGCTCTGTGTTATGCGATATGACACAAGC
Organism: Mythimna vitellina; assembly: GCA_949316375.1. Classification (NCBI taxonomy): domain Eukaryota; kingdom Metazoa; phylum Arthropoda; class Insecta; order Lepidoptera; family Noctuidae; genus Mythimna; species Mythimna vitellina. The sequence continues at coordinate 24,456,438 of OX438698.1, forward strand.
ATTCGACTACGTTGATCACACTATTTTAATGAAAAAACTTGAAGCGTATGGAGTTAGAGGCAATGTTCTCAAGTTGATTGAATCCTATCTAACTAATAGAAGGCAAATCACAGCAATCTCACGAATAGATCATACGAAAAAAGAGAATATGTACTTGTCTCAAAAACGTGTAGTAAAATTTGGTGTGCCCCAGGGAAGTGTTCTGGGACCATTATTGTTTATCATATATATAAACGACTTTCCAAAATCTATTGACCATCCCATGACGCTTTTTGCAGACGATAGTACAGTCACAATAGCATGTAAAAAAACTGACACCTATGAACTTGACATTAATAATACTTTAGCTTCTATAATTTACTGGTTAGATAGTAATAATCTAAAAATTAATTTAAATAAAACACAAATCTTACATTTTAGTCAAAGAATACCAGTAAAAAATGACATTAACTTAATTTATAATAATAACATCATACGCAGAGTTGGTAGTGCCAAATTCCTTGGATTAACTATTGACAAAAAACTTGACTGGAAAGATCACATTGAGGAAATTTGTAAGAAAATTAGTAGTTCTTCCTATGCATTGCATAAACTCGCCCCAATCGTTAATACGGATACATTGCTTACTGCCTATCACGGACTTGTTGCATCGATCCTTAGATATGGCATTATATTCTGGGGAAACTCTACAAATAAAGAAATAATATTTAGAAGGCAAAAACGATGCATTAGAGCTATGTTTGGTCTTAAAATTACAGACAGTTGCAAACCATATTTTATTGAACATCAAATTCTCTCACTTCCTTCCTTGTACATATTAGAAACGGTATTATTTGTTAAAAAGAATCCCCAACTATTTCCGAAGACTTCAGATGGCTCCGAAAGAAGTCAACGAGATAATCGAAGACTTCGTATACCTAGGGCTAAAACAGCCCTCATGCGTAAGAGTGTGTTCTGTATGGCCCCAAAATTATATAACAAGGTACCAACGGCATTCAAAGACTTGGATATTAATAGTTTTAATAAAAGCATGAAGACATTTTTAGTTAATAAATGCTATTATAGTGTTGACGAGTATTTAAATGATGTAATTTAGACATTTTTATTATTATTTTAATTCATTTGACGTAATTATATGATTGTACACTTTGGATTTTATTATTTATGTTGACGAGTATTTAAATGATGTAATTTAGACATTTTTATTATTATTTTTATTAATTCAAAGTGATTTCATGATTTTTGCTTTTAAAATTTCATTATTATTGTATTTTGAATTTAATTTATTGTATTTGTATGCCTTTCTAGGCAAAACATGTTGAAACTTTTTTTTTTTTTGTAATCATTCCAACTGATTTCTATCCTACACATGTTTTTGACAAATAAATTTATCTTATCTTATCTTATCTTATCTTATCAAGTCGACTTTTGCCCAACTTGTGTCACAAAAATGGAACAATTTATTAACTATTGTTGATTATACTAGTACACTTTAAATTTTAAAAGTTTTTTTTTTTAAAATGTCATTGGTTTATTGTTGTAAGTTTTAAGTGCCTAATTGATCACAAAAAACCATGTCCAATCTAGAAATTGTGTCTTTTTCCTAAAATGGTGAATAAATGTCAGTTCTGTAATAAATATATTTTATTTATGCTTCTATTATACATTTTAACTTACGTAAATAATTAAATTTCAATTAATTACACATTTAAAAAGTGAAGCTAAAAAATACGAATGGTTAGCTTATCACGGTAGTTCAGGAACGTTAGCTCTGCTATCTACGGTTAAAATAAATAATTGCCGCACTGTTAGCACATTACATGTTAGGTAGAGGTGATGATTAGGAAATCTAATAGGGCGAAACGTTGGAAACCTTGGGAATTGCTCTTTGAGCACGCTCTAACGGGAGTAAAATTGTTTTAGCCGCACCACCTCAAGAAATTATACAATATGTAAGAATGGATTGACACAAAGCTAAACAGACCTGTTTAATTCATTTGTAGTCGGCTATGTTTCGTAAATTTTCGAAAACATGTATAATCTGCGCACGTCACACACAGTAACTCGATATGTTTACGGAAATTTAGATTTGAGTCAATCGTGACACCTAGAATTTTAAAATGGTTAGCTTTGGCTAAAGTCGGCGGAGCATGCAGTGTCAGCTTACGTGCAGTTAATATGTGTTTGTGTTATAAGCAGTGTGTTAGCATTTCTCATTGTAAATTAAATGTAATTGGTTTCATCAGCGTTTAATGTTAGGAGATTTTTCTGGAGCCACTTAGACACAATGTCAAAACCATTTTGAACATATTCATACACCTCAACTCTTGACTTACCTGAAAACAATAGAGCGATGTCATCTAAATATGCCATTATTATGGTTAATTCTCCGTCTATCAGAAAACCTATAGACAATAAAAGCCTATAAAATAATCGGCCGTTATTATGGAGATTGACAAATGCTACCGAAATTCCACGTGATCAATCCCTAACTTTTTCACTTTTCGATAGTCTATATTGCTGATTCAATGTTGTCTAGACTCTTTGAAGTAGTGTACTGCAGCTGTACCAACAAGTTTTTCGAACTGAGTTTATTAAGGTGACGTATATATAATTAAAATGATGTGGTTAAGTTGTAGTTATTTGGGGAATCTCATAATACAGGGTGGCCCAGAGAGAAATGCTATTTTGAAAATTCAAGGGCAAAATAGAAATTTATTCATCATCATCGTTTCAGCCGAAAACCGTCCACTGTTGGACATAGGCCTTCCCCAAGTGTCGTCACAATGACCGGTCCTGTGCGTCTCGCATCCATCGGATCCACGGATGGCCGTTGGGCCCGCAAGGTTCTGGAATGGCGACCACGTACCGGAAGACAGCGTCGGAAGGCCTCCCACAAGGTGGACCGATGACATAATGAGGGTCGCGGGAATCCGATGGATGCGAGAAATTTATTAAAAAATATTTGTTTATTATATCTGTTTATTTACAAATCCATTCAGGTAAAAATGGGCTTCATCCAAGAACAGGATGTTATTAAATTCGCATTTCATTTGCAAATCTTTATCTCGATTCGAAGTCTGCTGCCTTTAGTTCCTCTACAAACTACATTTTATAAGGATTTAATTTCAAATCAAGCCCTAAAATATGCTGTAATATCGATCTAGACACTCCCAAAATCGATAAACGTTTGTGTTTCGATATACGTAGATTCGCGCGTACAGATTTACGAACTCGCTTTTTTTATCGGTTCGTTGTACCCTTTGGCAAACGCGAGGCTGAATTTTTTGCTGCTGTCCTTTCGAATCTTTCAATCAATTGTTTAATTCAATTAGTGCTTGGACACTCACTGATGTACCACAATTCGAATTCAGCACAGTAAAGCCGTCGAACAGTCACATAAGATCGATCATTTTCATAAAATGTGTACGGATATAAAACGCGCACTGTTCTCCCGTGTTGATACACATGGTGATAAAAATTACAAAGCCACGCGCGTCGCCTTATTATCGTTTAAAAATGCGTGCGAAATCAAAAGTGCATTTCTCTCTGGGCCAGCCTGTCTAACAAGACTGGAAGGCCTCCCACAAGGTGGACCGATGAACTGGTGAGGCTTGTGGGAATCCGATGGATGCGAGACACACAGAACCGCTCGTTATAGCGACACTTGGGTGAGGCCAATGTTTGGACATAGGCTTCCTCCAAGTAGACGTGTTTGCTGCAAAAGCTACCGGCAGCCAAGTTGAATGCATGCCAGATGGCCATCCGGATGGTGCGGGGATACCACACGGCTTCCCGCGAAGCGGCGGGCCTCCCTGCTGACCTGCAACCATAGGATCTAGAAGCAACAGTCCTTGCACGCATGCATGATTTGCGCGTGGAGATGCAACGCTGGGGCAAAACTTTGCTGCCAGGCATGGCGGACAAAGTTCCAGCGGGATCTCATGGTACAATAGCGACAGCGTGTGTCGTTAATTAGTTATGGCCGTAAGTCCCCTCTTTAGGAGTGTACTAAAGAGGGGTGTGGTGGACTAGCCCCTGTTAGGAGGCGGTGACGGTAGCGGGTAGTTGACCCTGCAGCTACCGAGCCCTCGGGACAGTTCAACCCGATTATTGACGTACGCTGCCTTATTCTTCGCTGGTCACGTACGCCACCACGCACCCCTGAATGCGTATTTTCGACGATGACGACGGAACACGTAGGAGGACCTCAGAGTGGACACCAAATAAAACACGTTTTCGACATGAAAAGGGTTCTTCGGGGTTCGGCTCGAAGCTTTTTTCCTAAGTGTTGTTGCCTCTTCGGTGGCACGTTTTCGACTGACATCGGACCGAAAAACGGCCCGTCTTATATACCCCGCTAAGTTCTGTTAGCGGGAACCGTGTATTTTGACTCTAATTTGCTTACAATTTCGCCTCAGCCGAACCCTTTCCGACGCTGTATTTTATTTATTTTCCCATAAAACCATGACAATATGCACATCAAAATGTCGGTAAGAATGTCTACTTTCACATAAAACAATAATATATGACATATATCTTAACATAAAAAAGTTTCTAGAACATAAACTGCAAAATATTCTAGTTCGACAACATTCATGAACACGAAACATCTCATATCTTCTCCAAAAAGATTCTAATTAGGATTCTACTTGTTACAACATTATTTTCTAGACGGATCCTAACTAATAACATTGTGGTCTTGCTAATTGCTCATCAAATAAAAATTGTCATTATCAAATTCCAATTACGTAAAAGATCGTAAACATATTAAATTTGCAACTTATTCTAAATCCTTGCAAATCGAGATCTATCGTTAGTAATAGCTTCTATTAGGCTAAAAAACACTAATTAACAGCAATAGACTCTTATCAACAGGTAATAACACAAGTTAAATCCTTATCAATTTGACAAACATAAATTCAACGATTTCTTCATCAAGATCGCGTTTTCTTATAAACTCTTATAAGAATCTTATACATATCGCTATTCCCGACCTTACTAATTAGTGAAGGTGCTAATTGCAGATAGATAAAAGACAATAATCTACATTCATAACAAAATATAAAAATCTTTTTAAAAATACGTTAGATGCTACTTATTTACACACTTATATTAGCAAAACTCAGTCTTTAACAACTAAACCTAATGAGAAAATAGCTAATTAATCCAAATAAACATCAAATAAGTGAAAACATCCTATCCTAAACATAATAAAACATGATAAAAACTACTTGCGTGCTAGGTGGTCTCGACCACTACTTGCGCCCTGATGCCGGCAAGGGACCCTCGTCGCCGACAGTCTCACCCTCGTGCGTCGCACCATCCTCCAGCCTCGGCGATACTCCCGGCACCAACAACACCACCCGCGAGCTCGGCCGTCGCAGCACACCGCCTCTCGTCTCGACGTCGACGATCCTGATCCGCCCGTCTGGTCCAGGATACACCCGCAGGATTCTGCCGCGTGGCCAGGTGCATCTCGGCAGGCTGTGGTCGACGATGAGCACGATGTCGCCAACTCGCAGGTCCGTGGAGCTGGTTCTGCCCGTGGTCTTCCTCGGCAGCAGAGTGGGCAGGTATTCCCGCAGCCAACGTTGCCAGAAGTGGTCGGCAAGTCGCTGCGTAGCCTTCCAGGTGTCCCTGCCCACGAGCACGTGATCTTCGAAGCTGCCGATTCTCGTAGCGCCGCATGATCGCCCGATGAGGAAGTGGTTTGGTGTGAGCGCTTCTTCTTCAGGGTTCTCGGAGATGTGGGTGAGAGGCCGAGAGTTGACTATGTGCTCGGCCTCTAGGAGGAGAGTGTGAAGTACCTCCTCTCGAGGATGTCGTTCCTTGAGTGTGGCGTCTAGTGCGGTTTTGATGGATCGCACCAGACGCTCCCATGCACCGCCCATGTTGGGTGCACCAGGCGGGATGAACTTCCATTGCACGCCGATCTTCTCTGCTTCTGAGATGAGGTCTTCATTTTTCAATGTGTCGAGCGCTTCTTCTCTCTTCAAGAATTCAGGACCAGTGAACCAACGGTGATCGCAGTCGAAATCTTCCGGCACGTCGCGCGTCGCATCATCTGCTGGATTCTGAGCCGTAGGTACCCATCTCCATTCCTGTGGTTTTGTCAGGTCTTCTATCTCTGCCAAACGATGAGCTACGAAGGTCTTGAATGTTCTTGGGTCCGTCTTGATCCATGAAAGCACTATGCTGGAATCTGTCCAAAAGGTCTTCTTCTGCACCTTCAGATCCATTTCTTCTTCAACTGAGTGTGCCAGTCTGCTTCCTAGGAGGGCCGCCTGCAGCTCAAGTCTGGGTATTGATACCGGCTTCAATGGCGTCACTCGTACCTTCGCCGCCACCAAGCTTACGTGGTATGTCCCATCTTGACTCTCCGTTCTCCAATACACGGTGGCTGCATACGCTGTCTCGCTTGCATCTGTGAACGTGTGCAGCTCCCCCTCGGTGCGATGTGGCGCCAGACACCTCGGTATCTGAAGGTCTTTCAGCAGCTTCACCTTCTCCAGGTAAGTCTTCCATGTTTCATATTCCCTTTCTTCTATTTCTTGATCCCAACCGATGCCACTTCTCCATATGCTTTGAAGCAGCTTCTTGCCTTGGACGAGAACCGGTGATGCCAACCCCAATGGATCGAAGGTTGACATGACAGCGCTGGTGACTTCCCTCTTGGTCGGAATCTTGAAACCTTTTGCTATCTCTTCTGGTGTGTTTCGAAGATTCGCCCTGAATCCGATGGAGTCCCCTTCTGTGAACCAACGCAGTCCAAGTGTCTTCTCTTCTTTCTCGCCAAGGTCCACTTCTGTCTTCTCCGTTGCTTCGTTGTCCGTGTCTTGCAGCAGTTCAGGTTGATTTGATGCCCATCCCCTGAGTTCGAAGCCCGCCTTCTTGTGGATGAAGTCTACTTGCGCCGTCACTCTTCTGAATTCTTCTTCCGTATGAAAGCTGTGCAGGTAGTCATCCATGTAGTGGTTCAGCTCTACTGCCCTTACTGCCTCTGGATACTGCTCCTTGAAGTCCGCCGCATTCCGATTCTTGACATATATGGCTGTGCAGGGAGATGATGTTGCACCGAAGACCACTGAAGTCATCCTATATTCCCTCGGTGCCACGTTTCTTCGATCACCTCTCCACAGGAACCGTAGACTGTCTCTATCTTCTGGTCTGATGCGAACTTGCAGAAACATTTCCTTAATGTCGGCTGCTACTGCTAATGGTCCTTGTCGGAATCTCAGCAGCACACCGAAGAGCGATTGCAGTAGGTCTGGCCCTTGTAACAAAGCGTCGTTGAGGCTTCTTCCTTTGCACTTTGCTGCAGCGTCGAACACGATCCGAATCTTCTTCTTGAGCGGATGAACCACGGAGAAGTGAGGTAGGTACCAGGTCTTCTTATTTTCTTCTTTCTTGGCAGGTGCTTCTTCTGCATACTTGTTGTCGATCAAGTGCTGGATCTGCTTGCAATATTCTGTCTTCAACTGAGTATCTTTATCCATCTTCCTCTCGATGTTGAAGAGTCGATTCTTCGCTGAAGCATAACTCTCAGGCATGACTTCATCTTCTTGTTTCCATAGCAGTCCAACTTCAAAACGACCATCTTCTAGTCTTCTGCAGGTCTTCTCGAGGATGGCCAGTGCTCTTCCTTCTGCATCTGTAGTAGGTCTTCTTGGTTGCACACCTAATGCTTCGATTGCGAAGTGTTCCTTGATGGCTTGATGCATCTCTTCTTCTGTTGTGCTGGCATAAAGACACCTGTTGGCGAAGTGCACTGGTCGTATTACCCCCGCGTCGAACCCATGTAGCACCCAGCCAAGTCCCGTTCTTGAGGCAACTGGTTGACCTGGTCTTCCTTTTCTTATTTCTTGAGTCACGATCAGCTCCCAGTTGTCTTGACCGATGAGCAGCTGTGGTGACTCTCCTTCGTAATGCAAGGAGTCGGCGATCTTCTTCAAGTGAGAACAATCTTCTATCCTCTTCTTGTCCAAGAACTGAGGTGTCAGCTTCAGGTTATCGACGGTCCGGACTCTCTTGAGGGTCTTCCTTCTTCCCTGGCGAACCCCCTTCACCATCAGGTCCAATGTCTGCGAGTCCTTCTTCTTGATCAGCTGACCTCCCACTGTTTCGATGATCAGTTCTTCAGTCTTCCCTTGAGCGCCGATCTCCTGTGCCACCTTCTCATCCAGCAGTGACACCGTTGACCCTTCATCCATCAGAGCCAATATCCTTTTGGATCCATGCGACCCGAAGACTTCAACTGGTACTATCTTCAGGTACGCTCTTGCATTGTTGGCCGCATTCACCGATGCCATGACACTAGCTACTTCTTGCTGTGTCTCACTGTTCCCCTCTGAGGTCCTCTCTTCCATGTTCACATGCAGCATATGATGGTGCCACCTCTTGCATTCTTTACACGGCGGCTTCTTGCAGTTCTCCTTTCGATGCTTCCCTTGGAGACACTTGAAGCAGACGCGACTCTTCTTGACCAATGCCCACCGATCTTGCACCGACGCCTTCAGGAACTTCTGGCAATCCAAGAGGAAGTGTTCGCCCTGACATATGGGGCAAGTCTTCTCGCTGATTCTCGATGCCTTTTCTCTGAAGTTCCCTTCTTTTTCATTCGTTGAGTGCGTCGCTTGCCGATGAGTCCTCTTGATCCATGTCTTCTCTTCAGAAGTCGCGAAGGCTCCACATTTGTCAGCTTCGATGTTCAAAAATCTGGACACCAGCGTCAGATCCGAGAACTCGCCTTCTTCCGTTGCTGCAGTGAAGTCGTACCACCTAAACTTGAGGATCGTAGGCATCTTCTCAACTATTTGCTTCACAATTTCTGGTGAATGTAGGTACTGCGGCTTCTTCAATCCTTTGATGGCTGCTACGCTGTTGTTAATCTGGCTCGCGAAGACGCAGATGTCCCTTGGGTTTTCTGATATCCTTGGCAGCGTCTTGATCTTGTCCAACTCAGCCAGCACCAGCGCATCAGGTCTTCCGTATCCTCTTTTCAGGGCCTGCATCACTTCCAATGGAGAAGCTTCTGAAAACAGCAAACTCTTGATGGCTTCTCTTGCATTCCCCTTCAGTGCTCTTCTTAGTCGAGCCATATTCTGCACGTCGTTGAACATCGGTGCCGTGTCTTCATAAACAACCTTGAAAGCTGTCCACTCGCTGCTGTTGCCGTCGAAGTAGGGTAACTCGTGGATGTACTTCGGCTGCTCGGCTGATCCTCCTCTTGTGGCAAGGGCTTCCTTCAACGCACTTGTTAGCGTTTGCAGCTCGATCGTAGCACCTTTCGTTGAGGAGTTCTCTTCAGGCTTCACTTGCAGCTCTTCTGATGGACGCTGACCTCGTGGCTCGGGTTGTTTGTCGTTGCCTTCTTCAAGTACTGAAGACTGGATCCAGTTCTGCACCTGTGCTGTTCGTTCTTCCAGGTCTTCATCCACGGAGTCATCATCATCGCATTGCGCCAGCTCCAACCTGACGCGTGCCAGCTTCGCCGCTGCTTGTGCTTGCTCCAGTTCCAGGCGCGCCAGCTCTTCCCTGGCTTCCAGCTCGCGTCTTCTGGCTGATGAACTCGTGGTCTTCGTGGACCTGGCTCGACGACTGACTCCCATCGGCTTTAAGGTGGCAGCAGATCTAGCAGTACCCTTGGCCGGTCCATCTTCTGGAGTCTTCTTGGTCGTCCCTTTCGGTGCGGCATCTTCTTTCTTCTGACCAGTAGCACTGGTCGCCGCTGTGGTCGCAGTCGTGACAGTAGCCTCCGTCGCTGAGGTATCTTCTGTTCCCGTCGTCCCCGAAGAAGCTGTACCAGTAGTTCCTGTTGAACCCGTTCCCGTTGTCCCTGATGACGCAGACGTGACTCCTTCTGACCCGGAAGCTTCCTCTGTCTGGTCCCTCTCGGAGGGGCGAGACGTTGGGCGTGAGGGGGCATCCTTCTGCGATCTTGTTACGGGCATCTTCTTGAATCTTCTGGCTTCTTCTTCTATCTTCTTACAGGGATCCGGCTCGAAGGACCAAAAACTGTGGTGGACTAGCCCCTGTTAGGAGGCGGTGACGGTAGCGGGTAGTTGACCCTGCAGCTACCGAGCCCTCGGGACAGTTCAACCCGATTATTGACGTACGCTGCCTTATTCTTCGCTGGTCACGTACGCCACCACGCACCCCTGAATGCGTATTTTCGACGATAACGACGGAACACGTAGGAGGACCTCAGAGTGGACACCAAATAAAACACGTTTTCGACATGAAAAGGGTTCTTCGGGGTTCGGCTCGAAGCTTTTTTCCTAAGTGTTGTTGCCTCTTCGGTGGCACGTTTTCGACTGACATCGGACCGAAAAACGGCCCGTCTTATATACCCCGCTAAGTTCTGTTAGCGGGAACCGTGTATTTTGACTCTAATTTGCTTACAATTTCGCCTCAGCCGAACCCTTTCCGACGCTGTATTTTATTTATTTTCCCATAAAACCATGACAATATGCACATCAAAATGTCGGTAAGAATGTCTACTTTCACATAAAACAATAATATATGACATATATCTTAACATAAAAAAGTTTCTAGAACATAAACTGCAAAATATTCTAGTTCGACAACATTCATGAACACGAAACATCTCATATCTTCTCCAAAAAGATTCTAATTAGGATTCTACTTGTTACAACATTATTTTCTAGACGGATCCTAACTAATAACATCGTGGTCTTGCTAATTGCTCATCAAATAAAAATTGTCATTATCAAATTCCAATTACGTAAAAGATCGTAAACATATTAAATTTGCAACTTATTCTAAATCCTTGCAAATCGAGATCTATCGTTAGTAATAGCTTCTATTAGGCTAAAAAACACTAATTAACAGCAATAGACTCTTATCAACAGGTAATAACACAAGTTAAATCCTTATCAATTTGACAAACATAAATTCAACGATTTCTTCATCAAGATCGCGTTTTCTTATAAACTCTTATAAGAATCTTATACATATCGCTATTCCCGACCTTACTAATTAGTGAAGGTGCTAATTGCAGATAGATAAAAGACAATAATCTACATTCATAACAAAATATAAAAATCTTTTTAAAAATACGTTAGATGCTACTTATTTACACACTTATATTAGCAAAACTCAGTCTTTAACAACTAAACCTAATGAGAAAATAGCTAATTAATCCAAATAAACATCAAATAAGTGAAAACATCCTATCCTAAACATAATAAAACATGATAAAAACTACTTGCGTGCTAGGTGGTCTCGACCACTACTTGCGCCCTGATGCCGGCAAGGGACCCTCGTCGCCGACAAGGGGATTTACGGCCATAATGGAAGGTGAGGACGCCGTGAGCTTTGTCCAGTCACTGCCGGATAGACCTTGCGGCGTCCTCACCTTCCGCATGACGCAGGTTCTCACCGGACATGGTAAGTTCGGGAAGTTCCCGCACTGGATTCGTGCTGAAGAATCGCCTGGGTGTCACCACCGTGTGGACCGCCCGGAGGACACGGTGGAGCATATAGTAGAGGTGTGCTCCGCTTAGGCAGATATCAGATGTGCGCAAGAAAGGTAAGCAGTTGCAAGAGGGCCTAGAGCGTTGACAGGTGTGTGCCTCTATTTTTGGATTATTTGGCGTTTGGGATGCGGAAGAAGGAGAAAATTTAATAAATTTAGTTTTATCTGTATTTATTGTAAGTGGGTTAGCATTTATTGTAAGTAGGTTAGTTTATGGGCCAATTTGCAATTTTTTTTTCCTCTTAGAGTATATGCTTTCCTGTTCAGAATCTAATTCTGATGATTGAATCCATGAGGAATCGAGGGAACTCCTCAAATATTATAGGCCACCATGTGGTGATTTTGGCATTTTCATCCAGAACTTAAGCATTTACAGTCAAAAAGTAACACTTGATGAAGTAAAACTGATGAAGAAGACCAGAAATAGCTAACGTAACTTCATACTCACATAGATATCACAATGAAGATAGTTAAGCGACTATGACAATACAAATAAATAAATGGTTCTGAATAGTTATGTTGAAAATGGTTTCATCGAAGTGAACTAATGATGATGATGGAGCCGGAAGGAAGGCACAGGAACTTCGTAATTGATCAACGTATTCTAGCCATGTTTGTGCTTATTGGAATTGTCATGAGCTGCACTTTGGCTATAAGATACTATCGAACTGATCTGATGATGGAGCCGAAAGATGGAAGGTAGATACAGAAACTTCATAATAAAATAATGTAACCCAGCAGCGTTTGGGTTAATTCGAATTGTCATGAGAAATAGGCACTCTGGTTATAAGTGTATCGCAACTAAAAAGTGTACGTTCGAGCTTGACCGCTATCTCACCTGATGGAAAGCGACGATGCGGTCGACGATGGAACGCGCTTACCTAGAAGTAACCTATTCACTCTTGACTTAAAGATTCCCGGGTTGTAGCTATCAGGAAACAAAGATTCCGGCAAGGAATTCCACTCCTTAGCTGTACGCACAATGAATGTGTTCCCAAAACGTTTTGTGCGTATAGGTGGGATGTCCACCATGTACCGGTGGCGCGTTGCCATACGCATTGTGGTCCGATAATGGAACGGGCTAGGCGGAATTAGGTTATGCAATTCCGACGCACACTCCCCGAAAAGCAACCGGCAGAAAACCGACAGGCTAGCAAATCGGCGTCGATGCTCAAGACTTTGGAGCCTCGACTCAACGAGTGCATCATTGCCAATGATCCTCCTGGCTCGCCTTTCAATTGCCTCAAGTGCAACACGCTGGCATCGGGCAGATCCGTCCAGAGATGAGAGCAGTATTCCATACACGATCGAACATGTGCTTGATAAAGTTTGAGCAGCTGTTCCGGCGTGAAGTTCTGTCTGACCTTCGCGAGGATACCCAGCTTTATTGCTCCCAGTTGAGCATTTGCTTCAATGTATGGCTCAAAGTTGAGTGTCGACGTCAGCGTAACAACAAGAAGATCAAAATGGTCGGTTTTCGGCACTTTTCTCCCCGGAAAGTTGGAGCAGGCAGCAAAAATAATAGAATCCACTAAAAAAAACACTAAAAGGATCAAAATAATTTTAATTTCGGAAGTCGGTGTTAAATAAGAAACAAACAATACCGAAAAAAATGTATATAATATAATGTAATGTCGGTATTTTTTTTTTTTGTAATTTCTGTTAAATTTATTAAATTACGTAACGAAAAATCAAATTCGATTGAAATAAAAACACGAATTTTTAAAACAATTGCTTTTATAAATGTGTAGCTTCGTCGCTCGTGTTCGTCGAACTATAGGACATTGCAATTTTAGTGTGTTAGTGTTAATATAAAATTTTATTAAAACTCAAATATTATTATTTAAGCTCGAATTTAACTGCTAAGCTTAAAATGCAATTTTGTTTCATGGTTGCACTAGGTCTCTCTAACAGCTTCGTAGATCTAACAGAATCGTTTTTTTTTTATTCTTCTTAAATAAGACCTACCTACAACAACACTCAATTCTCAACACAGAATGAACGATGAGAATGTTTGTTTAATGATATTACGACTCAGGGATCTGCTACTGAAAAATTCCTACCAAAAAACCCATAACACTTTTGCCTGGCTTTAGAATTAAACTAGGGTCCCGAGCTCAGCAGTTGTACTTGCAACAGCACTAACGGGGTTGTTTTCTGTGCCAGAAGACTCTATACATTGTCTATGTGTCCGGGACGCATTCCGACGTCTGAGAAAAGTGAACGAATGAGGCCACTCGTGGTAGAGTTATGCGTCGCGTGGCAGAGCGGCGCGAGGCGAGGCAGCGAGGCAGCAGTGTCTAGACGCCTTCGTTATTAGATTTATGCCCTGTTGCGCCACGTCACTCATCGTTACTACTGCCTTCTAACTATTACGCTGTGTGTTAGCAGAATATTTAACATAGGTATATGTGTTGTTTATGAACACGGGACTGAATATCGATGTTTATAGCTATTCATACGTATCTAGCATATTTTATGCTATTTATGTACCTTACGACAAAAGGAAAAAACGGAACCCTTATAGGATCACTTCGTTGTCTGTCTATCTGTCTGTCAAAACTCTTTATCTCGGGAACGCGTGAAGGTATCCAGTTGAAATTAAAAACATATACTCATGTCTGCGGTCTCTTGAAACTGCGAAAAAATAGAATTTCTAAGTCAACGAAAAAAAAAAGATACGGCCGTTTAGCGTTTTAATACTCAATATTCAATACTTTATTGCATTCCATAATTATACATAGTTGGTGTATAATTGAATCTTTTAAATAATGTTATTTAAAAGATTCAATTAATATACTTTGCTGTACCCGACAGGGTTGCCGGGTACAGCAAAGTCTGTTTTAAAGGAGAAAGGATAAATATAACTGAGTGAAAGGTATTAGTCAAAATTTATTAATTATTGCACTTTTAGCCAATTTATTATTGAAAAATAAACAGTCATAAAAAAATATTTTAGTAATTAGTCAATATAATTTAATAAAATTAATAAGTTGTTGTACGTTTAGTTAAATAATTTTTATGTATTATGTCATTAAAGTAATCATTATTTTAGTAACTAGTTGATATAATTTGATATAGATATAAATAATATAATAATTTTTATCATTATAGTATTCATCTGTAGTATAGTAGCAATTTTTTACTAAAAATTGTTTTAATTTATTGATAAGCATTATTACTATCCATTTTTCATCAAAATTCATCAAGTTCTTCCCGTTGACTCAGAATCCAGAAATTTGGCATAAAGCAAGGTCTTATACTACAGGTAAAGGAATAAATCTGAAAAATTTCTTGGTACGTTACCACAATTTTTTTTTGCGATTCGAAAAGTCATCCAGGCTCTATTCGGGAATTGAACTATTTACATATTTTTGTACGGAACCCTCAGGGTGCGAGTCAGATTCGCACTTGCCTAGTTTTTTTTATAGCAACTACCGAACTGATCAAATTTTTTGTTTAATTATCTGCGAAAATAATTAGGTGAGATAGTGATCAAGCGCAAAACAATAAAAAATAAATAAATAATAAACAGATTTTTATGTTCTCGTAGTATCAATTGGCAGATAGTAAAAAAAATACGGATGGTAGTATCCTTACTGTAGCTGACTGCCCCAGGCTACTATTTATTATCATGAATTATACTTAGTAAGTAATAAATACACCTGTTTTTAATGGTTCGCGTATCAGTGTAACAAACACTGACAATTATTTATTTCTATTTTATTTTATAACAGTAATTTGATTTTTTTTTATGAATGTAGCTATGAAGAAACATTTTCCACGATTGATTTACCACTCCATTGTTTCTATCCAATTACATAGTCTCACTCTTGTTGTTATACCACATCTGCCCTAACTAATAACCTTTTTACAGTTGTACATTGGTTGCAGGGCAGAGGTGCGCAGCGCGCGGGCGTCGCCCCTTGATAGTTGTTTAACACTAGTTCCGTGCCAGCCAGGTGCGCTCAGCCGTCGCCCGCAACGACGCCTTCACACGTGCCCTAAGCTACCAGCGGAAGCGGACTGCTTAAATGTTCAATTAATTGCATCATTCGATTGGAGAAGGCAATAAAACTAGAATACTTTAGCAAGCATTGTTTGATTCAAACTGAATTTTAGCTGACGAGTATACAGCTTGCTGCATTCTCTTCCTGACGAGACCTACTTATATTTCTAGATACTTACATTAATATATCTTTTAATGTCTAAAGAAGTATAAGGTAAGTTTCACTAGTTGCAAAACGAAATGGTTGCGCTGTGTGTGAAAAAAACCAGCGCATTCACATGTCAGAACATTCAATACAAACCAATCATGTTAGTTTCATGGCGGTTAACTCATAGAACTTGAGAGTCTATGGAAAATCCGACTATGGTTATGGCAGCATTAGCTTTGCATATGAAAAATGAGATCTATTAGCATCGATCTCTCTAGTTAGTCGCTTCAAAATATGAATACATTTTCATCGCTGTGAGTTCTACACTTGTCACGGCGTCTGTCTTCATGCTCCCCAGCGGCGCACTGAACTTAGTTAAGATTGTTTAGATTAATCCGCCCGGACTGAAGGCACGGGGCGCGGCGGTCGCTCCACACGATTATGCCACATTATGCGCTGCGACCCGCGGGTTCACAACCCCTGGCCGCCACTGAGATAGGTGAGAAGGATTTAAGTAGGTGTCTTGTATAAGTTACAGTGAGGAGGTTGGAAACCTGGTACGTTATAAACGCGGTAAGATGCAACTCCACAAATATGAAAATATTCGACAAAATCAAAGCTTCTGATTTTCAAAGCGTCGGTTAGATAGGAAGATAAAAATAGTTGTTGAATTCAATCTTATGTGAGGTTTATTGAGTCAACGTAGTATATTGGTGAGACTAAAAACCAATCGAGTGCGAGTCTGACTCATGCCCCGGAAATTCAATACAAACTTAAGCTGTAATTTCGAAAAGGCAATTACTTTGGGATGTAACTACAAAAATCGTAAGTATTCAGATATTTTTCTTTACTTGTGCTACATGACATTTTTCTGATTCTAGTTTAACGACGAGTGTTGTATACGAATACGTAATGATTCCCTAGCGAGCGTCAAAATATGCACTATGAACGAATCATAAAAGGCCTTATATTTAGATTGCGTTGACTTAGTAGCTTGATTTTTTCACCAGTGAGAATCAAAAGGGAGTATTCGATATTATTTTCAGCTTAATACCTACACGTGTTTCTGATAAAAAAGGTCTTGACAGAAGAACAAACAAATCCTATAAGGTTTCAGTGTTTATAGACTGAATTAGGGAAACCCTAAAACATATTCGTAGAAAACATCGGCTCTAAATGGTCCTGACTGATATAAATTACCGAATCTATGACACCGTTATCGTTAAACATAACTTATTTAGCAAAAGCACAGCTGTGCGGCATTATCGCAAGTGACACAGACATTACAGCTATCTCGATAGTGCGGCAATCGGGCGCTTCATACGGTGCTGGTGATAATTATACAAATTGCCAATATTATACAATGTTTTAGCAAATGTATATTAAATGATGTAGATGTAGATCTTGGGATTAGGATCAGGTGGGATCCCAGTCAAGCACTGGTTTACATTTTTTTTTTTTTTTGGTAATGTTTCTTCCTGTTTCGGGCTCTATTTTCTAAAAATTCAATTAATGTTTCATCGCTAAGCGTTCAAAAAGATATACTTCTTTATATATGATATACTACATATTTCTTTCTTTGTTTTATATAATTTTTAGCCTCATTTGCACAGTGCAAGTTTCGTGTTTGTAGTATAAATAAGTAAAAAATTATTTACGTGATCTAAAAATTGTATAGATGCGCCAGAGTGCCAACCAGGCTTTTTACCATCAGGTGAGATAGTTGGGCTAAAATAACGTAATTTTTTTTTTTCAAAGTTTCGAACGAATCTGAGCACACGTTTGCTACATCGGTAAATGTCTATTACATTGGTCTCGAATCCATAACCAATGTAATGGTACCTTCCGAACAGAATGTTTCTCATGCTCCTCTCGCTCGTAAAGTTGGCTCGCAGCTCGAAGTAGATAGCACCATTGCGTCTACACATAGTAGACCACTTCCATCGTCACATGATCTATTTAACTTTCTTTTTGACATTGAATACACGTTTTCAGTAGGTTTCTAATAATTTCATAGGCTTCTAGATAATACTACTCTGATTTGCTAACTGATTCATTGATAGCAGAAGTGGTATCCTACGGCGAGTGGTATCTTGAAATCCATATCCAGATCAGTAAATTTCTTAGTAGCGAACTGCAGTTTGGGTTATGGTTAGTTGTAACATAAAACTAAGTGGCACATATGGATGCACAACATAGTCGTTTATTGTGCCAATGTTGTTGTTACACAAATATTCATATAAAAAGAAAAACTGACTGACTAACATATCAACGCACGGGCAAAACTATTGAGACTCGGATATGAAATTTTGCGCATGGTTTCTTTTTATAACGTAGGCGAGCACTAAAAGAAGATTTTCCAAAATTCACCCCCCAAGAAGTTTGTATAAAGAAACCTACTATAACGCGGGCGAAGGCTCTGGCAGAAGCTCGTTTGACGTATAAATTTTACTACTTACGGCTTAAATACTTTTATCAACTTAAGCGACTCGACTTTAAAGGGTTACAAAAAGCATACATCACAAAATAACATAAAAGATGTCACTGCCGACGGTTGACATACAAAACAGATGCGGGTGGAATCACCGACACGACACGAGATGCGACATAAAGTGCACGCTGCGAGTGCTGCGGCAGTGTCAGGGCACAGTGACTACTGATGGCACAGTTACGCGCTAATTTCTTTGTGAATGTGTCCCTGTATTTAACTGTGTACGTTGACGAACATCAATCTTGTTGTAGTAAAACTCGGTAAGTCTGTAGTCGTGAGCTTGCCATTGTGAACATTTACTTCTAGTAATGCAATTTATTGTTTTCCAAGTTAGTATTTCCCGAAG
This sequence comes from Mythimna vitellina, assembly GCA_949316375.1. Lineage (NCBI taxonomy): Eukaryota > Metazoa > Arthropoda > Insecta > Lepidoptera > Noctuidae > Mythimna > Mythimna vitellina. The sequence continues at coordinate 24,474,932 of OX438698.1, forward strand.
GTATTTTTTTATTAAGGTTAGAATATCTTGAAATAATTTCTCCCGCCCAGGGTGGAACGAGAAGAACTGACGAACTTGTACTGACTAAAATCCACTCGCCGCGGTGACTCTACCCTATAATGCCGCAGTCCCCGAAGGGCTAGGTAGAGATGTACTTGAACAACATTTAAGTTCTGTTTATTAGGAGATAAGATTTTGTAGTGTATCAGCTGGGTACAAATATAAACTTCGGGCTGCTACTGACAAATTTCAAATGAGAAAACTTATTAACCACCAGGAACCAAACCCGCTCCGTAGTTGCGCAATCTATAATGTGTATTCAGTAGGGTAATTTCTTAAAATTAAAAAACAAAGAACTCGGTCTCACAACAGAGTTATTGACCTTGAAAGTTATAATAAACGTGTAAAGTAAGATATGAAGTCAGTTACGGTGTTAAACCGTTTATTCCAGCACGTCGGGGATTTCAGCACTTTATAAATTCAGGCGAAGTGCGGCGAAATATTCAAGAAGTGCTGAAAGATAGATCGCGACCTTTGCTGAAGGTTTCATAGGGTTCACTAACATTGGCGCGTGTCCCGACCACGCGACCAGCGACCACACGCCAGCATTCACTACCGTGATTACGTATTAAATAGTCCAGCTGGAAAGGTTAAATGTATATTTACTGAAATGGGAAGTATGATAATATCGATCTAGTTTTAGATATTGTAGCTTCTAAAAATATCTTGACATCAGTTTATTTCCCAGTAAATTCTTTTTACTTTATACATGTTTGTACATACCGTTTATTTTTACCTTTAGTTTGTATAAGTGTATCTATTGAGTTTTTTATTAGTTTAGTTGTTTGTATAGTAAAGGTAATTAGTTAAATATTTATACAGATGTAAATGTAAACAAATATATATTATACTTGATGTCTATAATGATTAGTCACCTCATCTTCTTCTTAATGAAACATATAACACTCAGAACCCTGATTTAGTTTGGCGTAACCGAACTGTCTTCTGTTTTGACTTCGACCATAACTATAGGTTCACATATAAGCCTTAATAACTACAACCTCGTGTCTATGCCTTCCGTATGCAGCTGTTTCCCGTTTGACCTTTTAGTCGCCTTTGATCATCGAGTTGAAAAAAAAAACTATTTCAGAATAAAATATTTTTTTATTTAACAAAACATAGGAATACAGAAAGCTGTAAAATAATTACAACAAGTACAATTCCTGTGCAGCCAAGCTTTCCCTTAAAGACCGAAAAAAATAAGGAAGAGCCGGCAAAGATTTACCTGTACAATTAGTCAAATGATGGCGGGGTGGCCAGCAAACAAATTAAGAAGTGGGAGGAGCCTGGGGCGGCGGCAGCAGCGTTTAAAACGGTTATATTTGCCGCGGAGACATGCCGCTCACGTACGCACAACAAGTTTGGAGCTGCGGTCAATGGGACGCACTGGACGGATAACACGCTGCGATCTTTGATTTTTTCAGATCTTGTACCTTATAAAATGTTAATGTTAAGAATTTGTAAAAAAACAAAACAGAACCGGGAGTAATGGATAGAAGATTATGCACAGCAGTAATCACCCAAATATAAAGGTGCAAACAAGGCACAAACTGCTGGGGTCGTGGGATCCATTCCCAAGTCGAGCAAAAGGTGCTCTTGGGTTTTCCTATAACAAATTACTCTATAGTACCCCGGAGTTGAGATTTAGTTGGTAGTCCTGCCCTTGATCCTCCTCCGGTAGTGTTGGATTGCCGTCCTATCGGAGACAGTCAGACCTCACAGAAACTGCATCTTTGCACTTGTGCACTATAATATCGCCTGTATACTTGACTAATCTCTGTTGAGGTTGGCAACCCTGATCAACATCCGGTCGAGAGCATTATAAAGACGATAGTTTCTGTTTTTATATGTTTATTAATTATTTAAGCTCGAACGGCTGAATGGATTTAAATGTATTATCAGCAGTTAGAACAAGCACAACAATCAGAACAAGAACAAAATGTAATAAGTAATACTTAATAACAACATTTCATGATGACCTTATGAAATCTTATCCTCATATACGGTGACTGTGACTCCGATTTTATGATCATAATGGTAGATACATATTGTAACAACACAAATATTATCTCTCAAATGAGTGCTAATTTTGTCAATTTGAACACTATTTTGATTTTCGTAGTAGGCTGGTTGGCCCGACGCCGGGCTGAATCCAAAACTAAACATTCAGTAATCAGATTAGCGACTTCTAGACCAACGCGGTGGTCCAGCCAACTGTTAGAGATCTGTCAATTGTTACGAAAGTACAAAAATACAGCCGCAGCGTTTTCCCCGCCTCGTGCGCGGCTCGGTGAAAGTTCCACAACAGTACAGACGGCCGTTTCCATACTTTTGCTGGAGATTACCTCTCGGCCGTGACAGCGTTATTCGGGTAGACCTGCGCCGCCTCCACAGTGCCTCATAAAAGTATTGTCCGACTATTTTCTCCCAAACGACTAGTTTATTTTGATAGCCTTTTATATTCGTTTTGTATTGTTAGATATTATCATATTTTGTATTATGCATTAGCTACGGTCACTGCATAACTATGTACGAACTTGCGATAGTATTATAACTTGAACTATCAGTTCAGTTACAAATGATAGATATGTGCAATCTTATCCTTCTCAGCTTGTTGGTCAGTTGTTTCAGAACCCTTTATTATTCTGATAACATATTCAATAAAACCTTCTTCTCAAAACGTACCTGCCTCATAAAACTTATTCCTGTGTATTATGGAAACTTCTCGCTCCACGTCGACAGAGGCATAAAATCTAAACTTCATCCAAAAACTTGAATACGTGTCTTATAACATAAAGAGTTCATTTATTATACAAAACAGAGTATTTAAATTAAAATTAAACAAATAATGCCATCAGGTGCAACATTAGGGAATCTGGAAGTGGTCGTGCATGCCGGTCACGTGCCCGGGCCGCTACGCGCCGCAGGCCCGACGGCTGCCGAGAGTTGCCGAGCCCTGCCGATCCGGTAAGCTCACGAATTTACAAACTTCGCCAGCCCGCCGCCCGCCGCCCGGAGCAGTTTATTTTTATAGATCGCCGTGAAACTTCCATCTCTGTCAGAAAGGTGAAAAATCAAAGTTTATATAAAAAGTCGGTGAAAGTATGTAAGATAATGCAAACTGCAAAAGTTTGGTTGTTAGGTTCCCTTCAGACATGCAACGTATTCAAATTAGTTTTTGAAAGTACTTGTAAAGGATCCGTCGGTCGGTTCGTAGAAAAATGAAGGTTTTTTAGAAAAGTACAGTAGTAGTTCCTCTGTCTCTCCGTTCTCTCTATTCGATATATTATGCCTTGTGATATAAGTTATCAAAGAAAATTGGTCGTAGTTTTCACTAACGATTCTTTTTTGATAAGGCTTTTACCGCTTCTTCTAACCACAATATCGTGTGCAAACCATTTGAAGTTAAATTCCTCCTACACCTTCTCTAACTTCTCGTGGGGGCAATCGGCAGCGGCGATCTCTCGCGCCGGGCCTTGGTACAGGCCATGGCCCGGAGCGAGGAGGAGTGGCAGGCGGTCGCCTCCTTCTGCGAAGCAGTAATGCTAGCAAAGGAGGCGGCCGATCGCGTGAGGCAGCGGTCCTCATGCCCCAACCGCCGCCGGGACTCCGATCCCGATTACCGGCCACCGTAGGCGCGGGCTTGCGGACGGCGAGCAATGGGTGGCTCGCCGTCCGACCGTCCGGTAACCGTCCGGACCGAGCCCAAGTTACCGACGGCGCGTATTGTTCCACGCGCGCCTCAAGGAGATGTCAGCAACTGTAGGGGCCCAGCAGGGTCGAAGCCTACTGGGGCCAAGGGTCTGATTCTGAAAGGAAGACTCGGCCCTGGTACGAAAGGCAACGAAGGAACAGGAGTGGGTTTTTAGTCAGTAAAAGTCTGACACTATCTCCCGCCCCGCCTAAGAGCGGGAGATGTCATAAGATGATTTTCCCACCGGAAAAAAAAACCTTCTCTAACTTAATATAGTAATTATTTCTTCGACAATTTCCTCATGAACGTCTCCGAACCTTACGTATTTTCATGTAGCCGCAGACTATGATCACAACACAGTAACGTAGGTACATACGAACAGGACAGATCGAGACACATGCGACGTAAACACGACGAGACTACGAAACGAACCGGAAAAACTATTTTGCGACACCTCGATCACACGGGAGTATCCTCGACGCCCCCAATAACCGCTATATCGAATCATAACCCCACAACCAACCGAACAAGACCCTCTTGCCAAGAAACTAGCTTCTCAGATAGCCTTAGAAGAACAGGTCCACTTGAACTGGTGACTCAAATCTCAACTTGACTCTAGGGAGTGCGCGACCAATGCCATCCCGGCGTCGGAAATCTTATCCCGCGATTGGATCCCGCGACTGTAATGAGCCCGGGAATAAATACCAGCGGTAATATTCCCGAACAGATTGCTGAAGAAAATTACATTGTGAACGCCTTGAGGACGCCTTGAGGAGGGCCGTAAACATGTTTTGGATATTTATCTGCGCGAGTCCCGGCGGGCGCGCCCGGCTTGTGCGGCGCTGCCGTGCGCGCTGGTGCCGGCAGATTGCTATTAATATCATCAACATCTGATCGTATGTTATCAGGAAATAGTCCATTAATGGAAAATCCGGGAAAGCCATTCACGAAATATATGGAATAGTTAGCTAACGCAATAAATAGAGATTTGTTCCAATCACAATGAAATATACGATTTGTAAATTATTTGTTTATTTTGACTAACTCATTAAATCGATGTTGTTTGATTTTCTGAAAGCGTATGTAATGCTAAATTAATTTAGGCGTATTCGTAATTTTTCTACTAAATTGAAATAATTTGGAATCAGCATTCAACCCCATTCAGTTACTAAAATTATTATTCCTCCATCTATTTGTGAGTTAAATAAGTATTTAAATAAACGATATTAATATGTTAACTTTGTTCCGAGATGTCAAAGAGATTTTAGTGTTTCAATAAAAATAATTACTGCAAACATAGGACCTGTTACGAATAGGAGTAGAGAAAAAAAACTAGACATTTCATTAAAATACTTTTCCTTACCCGGTACCGACATAACGTCTAATAACCGATCAGATCGATCCAGAGCGAGCCAGCCGCTGTGAGAGGCAACGCGTTGAATTTCCAACATCGTTAACTGGCTCTTTTGGAAGATAATCTACCAATTTGAAGTAAACTGGAAAGTGTATTAGCTTCTTGACAGTCGGAGTATTTTGTGGAACTTGAGTAAGATATGCAAAGTAGTTATTAGGTATTGTAATCAGCCTACTGTATGTTACGGCTTAAATTCGAATTTCATTTCGAGTTTCAGGTTTCAATTCTTTTCATTCATATTCTGTCTAGCCTCGTGGCTAAGTAATAACCGCCAAAGACTTCGAACTTCGAGGTTGGGACGACGACGAGGTTCGACGTGGAGATGTCAGACCATCATTACTCGTCGAAACTTCTTCATCCTGGGATAACACATCAAACCGCTGGTTCGGGCTGCCATTTACAGACTTTAACATTCACTACGGTTAATCAGCAGCCAGGATGTCTGACATCAGTTTTGCCAAGTTACCATTTTATTCTGTTGCTAAGATGTGGAGATCAGACAGTCCTGAAATCCAGTTTCAGCCGTTTAGATTGGACGACCCCTATGCTTTGGGGTAAAGTTTGGTTGAAGATCTGCTTTTAAAATCCAGTATCTGGATAACTAAATACCACATAGAAATTTATTATATTCTATCCCGTTTTCGTTTACGTAGCGAGATGACGCACGATGGTGTATTTTTGCGCGGGTCATGAGTTCGATTCTCGCATCGTCACAAAAACTGTGTGCACTACAAATATTTGTTGGAGTCCGGGACGTCCGAGCCAGTTATTTATGTTCACAATGTTACTCTTCACAAACACATGCATGGACTCGATGCTGATGCAGGCAGGATTCTGTTTGGAGCGTTTCTTTATAAGCTTTCATTGATTGAGTTCTTTATTAAAATTCAGGATTCAGAGAGTTGATGTAAACGTAAAAAGATCTCCCGGATCTGTAGTAAAAATGGGTGTACCCCCGAGCTCAACTCTTGGCCCATTTTTGTTTTAAGATTTAAGATTCAAAGCATTTTATTTCTAATAAACCATTTGCACTTTTGAAATGTCAAGAAGTCAGTCAGTCAGAAAAAATGATCTCTATGGAGAAGAATGCGCAAGAAACTCCATGGATACTCTTTTCAATCATGTTTTGTATCATAATTAAAAATATCTCTGTTACATGTTTCTTGTCGCTATTATGTGAGAACAATGTAAATAAAGTAAAAATAAAAACTAAATATTGATATTAAAATAGCAACTGGCAGCTGAGAGATGACCAGTCTCAACTGACAGCACCCGTTCACTGACATAACGCAAATATTAGCACCACTCAGCTCAATCATTTTGAATGGAACAGAATGATCCAACACACGCGCCACCATCTGTGAGATATTTAAGTAAGCATGACAAACTCCCAACTACCATGCTCATTTATGTCAAACAAATCCAATAGTAACCTAAAAACCATAAAATAGCTCTATGGTACACATTTACAAACTTTGAAAAAAAATGCTTCAATATTATACAATACTTATAATATTTTACAATTAAAAAAAAACACTAAAAAATAATAATAATAATTTCCAAACTAATCGATTTGTACACCCCGGTGGTAGTGGAGCTGGACCAGCATTGAGCCAAGCATTTTTATCTCGAATATAATCCTCCAACTTATAATATGCTTGCCTACATAGTGTGCGTTTGATACAAGATTTAAATTTCGTTTAATTGAGTTCTGATATTTGGGGAGGTATTTTATTATACCATTTCAAACAGTACCCCAAGAGGCCACTTTAGCCTTTCTGTAGTGCCTCGAGGATGTTTGCCCAATCGCGTATAAGATGGTTTTCATACAATCACCAGAAAAAAGGTGGCATCAGTTGTGTGGAGGATTCGGGGGAGTGACAATAGCATCCTGAAAATCGTTGCTGAAGATCCGAGAGCTCCTGTGCTGAGGCATCTCATGAGGAATCATTGTCCGCCTGAAGTGCCTCGTAAATACATGACTCACTAATATAATTTTGGTCTGTTGTAATTATAATTACTAATCCTAGTGTTTAAGTTTTAGCATGTAAATTACTAACAAAAATGGTTCCATTTTTGTTCGCAAATTAAACAATTTTTATTTTATATATTTCTTAAAACACACATATAAAAAAAACTATTATTATTATTTACAATTTGACATTATAGATTATTTTTATTTTGCAATTTGTCTTTGAATTTATTTTTGACGTAAATATTTACTTTACTAAGTATTACATTTTGTAAACTATATATTTCCTTTTATTATTGTGAACGTGAGGACTAAATGTTCATTGCTTTTTTATTTCCTTTTCAGCAATTTTAACGCATGTCTGGCAATTTGAGTATTTTCTGCGGCCTACCCAAATGTCCCTACCCTGGTATTGTTCGTCAAGTCGTTGAGCTCCTTAGTAGTCCTGAGTTGAGCTTTGCGAATACTGACAAATGCTTGCACTGCCTGGACAGGTCCACTCAAATCTGTATGGTTCTTTCTTCAAAAGATCATCTCAGACCAATCTGCATGGTTTTCATGTGATTTGATTTACTGTATGAACTTTAAAAGAGACTTTGACCCTTGAGTTTGTTACCTGGGAAACACCGGCCGCATCTAGTTTAAAATGACGAAAAAAAAAATTGACGTGTACAAGTTTTTTTTGTAACCTATTTTCAAAATAAATATCATTTATCACATAAGGCAATTAGTCTATCCTTTGGCCTGGTTAACGTCAAAATGTCATGATTTCTACACCTTTATATACCTTTAAGTTAGAGTATTCAATTCTTTAATTTCCGAATTTAGAATTTGTAGTTCAGTTTTTGTCAATGTTTGGCATTCAAATAGGGATAAAACTTAGCAATATTCGATACTGAAACTGTGACATAAACTTTAGCATTAAATTAGGAATTATAAATTCTGAAGTTCATTCAAAACTTTTGATTTTCCTGCGCATGAAAATCATCATAGTAACACAAGCTAGCTCTGAAAACCTTTATCGAAAGAAATACACAGTGAACCATGTTCAAAAGTCAGGGACGTTAACGCTATAATATACATAGATATTTATGGAAATAATTCCCAATGATATTGTTTCCAAAGTGCGACTTGCGAACTATTGAACAAGGGCAAAGGTAAATAATTCACGAGCGGAGGGAAAAATCGAGAAGACGTGCCCAAGTTTGTTCAGACAACTTTAGATCTACAACTATTTATTTATTGTGCTAGTGGGCTTTACGACTTACGAACTACCACTTCACTTACACACTTAACGTGGATCTTATTACAAGTGGTGTACGATAGAGATTGGCTCTGTCCCGGTGTATGGGGGTGTAGTATCTGGTGTTAGTAAGTTCCCGAGCCGCGCACCTCGGAGTTGTGTACAAACACAAATAAACATATTTTGTTAAGTAAAGGTACCGTTGTTAACGCGCCGTGATTTGTTGTAATATTCATTGTTTAATTCAAGTTTCTTTTTAGTTGCAAAGTTCGCGAGCCTCCCCGAACACTTGCGGAAACAAATACAACAACTATATACAAATACCAATTACAATTTGAATGTCTACGAAATTGAATGTGTTTTGTTGAGAATTCTTTCCCTGGAATTCGTAGGAAAGTCGAGCCGACTGTTATATTTCGTTATGTCTAAATACAGCATAACATTTAAAAGTTTCACAAAGCGATGTATAAAGGCCATCACACACGGTGAAGATACTATAATATTCGATATTAAGATTAACTTTTAAATTAAAAATATTATTGGAGGTTAATTACGATAATGATTTTATACATTTTTTTTTAATTTGGTGGACGTCGATGAAAAATTCCACCGCGGGGTTGGTTCAGGATGTGCTGGATCCATGGAACCTACACGTTAGTGCGACAATGTTTGAGACACGGTATATATAATTATAATTAAATAAGCTAGAAATTACTTTGTGAAAAGCCATTCACGTCTTAAGGAATTATGAACGAATTCATATCCCACGGGATACGTTTCAGGTTAATGTAATAATACTATTTTTAACTTTTTGTAATAATTTAGCATAGATTCATATCAATACTCATTGCAAACTTATTGTAACGGCCTACTAAATCATGCTCTTACAAATTGTTTGTGCCTTCTATATTTAAGATTTACAATTGAAAGTAAAGAAAACTATTTTAAAAATTATACACAAGCTTTTTTAATGAAAATGAATAAAAACCTAATATATTTTTTCAAAGCCCAGTTTCATTTAGAACTCCAGTGAATGTCCATACTGATATCTTGACATTTAAGTCAAGAGAATGAGTTACTCCTAGGCAAGCGTGCTCCATCGTCGGCCACACTATCGCTTACCATCAGGTGAGATAGTGGTCAAACGCAAACCTATCAATAAAGAAAAAAAAAGCCATCAATGTTTGTAGTCATCGAACTAAAATAGCTCTACCTAATCCGGCCACTAATTAATATCATCAATATTTTGTTCACTCTCCATCTTAATTTACGGGCACATAAAATATACATATATCATGTTCGTTGTGTGTTTACTTCATTCAAATGGACTGGCAATATTGTAAAATATGTTCTCAGATATTATGTATACTTGTATCTTCGTCGTGTGTAAAGGCCTTAATTATGAAAGTTCGCAATAAGTAAAATATAGTCCTGGGACTTTCAAATCTATTTGAGATCAAAATAAACAATTTTGTTTCGTTGATATCACATGTTGCTCTTGTTCATTACCATTGGGCTCGACATTCGGAGGTTTTCTGCTATAAATTATTATTTCAGTTTATTTTTTTTTTGGTCGGAAAATCATTTTATGACAAACCCCGCTAGATGTTCAACGTTTATTATTAATTAAGCAAGTAATGAAGTTTGAATTTTCAAGATCATTGCTTACTTACAAGGCGAGCTTTGAGTACAAGAGGCTGTGTTTAAGACTCTTGATCTTTTGAGGAACATCACTTCATTCTTGGCATTCTTCAAGGCAGTCTTAACTTCAGTTACAAGCAATTCTCTATTTAACATTTATTCCAGCTAAAATGTTTAAATCTCTTGGCTACTACGTTATGTTATTAAAATACAATTCATACTAAATTGAAATAGTCTAAAATTATGTAATAGTCCGTAAATGAATTCATTCATCAAATATAATCTTGAAACTAATCCACAGTTCAAATATTGACCTCAGCTCATTAATGCCTTCTTCTTTGATGTCAATGTTATGTATGTTTGTTTGGTCCTGATTCAATATAATTCAGTTCCAAATAGTATAACATAAACTAATGAAAATAATAATGCGAGTTTCACACAATATGTTACGATGATTATAATGAAAAAACTGTTGTGTTTTTGTTAGTAATTAATAGCCTCAAAAACTACTGGACCAATTAAAAAAAAATCTTTTTTAATGAAATGAAATAATGCATGTGTTATATATATGGCGTGATTTAACCACGCCGTATAACATTCGCCATATATATAACACATGCATGAATGAATGCTATTTTATCAATTAATAACACAGGCTATATAGGTTTTCACACTCCAAACAAGATCGGAGACTCTGCACTCTAAGTTGTAGACGATTACGTTTACCTGGGACAGACAATCTAGTTGGGTAGGTCTAACTTTGAGAAAGAGGTCAATCGTCGAATCCGACTCGGCTGGGCAGCGTTCGGGAAGCTGCGCGGTATCTTCTCGTCCAACATACCACAGTGTCTCAAGACAAAAGTCTATGACCAGTGCGTGTTGCCAGTGATTACATATGGTACTGAAACATGGTCGCTTACAATGGGCCTCATCAGAAGGCTTACAATCACCCAAAGGGCGATGGAAAGGGCTATGCTCGGAGTTTCCTTGCGTGATCGCATAAAGAATGAAGATATCCGCAGGAGAACCAATGTCGCCGACATAGCCAGAAGAATCGCCAAACTAAAGTGGCAGTGGGCAGGGCACATTGCTCGTAGAACGAACGGTCGATGGGACCGAAATTTTCTAGAGTGGCAACCGCGCACCAGAAAACGCAGCGTTGAAAGGCCTCCCCTCACAAGGTGGACTGACGACCTGGTGAGAGTCGCGGGGATGCGGTGGATGCGAGACGCACAAGATCGGTCGTTGTGGCGTCGCTTGGGGGAGGCCTATGTCCAACAGTGGACTTCTTTTAGCTGAAATGATGAAGATGAAGATATAGGTATTTATTATTTACTTTCACGCGAGCTGAGCCGCTGGCAGAAGCCAGTATTGATAGGTATGTCTTGTTAAAGGTCTACAAAATATCCCATTAGAAGGAAAAGTACACTTTCTATGTTCAACATAATTCCACTAGAATACCTCGCTGCCTGCCACCTGTACAAGTGAATGGTATTGTTATTCCAATGCATCCTGCAGGCGCCGGCATCATCCCGCCGCGCGGCGTTGCCCAGATTTGAATGCATATTATATGAAGCGAATTCGTGCAATGTCGCTGTGGCTGTTGTGTCGCTACAGACGGCTCGTTTTACAGACGTAATAGGAAACGTATTTGAAGTATTTAGGGAAATAGCTGACACTCCCACTAGTGCGATCAACAACGTACAGGAGAGGTGTCTTACCACACTAAACATTTCTGTAAAGAACTTTTGTGTTTAAGCTTGTAGAATTGTTTTTTTTTGTTTAGTTTGAGAGTAGAATCCGTGTGAATCTTTAAGATATGAAACGATCAATTGTAGGATACATCGGTGTCGATAGGCTTTTACGCGTCCGGAGGCGTCCGGGCAAGGAACCCATATAGTTTTGCTTCTGTATGTTCGTTCGTTCACGGTTTAAGCTATTAGTTGTTAATATTGTAAAGCTGCGTTTTACATAGGTATAGAGATACATCGATTAGTATTTTTTTTGGGGATCTCCCACACACATTAAGTGGGATGATTTTACTTTTCTCGTCTTTCACGTAGTGTGGATTAACGTTGTATAAATCTTTCAAAAACATTGGAGGTATGAAGATTAGTTCTTTATACTGTTGTCCTTTTGCAAGATATTAAACCTTAAAGTATTTTTGTTAACGACTATATTGGTGTTAAGAAATCATCAACTTCTCCCGTTCTGGAGAGAGCAGTGTCAGACACTTATAATAAAAAAAAACAGGCCAAGTGCGAGTCATAGCAAAAACGACATAAAATCACGTTTGTTGTTTGGGAGCCCAACTTAAAATTTTATTTTATTCTGTTTTTGACCGACTTCAAAAAAAGGAGGAAGTTATCAATTCGGTTGTATTTTTTTTATTTTTTATATGGACCGATTTACAAAAATTTTTTCTCCTCTTAGAGGATATGCTTTCCGATTGGTACATTTTTTTTCAGAATCCAGTTCTAATGATTGGATCCATGAGGAATCGAGGGAACTCCTCAAATATTATAGGCTATATAAAATATATAGTGATTTTGGTATTTTCATCGAAAACATTTTATACCCTTCCACTCAAAAAGTAACATTTGATGAATCGGAACTGATGAATAAGACTAGAAATGGCCAACGGAACTTCACACTCACATAGATATCAGAATGAAGATAGTTAAGCGACTATTACAATAGAAATAAATAAATGGTTCTGAATAGTTATGTTGAAAATGGTATCATCGAAGTGACCTGATGATGATGACGGAGCCGGAAGATAGGCACCGGAACTCTGTAATAAAACAATGTAACCTAGCAGTGTTTGGGTTAATTGTAATTGTCATGAGAAATAGGCACTCTGGTTATATATAAGTATATCGCTACAAAAAGTGTGAAATAAAAATCTTAAAAAAAAAATCACTTCACTAGAAACAAAAAAACACTAAAAAGATCAAAAAAACTTTAATTTTAAAAGTCGGTTTTAAATAAGAAACAAACAATACCGAGAAAGATCGAATTCCGAAATTAAAATTATTTTAATCCTTTTTGGGGTTTTTTTTTAAGGAAGTCGGTTATTCTTTTTTTTTTTAAAGTTTCTTTTTAGTATTTGTTGTTATAGCTGCAACAAAAACATATCATCAGTGAAAATTTCAACTGTGTAGCTATCACAGTTCATGAGATACAGCCTGGTGACAAACAGAGCCACAGACAGATGGTCGGACAGCGGACTCTTAATAATGGGGTCCCGTTTTGGTCTTTGGGTACGGAACCCTAAAAATTAACTGGTGTTCTTTCAATTTATTCCCTTTTGCGTTCAAGGGACGCGGTAACTTTCTCGAAAAATCTCGCAGCCCTGGTTTACATCCGCTTTAGCGGGCCCCGCCAGTCACCATGCTGACGTCTCTTTGAGGTTCGCGTGGATCACAACGCAGCATCGAGCCGGAAAATGGCCGGGAATCGCCCAGGATGTGTTCTGTGACGGCTGGGGCATGAAGATTGTCTCTATCTCATGCTTGTATTGCTTTACTGTTTGACACGTGAAAGTGACTGCTTTCCATAATCTTTCGGTCCGTATCCAAGCTGGGACCAAGGCCGGACTCAATGCCGCCGCGCCGGTGTGAGCCATTGTTTAGGATCCTGATAATGACGAAACATTCCGAAAACTATAAAAATACTGATGACGTTGATCGATTTGATCACATTTCTAGTTTTTTCTTATGTTGGTTGACTTTTAGTTTATCCATTTGTGTGTATGTATCAGTAAATTACATGAAGCGACTACCTAGCTGCTCTCCACAATTTTGTGAGTACATATGTTCCTTTAATAGAATTTGACCACCTGCCTTAGATACATTTCTATAAGTTGTAGTTACAAATTCTATCAATTTTTTATCAGAATAAACTAATTTTTTTTTATGACTGGTTTTGTTCCCGAAGTAATACGAGCACATTATGACATAATAGTCGGCTCTCACAAAACAGTCGTCACTTAGTATCACTACAAAAAGTGGCGAGCTGCTCCACACCACTACATTGATACGTACAGAAGTTTCAGAATGCACGACAGTAGGTTACGAAAGTAGAACGCTATATCTTATGATCTTGAGCTCAAGAATTTAGGAGTCTTTTCCATATCAAATTCATTGCTATTGCCCACGATAAGCTTTTAGAGGTATGCGGAACAAGATGTAAAGTCCCACTTACCTCCGTGGAAAAGGAGGATTATCGGATGACCAGATGGTGTACTAAAAATTGCTCGTCGTCCACAAGCCTACGCATACGGTGGCTTAAATCGGGATTGGGATCCCGGTGGCTGGGGGCGTGAGGGTCGTTCCTTCGCGCGTGCGGCCGCCTCCTTTGCTAGCACAACTGCTTCGCAGACGGAGGCAACCGCCTTCCATTTCTTCCCTCTCCGGACCATGGTCTGTACTATAACCCGGCCCGGTCCGGTGCGAGAGATCGTTGCCGCCGATTGCCCCCACGAGAATATGGTAGTGGGGTGCTCCGCCCAAGCGGGGCTTCACTATATACTCCACCGTGCCCTCCGGAAGATCTACACAATGGTGATAACCGGACGTTTCTTCCGCACGAATCAGGTGCGGAAACCTCCCGAACTTACCACGTCCGGTGAGGACCTGCGTGATGCGGATGGCGAGGATGCCGTGACGTCTTTCCAGGCACTTCTCAAAGAGGGGACTTGCCGCCATTATTATGGCGAGCTTAAGTATGTTCTTAGCTATGTTCTCGTCTCCTCTTACACTGGTTATATTGACAGCTGAAGGACATTGATAAAGCTTTGCCAAAGTACGTGGTAAAATAATAAAGTTTATTAATCCCGGCTTTATTATATACTCATGTCCTGAGCCTTCTGACCTTCCATGTATGAGTGTCCCACTGGGCGGCCGGGCGGCGGCGGACGTACACAACAAACGGCGCTGATAGATGATGATAGATACCGCGCTGTGCACACAGCTCTGTTTGAAAGACGCCGTCGCCGCCCCGCCGCGACAAGACCCCATTGACGGAATTAAAATGAAGTGACCATCTCTATTATTGTTGATTGGAAGAAACTTAAACACAATAATACACACATTGTATTTGTGATCACTCAAGACTTTCCCTATATGATAGAGGTAACAAGAACGTCCAAAACTCCACATGCTGTGATTTTCTATACGTGATCAAACTATGAAAGTCAAAATGAAATGATCAGTGTATCTTCTTCGCTCAGTCTAAATTATGGTCTTGAGAATGGGTTGTTGTTATTTTTAGGAAAGCCCAATAGCCACACTGGTCTTACCTGGTGGTGGTAATGAGAGAACAAATAAGACAATACTGAATTTAGACCTCAGAAGTTCAAAAATTTATCAGTTTTCTCTACAAAAATCTCCTAAATTCGTAAAGCCATAAAATCAGGAAGTCAAAGCTGTAAGTTAGAAGTGGACACGAACGCAGGCTATTAACATTGTTATTGCAGCAGGTGTGGAGGCAGCAGAGGTACCGCGGGGCGATCTGTGTTACGTCTGGGCATTAACCGGCACAATTCTAAAGCCTTTGTACACGGTGCTCGTGTAATATATTGTGCCTATGGAAAAAATATAGTGGCTTGTTATGTGGGGTGCCAGTGGCAGCGAGGATTTTTGGTTTGTTTTGGAACTAGTGATTATTAGTTCATTAAACCCCGAGCGAACGCCGGCGTTCACTCGGTCATTGTCTTTCTATTATGTCTCTAATTACGCTACTCAAAAGGTTAAGACATTTATTGGAGCAGAAAGGCCTTCATTATACATGTTGTATCTGCTTGGTTCGTTTAGACTAGTCTGACTGGATTCATACGTAAGTCTGAAGGTCTCTGTAGTTTCATAAGAGTTAAAAGTTACTCAGTTCTTATTGTAGTAGATAGTCAAAAACTGAATTAAGTTGAATTTTAATTTTTTGCGATTTCTTTTAATATAACTAACTGATCAATTTAGTAAAATTCAATTTAATTTAATTTAAATAGTTTCTCTTTTATACAATTTTGTTTATTCGTCATGTAATTTATCTGACATTCTTTTGTACAATATAGGTACTATTCTAAATAAAACATTTAGAATAGTACCTATATTTGGAAAGAAAATACCAAAAATAAGTCAATTAAAAAAAGAAAACGTTGGAAATAAACGAATGAATATTTAATTAATGAAATAAATAAATATTAAAAAAGAAGTACGGAACAAATATACCCAAGTAGTTTCCGTATCTGGGCACGCCACAATTATGGCGATAAGTCCCCTCTTTGAGGCGTGGTTGGCAAGACCTCACGGCGTCCTCACCTTCCATATGACGCAGGTTCTCACCGAACACGGTAAGTTCGGGAAGTCCCTGCACCGAATTCGTGCGGAAGCGACGCCCGGGTGTCGCCACTGTGTGGACAACCCGGAGGACACGGTGAAGCATACGGTGGAGGTGTGCACCGCTTGGGCAGAGCAACGCCGTGTCCTCGTCGAGGTGATCGGCGGCGGCGATCTCTCGCGGCGGGCCTTGGAACAGGCCATGGTCTGGAGCGAGGAGAAGTGGCAGGCAGTCGCCTCCTCCTGCGAAGTAGTAATGCTTGCAAAGGAGGCGGCCGATCGCGTGAGGCAACGGTCCTCACGCCCCAACCGCCGCCAGGATTCCGATCCCAATTTCCGGCCACCGTAGGCTTGCGGACGGCGAGCAATGGGTAGCCCGCCGTCCGACCGTCCGGTAACCGTCCGAACCGAGCCCAAGTCGTCGACGATGCGTATTGTTCCACGCGCGCCTCAGATGTCAGCAAATCGTAGGGACCCACATTGTCGAAGCCTACTAGGGCACTGGGTAGTGTGAACACGAAACCCAGGGCCCTGGCACGAAAGCAACGAAGGAACAGGAGTGGGTTTTTAGTCAGTAAAAGTCTGACACTATCTCCCGCTCCGCCCAAGAGCGAGAATTTTCATTAGATGATTTTCTCACCTAAATAAAAAGTAGTTTCCGTATAGTTGCGATGTCTCTCCAGGCTTCTGCGCCCAGTGGCACCGCGCGCCCGTATCGAACCAGCTCGCTTTTTAACACTTTTAATGGTGTGAAAGGCCCACTATCGGCGGTCGTTAATCCACTATGAATACGCATTTCAGAGCGGTGGGTTTTCGCCTCTTTCCTCCTCCCCCCCTGCTCACAGATCCGGTGACCTCACCCCCTTTGTGGTCCGCACAGGTGATGTACTGACGTTATTATTGAGGTATTCGAATGCAACATTTTAGCTTTTAAGTCAAAGGGCAAAATGGGATGGGATCGGAAGGTTCAGTATATTATTTGTTTTCTTTATGAAGTACTTCCTTTTGTTTCGTTGGGATCATTTTTACCGAGAATATGTTCTCCTGGGATCGTTTTTACCCAGAATGTGTTCCCCTAGGATCACTTTTACCGAGAATATGTTCCCCTGGGATCACTTTTACCGAGAATATGTTCCCCTGGGATCACTTTTACCGAGAATATGTTCCCCTGGGATCATTTTTACCGAGAATATGTACCCCTGGGTTCATTTTCCAATACCATGGGTGCGAGGTAGCGTGCAGAAGCTAATATTAACATAAACTGCTTTTACTCTGTCTTTAGTTCTCTAATAATTTTCCCATGTTTTTAACGAATTAAATATTGAAATAAAGTACAAATTGAACCAAATCAAGAGTCAGAATCCCGAGCATGTTTCAAATTTACCAGTATCTTAATTTTTTTACGAGAAAGAAGGTTTAGTGTTCATTTAGATCTACCATTTCACTTTCTATTACAAGTTCCTTAAGCATGAGTTGCACTTGATTTGGGTTGTTTATGATTACAATATTATTAGATCATCGGGGAATCAAAGATTGTTAAACATCATCCCCTATTATTTTTATAGATTAAAAAACCTAATCTCCAAACTCTAAAAAATTAATCCAGTCGCAGAAAAGATTTTGGGGGTAGAAAGTTTCGATTTCCTTTTTAATTAAAATATTCTCCCAACCTTTAAATTTTGATTTTTGGTGTCATATTTTAGTATCTAATTATCGAATAAGAGGCTATTATAAGTTGTAGCCGCGTAAAAAAAAAATGTAACATGTTTTCCAATTTCTGGTAACATTTTCAGGTGAGTAGCTATAAGTTAAAACTTAATATGTTTAAACACATTTTTTTAACCGAAAAATTGTTAACGTTGTTTTCGTTGGGACAGCCTTTAGTGTATCTACTGAAAGGAAGACTCGGCCCTGGTACAAAAGATAACGAAGGAACTTAAGTGGGTTTTTAGTCAGTAAAAGTCTGACACTATCTCCCGCTCCGTTCAAGAGCGGGGGATGTCATAAGATGATTTTCCCACCGAAAAAAAAACTACTCACCTAGCTACACTAATATTACAAAGAGGTAAAGTTTGTTTTTATGTTTTTTTTTGTTTGTAGGAGGTAATCTCTAGAAGTACTGGTCCGATTGCTAAATTTTTTTCACAGATAGAAAGCTGCTTTATTCCAGAGTGATATAGGGTATGTTTTATGTACGCGCGCGAAGCCACGAGCAAAAGCAAATAATTCATAAGAGCTCTTTACAATAACAAAACCAATAAATGAAGCGAACCATATAGGTGCAGTAGCAATGTGGCTGCATACCGGTACTTCCAAGTGAGCGGACGGCGTCACAATGTTGCCGCAACACGCCGCCGCTAAACATTTACTCGTTACCGGTGCACTCACATGGCAACACTTGCATGGGCTGGCTTCTACAATATTATTCAGCGATCAAGAGTGAATCAAGGTATAGCTATAATTGTATGTGTAGATACTGTTAATATGAACGCATCCCTACGTAAACGCGTCCCATCGCCCCGCACTAGCATTTTTGATAACCTGAAGACAGAGAATTGCGCGCCTTTTCGTAACGTTGTACTCTTTCGACTTTTGAATTAGTAATTAAATGTTTTGCGACATAAAACTGCTTTTATAATTAACAATAGCTGGACTGAAGTAGACAATAGAAGGTATATTAATATGTGGAAGATGAGATACTTACCTGAATGATAAAGAGACGACAGCTGGCAAAGATGCCTAGAAATCAATGATCGAAATTCGAGATTAGTTCGAGAAATTTGTTTTGAAAATGTCGAAATACAAAATGTATCTATAACCACAGAAACATTAAGTCAAAAACTGAAGCGTCAATACGAGTTTGGAAGTATGCTGAACAAACTCCCACCAACTTCCGTTGAAAAGGGAGGATCCTCCGACCAGACAGTTTTTATGTCTGATCTGGGCAACTGGCCAATCGATGATTTCAGGCTGTTGTATACATTCAAATCGCGCGGAGAACTTTAATTTCGCGACGCAGGATTTCGTAGTTTAGTTCTTATGTGACGCCATAGATGTCGCTACACGAGTATAGGTGCAATGAATGATTATTAACAATCCAAATGATCATGCTCTTACTTGAACTGATACTATAATTTTATCTGCTTCAGAAAACGTACATAAGCAATGTCGATATGCGATATCTTTATTCACAGTGTTTTTTAATAAAAAAAAAAAACATAATGGGTCAGTGTTGTTACTGACACACTCCAGCCTGTGCTGGTCGGCTTGACTGCAATCTGAGGCCGATCACGACTGATAGCACTAATCAATATTGATTTGTATTCGTTTACAAGATATATTATGGACCAGACCGGAACACACATTTTTTTATGTTTTTTATTAATTGTTAACCTGTATGTTCGTAAAGCGTATCTCTATCGCTGTGGACGCAGAAACACACAACATCACCACACCTTTCATCATCCCAGCAGAACGTCTCCTCCTTAAACGCCAACTGCAGTACTACTATTGGTAAAGAGATTTACAGACTAGCGGAAATCTCTAAACCGACAGTAGACCGAGGTTGACCACTGAACAAATAACCATGTGTCAACCCTGCCGACACAGCAATCGCCAAAAGGTGCGTATCGTAACGTATAAACTCATTTGGTCTAATTTTATTTTATTTATCGTTCATAACATAAAATCAACGTAAGATATACAAACTGTTCATATAATTTATTTACATATAACATTTATTTATTTTATAACTTAATTAGTATAACGTTGTTTGATATAACGTTTATGTAATCGAAAATCATTTGGTCTAACGTTTAATATGTATATTGTTTATTTAATCGAAAATCATTAAGTCTAACGTTTAATATATATAAAAAACGTCGTACCCCGACTCGGATAGGTTAGGTTAGAAAGCTAAGTCGGGAGCGAGAAGAGCTCCCACCTTAGTCTTCCTGGTTATTTTTTATTTAAACCACCCAGAAATAGGAGCCCCGCTACGCGAGGCTCCGTCGACCTATCTTAGAACAGGTGGTAATCAGTTACTAGTTATGTTTAATATCTACTTAGGTTACTATTACCTATAACTACGATAGAACTTACAAAGAATAAAACAAAGAAAAAATACTTTTAAATATTTATTAAATAAAATAAAAAGTTATTGTTTTTTTTAAGCTTACATTAGAAACCACAGGTCGTATCGTCGTATTAGACCAAATAAGTTTTATATCTTTTGAGTGGTATGTCAAACGATTTTATATTTAATCACGTCGCAATTTTTCTGTAATTGTTAACAAATAAATTAAATAAAAACATTTGAAATTCTATATTATTTCAATTTTATAAAATATTGAGTGCACAAAAATAAATAAAATATCTATTCAGTGTGTTTAAATTTATTGTTCAATGTGTTCTAGCTATCAAAATCTATTTTAAAACAAAGACCACCTAACCACAAAATATCAAAGGGCCGCTATCTTACCTTCGTCTCTGCTCTACCTAACGAGCTTGTAAGCGTGAGGATAATGTTATTGCCTGCGTTAAAACTTCAGAAAGTTTACAACAGTTCTCTACAAGTTTTTATGTGTAACTGTAACATTTTACTTCCGGCTGAACGTTGAACAAAATTGTTTCAGATCCGATTTCCATCTTAATGTCAGTTACAGTCCTACATTACTACGACCTCCGGAAAATAATGCCGTCAATAGTGATTCGGTATGTATAGTTGTCATCACAATCTTTCTTCGCTTCTACTTCATAGTTTTTAATGTAATATTCATAGAGTTTAATTTAGCTTGTTATGTGAATAGTAAGTTTGTATGGGAAAAGGAAATTAAATCACTAAACTTATTAGTGGAGGCAAGCCGTGCCGGAGCGTGGCATCGTCCCGCTTGTAACGAGCGGGTGAGCAGCGATTAAAGTGCGTCCTCAACCCTGAAGACATCATCAAAGAAATTTCGGAGGGACTGAATTCATTCGGAAAGAACAGTCGTATTAGTGAGATATACGTCGAATCGTGGATAAACTTGGAGTTACTGGGAACTTCCCTGTTTATTCAAGTCGGGTAATTGGACCGAGTGAGGTGTCGAGAGGTGGTTGGAGGGTAGACTGTGTGCCCACTTGCGGCGGATTCCAATGATAAGCCAGCTTTGAATCGCAGTTAAATTGTAATGTGTAAATGATTTAATCCTATCATATGTCTTATTGGCTTTCTACTTGCGGCTAACGCTGTGTGTCGATGAATTAACGGTGTAACCTTAGTTGTATATTATATTTACCTATTCAATACAATCGGCAGTTTATATAAAACAAAAAGAATCTGATAGTATAATTATGTTACCATCCGGTAAACTCATTTTAATTTATAGACATCTTGAAAAATAAACTTCTGATCTTTAACTAATAATGTTTGTATCTAGTTATAAAATATGTACATAGTATACCTACCTAAATATATGATTTATTAAGATGCCTTCAATTGGATATTTAAACAACTTACAAACCAATAAAAAAATAATATTTCGATAGTAACTGATGCCTTGACCTCATCAGAAGGCTTAAATTCACCCAAAGGGTAATGGAAAGGGCTATGCTGGGAGTTTCCTTTCGTAATCGAATCAGGAATGAGGATATCCGCAGGAGAACCAAGGTTACCGACATAGCACGAAGACTCGCCAAACTTAAGTGGCAATGGGCAGTGCACATAGCTCGCAGAACGAATGGCCGTTGGGGCCGAAAGATTCTGGAATGGCGACCACGTACCGGAAGACGTAGCGTCCTCCGGAAAGGCCTCCTACGAAGTGGACCGATGATAGCCTAAGGGTTGCTTGAATCCAATGGATGCGAGACGCACAGGACCGTTCATTGCAACGACACTTGGGGGAGGCCTAAATCGAACAGTGGACGTCTTTCGACTGAAATGATGATGATGATGCCTTGACTACTCCTTTAATAGCCCCTTTGGAATGAATAAGAAGCAATAGATTATGTTATAATTTATTATGGTATTCTACAGAAGAAAGATTTAAAAAAAAATCGGTCCAGTATTTTTTAAGTTTATTTATTACAAACCCTAAAATACAAATCTTTCCCCTGTGTACTTATACTTTACACCTTTATAGGTAAATATTTACATGTATATAGGTAGACATACATTGTATATACACTTCTGGACACATCTATTGGCCCACCTTAGAGTTTAGGTTTCGATGGCCCCTACCGAAATATGATTGCTAGATTGAACAAAAACTGTTGATGCAGTTTTAAACCTGATACATTTTACCATCTTTTTCGATCGTATTGTTTTAAATTTGAATTCAGAATACCATACGACATGGAGCTACGCCTAACAAGTCGGATATGCGCCTTGTTAAAGGCAATTGATTTTTGAATAAAAAACATGTTTTATCAAATAAAGGTTTAATTTAATAACGCGTGTTGCCTCCATGGGCATCTACCACAGCTCTCATACGATTAGGCATAGAGTTTATCAACCGCTCTATGAAATTTTGAGGAATCATCTCCCATTCCTCTTCTATGGCAGTTTTCAACTCCCGCATCGTCTGGGCAACTGGCTGACGAGCCCTAACACGTCTTTTTAGCTCGTCCCACATGTGCTCAATGGGGTTCATGTCTGGGCTTCTGGCTGGCCAGTCCATAACTGTGATGTTCACATCCCGAAGATATTCCCTGACGATGCCGGCCGCATGGGCTCTTGCATTGTCATGCATAAAAAGGAAATTTGGGCCCACATAGTCCGCGTATGGTATCACGTGAGGTTCTAAGCACTCACGAATGTACCTTTCAGCATTTAATGTTGGCAGCCGTGGTCCTGTAACAACCTCAAGTTGAGTTTTGCCGCTTGCGGATATACCGCCCCAGACAGTCCATGAGCCACCGCCATAAGCAACCCTCTCTTCAAAGCAGCATTGTGCGAAACGCTCTCCCTTACGCCGGTAGACCTTCTTCCTTCCATCATTGCCATGTAACACGGCGATACACAGAGTACACGGCTCCAATCTTGCTGTGTCCAATTTAAATGACTGCGTGCGAAATGAAGGCGCGCTGTTCGGTGGGCTCGCGTTAGTTTGGGCCCATTAGCTGGCTTGTGTGGTACCATATCGCGTTCTTTTAACCTTCTCCGAACAGTTCGAGCGCTCACAGATACTCCGTGGAAGTCGCGAAGTTGGTTTTGTATCTCAATGGAGGTAAGGTGACGATTTCTCAAGCTGGTCGTCACGATGAATCGATCCTGCCTTTCAGTTGTGACCCGAGATCGTGGCCTTCCTTGGCGACGAACAAAGCCGCCAGTCTCTAGGTACCTCCGATAAACATTTCAGACCGCAGATCGACTTAAATTAAGTTGAGCACTCACGTTTCTTTGGCTGTGTCCGGCCTGAATAAGTGCCACAGCTTGGGCGGCGACTTCAGGTGAAGTATTCATAGATTATTGATAGAACCTCACCTTAATGTTAAGAATAAGTAATGTTTGTTGCAAAACCAAAGATATCAATCACTTTTTCAAGAATTAAATCCAAGTAAACTAATAAAACCAAGTTTTCTTAGTATTCGATTGTTTGATATCAACAAACAGGCTCCAAATTGTCTTTTGTTTCTTTAAATTCTATGTTCGAAATTCAAAAAAAGACTATTGAATGAAATTGTGAATGTGCCAGGTTCAAAACTGCATAAAAACTTTTTGCTCGACCTAATATAAAATTTTAGCTAGGACCAAACGAAACTGAAAATACAAGGTGGGCCAATAGATGTGTCCAGAAGTGTAGATTTTACATTAAACTGAATACTACCTAACAAAGGGATTTAAAGAGATACAATAGAGCGGCTATCAGAAAAAATGTCTTAGAAAAACTGTCATCTTATGTCTCGGTGACGCCATCTGGCTTTGAATAGCGAACACGCGAATTAAATTTGTCAACATTTATAATTATTTAACTATCGCTCGGTGGCCAGGGGCCTTACCACGATAATGTTAAAATGTCAGTCATTCGAGCGAAAAAGAGTGATGGAGCTATACACCCTATATAGCTCCATCACATATAGCTAATATATTATACAGTACCTATTGTATAATATATTATGCAGGTATATTAATATATAAAATACTATAATTACACATTATGGGTTATATTGACAGAAAAGGTTCAAAAACACTTCCCATGAAAACCTTCAACGAACTTCTGAAGATATTTCAGCTTCAACCCCTAAAGTGACGTAGAAGTAGATTGTAATAACAGATTTATTTTTTGCAGGAATGTTTATAATTGGTACAGGTTAAAATATACGTAAACAAGTAACTAGAATTATTATTATTATACACCCCAATTAGAAAATTAGCTTAAATTAATTTAAGGATGTACCGAAATTTTAATTTAATGCACTTAATGAATATAAGTAATATAATATAGGCATCAACGCACCACGTTGTTATTCGCATTACGCATTGGTATTCATGTCTACTCACGCACACACAAACACGCTAGTGACGCACACAGAAACACGCAAGTGGCGCAATCAGGATTTATCAAATTAGCCAATTATATTTAAAAAAAAACCAGCAAAGTGCGAGTCGGACTCACGCATGAAGGGTTCCGTACCATTATCTATAAAATGGCAAAAAAGTCACGTTTATTGTATGAAATAAAATTAAATATTTTAACCAGACCTCCGTAAATACTTAAGTCTTAAAGTTCAACCGACGTCAGTGTACTTATTTAGTGCTCAACCAACTTCTTGATTTATTGGAACTCGGCTTGATTAATGATACCCGAATCTTAATACCACAGTGAAATTATATACCACCTACACTAAAAAGCCCTTTTCACTACTTTTCGATTACAAATTCTCACATATAGAGTCTTCATTAGGTGAAGAAACAGCGCTTGAGACAGGTAAAAACATTGTGAAAAATTCAAAACCTCATATAATGTGAACAGAAAACCCTTTGCCACGTCCCATTTCTCGCTTTTCGACTAACGGGACGAGACAGGCGACGACAAAGTACTAATTTACAAGCAACATGTCCCGAAATTCAGTTAAATCCTCTTTCTAATTAAACTCAGAACAACTTCCGAAAATAGCCGAACTTCTGAACCTACTTACGAGGACAAAAATGAGAACACACGAGGAATCACTAATAAAGGCCCACCGGTTTTATTTTACACACAGAATACGGGGGCCTTTATTAGCCGCTCAAAAAGCTAAGGTTAGTATAATTATGGGCATGAGAAGGCAGATTGGCCTTTCGCCCGGTAATTGGATTAGTCATTTGGTTTTATGTGCGAGCCCGCACGTGATGTGACGACACGACCGGTCTTATTGTACGCCTGTCCGGCCCCCGGCTCCCGGCTCCCGACTCCCGGTTCCCGGCTCCACGCAGATTATGATTTTTTAGGAATTTTAGACAATCAAGCGCTGATCTCGTTTTAATTCCTAATGTGTTTGTAATGGTCACGCTGAAATGTATTTTATCAATATGGTAAAAAAATTTGTTGTGTTTCATTTACTCAAAACAAACCGATAACAAAAACCTTCTAAACGGTTAAACCCAAAACAAAAGCAGTAAAGCTTTCAGAATGCTTTTAAAAAACCTTTATGAGCTTTATTTTTACTTTTACATAAATACCTTTGGGCTCAACAATCAGATTACTCAATAATAAAATAAATTCACGATAGTGCATAGCTGAGTGGAGAGAAGGGGAGGATATTCAATCAGTGAAGCATTACTGGCGGCAATCTGTGCCGTAATGACGTCATGTCTTGTAACTGTGTGAGAACGATTAAATTTCCTTGGCGGCACTTTAACAACCATCAAAGGGGAATTCAGGGGGACGGATCTACAGCGATCGTGACGAAATAGTTACTGTAAGTGAGTGTCATTATCACTTGTCTCCTTCGTAACTAGATGTATAATAGTATTGGGTAGGATCCGATGAGAACTGCTGGGTAAGTATAGGGAAGTTCATTTACCTAATATGTTCTTTCTCGAAAGATTTTTATATTAAAACGTCACCGTTGGATCGCTTTTACTTGCAAAACCAACTAATCTAAAGTAGAAAAACTTTCACAATATGATAATTCACCGCCATAAGATTTAAACTTCATCTTATTAATTTATGAAGACACCTCAAACTTCCGAACCACTTGCGGAATGCAGTTGGACGCCCACGGTAAGCTTGAAGGGTTTTATCCCACTTGTGCACAAAACAAAGAGGAACGCGTCCAATTACGACATTAAAACATACAAGAAGTAGAAATGTTTGCTCAACTTTGTGACTCGGCAGACGATCACTGTAGAGACGAGAACAGAAAGTGTTTGCTCAGTTGAATATACACTCATTGCAACGAACACTTTTGTACTCAAAGTCATTACACTACCTGCACACATCATAACAATTCCTATCTCGGGCTCAGTCTTGGTGCAGGAAGGACTAGATGCTAATCATCTTTATACATAATATAATTCTTCTGTACGTATGTTTGTCACTTAACTCCTAAACGACTTGACCGATTTTGATTTTTTGTGTGTATATTTGAGTGGATCCTTGAATCGGCGGCGCTGCAATCGAGTTCTCAATTTTTTTTTTGAAAATCCAGATTTTAGACAGGATAACATCGGTCGGGACTGCTAGTCTAAGTATATCTATACTTTGTTTTCAATAAAGACATGACTGTTGACCACTACCTGGATCATTTGAGTTAGAAGAGATTGCTACTCATCCTGCTCCCGGTGAATTCCCACATCTTTCTAGGCGATCCTCGACAGCAACCTGCGAGAAACTTTATGGCTACTGCGTTACCACGATAGCGTCACGCTCGTATCTGCGTCCACTGCGTAACCGCGATCTCAGGACAAGTTTGGCGACGTTCACAATACGCGCAGGTTCTTGAATAACTTTGTTGCACTGTGTAAACATGAACCTTGCGTGTATATGTAACCAATTCACTGATAGTTTGCAACGTTCAGCGATAGTTGTGTTAACGAGTATTTATATCACAACTAGCTTTTACCTTAGGATTCTCCAATCAGATGGATGTTGTGTATGATCTGGGATAGTTGATTTCGGACTGTTGTATTAATTTATTTATAAAAACTTTATACACTAGTGAGAAACACTGTACAAAGGCGGACTTAATGCCTTAGGCATTTTCTACCAGTTGACTTTAAGGTGGTGCAGAAATCTAACATGGTGTAACATAATGGCAAACTAGATTAGAAATACAATAATAAGTATATACTTAGATAAGTACATACAAATTAACAATGTTATTATGAAAATCGAATCCAAAAAATCAACGCTGTGATGATGACAGCTCTTGTATGTGTTCCAAGCGCACGGAACTCTAATACCGCGATGCAGATTTTTTTAACTTTAGTACCAAAGTGGCGTCATAGATGTCGCTAATAATTTATTATGTTTTGGTGTTTATATTTTGACAGACATTTTACAAGAATTATAATATTTTAAAATAATTTTCTTCTAGGTACGTCTTGTTACATCTAGGTGGGTAGGGTCTCTTGAAATTATTTTTTACTAATTTTATTGGTTTAGATAATGCTCAGAATGCTTCTTAACAACTATTCTATTTCTAATATCCAAACTAGTAAGTGTCAGTAATCCAATTTTTTTTAAAAGAGGCCTACACTATTCAAGCACTCTTGAAAACCTTGTGTGTGCTATACAATCAGACTAAATTTATAAAACATAATTTCAAACAATATTTGTTAAGAAGATATAATAAATACACTATCTATTAATAGAATTTGACATAGCCTAAGCTCCACCTACACATATCGATAAATATTGTATGTACCTACTTATCCAGATTTTACGAAAGATGACTACGTCATTAGTCTTCGTAAGTCCGGGTTCGGTTACCGGCGCGAACCCGACGCCTTTTAATGACACATCGCACACTTCGTCAACACGTCACCGTGACAGAGATAACGCTCATTTGTTTAGCTGAGAGTGGCTCCCTCACTAGATTATGAATAAGTCGACCTCTACAATAAACTTTATTAACAAAAAGTACAATTTAATCACACTTCTAATAAGTAGGAATTAATCACAATGTTAAATAAGTGTGCCATTTTCAAGAAACGAGTTCATTTGGTCCATCAGGCAGCCGGTTGCATCCGGCGGCCGGTACAGATCGAATTAAAATTGAGAGAGAACATTATTATAGTGTAACGCTCAATAACACCCGTGATGTAGTATACCTGCCTAATACTCACCTCCACGTGCTCTGCGGCTACTCTGTGCATTCTCACTTTATTGACTGGCCTGTTGGTCTAGTGGTTAGTGGTCCTAACTGCTATGCCGGAGGTCGAGGGTTCGATTCCCACTCAGGATTGTATGATGAGCACGTTCATTGGTTCGGAGTCTGGGTGTAATTTATCTATAATATGTATGTATTCAGAAATATATATGTTTATCATTTGTGCTTAGCTTGAGACTAGACGGTTGTGTGATAGTTGTGGAATATTATTATTATTTTGATTGCTTAATTACTTCGCATCGACCAATCAAAAGTTTTTAAATAGAAATGAGGTGAACTGATTCTATACGCTGCTGAGTTCCATCGATTCGAAGTACTGTTTTATTGATGTCTGATTCCAATTGTAAACTTTTTTACTCGTCTAAAACTGATGATGTTTTTTAATTTTAAACAAGGTAGATAAATTGATACACAACATTTTCATTCAATTAACTGTTGATGCCACGTGTTGTTAGTTAATTTAAACAGAACGACCGAAGCCAATTAACTCTTTTAAACAGTTACGAACTTGCTACAATAGTTGATGTGTTACCGAAACTAAAACAAGTTCGTTCTTTAACGTTATACCCAAACTAGCTTCTATCAGCGGCTTTTCTCACGTACTCCCAGGATAAATCTTATCTTTAGGTCTATTCCGGGATAAGGTCAGTGTATCAGTCTGTGTACCAAACATCATCCAAATATTTTCAGTCGTTTGAGCGTGTAGGAGAAGCAAACACCTTAGGAAATACCTTTATTTTTTATTAGTGTGTATACTCGTGAATATAGTTATGCTATTCTATATTAGCGTATCCAACAATAGCTTTGCTTTGAAAAGTTAATTTATTACGATACCAAAGTTATCAAATTATATTTATTTAAAATAGGTATTGGCGAGGTTTAAACTTTATTCCAGCAGATTATACTGAATTTAAGATTCACCAATTTGAAATTCTACCATTCATATAAGGCTTTTTTCCCAGGCCTTTTGAACAATTCAGCTGTGACTCGTAATATGGGGTTAAGAGGATAATATTCAGCGAGTGTAATAGGCAATAGTCGGTATAACATTGGTTGGCTACAAAAAGCAAGGTGCGCTGCGGAATGGCGTCGTAAATCAAGCCGAGTGAAGAAGCTCGCTCATTTATGTTTTTATCCGCTCGTCCCAATCGAGGCATCACGAAATAGGAACATCTCTGACACCGGAACAATCTGGAGGACGTTTAAATATGACACCTTCGACAAGACATAGCTTACAGCTTGCGGAGCTTTGAGGTGAGAGAGTCAATCAAACAATCAAAATCAAAGACATATTTGTTGACGACGTTGTCATGGTCTGCCCTTCTAAAAACAAATCTAATACCTAAAGGTTAAATAAATACCTATGTATACTAAACTTGTATGTTTTGCTTCAATGGTTGTATAATTTTTAAATAAAAAATTAAAGACCACCTAGAACGGACTACAAGCGAGCGCTCTGATTGGTCAATGCGCGACGCTCTCATCTCACTTACCGCTGCAGCGGCCATTGCTTTAAAAAAAAAACAAAAACCAGTGTTGAATCTAACCTCTCGTACACCCAACACGCATTAAGCACGCGCCCGCACATTCCGTTCTGTCGGTCTACTTACTAAATTAACAATCCTTTATTTTTTTTTACTTCCAACCAACACCCAGCAGAAGCAACAATATTATTTCAAATATAGGTGAATAGTTTTGAATCGTTTGTCTTGGTATGGTCATGTGAAGAGGAGGGATGAAACGCATGTTACTAAAAGAGTTATGAGTTTACATGTAGATTGATGGAGAGGGAGAGGGAGACCAAAGAAAAGATGGATAAATGTGTGAAGAATGATATGAAAGAAAAGGAAGTTAGTGATAGCATGACGAGTAACAGGGCAGAGTGGAAGAAAAAAACGTGTTGCGCCGACCCCAAATAACTCGGGATAAGGGCAGGAAGATGATGAGTTTTGAATTGCCTAAACTTCGATCAGTCAAAAAAATGAAGCAAAATTGCAAGTTTGGAGATAGCGCCTCGACATAATTAGTACTGCATTTAGTATCTTGACCTAACGCTGCACATACGATTGTACACCGCATCACCAACCGGTGATGTACTGCGAACGCCTGGAAAAAGTAACCTCTACAAAATGCACGAAAGTGCTTTGTCAAAGCTGAGGGAAACGCATCTTCTACTAGCTCCTCCTCTAACTCAGATGTTGACTAGGCACGATTGCTTCGGTGATTACCTGTAAAGGATTGAACAAGAGGCCATGGTAATGTTGTGCCACCATTGTAACAACGACTTTGATTTGGTAAGTACGAGGAGTCCTGGTGCCTGAGCCTCACTGGGCAGATCTTGGTTGCCAGGAAGGGGCGAGACCTGTCGTTATGCTAGGGGACAGAAAACGGAGGGAAATATATAGATTAATTTTCAATGACGATCTGCTTTCATACTTCTTCACTTTTCCGCAAAGGGCCTACGAATCATATACAGAAATGTTCCATAGGTGTTTCTAAAAAATCCTATAACAAAACACTGGAATATAAAAACAGTAATTACTAAGTATCGCAATATTATTTCAGAACGCAAAAATGTGCTCGTCATGTGATTTCACGCTGCTCCATATTGATCAGTATGCGTGGTGCGATGATACTCAAGAAAGAGTCTTTTGTGCGGGCGCCGGGCGCGACGGTCCGTGTTCGATTCCCGGCCGTGATTAATGTTTTGCTGAATACACATTAGGTTGTTGTGTCAGTATTCTGGCCGGGAACCGAACTTGTGTTCTTTTAATATGTTGTTAATGAAGCAGATAACTATTCAGCTATTAGTGATATAAGCTGAAGTTATTAGCGGGTAGAAGCGATTGAGAACCAATGTTTTTTGTGATCGTAGCTGTGGAAGACTTGGTTATCTTAGTTCTCTTTGAATTAATATTTTCCATAAATTTCTTTTTATTACTAAACGTTAACATGACTACAATTGAAACACTTTTTAGAAGAGTCTAAGCGTGTCCATGTAAATTGTGGACGTTATCCAGCAAAATGCAAATTCATCGACTATTACCGATTTTCTAAATTTGTATTAGTCAAGTGGATAAGTTTTCAAAATCGATACTTATGACTGAAATTCCTTCTTACATTGTGGGGAATGAATAGATTAGAAACAATTCCTGAAGCCCGTCTGAAGCTGTCGCAAAAACTTGTAATTCAATTGCGGAGTTAATTGAACAAATGAACGGCTAAGGACTGTCACTCCAAGCTGTTAGCAAGTCATAAAAATGTTACCAAGTTCGCTGTAACATGATTTCCGCTCATTATGTATTTATTTAGGTAAACATCTTTGAAGAATTTATTTTCACGGGGTAAAGAATCTTTGTTGAAGACAGAATCTTTAGCAGCATTGATTTTGGATTTTAGGACAATGCTCTAACATGGTCTCAGATTTAAGTGTACAACGTCTTATAGATACGCGAATCTTATGAGAGTAAATCCATCCCGTACACGTCACAATAAACTCGTCCTAACTGCCGCACACTCCCTCACACCCACCTGCACATTTTTACCAGAATGAACACATCCTCTCCTCCGTGCTCCGGCCTTAGCGCATAACTCAACACATCGCCATTGTCTCCGCAGCCTCCGCTATCGTAATAGGATCAACGGACTTGACCGAAAACTACGCTCGCTACATTTAGCCTGACATTACTCAAACTACCAACCACGCTTTAAACTCTCACAAACAACTATAAACTTTATCTGTACAGTGATAGAGCTTACCCAAGCTGTGAACATATTGTGGCATCGTTCAAGTGTCGTTTTCGTCATTTTCATGTGACATTATCCGTATATAGTATGTCGCCGTCATCGGAATCCCCTCTGACGTGAAGGAAAATGATATTTTTTCATATGAAAGCGGATTTTTTTTGGTGTAAAGCTTGCGGAGAATGAATAGATAAGTGAAAATTGTTATTGTTCAACCATTTGGCAGCAGTTGAGGCTGTTGTTTAGAAAGACGATGTTTGTGACGATTGAGAATAATCGTCTGTGAGCGTATCAGCTTAACTGGCTTCTACATTCAGAAAAGATTTTCAAATGTTTTACGCAACATACGCGTAAAACATTAATGTGTAATCAAATTGTGTAGGTCTTCCAAATAAGCGAGTGACCTCTGCTAGTTGTGTCATTTACAATGTAATAACATTTGGGATTAAACCGTATCAAAATTAATTTAGATCGTAATCCTCAGTAATGTTTCAAAATAATAATCACATTCATATAACTCACAGTGTAATGTAATTAAGGGGCTCTGTTTTGTTTAGTTGGCGCTAATTGATCACCGCGGGGTGCGGCACATTGGAGTACATCGAAATGTCCTAATTACTCGTGTGACATCACTGCACTCTCTTATTTTCTCATCAATTTTGTTCTATAATTGAACACACGTGTAACAGGTGAAAGTAAATTAGGGGAGGTAAAGTCGGGAGGTTCGAGCACCACCCCTCATCTCGAGATAGGTAATTTTTAGGGTTCCGTACCTCAAAA
Source organism: Mythimna vitellina (assembly GCA_949316375.1). Lineage (NCBI taxonomy): Eukaryota > Metazoa > Arthropoda > Insecta > Lepidoptera > Noctuidae > Mythimna > Mythimna vitellina. Next base: position 24,508,109 of record OX438698.1, read on the forward strand.
AGAAAAATTTGAACCCTTATAGGATCACTTTGTTGTCCATCCGTCTGTCTATCTGTCTGTGAAGACTCTTTACCTCAGGAACGCGTGGAGGTGTCGAGTTGAAATTAAAACCATATACTCAAGTCTTCGGTTCTTTTTAGTTGTGGAAAAATCAAACTTCTAAGCTAATGAAAAAAATCGGGCAAGAGCATGTCTAGCCACGCTCAGTGTAGGGTTCCATAGTTTCCCGTCCGTCACAATAGGAACCTTATTGTGACGGACGACGACACTTAAGTGATAATGAACGATAGACAACGAGCAAGAACAAATACCACCAATGCCAACGAAAGACCAACCGAAAAATTCAACTATATAATAGCTCATACCCGTCCCGACCCCATTAACTCAGGAAAAATCTTAACAGCGCGAAGTAGCCCAAAGTATAGCGCCAACTCTCGAGAAATTGTATTACTAATTTATACCAACTAGACTTGTTATGTATGTTGGGTTTTCGTTGGTAATTTTGGATTGCGTGAACTGATTTTAAGAATTTTTTTTTAATTCAAAGAAGATACGTTCAGGATATTAAAATATGTAAACTAAGTTAAAAAAATGCTTGCATATACGGTTAAATTACAAACATAATTCAGAAATGATTTTGTACAACTTTTCAAAAACTGTTCAACGCATCAAATTCAAAACAATTTTCCTAGAAAGTCTTTATAGAGTTCTACTTTTGAGATTTTTTTTAAATTTTTAAACTTATGGTTCAAAAGTTACTAGTTATTTTTTTTTAACTTTTGATGCGATTATTTCCGAAAATATTAACATTATCAAAAAAATATTGTAGTAAACCACTATTCATTTTTAAATATCTATCCAACAATACATCACACGTTAGGGTTGAAATAAAAAAAAAATCACTCCCCACTTTACGTGTAGGGGGGGTACCCTAATAAAACATTTTTTTCCACTTTTTATTTTACACTTTGTCAGCGTGATGGATATATATATTGGTACCAAATTTCAGCTTTCTAGTGCTAACGGTCACTGAGATTATCGGCGGACGGACGGACAGATAGACAGACAGACTTGGCGAAACTATAAGGGTTCCTAGTTGACCATGGAACCCTAAAAAAGAGACGACTGTTTATGTCACAAAAAACAAATATTTTAACACTTGAGAAAATAAAAATTTAAACAATACTTTCCGTTGACCCAGAATCCTGAAATAATTTACAGTTACAACAGGAATTTACAGTTTTCAGATTTGTTCCTATATCTGTTATAGCACAGATATAGGAACAAATATGAAAACTGTAAATTTGTTGTTAAGTCACAAAAAAAATCGATTCGGAAAAATCTTCGAGATTCCATTCTCCCGAATGGAACTATTTACATAGGTAAGTTTTAGGGAACTCTCTGGGCGGGAGTCCGACTAGTACTTGCCCAGTTTTTTTTTTTTAATACTTATGGTACTTTAGCACAGAATATGTAATACGTAATATAATTTTATTTGCACTCAATACCCACACCGCTAAACCAAATGTCATCTGTAAACTATGGTATAAACTTAGCTTATGCGTAGGCTTCACTAATGCTTCTCAAAGCTTGAGTTTACCCTTAAATTGACGTCGAAAATTCGACGAACAGTTGTGTAAAAATAAACATAATCAATTTTTTTTTTTTTTTTTGATAGTTAGTTTTATATAAAACCAGTTTTAATTGTAATATAGTAATAAATAGTGTTATTAGAGCCTTATTATGTTGTCTTGGTATGGTCATGTGAAGAGAAGGGATGAGACGCATGTTACTAAAAGAGTTATGAATATACATGTGGATGGATGGAGAGGGAGGAGGAGACCAAAGAAAGGATGGATGGATTGTGTGAAGAGTGATACTTATGAAAGAAAAGGAAGTTAGTGATAGCATGACGAGTAACAGGGCAGAGTGGAAGAAAAAAACGTGTTGCGCCGACCCCAAATAACACGGGACAAGAGCAGGAAGATGATGATGAGAGCCTTATTATGTGTGCTACTAACAAAAATTATGATTCTATAAAAAAAATACCAGTTGTCCCCTACCTCCCCTAGATAATTTGCTGGGATTTATCTGACAAATCCAAATAATTGTAGATTCTAATGAGTTACATTTAACGAACCGCCACGAGTTTTTACACGTAGGTACTTCTATACGTCTGGTGCTATTTCACTTCATGTTAAATCAAATGAAAACTAACTTTGATTCATTTTATAGTAAATCTTTTCGAAATTACTAATGATAAAAAAAAGTTACTAATGATACCTTTGCTTCAAACAATGACAACCCTTTATAAGATTCAGTAAGTCTAAAAGGAGAAAATTATGCTTGTAGGATCACTTCGTTGTCCAGAGTCGTATCAAACAGACGTATGACGCAACTCTTATTCCATATTTGTAATAATAAAAATTGCAATACTTTCAACTCAGTACCCCAAAAGGTGCATGCATTGAGTCACGCACTGACATTAAAGTGGCAATGGGCTGGTCACATCGCACGCTGCACAGACAGAAGGTGGGCAATAGAGACTACTAAATGGAAAGGACCATCAGGCAAAAGAAAAGCCGGCAGACCAAAGCAGCGATGGGCAGACGACATCGAGGAGACGGTGGGGAGAGACTGGATAGACCAGGCCAAGGACAGGAAAAGGTGGAAAAGGTTGGGGGAGGCCTATACCCAAAATGGGGTCCATAACCTAGATGAAGCAGATTCACATAATAACACTAGTTTTTAAGGTAATATATAAGAAAAAGTAAAAAAAAAGTACCAACAACATTTGAAATGTAAAATTTAAGGGTTATAGAACAAATGGCTTTATTATCATTATTACCCCAAAAGGTATTAAATTTAACAGTGATTACTTCTGCACATTTGACCTCCCTTAGAAAACCCTTAGAAATCGCGACCTATGTCGATTTAGATATAGCAAGAACTAACGACAAAGTAAAGTTTGTACGGAACCCTCGGTGCACGAGGCCGAATTCACTGTTTTTTCTCCGATATTTGTACGTCATTAACGACGATTATTATATTCTAATTTGTACGAACAACAACTTATTACGTTATATTCTAGTTGCAATTAATGTCATTTTGCAATTTATAGTTTTTGAAGTCGGTTTTTTTTTATTTTTTTATTGTACAACCCCATAGTCAAAACTAAATAGCGAGGAAGATAACTGCTAATGTATAGTTATTCAATAAAATAAAAACCATTTCTTATCATTTAAAAAAAATATTAATTCAATATCATCATCATCATTCATCATTTCAGCCAAAAGACGTCCACTGCTGGACATAGGCCTCCCCCAAGTGTCGCCACAATGAACGGTCCTGTGCGTCTCGCATCCATCGTACTCCCGCAACCGTTACCAGGTCATCGGTCCACCTTGCAGGAGGCCTTCCAACGCTACGTCTTCCGGTACGTGGTCGCCATTCCAGAACCTTTCGGCCCCAACGACCATCCGTTCTGCGAGCAATGTGCCCTGCCCATTGCCACTTAAGTTTGGCGATTCTTCGTGCTATGTCGGTGACCTTGGTTCTCCTGCGGATATCCTCATTCCTGATTCGATCACGCAAGAAAACTCCGAGCATAGCCCTTTCCATTGCCCTTTGGGTGACTTTGAGTTTTCTGATGAGGCCCATTGTAAGCGACCACGTTTCAGAGCCATATGTCATTACTGGTAACACGCACTGGTCATAGACTTTCGTCTTGAGACACTGTGGTATATTGGACGAGAAGATACCGCGCAGCTTCCCGAACGCTGCCCAGCCCAGTCGGATTCGACGATTGATCTCTTTCTCGAAGTTAGACTTTCCCAACTGGACCGTCTGTCCCAGGTAAACGTACTCGTCCACAAATTCGAGTGTAGAGTCCCCGATCTTGATAGGAGTCGGTGCTACATGGCTGTTTACCATGACTTTGGTTTTGTCCATGTTCATTCTAAGTCCCACTCTTTCGGAAGCTCTACTGAGGTCACCAAGCATTGTACTGAGCTCCTCCGTAGTCTCAGCCATGACTACTATGTCGTCAGCAAAGCGAAGGTGAGTGATGTACTCGCCATTGACTTTAATGCCTAGCCCTCTCTACTCCAGAACCTTGAAGACATCCTCCATTGCTGCCGTGAACAGTTTCGGAGAAATTACGTCTCCCTGCCTCACGCCCCGCTGCAAGAGGATAGGTTTCGAAGTCTGGTCTTGTAGTCGGACTGACATAGTGGCGTTTTTGTACAAACACTTCAGCACTTCGATGTACCGATAGTCAATTTGGCACCGTTGGAGAGACTGCAGTACAGCCCAAGTCTCAATTGAATCAAAGGCTTTCTCGTAGTCCACAAACGCTAAGCAGAGAGGCTGATTATACTCCTCAGTCTTCTGTATAACCTGCCGCAGCGTATGTATGTGGTCCACGGTCCTGAAGCCTTTTCGAAACCCGGCTTGTTCGGGAGGCTGGAAGTCATCGAACCTGCGTGCAAGACGATTCGTGATGACTCTGGAAAACAACTTGTAGACATGTCTCAGAAGCGAGATGGGCCTGTAATTCCTAAGCAGGGCATTATCGCCCTTCTTAAAAAAGAGTACTGGTGGTACGCCTCTGCTCCACGCCTGTGGCGTTTTTCCTTCGAGTATGACGGAATCAAATAGCTTCTGAAGGGCCTTAAGGACCGGTTTTCCACCCGCCTTCAGGAGTTCAGCCGTAATTCCGTCCTCACCCGACGCCTTGTTGTTTTTTAGCTGCTTCAGAGCCATCCTAATCTCGTACAGGCTGACGTCCGGGATATAGTCGGTATAGTGTCGAGTCAATCTAGCTCTTGGGTCGTTTGCTAGATTTGCCGCGGGTTCAGTGATAGACGTGTATAACTGTCCATAAAAAGTCTCGATCTCTCCCAGAAGCTCCGATTTGGCGGAAATGACTCTGCCATCGTCGGTCTTCAGTTTCGTGAGCTGGCTTTGCCCAATAGACAGATCTCGTGCAAATACTTTGGAGCCCTTATTCCGCTCAATTGCATCCTTAATCCTTGCGGTATTAAAGCGGCGAAGGTCGCGTTTCAGGGACTTCGATATTTGTCTATTGAGCTGCCGGTATATGCACTGCAATTCAATATCATATTTACTCAATTCACACATTGTTTTGGGATTAGCAAATGAAATACCTAATGGGATCCTCACGGAGTTTAGGATTTACCCATAAACATAAAAAGTTAGGATCGAATTGATAACCTTACTAATATGGAATTATAACACAATTGGTAAAATAAGGGTATACCAGTGTGAACCTTACAAATCTGTGGTACCCCTACAGAGCATCTGGCCACGAGGTTATAATTATATATTATGAAATGTTGATAGCAATAAACAGACATGCAATTGCAACAATTGTTATCACTTATTAAAATGTTCCATGGTCAACATTCAAAGCTTAGTTTAGGTAAATTCTTCATTGCACATTCGTTTCGTTTTGAATGGAGCCAAACAAATACAGAGCTGTATCAATTTGTGATCGCGGTTCGCTCCACCCCCCGCTGTGTGCATTTGATTTGAATGCGTTCGTTTATTCGTCTAATTTCTTCGCTTCGGATTCATGCCAAGATGCTCATCGAAGAGCGGATGACGCCATGACGTCGGCAGTCTATAGCCAATCATGTAGCGTAAGAATATCTGCTCTTTGTAGTATTTTGCACTTCAAATCACACTAATAAGAAAGGCATAATAATAATAATATTATAAAGGCTGGCCTGTTGATCTAATGGTTAAGCTCGTGGATTCGATTACCACCCAAAACAAATGTTTCTGTGAGGGGTACGATCATTAGTTCTGTGTCTGGGTGTGATTTATCTATAATATGTATTTAGAAATATATAAATAAGTTTATCAGTTATCCAGTTCTTACAGAACAAGCTCTGCTTAGTTTGAGATTAGATGGCTTTGTATGAAACTTGTGGAATAAAAAAAATTGTGTGTATTACATAAAATGTATGTTTGTTACCCCTTCACGCTCATACAGCTGAACTGATTTTTGTGAAACGTGACACACGGGTAGACCATGTCCTGATATAGGGTATAGGTACTTTTGAATCCCGTGAGTATGTTTTGGGATATTCGGACGAAGCCGCTGGCATAAGCTTTAGTTTGTTTTAATTTTCTTTACATTTACTTGTATTAAAACTTTATATTTAATTTATAATTTAATATGTTTTATAATTATATTATAATTTATTATTTCATTTGAAGTACCTGTTAGGACAGGCACCTTGCAGGACGTCCGTGTTGGCGATGCTGTGCTGTATTAGCCTGTATAGCGTAATTTACCATTTAGTTAGCAGCTTGGTTTATTTATAATATAGCTGCCGACGCATCTTATATTTACAACATTTAATAAACTGGCTGGTTAATGCTAATGCCATGCTACTTTCTTTCTTCTCCTAAAAGTGTTTGTTCGAAAATCATTATCACACATAACTTCAGTAACAATAATTTTCAAAATCCCTAAATTTTATTTAACATGATTATCTTTACAAATGATGATTAGGGCAAAAAAAGTTATGGCACTTTAAATTATGGTTAAAAAAGTTAGGTGACACAATAGAGAACCTAATGTAATTCTTAAAATTTGGGTGTCCATTATGTGACGAAAACACTTAGAGCTCGGAACGGATAAGTTAGGTGATTTACTTACTTATCTTTATTTAGCAAAACAGGAGTTGGAACCAAACTGTATCTACAAATATGTCCAGGATACAAACTATTATCTAGATGCGGCACAATCCCGGCAATAAATACCAAAACACTGTTATGACAAAACTGGAATATCGCAAACATTGTAAAGCAATTAGCAAGCGCGCTCATTCGGGCCGTTTCCATAAATCCACCTATCTGGTAATGAGATCTACGGCAAATTAGCTCTGTATAATTCGGTTTTCGATTTTAGTAATAAAATTATAGTGACATGGGAACGCTGTTCGCCGTGTGAACACAGTTGTGTGGCGCTGAACATAATAGAGCACTTAGACGTAACACTGTCATACAAATAATTTGACGCGCGTTTTACAATTCATTTAGCGCACCTACATATATTTATTTAAATAATAGATTGAGTTTGCACGCATTTGTATAGTTCTATTCGTTACATATTTAGTAAATAATTCTGATTTTTAGCCAACATATATTATTATCAAGTCTGAAAACTTATAAACACCACCTCCGCTCTTTTCTACTTTTTTCACGTGTATGAAAAGTAGAAATGATTGTCAACTTAGCTCGTAGCTGCATTTATTTTGTAGCTTATTGCCGCGTAGTACCTTCGTTTTGTTTCAGACAGTGACTTTGCTACTTAACCATTAAATAGACATCCTCCTTTTGAGCCGCTATTCACTTCATAATTTCATATCATTATGCAAAGAACACAATAAACCTTCAAAATTATTTCCTTTTAGCTTTACAGTATTACAAGTAGCCGTGAAAATATATAGTTGCTTATAAGTCCTTCTACGAGTACAAGACTCCTTCAACCACCTGTACCAACATACACACTAACTGTTTAATTCGTGGAGAGGTTCCCGTGGTTATTGTTATGAGTATAAGCAGCAGACCTCGGGGGCTCGCAGTACCAGAGTGTAGATTTTTCTCTATCTGCACGCTACGTTTAAGAACTCAGTACTGAGAGTACTAGATGTATGTGAAGTACTGTTCTGCTTGATTCAAATCTATTTATTCACATTTAAATATAGTAATTACAATCGATGGTTTATCATGTTACATTATTGAATTTTATATTATATTTGGCCTATGTATGGTATGTAAAGTTATTTCTCTATACAAGGAAATAGAAAAGATATTATGAGCATTGTAATAACAGCCTCTGAAATACGGCGTACCTAATATCAACTAAATATTTAGTACCTGATTAAATACAGTCCAGTACAAATTATAAGTCAGATATGTTTATCAAAAACAACACCACAAAAGGGGTAAACAAACCTTTTTGTTAAATTAACTAGTTAACAACTTATAATGTCGTCTACATCGCTAATTTTGAAAAAGACCTGTGACCTTAAAATCCCGTGTGAGTGACAAAGAGGGATGAAATTATACACCCTACTCTCCATTCCTTCAATAGTTCAGTTTAGGTTGAGAAATGGATCGCGTTAAAAGTTCGGGCCTCTGATATCACACATATCTTACATGGTGCTATTAAAGTTGTCAGCTCGAGTAGAAGAACTTCAAAAACCCTATAACAACCCTCAATCACGGTGCGCACCAGGCATTACGCTCGTCCGGTTGGAGGATCCTCCCTTTTTAAACCGTTTTTTACAGTACAGAGTCAGAGTCTTGTCTCAGATTTGAAACTCAGCATCTTTCGACTCAGTTAAACAGTAGTGGCGACTTCTTTGCCTAAAGCCTAGAGGAGTCGTGCGCCCGCTTGAAGGTTAAGCACAGTCAATTCTAGTTCCATCAATCCCTAGTCCGCAGCTGTCACTTGGCTGTCAAATCATAATGACTACACTGACCTCAGCTCGACTGCACTGCCAGTAATTGTCGAGTCATTAGTGCTAGTAATATTAACTGTGATTAATAACTGTTTCCTCACACGGCATGCGATGCCGAATTAATTGCTCACAATGATTAGAGAAAAATGCGCTTGAGATGACAGTATCTAATGTGAAGTGCTGTTTTAACAACCAACTTAAGAAAACGAGATGCAGCGTAATGCGGGCAGTAATATCGTAGAAAAATCCAATAATGATCACCTAATATTACCTACTGTGCGTGTTGCGTGTCGGTGATTGGATACACAACGATCGTGAAGGTAAATCCCCTCTTTGTGACTTTGTGGAGAGGCCAGTGTAGTAATAGAGATGTGCCACTACTAGGCCCCTAAGATGTGCTGACATCTCTGTAGCGCACGTGAAACAATACGCGCTGTCGACGACTTGGGCTCGGTCAAATCGAAATCGGAATCGGCTGGGGCGTGAGGACCACTTTCTCACGCGTGCACGTGCGGCCTCTTCCTTTGCTAGCATTACTGCTTCGCAGAAGGAGGCGTCCGCCTGCCACTCCTCCTCTCTTCGGACCATGGCCTCTACCAAGGCCCGGTGCGAGAGATCGTTACCACCAATCACCCCCACGAGGACACGGCGTTGCTCTGCCCCAGCGGGCCACATCTCTACCGTATGCTCCACCGTGTCCTCCGGGCAGTCCACACAGTGGTGACACCCGGGCGTTACTTCCGCACAAATCCGGTGCAGGAACTTCCCGAACTGACCATGTTAGGTGAGAACCTGCGTCATTAAGAAGGTGAGGATGGCGTGAGGTCTTTTCAGCCACTACTCAAAGAGGGGACTCACCGCCATAATTATAGCGTACTCAGCACTGAGTCGCGACCGTCGCTTTTGCCATTTTACCATGAAATCCCACCGGAACACTGTCCACCACACCGCGGCAGTGAAGTTTCGCCCCGGCGTTGCATCTAGACGCGCAAATCGTGCATGAGTGTGTAGCGACATCTATCGCGGCACATAAGAAAATCCTGAATCGCGCAATCAAAGTTCTCCGCGCGATTAGAACATATAGAACAGCCCGAAATCATCTATCGGGCAGTTGCAGCCCACCAGACATAACATCCCGTCTGGTCGGAGGATCCTCCCTTTTCAACGGAGGTTTGCGGGACTTTACTCTCTGTTCCGCCTACCTCCAAACTGGTGACCCCGACGTGATGTCGCTACATCACTCCCCTCCGGAGATCGGAGATCGATGGTTCTTGATGCTTCTTGATGCGTGCCAGGCCAGTGGTAGGTTGGTTCCAGTGAGTCGGAACCGAGTGCCGCATAGTTCTCGGTGAGTCGGAACTGTCGGTCTGGTGATGTAGCGACATCTATCGCGGCACATAAGAAAATCCTGAATTGCGCAATCAAAGTTCTCCGCGCGATTAGAACATATAGAACAGCCCGAAATCATCTATCGGGCAGTTGCAGCCCACCAGACATAACATCCCGTCTGGTCGGAGGATCCTCCCTTTTCAACGGAGGTTTGCGGGACTTTACTCTCTGTTCCACATATCCCCAAACTGGTGACCCTCGACAAAGAACGTCAGCGCAGCCTTCGTGCAGCTACTACCTCGTGACGTCATCATCACTTCCTCAAGCTTTCGAGCAGCGAGCCATACAGCCAGCACCCACGGCTATAAAGGGTATCCTGACCACCAGCATGCCTACATGGTCATACCTGGTCATCACCCTCAGCCTCATCAGCGACCTTGGCGAAGCACACTGCACCTTCGGCCAGTCACATGAAGAGCCACGAAGAACCTCTCCTGGTCGACGCAAGCAGTCAAGCCACTACGTCGCACAGCACCGCTCCGACTCACTGGAGCCAGCAGCATTACTCCGACTCACTGGAGCCTGCAGCATCATCCCGACTCACTGGGACAGCACCACCCCGACTCACTGGGGCATCACCGCAGACAGTTCCGACTCACCGAGAACTATGCGGCACTCGGTTCCGAAACACTGGAACCAACCTACCACTGGCCTGGCACGCATCAAGAAGCATCAAGAACCATCGATCTCCGATCTCCGGAGGGGAGTGATGTAGCGACATCTATCGCGGCACATAAGAAAATCCTGAATCGCGCAATGAAAGCTCTCCGCGCGATTAGAACATATAGAACAGCCCGAAATCATCTATCGGGCAGTTGCAGCCCACCAGACATAACATCCCGTCTGGTCGGAGGATCCTCCCTTTTCAACGGAGGTTTGCGGGACTTTACTCTCTGTTCCGCCTACCTCCAAAAGTGCAAGGACTGATACCGCCAGTCGCTTTCGCAGCGACGGCGCCCACACCGGAGCTCCATAAAGAGCCATGGACCGAACGAAGCCAGCGTTGAACCTCCGGCAGGAAGCGTCTGGTTCCCCTAGGTTGGGCAGGAGCCGCTTGAAGGTTGCCCCAGTCCGATTCAGTTTGGGAGCCAGACGTCGGCAGTGCTCCTCGAAATTTCACCGGCTATCGAGGACAAGTTCCAGACACTTTATCGTCGACCCGACGCCGATGTGAACTCCTTCTACCGTTAATTGGGAATACCCTGGTAGCGCGCTCTGAGTACCGTGAAAACACAAATCGCCTCGGTCTTACGCAGCGCCACCTCGAGTCTCAACTGCTGGATCCTCTTAACGACTGTTGCTAGTTCGACCACCGCCTAGTACGACTCTCCCTGCACCAGGACCAGCATGTCGTCTGCGTAATAGACTACATTGACCCCGTCAGGGAGGTCGACAAGGGCAGTCCTAGTACTGATCCCTGCGGAACACCACAAAATATCTCTCACCATTTCCACTCTCCCTGGTGTAGTGTAGATAATGTACCTGTCCGACAGGTAGGCCTTGACCACACGACAAAGGTATTCGGGTACCTTTGATACCGGAGTGCCCTCCTAGTGCTAGTCCAGGGTAAGGAAATGAAGGCAAAAGAAGGCAGGCAAAGACAACACCACGACACACCTGCCCTGGGACACCGCATCTCCCGTCGTAAGGACTCACGCGCGCATGATGGCGTACACAGTGGAGGACCCTCTGCAAAAACCGAACTGGCCATTCACAAGACTCGGCCCCGCCCATTCTAGGTGCGCGACGAGGCGGTCTGCAATTACTCTTTCAAAGAGCTTGCCCACCTCGTCGAGCAGCACAATGGACCGAGTCCCCAGCCACATGTTGCGGGCCTCTGGTTTGGCCCGCTTTATCTCTTCTTGGAGGTTGCGTTTCGCCGCTCTGTATCTCTCGTACAGCTCCGCATCTCTGGCCTCCGCATCCAGCGGATGGATCCGGTGCCTGCGCTGTCCGGCGGCATACCGGCGTCGCGTGACATTGCATGCGATGCGCAGTGCCGTAATCTCCAGCGACCATCAGTTCACCTGGCGCCGGGTATGTTCTTGCAAGACTCAGGGCATTGGTCCAACTGCTTCGTCGCCCAAAACGGACCACACGGGGACTGTTGGACCGGCGCGATCGAGTTCTAGGCAGAGACATCAAACCGGATGAACTGATGGTCTGAGTACGTCTCCTCTCATGACATCATCTCTCTCTCATGACGCGCCAGTCGACGAAACGCTGCGACAGAGCAGGGCTGGCGAACTAAATGTCCACCACGGACACGATCTGCATCCGCACACACGTGGGAACAGAACCCCGGTTTAGGACGACCAGGCATGTCTCAAGAGCCCAGTCCCCTACCATCCGACCTGGCCGGTCTGTGTACCGGGAACCCTAAACTAAGTTCTTGGCATTGAAGTCAGAAGCACACGGCCACGAGGAGGAAACCAAACCCAGTGAAGATGGTATTCAGCTCCATATGGGAGTTGTGAGGATCGGCGAGAGTTCTGTTCGGGGACAGGTAAACGCCTAACACTGCAATGTCCCCGAACAGTGCTGCCACGCAACCGTCCTCTCGTAACGGCCTCGAGGGATGGGGTACTGGCGGCGGCCGGCGAAATTAGAGTCACCAAACCAATCAGGTCCTGAACCCAGTCTCCTCTGGGCAGGATATAATATGGCTTCCGGCGATGTTGATAGACCATTGCGCCATACTCTGAAGCAACAGATTCTGAGTGGGGGCGCAGTGGTTGATGTGCGCCTGGAGGAGACGTAATGGAGCCGTTATTGAAAGCCCATCACAGTCTTGTTCGGAGCCCCACATGAGGGACCAAGAAGGTGGGGTTAATAAAAGTCTGACTCGCTCCACTTTAGAGCAAGGGAAATAAATTAATGATACCCAACCACAAAAAAAGCGTGTCGATGACAAATATAGTATGACTTTTTTTTGGTCTATCCTATTTGCTCCGGTTAAGTATACCCATTCTGTTTGATCCAATAACTATTTAGCTACGGCAACGTCATCCGCTGACGTTGCTATTAAATTGTCATGGGAACAGGACCAGGTGACGGCCATTTGGCGCAAGATCAAAGGTAGGTAACGGTATTAGACACCGTGTAGACAAAATAAATAAGTAGGCTCTTAATTTAATCAGCATTCCAACATACTCGTACCTAAGTTACTAATTATTTTTGTTTTTAAGTGAATCATCTTTAAATGTCTCAGAAGTAAAACAGGTAAATTATGACAATATTGTCAAGTGGCAGTTGTTCGTACAATAAGGCGGTCGGCCACATTGCGAGTAGCGCGTAACGATGCCGCGTAATTGTTGTAAAACATTTACGAGCAGTGCGACGGGGCGCCGGAACAGGTGTACTGACTGTGCACCGTGTGCCGCAGTGTACCAGTGAGTACCAGTGTGTAACGGTGTGTACCAGTGTGTGAGTGTGCGGGTGTGCGATCAGCCCCGTAATTATGATAGCGGGTATAATAGGCCCCGGCCGGGGACGTAAATCCTGATAGCGCCGCAAGCAAAAAGCCTCAACACAACGTAGAAACGTTCAAAAGGTTCACTCTTAACAACACGCACCAATGTTGTTAACTCCTTACTACAGTTATTATTACTACCATGCCTATCCAGCATACGCAAAGTTTGACGAACCACAGAACTAAAAGATAAACTGTTTTCTGTCCTCGTGCATTGATGATGCGGCTATGGGATAATTTAATTTTATATTATTTTCTTGCCTCTTCTCCATAATATTAGTATTTTTTCCTCTTCTGACAAACTTTAAAGGAACCTAAATTGTGTAATAAGTTATAGTATATATAAGTAGTATACACATTATATAACACTCACAGATATATTGAGCATGGTCAAATTTGAAATTGGAACGCAACATTAACTTTAATATCATTGGCACTAAAGACACCACTTCCTGTATAATCCTTGACGCAAACCGCGTAAATCGTAAAAATATTTTTTTCACAATTTTACTTATTCTTGCACGAAATACAATTTTTGAATAAATAGGTAGGAAAAAACTGAAGACGTGGGTCTTCTGTTCTTTCCGCTTTATAGCTCAACCCTACACGGAAAATAACTCATTTAGTTGGTCGGCGGTGCCAACCCTAGCCCCTCATTTACATTTGACGTAACGTGACACTCAAAAACTTGCAATTCTTTTTCTCCAGAATTGTGTAATAACCGGTAAATCGAATATTTTTCTGTCTGTAATAAAACACGTATTCTTGATAAAATTCGATTCAATTTTGATTTTTTACTATTGATTGATTGATTGATTTTTAAAGGTCTTTATTAACATAAGGTATAACAAAAAGTAAATAAATTTAGAGCTTATTCTAAAATGTAAACTAACACAAAATAGTAATGTCAAGTAGGCTACATCGCCTCTTTTAACATACACATTATTGAATTATATATCGTTTATTGACTATTAAATTATTGAACAAGAAACTGATTATGTTGTGTAAGGTTTGCAGACCCACATTTTTTAATGTATGTTCCCCAGCGCCCCGTTTTATTAAGTAAGTTATATATATTTATAAAATTAAAGTTCGTTTCTATAAATATATATAATTTACTATTGATTTTATCGGTATTTTATTGCTTTTTTTAAGGAAAATATAATAAACCTACTAAACCTGTGGCTATTTTGAATGTCTGACTTAATCATTTCAAACAACTCATCAATTAATTGAAGTTAATAAATTATTTTCTTAAAATTTTGTCAAAGCGCTAATGTAATACTGTTACTACACGTTATTTATCTATATAAGATTAGATATACAAGATAATCATTTATTTGCTCAAACAAGAGTACATACATCAAAAGTAATGTTAAAATACAATATAAATCGTCATGTTTGCCCCGGACAATGGCATTCAATATTTGCAAAATAATACAAATAATAAAATCATTCTAGCGTGTCATTAAGTCAAATAATAAATATTTATATAAATAATACTGATACAAATCAAAATAAAATTATACGTCTAGAATTTCAAACTAATAATAAAATAATAATAATTAATACATATATACAATAAATTTGCATGTCACAAATTCAAAATTTTTCATTAAAGAACTCATTTAAATTATAGTAAGCTTAATATATAAGGAGAAACTGACTGACTGACGTATCAACGTACAGCCGAAACTACTGGGACTAAGAGCGTAAACGTAGGCTAGTTCTAAGAGAAGATTTTCCAAAATTTACTTCCTAAAAAGATAAAACGATTATAACGGTTATCTAAAGTGTGTATGGAGAAACCTACTTTCTCATCTTAAAATAATAATAAAAAGTAACCAATTGCTAACAAAACCAAAGTTAATCATTTTCATTGCTTTTGACTGTTTTTGATTTTTGTGAAGCTCAGCAGGCTGCAGTCAAATAAATCGCTCTCGGCTGAATCAACAGTAAGACGCAACGTTTCGAGATCCAACCCAGTTAAGTGAGTCAGCGATCAATCTAGTAAACGAAATGATTTCTCTAGGCGATGGCGACGCTGTGATTGGAAAAGAATTCAATTTGCGTCTGGACAAATATCTCTGCAAACACGTGTTAGATGCATTGGCGGTATGAGTTCACTACTAACATGATATGAGCAAATATGTGCTTGTGTGTTGACAAACCTTGAAAAAACTCAGTCGTCTGCACTACAGGTGCATTGAACTTCTGTTGTTGACTTTCAGTAGTTTAACTTACATATAATATCTGTTAGTTTTTACGTGGTGGATACATTTTGTTACAGTCCAAGATCTTGGAGTCACTAGATATTATTTATTTTCTGACTAACCAAATATTTTGGACTGAGTATTCTATATAGTCTATACATATAATAAAACAGTAAAATTCTTTTATGATGGTATTAGTTGGCGCAAAAACTACTGAACCGATCCTGTTCAAATTTTGCATACACAATCCTTATAGGTCAGGGCAGCTGATAGGCTATAAACTATCACGCTATTTGCTATGTGGGGTGAGCAATAATCCAAAATGTAGGTATTGAACGACATTTGCCGCGAGTTCAATTCCCAGCTACAGTTAAAAATTTTGACATTATTTTGTCTTATTTTTTTGTATTAAAATAACTTTTACCATTTTTTCAAAATAAAATTGACATTTCTATTCGATATCTTCTAAATATTTTGTAAAAACTAATCAAAACACATAATAAAATCAAAGCGACGAGTAAAATCACGTACTATAATGTTACATTATTCCATTTAGCTGCAAATTTAACTTCTAAAACGAAAATCATCACGCTATCATCGTTAGGGAGCCAACCAGTCAATTATGACGTTTATATAAGAACGTCTATTTTATAGCATAATCATCGAAGACCGCAGCACAGTGGTTTCGTAACTAGACTTTCATGTAATGTGAAGGTGGTTCAAATGCCATACGGCTCTCTTAGGAGAAATTTTTGTTCTATTTTGTCATCGTGAATAAGATTTTTTTATATATTTTTGCATGCTTACAATTTTTTTTTTTATAAATCTACGTATATAATATATCTGTAGAAATTTTTAGTGAAGTGCGTATTATTAATTTTAGAAATCAATGTAGATAACTTTTATACATTTAAATTGTTGGAATTGGAACTTGATAATTGTCTTACTTAGGCTTTGTTTCATCGCAATGAAACAAAGCATATGAAAGACAAACGGTATGAAATCAAAGTTTTCGAGAAGTAAAATATGACACCATAAGCAATTCAGATACTCGCAACGCCATCTAAAGACTCAAAGTAGAAATAATGATGACAATGACGGTTGAACTTCATATTAAATTTGATAGATGGCATTGCGTATTTTACGTAATTTTCTGAGTGGCAGAAGAATGGCCATCGCCCACGTTTACAGTTATGGTTAAACTGGTGTAAGACGAAGGCATTTTTAACAATCCTACTGCTTATTTTTATTATTTTTTTCCCATTATTGTAGCAAGCTAATTGACCGTGATTATTCAAAAGATACCATCTAAAGACGATAAAAGTAAATACCTATATGTATTTAATTATTCACTTTAAAATAACACGGCCACATTTTCGGAAGGGGTTACAGGGTACCTTGCGTTGGATGGTCCCCAGGTGGACCGATGACCTGGTGAGGGTCGCGGGAATCCGATGGATGAGAGGCTCACAGGACCGGTCATTATAGCGACACTTGGGGAGGTTTATGTCCAGCAGTGGACGTCTTTCGGCTGAAATAATAATGATGATGATGGCACCTTTTTTCTTTTTTTAAGGGTGGAAATCATCCAATGACTTCTCCCGCTCTGGTTGGAGCGGGAGGACGTGTCAATCTTTTACTGACTTTTTTTTTTCCGGTTGGAAAATCATCTTATGACATCCCCCGCTCTTGGGCGGGGCGGGAGATAGTGTCAGAATCTTTTACTGACTAAAACTACACCTGTGTCTATCACTACGCGCTGTTGAGGATTGGGCTCGATCCGGTCAACTACAGGACGGCTAGCTACCTATTGCTCGACGTCCGGAAGCCCGCGTCTACCGTGATTGGTAGTCGGGGTCGGAATCTCGGCTCGGCGTGAGGCCGTTCGTTCCCTAACGCGTGCGGCCTCCGCCTTCGCTAGCATTAAGGCTTTGCAGAAGGAGGCGAACGCCTGCCATTACTCCTCGCTCTGGATCAGAGCCCGGCGCGAGAGGTCACTGACGCCGATTACCTCCACGAGGACACGGCGGTGCTCCGCCCTTGCAGGGCACATCTCCACTGTATCCTCCGGCATGATGGCATCTTGCGGATTAATAATGGTGTGTTTTATTATTTACAGTCACTGCTTCATATAAAACGGGATCGAATGTGTTTTTCTGATCACAGTTCGACAACGTATAATGTATCTCAGATTCCTTGCTGCCTTACGTCGATATCTGGACGTTACCTCTTTGCAATGAGTGGTGACGAACACTGGAACAACCCTCTAAGGGAGGCCAGTCTCAGGGATAACACTTATCGGCTGCTACATTTGTTAACCGTAATTTCATTGTTTTATGGATAAGCTCAGGACTGTTGTGGGTGTTTCGAACGGTTTCTGTTCTGGGTTCGGTTGAAAGTACCCTGATATTACCATTTTGTGAATCGCCTGGAGGACTCGGTGTAGCATGCGGTGGAGGTCTATCCATCTTGAGTGAACTGCCGTGTCCTCATAGAGGCAATCGGTGTCAGTAATGTCTCGGTTTGGCCATCAATATGCGAGTTTGATTGAACGGGGATACACGCGCACAAGTTTTCGCCGGAGTTCATTCATAAGTTGGAGACTCTTAGGTAGTTCCCACTATGGAAAAATCATTTGTCTTATATACGGGGATATCAATTAAATACACACCAAAATATCCTAGGTAAATGAACAAGTAATTCTAACGCTTAAAATGATCAAACTGCAATAATATAATCAATGCAAGCATGCTCTCGCAAATTCTTCATAAGTACTGTTGTGGAAGAAGATAGTTGATGATTTATTTATTTAATCCTTTATGCACAAATGTACAGCGGCGGACTTAATGCCTGCCGGATGATGATGGTAGTTTTGGGATTCACTTAAGGCTTTTCACTATCAGTGCACGTTATCCAGCTGAAGGTCGGTGTCCCGATTATGCTCCTTCGTTTACCTCTATCAAAGCTGTCTAACTGCTTAAACTCTTCAGTGAAAAGTTATTGAGGCGAAAATTGTTATGGGAAATAACTCTTTCGATCAATCTTGCAGCCCTAGCAGACATCGGCCCTAGAGGGCCCTATCCATTTGCTGAAATCTCTTTGAGTCGCGCGTAGAATACTACGCGCCGTCGATTCAGGACTGCTTTGATCAGACGGCCGGACAGCACCACCGCAATCCCGTGTTTGCAATGGCTGGGAATTGCCTTGCGGCTTCCAACACCCGGAGCGTCTCTTGCAGCGACCGCTGAGGAGTCAGGATGTCCTATCCCTCATAGTTTCAGCCACCTTCTTTGATCGTAGTGCGTCACTGAAGGAGGCTACTGGTTGTCATTTTCTCCACCAATCGCCCCCATAAGGACAAGGCGGCGCCGGCTCTCCGATCAAGCGGGACTGACTTTCACCGTATGCTCCATCGTATTCTCCGGGTGATTCGCACAATGGTGAGACCCGAGTGTTTCTTCCCGCTGAATTCGACACAGATACCTTCCGAAACACCCGCAACCGGTGAGTCCTGCACAAAAAGAGGATGCCGTGACGCCTCTGTAGACACTTCTCAAAGACAGGCATTACCGCTGCGATTTTATTGTGGCGTGCTCACTGTGGCGAGGGGTTAAAATCATACAATGTTGTTTTACCAGAACATAAACCAGAAACATACATAAACTAATGACTTTTCCCTTGGGGTAGGCAGAAATGCCAACTGCTACGACCAATACTCTTTCTATTCATTGACGTTCATACATCTGGATCTGGACGAGTACATAACATGTTTCCTGAAGGTAATTTGTGTTTTTAACCGACTTCTAAAAAAGGAGGAGGTTCTCAATTCGGATATTTTTACCTTTAACCGTTTTATGTTAAAGTACAATAAATTATTGCGATGCTTTCGGAATGAATTGCAAGCACAGAGTGATTGTACAGTTTTACGAACTTAACGCAGACGAAGTCGCGGGCAACAGCTAGTTATATATATAAAAGGCAACTGGCTGACTGATGTACCTACAAACAGCTCAAACCACTGAAAAGACTAGGGTATTTGGCATACATATAGTTTTTATGACGTAGTTAAATAATTGTGTACTATTCACCCGTTAAGAGTATGAAACGGGGGTCCAAATTTTGTATGGAGTAATCTATTTTCACGCAGGCAAAACAGCTGGCAGAAATTAGTGTACATTGGACGTACGTATATTATCTAGCTTAGGCCGACGGCCAATTTACCGGATTTTTCTTTATTCGTTGCTACATAATTGTATATAGTTCATACTCGAAAATCAACGAGAGTGTTTTGCAGCCTCCCAAATCACAGCAGACACTCATTTCCGTTATTTTCACCTATTAAATAAACTATGTTCACTTTTAACTTGCTCAAATACTATATATATTCTGAAAAATTAATTATATGGGCGTTGAAGTGTCTAATATTTATTTATCAGTTTCTGTAAAAAAAAGGTGTAAATCAGGACTCAGACTTTAAGTTAAGTGAATAATGTTTAATACGTAACTGGTAAACTGCCCCTCGGTTTAAGGTAATAGGTATATGTACGTGTGTTACAGTATATGTTAATACTGCTCTATCCCACACTCAGAAAATAAGACATTTATTTATTTAATCTTCATGCAACACATGGTACAAAGGCGGACTTAATTCCTTAGGCATTCTCTACCAGTCAACCTAGGGTGGTGAAGAGACAATATGGTAGGTGCATAAAAAAGAAAATTTTATTTAAATACATATATAGGTACATATATATTAACATAAGGTAAGGAAAGAAGTTTTTGAGACGATTCTGCTGTTAGTGGAGAGAATAATTTCTCAATTTCCGCTTTTTTTTTCGGTGGGAAAATCATCGAATGACATCCCCCGCTCTTGGGCGGAGCGGGAGATAGTGTCAGACTTTTACTGACTAAAAACCCACTCTTGTTCCTTCGTTGCCTTTCGTACCAGGGCTGAGTCTTCCATTCAGTTAAATGAATACCGACATTTGGCCGTCCTGATATTGAGGGGAAGCGAATTCCACAGAAGGATGGATTGTATATAGAAGGAAGGAAGGAAAAAATCAGAAGTATGAGAAAGACAGAACAGTAGGAGATTGTTAGAAGAACGCAAATTCCTTGCGTGTGAAGAACATAGATACTGGAAGTTAGTTATGAGATAGGATGCAGAAAAGTGTAGTCAGAGAGCGCAAATTTCTTCTCTGGCGAATAGGCAACTATTTGAGCTCAGACCTGAAGTTAGACAAAGAATCATATTTCCTCAAAATAAATATAAACTGGATGAAGTTGTTAAGGATTCTGTCAAGCTTATCCAGCAAGACAGCGTGTAGGTCAAAGTAACACACGTCATCATGGTCTAAAATAGGAAAAATCAAAGTCTGCACAAGCATTGTCTTCGTCTTGGCAGGTAAAAAGTTCCTCAGACTATATACACACCTCAAAGTCCCGTTGACTTTTTTAAAGACATTAGAAACTTGACTTTGCCAGCCAAGCGTCGAGTCAAGATGCAAACCGAGATCCTTTAGACATGTCTGGCAGCTCTGAAATCTAGCTCTTTAAGATTGAGGAATATACTTTACTAGCCTGTGATATGACGGTTTTTACTTGGAAAATCATTAAATGACTTCTCCTGCTCTGGGTCTGTGCAGATTTTTATAGACTGAATCCCAGTGTTCCTTCCGTTACCCTTTGCAAGGGTCACAGTAATTACTTCTTCCCCTGCCTCTGATATGTCCCAAACTAACTATTTTATTTGATGTCTCGTAATTTGAGATTGAGAAAATTAAAGTTTCTAATAAATTATTCAATAGATACCTAAGTATTATATTGGTCACTACAATAGCCCCACAAAGTCACAATGGCTCTTATTTCTTTCCTCTCACGTGCACAAACGCACCCTCTATAACTTATCAACATAACGATTCAGGGTAAAAAGAGACAGCTCTACATTACAATTGCCAATCTGACTTAAAGAAACTGCTCAGTGTCGCCCCCTTCTGCCCTCCCCCCTGCTCACACTAAACCCCTCCTCGTCCCGCAGGTCAGGTGGGCTGTAAATCAGCGTGAGCGCCGATGAAACCAATCCCGTTCGATTAGCGCCATCTCCGCAAGACATCTTAGCTGGAGACAGAAGGTCCAATTCGTACTGTGTTATGGTCAAGAACGGGATCGTAGAACTTTTCGTATGTTGGGTTTCGTAACTTTGATAATTTCAATTGTAGAGTAGAGAAGAGAAATACGTGCCTTGCAAGACGCAATATCGTCCTACCTATCTCCATCCCATTCTCCCGTGCACACGCTAAATATTGTTTGCTCTGTCATCGCCGCTTGAGATAATTTTTTGATGAAGACCACGTCACTGTTGCTCCTTAAAACTTCGCCATGTGTACCGCGCCCATAAACTAGTGCTTATATTTTTCTTATATTTCGATTTTCGAACCTGTTGATACGAACATTGTTTCGAAGTGCGTTTACAAGTATGTGGTTACCAGCCCAGTTCGAGTGCCCGGTTACGGACAGATCAAGCCTTCATTTCGACGGACGAAGCCAGCATTGCATTTTGCACAGACACGTATAATCACGCATTTCACAACGCATCAATACGGTCCACAATTTTATTACCTTTTAATAATAATAATTCATTTATTTCTGAGCATACGGTACATACAAGATCTTGATATTAAAATGTCTCACATATACTACACCATTGCCGGTGTAGAAATTAAAAAAAATACATTGAAGATAATTTTTTATATAATATCAAGACCAGTACCATTTTGATATATTATATTATTATAATGGAATGAAATGTCAAAATAATCACACATCTAATAAACAAAAAAAAAAGTCACTGGGTAAAATATGATTAAAAAATAAATAAATGTCAGTTGAAATAATGTCAAGTTATATATTATAGTTATATGTATTTTTATAATTTAATTTATGTTTGTATCTATTAAGTGTACCTTTATTTACTGTTATTGATATATGTGTATGTATTATATGATTTAATTTAGATAATATAGTCTATTTAATTCTTCTCTATATTTTTTATACACACTGCGTCTCATCCAAATCCCCTGTCGCAGGTCTGCTGGAAGAAATTTCGTTAGAAATAAGCAGGACCTTTATACTCTTTTATCTGTATTTGATATTTTCGGTATTAAGTGTTTGTGTGTACATAAATAAATAAATAATAAATAGACGCACAGTCAGTTGTATAGTTATCTATTTAAAACCTTCTTGATGTAAATAGTTCTTCTTTCCATCCCTGTGCATTGTGTCACCTCTTGTAGCCGGAGCCGGGTGTTGACTCGCCACTGAATTAATGTTTTGTTCCACAATGCCTCTAGATGCTCCAGCGACGTGGTTCTAATGCCAACTCTAGGTGACACTAAATCAATGCTCAAATAAAAGCGCACTGTTGGATTTACAAGCTCGGCTCAATGCGGATAGATATACATCTAAAAATGCAATATTGAAGTCGTTAATTTTGCTCAGTGTTTATGTAAACAATGTATGACATGAAGGTACATGCTGAAGAAACTTAGCAACGTGCCACTAAGATTTATTTATTGACACACTAATGACTTATTTACTAGTTTAATACATTATAAAGATTTTGTGCAGCTAATGAAAAAGTTGTGGTGAATTTGTCAAAGGCGTGCAAAGTGCGTCTACTTGTATATTTACATATTGAAAAAAAAAAGATCGTGATCACAGAATACGATCTGGGCATCTATTGGATTTGTATCAACTAAATAGGTATTACACTTTTGCTGTTAAGTGCGCAATTTTGTGTGACTTTTATGCAGGAGTTCAAGATAAACTTATAGTACATGTTTCTAAGAGTACCAATTGTTTTTCCACATAACGTTTTAGTAACTTTAATAAACTAACTCTCTCACCGACGAAGAATTTTTTTATTATTATTAACCGTAATGTCCTGCTGCAGGGCAAAGGCTTCCCTCCATTCCTTTCAACAATTACGATTCTTCACTTGGTTTGTCCGGTTTAAGGAAGCTGAAGAATACAAAGAAGCAATTTCTCAAACATTGGTGACGCTGAGCATCAACAGTACGTCAGACAACAAATCTGTTCAATATAATCGTGCTGATCAAACACAGAACGATCAGGCGCGTATCGCTCAGACAGGCCCTATCGGCACAGTGGCGCTATCTGAACGGCACCCAACGACGCGACAAATGCCCGCCACAACGCACTACAAATACTACATGTCCGATTGGATCTAAACCGACGAAGCAGGTTTTATATCGTTGTTGTTGTATTTGTACCACAATTTATTTATTTCCTATTAAAAAAAAATAAGTAATTGATAGACTTTTCGGTTTATAACATTAATCGTCAACACAGAAAAAAAATCGACACAGGTTAGCATGATAAAATATCAACAAAGGAAATAAAAATAATATTTTAAGGGATATTAAACATCCAATCCAAAACGCGAGCTTTTCACATTACCATACACGTAATAGGTTTGTTTGTACGAATAATGAGTAGCCAATGAAGCCATATTAAGGAAATAATGGAAACCGTTTGATCAGCATTTCATTTTAAACTATTTAGCTCAGTGGAATATGAGATGGATTCAATAATATTGCGTGGTCGTAACTAACATCGGATTGCTATAATGTTACAAGATCCATCAACGTTACTGGTTTGTTTGTTTTTAATATACAGTATAAAACGAATAGTTTAAAACGAAGATTGAATGCTCAGTTATTTTACGAGTATAATGGTAGGTGTCAAGACTGTAAAGTGATAAATAATTTCGGAAGACGATGTGTCTGTGTCTGAAATTCAAAAAACTATAGAAGTAGAGGCTAGGCACTATGCTGCGTCAACTGAAAACCTCAAAAAACCTCACTTCGTGTGGAAGAACTAAAAGTCTTCATTGGGGTGATCAGGGCGACAATTTTTTAGAAAGCATAAATCTTCATGACTACAGTTCCCTGAATCACATCATATCAATTCTCACGAAGGATATTCAAACTTCAGTGGACTGTATAAACTAATTATTATAAATATTGTACGAAAGTTTGAAAATCCTTCTTCGCTGAATCAGTCACGGTACGCCTCAACTTATAGCCTTTCGAGCCGGACAGACTGTATCGAATGTGGATGGATTTAGGACAGCTCCACCCCGAGTACTGCTTATTACATAGAAATGGACTCCGCCAGACAAGCCGTGTCTTGTATCATACAAACATAAAAAAAATATAATTAAAACGAATAGAGAACTTTCTTTTTTGAAGTCAATTACAAAGAATCTTAATAACAACAGGGTTGTAATTTGATGATTCTTGATAAATTACGTCAGCAACTCACTAGAGCAGCTAGAAGCTCGTACATCTTTATTAAACAGTTTATTATTTTTCAAGTATTTTCTTAATGATACTTCAGATAACAGCTTATTACTGAAAAAGTAAGAAATAAGAAATATGTTTCAGAATAATTTCTTTTACGATATTAATATTTAAATGAAACACTAAATAGGTACCTACACGTTTGATATTATTTTATTTAATTCGGCATCTCTGTCCCACTGACTTCCAAGCGTGATAAAAAGACCTCACTAACAAAGATGGGTCATTAATTTGACGTCTTTGTGTTTTGGCCTGAGAGCAAGACAGCAAGTCTTTTCTCGTTTATAGCATTATAATTTATTGCAGTGCTCGGGTGGGCTGCTATTTTGTTCTCAATTCATGAACCAGGCGTTTCTTGCTTACTTCTGACGTCATTGGCCATTTAATCGGAACCTCAGCAAAAGTTCCCGGTGCCGAATAGGTACGTTTCTCAGAACCGTTTGTCGTAAGTAGCGATAACTAGCAGCTTGTGCTCGTTTTCAGAAGAAGAAATTTCCAAATTGGCCACTGTAGTTCGCGCCCAGGGAGGAGATGTTCTGATGGAGTGTTGAAGGGTGTAGGAGTTAGGTGTTTCTGCTTCCAAAGCGCGCATCTTTCGTCCTCTGCAGTGTCTTTTGAAGAGGTCGTAAATACTAACACAATGACTGGTGAGGTCACTATAAGTTATTTTTTTTATCAAAACCAACTCAAACGAACCAACAATACCTAAAAGATAGTATAACTTCTTTATTATTGATAGGCTCGCGCTTGACCACTATCTCTCCTGATGGTGAGTGATGATGTGGTGATGTAGTACTTAGACAGATATTGTAAGAAAATGGGCAAGTGCGAGTTGGACTCGCACACTGAGGGTTCCATACAAACTTACTTATGTACACAAAGAGTTCAATTCCCGAATGGAGTCTCGAAAATTTCGTATTTGTTTTATGACGTAACATCAAATTTATTGTTTTCTGATTTATATATATACTCGTGCCATAAGACCTTGCTTTATGCCGAATTTCAAGATTCTAGGTCAACAGAAAGTACCCTATGATTTTTTTCCCCTAAGTGTCGAAATATACGTTTTTTGATATATAAACGGTCGTATCTTTTTTTTGCGTTAACTTAAAAGTTTGATTTTTTCACAGCTGTAAGGGACCGCAGGTTTGAATATTTTAATTTCAACTCGATACTTTTACGCGTTCTTGAGATAAAGAGTCTCAGACAGAAAGACAGACGGACAACAAAAGGTATGGAACCCTAAAAAGAGCTAATTGCATTCCTTCCTCTTTACACTCAGTTACAGACTGACTTTCATATCTTAGTGTAAATACAAAATAAATGAGAGATGCAGAATGAAGTTAACAGTGCCAATGGCAGAGACTAACCCCAATATCATCGACTTTGTAATCTGCAAAGACATCTAAAGGTAAATAAAGTTGAGTAAAAAAACTGTTCCAGCTGTCAATTGATATTTAACACATCATTAGCAGCTGCCGCGAGCGTGACGTATAAAATAGATGCAATTGAGCGCGCCGGTCCGGCCGCGCGGCTCAATGGGCGCAAATTGACGCCGTAATGACCGGACCGGGCCGCACCGCGCCGAACCGTGCCGGACGCCTGACAATTAATGCGTTAGCAATCACGCATCGACGCAAGTTCATACTGTAATAGCACTGTTTGAAATCGATTGTTTATTTTTCATTTCACCAATATATCTTAATATACTCGTAACTTAAGAGATATTGGTGAAATTAATGCTAGGATTTATTTAATACTAATGGGCCGACTAACCCAACTTGATTTCGTACGCTGACCGGCCAGTCGGCCATATTATATATAGACTTTATGTTTCTAATGTCTAAGACCAGTACGTGTTGCCAGTGATGACATATGGCTCTGAAACGTAGTCGCTTACAATGGGCCTCATCAGAAGGCTTAAAATCACCCAAAAAACAATGGAAAGAGCTCGGAGTCTTCTTGCGTGATCGAATCCGGAATGAAGATGTTCGAAGTAGAACCAAGGTTACCAAGACAGCCCGTAGAATCGCCAAAATTAGGTGACAGAGGGTAGGGTATTGTTCGCAGACTAGATGAGGCTGAAAGGATCTGTAGTAGCCATAGTGGAAGACGCAATGTTGGAAGGCATCCCACAAGGTGGATCATGACTTGATGAGGGTTGCAGAAATCCGATGGATGCGAGACGCACAGGACCGGTCGCTATGATGACACGTGGGGGGGGGGGGGGCTATGCCCAACAGTGAACGTCTTTCGACTGCCATGATGATGACGTAAACCTTCTTTGTTTACTGCCTGTTCTGTTAGTGAAACGCGCTTCAAAATCCATTTTCTAATTTTAGAGGAGGTATCGGTAAAACAGACAAACCGGGAAAGCAACATAAACTGATACGTTGCATGGTTGACTGCAACTAAGAATTGTATAGGAGTAAAAAAAAAAATAATGAAATCTTATTGTTTCGTAACTATCAATATCACAACAGACTTTTGCGTCAAGAGTAATAAAAAGTCGACCACGACACCGGTACCTACACTTTACGTGAATTATTCGACGGCGCTCACCTCAATGTCCGTCATTATG
This sequence comes from Mythimna vitellina, assembly GCA_949316375.1. Classification (NCBI taxonomy): domain Eukaryota; kingdom Metazoa; phylum Arthropoda; class Insecta; order Lepidoptera; family Noctuidae; genus Mythimna; species Mythimna vitellina. Next base: position 24,535,648 of record OX438698.1, read on the forward strand.
AACACACGACAACACGCGCGTCATGTCCGCGCCGCGTGCTGCCCAACACACGACCGCACGTGACGTGTTGTAACAACAACAACACAAAATAATAATTTAAATGAAAATGAGCTTTATTAATTGATCTCACCTCAATGTCATATGAACGACGTAATGATAGACGCGTTATGTCGGGGTCACTTTCAGTAGAGCGTGACACCGCAGATGACCGCGCAGTCGCACCGGACCGCATCTCACCGCAGTCAATGAACAAATAGCATTATTTTGATTAATTGGTTTTGGAACATATCTATCAAAACCACTGTACTTGTGTTACTTGGTTTTTGGGATTGCAAATGGTCTAATGTATATTCAAAGCTGCCTTATTTTCTTCCAATCTCACTTTGAAATCTCGCAAATACCGACTTTTTTCAACGAAAACGGACATTAGTCGGCTTAGGCTTGTCCACGGACACTGCTGCTGCTGTTGTGTACTGTCAGCGTCGTGTCGTCGTGTCGTTACTGCTTTGTCGACACAGTTTCATAGTTTTGCATACTTTATAAGTTTCACGCAAGCGTACAAGCGTATAATGACAAATACGCGTCTATGAAGCTACGCGTCCGTGGACAGTAGTCCTTATTGTTTAAATTGTTTCACGCTTCTGTAAATTGACTGGCCTGTTGGTCTAGGGTTCGATTTCCACCAGGATGTTTGTGTAATGTGCACGATCATTTGTTCTGTGTCTGGGTGTAATTTATCTATAATGTGTATGTATTAAGAAATATATAAGTATGTTTATCAGTTGTCTAGTACTCATAACACTCTGCTTAGCTTGGGACTAGACGACGTTGTGTGATAGTTGTGGAATATTATTATTAATTATCTTTCGACATTTTATGCATCTATTGCTTACTGCATTCTTCATCATATCCTGAAGGATTTTCAAATTACTGCACTAATTTGAATACACGAAGGTTTCCCGCAAATATTATTAGTCACATAAATAAGTAAACTTTCATTAAACAAGCATACAGCAGCTACACAAGTCGTCAGACAGCTGAACTTTCAACTCGGTGGTGTTCACCGTTGCAGCTCGCACTACTTGTACCGAGTACTTTTATACTGTTCGAGTTTGGCTCCCACTGGACGCAACTTTGAATGCTCCCAACGATCCTACATTTATTCTTGGAACGTCTCTAGTCGAAATACTAACTGACAACCAAATGACTAACCAGTTGTCCTTCTGTCACAACAACACAAATACATATTGCTATTTTAGCTCACGTATTTTTCCCAAGAGGGTGACCAAAACCTATAAAGCTTCATCAGCTACGAATGCTATGATTATTGTGTGCGATGATCTTATCGATCCTTTTGATCGACTTGTTAATACGCATTTGACCTCTCTTTAGACGTTGCCTCATTCTAAGCATACCTTGTGTATTGTGAATTCACAAACATACAAACTCACACACACAAGACATCCACCGGGAACAACTATCTGCCAAACAAATATTTGTTCCGAGAGTGAATCGAAACTGCCTCTCGCAGCCACTGTGCCTACTGAGCCTTCATTATTTTAAATTAATTAAATGCAGATCTTATGGTGGAATGGTACAAACGACTATCGCAACCCAGTGCTGGGCACGCTATAATTATGGTGGTAAGTCCCCTCTTTGAGGAGTGGCTAGAAAGGCGATACCGCGGCGGTCTTTACCTTCCCCATAACGCAGGTTTTCACTGAACGTGGTTTTTTTTTTTTATTGGGTGGGAAAATCATCTTATGACAAAACCCGCTGTTGGGCGGAGCGGGAGATAGTGTCAGACTTTTACTGACTAAAAACCCACTCCTGTTCCTTCGTTGCCTTCGTCCCAGGGCCCCGGGTTTCGTTTTCACACTACCCGTGGCCCCAGTAGGCTTCGACCCTGCTGGGCCCCTACGATTTGCTGACATCTCTTTCAGGCGCGCGTGGAACAGTACGCGCCGTCGACGACTTGGGCTCGATCCGATTACCGGACGATCGGACGGCGAGCCACCCATTGCTCGCCATCCGCAAGCCCGCGCCTACGGTGGCCGGAAATCGGGATCGGAATCCCGGCGGCGGCGGTTGGAGCGTAAGGACCGTTGCCTCACGCGATCGGCCGCCTCCTTCGCTAGCATTACGGCTTCGCAGAAGGAGGCGACCGCCTGCCACTCCTCCTCGCTCCGGAGCATGGCCTGAACCAAGGCCCGGCGCGAGAGATCGCCGCCGCCGATTGCACCCACGAGGACACGGTGTTGCTCTGCCCAAGCGGGGCACACCTCCACCGTGTGCTCTACCGTGTCCTCCGGGCGGTCCACACAGTGGCAACACCCGGGCGTCGTTTCCGCACGAATCCGGTGCAGGAACCTCCCGAACTTAACGTGTCCGGTGAGAACCTGCGTCATGCGGAAGGTGAGGACGCCGTGAGGTCTTTCCAACCACGCCTCAAAGAGGGGACTTACCGTCACTGAACGTGGTAAGTTCGGGAGGTTTCTGCAATGGGTTCGTGCGGAAGAAACGCCTGGGTGTCACCATTGTGTGGGCCGCCGGAAGGACATGGTGGAGCATACGGTAGAGGTGTGCCCCGCCTGGGCAGAGCGCTGCCGTGTCATCGTGGGGGCGATCAGCGGCAGTGATCTCTCACGCCAGGCTTTGGTACAGGCTAAGGCCGAGTGGCAGGCGGTCGCCATCTTCGGCGAAGCAATTATGCTAGCAAAGGAGGAGGCCGCACTTGTACGCGCGAGGTTATGGACCCGTGCCCTAGCTTCAGAGATTCCAATCCCGATTTCCGGCCACCGTAGGTGCGGGATTGCGGACGGTGAGCACTGGGTAGCTCGCCGTCCGACCGTCGACCGAGCCCAAGTCGTCGACGGTGCGCAATGTTCCACGCGCACCTCAAAGAGATGTCAGCAACCGCAGGGGCCCAGCAGGTTCGAAGCCTATTGGGGCCAAGGGTCAGATTCTGAAAGGAAAACTCGGCCCCGGTATGATACGGGGCCCTGGGACGAAGGCAACGAAGGAATAGGAGTGGGTTTTTAGTCAGTAAAAGTCTGACATTATCTCTCGCTCCGCCCAAGAGTGGGGGATGTCATTGGATGATTTTCCGACCGAAAAAAGTAATTGAATGAACAGATCTGTGTTAGAAATAAACATGTTAAAGAAGTCTGTCTGTCTGAGGTATCGAGTTGAAATTAAAACTATACACTATGATCTGCGTTCAAGAAAAAATCAAATTTCTAAGTTAACAAAATAAAGATACGGCCGTTTATGTCGCAAAAAACGTGTAATTCGACACTCTCAAAGGAATCAAAATTCATAGGGTACTTCCCGACGACCCAAAATTCTGAAATTTGGCATGAAGCGTATAGTATAGATATAGGATTAAATCTGAAAACAGAACATTTGTTGATACGTCACAAAAAAAAAATTTTTTGCTATTCGAAAATTCTTCGAAACTCCATTTGGGAATTGAACTATTCACATATGTAGGTAGTTTGCACAGAACCCTCAGTGCGCGAGTCCGACTCGCACTTGCCCAGTTTTTTTTAGTGTAGTTGGTTATTTTTTTTTTTGTATAAAGTTTTTAATTCACACTTTTTTGTTGCGATACACTTATTACCAGGGTGCCTATTTCCAATTAACCCAAACACTGCTAGGGGCACATTGTTTTATTATAAAGTTCTTGTGTCTACCTTCCAACTTCCAGCTCCATCATCAAATTAGTTCGAGAGTACCTTATTGCCAAAGTGCTTCTCATGACGTCAATTCTAATAAGCCCAAACACGGCTAGGATACATTCATTAATTACAGAGTTCTGGTCCCTATCTTCCGGCTCCATCATCATCATCAGGTTACTTCGATGATACCATTTTCAACATAACTATTCAGAACCATTTATTTATTTGTATTGTCATAGTCGCTTAATTATCTTCATTGTGATATTTATGTGAGTATGAAGTTCCGTTGGCCATTTCTGGTCTTCCTCATCAGTTGCACTTCATTAAATGTTACTCTTTGACTTTGAGTTCCCTCGATCCTGTTCCGAATCTGGAAGCATATCCTTTAGGAGGAAAAAAATAATTGCAAATCGGTCCATAAACGTCGGAGTTCTGAGGTAACACACATAAAACAAAACCATATAACCGAATTGATAACCTTCTCCTTTTTTTTGAAGTCGGTTAAAAATACAATGTCTTATAAAACCTAAACCCCATTCTTTTAAGTTATATCGCCAGAATAAAAAAAACTCTATTCAACTAGACGCTTCGAAAGACACCTGTTTAAAATCTGTTGGTGTGTGTTTTAGGGTTTCGTACCTCAAAAGGATAATGGCGAGAGATGTCGTGATGTTCCGAAGGGATCGGTACTGGGACTACCCTTGTGGAACAACGGGTACGATTACGTGCTGCGTGGCGACCTCCCTGACAGGTTCAGCGTAGTCTGTTACGCAGACGACACGCTGGTCCTGGCGCAGGGAGAGTCGTACCGTGCGGTGGTCGAATTAGCGACACGCGGGGTTGCGACAGTCGTTGAGAGGATCCAGCAATTGGGACTCGAGGTGGCGCTGCACAAGTTCAAGGCCATGCGTTTTCACGGCTCTCGAAGCGCGCCACAGCGGCGCTCCCAATTAACGGTAGGAGGAGTTCACATCGGCGTCGGGTCGACGATGAAGTACCTGGGACTCGTCCTCGATAGTCGGTGGAATTTCGAGGAGCACTTCCGACGTCTGGCTTCGAAGAGTCGACCCTGTTACGAAAGGCAACGAAGGAACACGAGCGGGTTTTTGTCAGTAAAAGTCTGACATGCCCTGCCGCTCCGCCCAAGATCGGGGGATGTCATTAGATGATTTTCTCACCTACAAAAAAAAAACGCTCAAAAGGAATAAACTTCTGTCCCTTATAGGATAGGTTTAAAGAATTTATTCTCATAAGAACAATATTACAGTTCACTTAAAATGAGATACAAATAGCTTAAAATTATTGTAACAATCGTATCTGGTGCGTTGGTGACGTCATACGTTAAATAGATGTTTCATTAGTCTTTTTTTAAAAATATTAATATTTTCACATTTCTTTATATCCTCGGGTAAATCGTTAAACAATCGTGCTCCTTCAAACAGTATGGTTTTTTTGCCGTAATTAGTTCGTGCGCGTGCGGTCATTAGTTGAAACTTGTTTTTACTTCTAGTATTGTATGTTATTGTCTTTTTACGTAGTTGAATGTTTGACTGTAAAGAGTTCATGGTAATTTTTTTTATTAGAATGCAGGTGTAATATGTGTAAAGTTGTTTGATATTTAGTAGGTTGGTTTTTTCGTATAATTTTGTTGTGGGGTATAGATAGTTAAAATGAAATAGTGTTTTTATAATTTTGTTTTGTGTTCTTTGTAGTGGATTTAAATTAGACTTTGTGGCTGATCCCCATATCTCAATTAGGTATTCAAGGTTAGATTTTACTAGAGAGTTATATATAATTTGCCGTACTTTTTTCGGGATACAGTTTCTAATTTTACGTACCGCTCCTAGTAGTGACGTTAGTTTTGTTTTTAAATGATCGATGTGTAATTTCCATGTAAGTTTGTCATCTACCCACAACCCGAGATATTTTTCGTGACTAGATTTTTTGATTATTTCTCCGTCAATCTTTAGAGGTGAGAAATCGGGTAGTGGCTTATTTTTTGCGGAAAAGATCATAAATGATGTTTTTGACGTGTTGATGGTTAGTAAGTTATATTTTAGCCATTCATTTAGTAGGTCAAGGTCTTTTTGAGCATCAGATATAATGTTTTGTAATGATTTATTGAAATAAAAGAGACATGTATCGTCCGCGTATAATGTTAGGTGCCCTTTCAAACCTATTTCATTAATGTTATTAATGTATATTAGAAATATTAACGAACTCAAAATTGAACCTTGTGGACAGCCATAGGTTATGTTTTGCATCGAGCTTGTGAAGTTATCTATTTTAACTACTTGTTTTCTGTTTTCTAAATAAGAAGCGAACATACTAAGGGCGCTGCCCGAAATACCTATATTATTTAATTTCTGTAATAGTTTTTTATGGCTAACTGTATCATAGGCTTTTTTTAGATCAATGAAAATACCTACAGCAAATTTTTTTTGATCTATATTAGTTTTTATTTTTGTTATCAAATCTATTGAGGCTGATAGTGTACTTGATTTAGGACGGAAACCATATTGTTGATCAATCAGGAATTTTTTCTTGGTTAAATACGCGTTTAGACGGTTGTATATAACTCGTTCGAATATTTTCGATATCACAGGTAGGACTGATACCGGCCGATAATTACCGGGGTCAGTTCTACTCCCAGATTTGTAAATAGGACTGACCCTTGCAACTTTAAGTGAGTCGGGGAAAATACCGCGAGTTAAGCACATATTAATACAGTCTGATAGTCTTTCAGCGATTATATTTTTAAGACATTTAATAGCTTTTGTGCTAATACCATCTAAACCTGTACTACAGTTGCTGTCGAGGTTGTCAATAATTTTTGATATTTCGTTAGTGTCACAGTGGGTTAGTTCACTCAAAGTTATTTCGTGTGTGTAGGTATTGTCGTACATGAGAATGTTGCCTGTGTTTGTATGGTACATTTTAGGTATTTTATTAGCTAAGTCCGCGCCTATTGATGCAAAGAATGTGTTAAATAAGTTACAAATTTCACTACCGTCTGTGATGAATCCCGAGCTTGACAAAAGTTTGGGAGGAGCACTACTGTCTTTGATTTTGTTGTTAGCCAAGTTGTTTATTACCTCCCACATTTTTTTGGGTTGTTTGTAGGTATTTTGGAATAGGTTGTGGTAGTAGTTCCTTTTCTCTGTCTTTATTAGGTTTTTTACTTTTTCTTGTTCTTTAATGAAGTTCCTTCGAAGTTTGTCATCTTTAGGGTGGGATTTCGTTTGTTGCCATAATTGATTTCGTAGGTAGATTGAGTTTATGATATTCTGGTTAATCCAATCTTCTTGGGGTAAATTTAGGATTTTAGTCTTTTCTTGTTTATTTTGGTTTATTTGTTCTGAAATAAATCTCTCCAAGTAGTAGAAGTCGTTTTCGTTATTAGTGTAGTTTGCTGTTATGGTACTATTGTACAATTTCTCATAGTCGAGTGCTTTATACTTAGTTCTTTTGTTTACCTTTGGCGCCAAGTTGCCTATTTGAAGAAATAATTGCTTGTGGTCTGATAGGTTCGAGTCAATTATAGATATGCTAAATGCGTGGTTGTTGATGTTGGTACATATATGATCCAGTAAAGTGTTTGTAGTGTCGGTAGTACGGGTACTGTACAGTTTGTTTATTTTGTTTAATATTTCGTAGCCGGTTCCTTTTATTTCATTCAGGTATCTTGTAACGTGCTGGTCCTTACTAAGTAGATCGATATTGAAGTCTCCAAAAACAACTGTTCTTTTTCTCTTTTCTAATTGGGAGGTATATGTCTCTATAAAATTGTTGATATTCGAATCGCCGGGTTTGTAAATCGCTCCTATATTTAATGAGAGCTTATCTATGTGTATCCATAGGTAATGGTTTCCACATTCGTATAACTCTTCTGTTACTTCATATTTGATGCAGTCGTGTATGTAAATTGAAACCCCGCCGCCTTTACGATCTGATCTGTAGTTATAGATATGTTTATAGTGTGGTATTTGATATAATTTTGCGTCTGCATCAGATGTAATCCATGTTTCCGTAAAAATTAGGAAATGTATAATCATTGGTGTTGCTTTTATTATGCATTTTATTTCATCGAGTTTGCCACTTGTACGAATACTGCGTAGATTCGCGTAAAAAAATCGTAAAGAGGACGGGTAGGTTGGTAAATCTTCGTATCTACTTATTAATTGATGGTTCAGTCTATCTGTATATTTTTCATTTTGTACGGAATCTGTTGTTAGTTTTTTTGGTTTGTTTTGTTTTGTGTGATTGTGGGTAATCCTTTTATGTATTTAATTATGAGATCTGATTCGCCATTTTCAATGCGTTTGTTTAATTCCTCTCTCAATGTTTGTAAATATTGTTTTTGTGCTGGAGTTTGGTCTGCATAGATTTGTATATTATCCTGTAGGTTTTTCTTATTTTTTAGTAGGTGTTTTGGTGTATCGGTATTGATAAAACAGACCTTTAATGGTCTGTTTTTGCTTGGGGTATAATTTCCCAGTCTGATCGTCTTAATTGGTTTAGGGCAGTTTTCATACAACTTTGTAATTATCTTCATGGCTTCATCATTATCGTGGTTTTGTCTGGTGTGTATGTTTCTCTCGTTGATCTCCGGTATACCCACAATAACTATATTTTTCTCGCGTTCACATCGGTCCTTCAGTTCGAGAATAAGGTTGTGGTTTTGTTGGTATGGGACGGGCGATTTTGGTGTTGTATTTCCAGAGTTTTGTTGATTTTTAATTTTATTTATTTCGTCTTCTATGTGTTTAATTTTGTTTTGAGTTGTCGTGTTATCGTTTTTAATGTCTTGTATATCAATATTAATTTGACTAAAACGTTTTGTGAAGGTTGCAGTGGTTGATTTTATGGCTTTTATTTCTTTTTTTATTTCAGATATTTCATCTTTTATGTAATTTAAATGGTTATTCTGGGTTTTGCCAAAGTTCTCTAGAAAACTCATCATTTCTGTGCGGAAGTCATCGAAATCTTTTTTGTATTCGGTTTCCTCGGTACGCTCTTTTCGTTTCAATATGTTAACATTTCTATATTCATCATTATCGTAATAGGTGAGTATGTTGCTTGCAGATCCGCTAGCGCTTGCGCTTGCGCTCTCGCTCTCGCTCGCCGCTCTGGTACGTACCGGTGACCTTTGTACACTCATCATCGCGCGTGACGTATGGTTTGTCGTTTGTTCTCGGTTCTGGTGTGAGTGCGACGAAAAATAGCAACCGTCTCCTTTACTCGCGGGGGTGAGCGGTGCTGCGCGCTCGCCGGTGTGAAGTATCGCGTACAATCACAGAGGTTTTAGCTTAATAGTTAATTTGCACTTTATTATTTAACTTAACTTTGAGTCTATGACGGTAAGAATCACTTTCCAATGCGCACTATTTATTTAAAAGTAATAATTTTGCAAGATCTATTTGACACGTCTGCTTCCAACAAGCACCAGAGGAGTGACATCAGGATCACTTTGTTGTCCATCTTTCTGTCTGTCTGTCAAGACCCTTTATGTCGGGAACGCATAAAGGTTTTAAATTCAACTCGATAAGTTGAAATTAAAACCATATACTCAGATCCCCGCGGCCTCTTAAAGCTGTGAAAAAATCAAATTTTTAAGTTAACGAAGAAAAACGATACGGCCGTCTATGTCTCAAAAAACGTAAATTTCGACACTCTCAAGGGAATCAAAGTTCATAGGGTACTTCCCGTTTATCTAGAATTCTAAAATTTGGCATGAAGCAAGGACTTATAGTACAGGTATAGAAATATATCTGAAAACAGTAAATTTATTGTTAGGTCACAAAAATAAAAAGTTTTTGTGATTTCGAAAAATCTTAGATACTCCATTCGAGAATTGACTATTTACCTATGTAAGTTTGTAGGGATCCCTCAGTGCGCGAGTCCAACTCGCACTTGCCCAGTTTTTTTTTCTTTATGGTACTAAATCAGCTTAATTATGTTTTGAACACACTATCTATCTAGCATTTATTCTGGAGAATAACATATATTTTTCTCATTCGGTTTACTGCAGTGGATCATATACTTTTGCCAAGTCCATCTTAAAACTATAATTTCGTCAACTTCTATTGGTTCTTCAGGGAAGTTGAATGCACTGAATGTTGTTCTAACGTCTTAAAGCCCTGTGAAGTAGAGAAGTGTAATTCACTTTAATATCGCTTATAACTTTGCTATGATCAGTTGTTCAGTATTCGTGGAAGTGTAACACAAGCATAACACCCGTGCTTGTAATGAGATCTTTTGCAAACCAGGAGCGGTCGTCTGAAGGTCCTGTAAATCATTTTAGCCCCAATTCGATGTTAAAACTTTATCAAGTTTAACTATCGTTTTCAAGAATGTATCTAAAAGGATTTCCACTTTTTTAGTGGAAATCTTTTTCGCAGTTAAGATTTTTCAGGAGCGAAATTGCTAATTCTAGAAATTCGTACTGTTTACGAGTTATAATTATGTGACGTGACGTGGCTGAATGTCCTGCTTTTAAGCTATGCCTACGATGGCATATATTTTTTCTGCCTATACCTGTGGTTTAAAGAACTTTATTTATTTTAATCAAGTACAAAATACCAATAATAATATGGTAAACACTGCAACTCATTCCACACATTTCTTGACATAGTTGTTCACGTAACAGCATTAATAACTTGGTTGTACGCGAGGGGTGGGGGGAGGGGGGGCGCGGAGGCGTGAATACTTGCGCACTTCTAATAAATCGTTGAATAGCTCGTAACACTTCCTCATAACAAACGATTACAAACTTACTAAGTGGCGCCGCTCGCAACTTGCGGGGTTCATGGCTCCGAGGGCTTCCAGGCTCGGGGGCTCGGGGCTACTTGCCTTATACTTCCTACGCGAAGGGATCGGAAATTATAGGTGGAACTGTGGAACTTATGCAATGCGGGTCGCCGCCGAATCGCCCACATCTTGTGTTACGCGCGGACGAGGGAGAGAGGGTGCCAAGTCTCGTGACGATCAATTTAGAGTTACGACTGAAAACGAGCCCGAGCTAGGTATCTCGGCACATTTTTTCTCTTCCCGTCGCTGTATTCGATTGGCGCCGACTGAAAATGATGCAGTCAACGGCACTGAAAATGTTATATCGGTTCATGTTTCACCAATGGAAAATTTTAATCTGAAACGAATCAAAGATTATCATCGAGTTATTTCCAAATGAAACGTGTTGCGCCTAACGCGCTGAATAAGATTAATGATACGAAGTTATTTGTATCTCCATTAGGCATTGAGTAATTAAATAGTTTCATGTAAATTGATTTTAGTAATCCTGGCGAGTTGTCTAGAATGTTTGGACTATGATTAAGTTTGCGCTCATTTAATTAATTACAAACTGTTTCGATTCATTCCAAATTAATCGTTTCTATTAAAAGCAACTCTCTTGCGCCATCCCATCTTCCTAGCTCATCGTGCTGTGCTGGTGCTGCCGCTGCGGCTGCGGAGAACCTCAAGCGTCGAAAATATAACAACCTCGTCGGTAGTTATATTTTTGAGCCGTTTGGGGTTGAAACTCTTGGGCCGTGGGGTCCGAGTGCTCATACCCTTTTTAAAGAAATATCCAAACGCTTAGTTGACACTTCGCGTGACCCAAGGGCTGGCTTTTACCTTGGTCAGAGATTAAGCATTGCCATACAACGTGGCAATGCTGCCAGCCTTTTGGGCTCACTTCCGGTCGACAGCGATGCGGAGGAGTTTTATGACGCCATATTTTAGTTAGGAGTAGCCGTTAATGTATATATATAGTTTTAATTAGTTAAGTGTTTTTGTATATTATATTGTATATATATATTACGACTTTTTATTATGTGTTTTATTATTACAAAAGCAACTAAAGCGTAAGCAACTTTTATTTGCTAAATTATTTATTGTAAATTTAAATTAATTTAATTTTGCGTTTTCGAAGAATGAACTAACTGTTAAGCTACTTAGGTATTTACTTTGATGTCTGGCGATAATAAAAATATTTCTAAATAAAAATTGTATTAAAAATAAAATTCTAGGCTTTTTACTTAACCTTAATGAAATCAGAATAAAGAAGTCTGCCCACCACATCGTACCATACAATGACTCAAGTTGAACTTGAACCATAGTAGGTATATACAAGATTATTTTATTTTACACTAGCAGCCCCAGCGAACTTCGTACCGTCTAATAGTAAGGATCACGCCGTCTACTGGCATTACCAGAACAGCATAATTAAATTTATCACGACATTTTAATTAGAGATGGCGTTGTATAAAGATTTTTTCACTGATCAAACCTTTCCTGGACTATCCCGAATATTTCATGACCAAAATTAGCCAAATCGTTCCAACAGTTTTTAAGTTTTAGCGAGGCTAACGAACAGCTATTCATTTTTATATATAGATAGGCCTACATGGGCACTCACAAAACGTCAGAAGCCAGTATCCAGATATATTATTATCTTTTTAATATTGATTTCTTTTATTTTTTTATTTTAAGTTATGTATTTATAGATTAAGTAGTTACTTTTTATTTTATTGTTATTTGTCCTGTGCGAGTGTCAAATAAATGTTTTCTTTCTTTCTTTCAGTAAACGGTTGTAGGAATCCCGACACCGATTTCTAGTCACCGCAGGCGTGGGCTCGCGGACAGCGAGTAATGGGTAGCTTGCCATCCAGTCATCCGGTAACCGTCCGGACCGAGCCTGAGTCGTCGACGGCGCGTAATGTCCCACGCGCGCCTCAAAGAGATGTCAGCAAAACCGAAGGGGCTCAGCAGGGCCGAAGCCTGCTGGGGCCATTCGGGTTTCGCTTCTGAAAAGATTTGTTTGATGTTTCATGAACTATAATTATGTGAATTTGTATATTAGATACTCATTTAATATTTCTACATCGGCCAAGGTAATATATATGAGATTCCGTTTAATATTAAGATCTTTATATACTATGTACTCAAAAATAAACGATTCTTTTCTATTCTAAAGAAAACCTGAAAGGAATGTTCCTGGAATGCAAGGCAAAGAAGAAACATAAGAGTGGGTTTTAGTCAGTAAAAATCTGACACGCCCTTCCGCTACGCCCCAGAGCAAAAAATTTCCTACCTGAAACAAAAAGCGTAACAAAAAATATGTAGTAAGCGGAAAAATTAGAAAATAAAATTTTTCCTAAGTAGGTAACATAACATGGTAGTAACAAGACATCGATTGAACAAAGCTTTGCAGTATGATATTTTCGCTTTAAAATCTTTTGCAGTACAGTTTTTCGATGTAACGAAACATCGCAGTAACAAAATGTCAATTTAACAAGGTATCGCAGTATAGAGATGTCGTTGAAAGGTTTCGAAGAAACAAAATTCGATGACTCAAGTAGGTATTCTACAGGAAATAGGCTTATATAATATGATCTCCATTACTACCTCACACTAAAATAGTTTCGATTTCAAGTGAGAACTATGATAGCAGGTAGGATAATATCGTAGCCGAAAGATGTATAATGTAATATTACATTATATACACACTACTTATTGTACCTATTATTTATTATAGGATCAAAAATTATATTTTCATGACATTAAAATAAGTAGGTAGATAAATCAGAACCAACACCAATCACTACTTTAGGTACTAGCAAATTAACTTCTTCAGGGTGGCCAAGTACGATAACCTCAGTAACCGAATTACATAAAGAGAGGCTAAAATGTACTTAGGATATAGTTGCGTGACTAATCACATGAAATGTGCCACATTAACGAGTAATTAGATCCAGGCCTGAGATCAGCCGGCAGTACCTCTCGGTCATTCGAGAATTAAAATAATTAGGTCCATACCCACCCTTACTAAACATTCTTAGAATTACAATCAGGCAGAAATTAACAGCCGGTTACCAGCTGCCAATATCATAGTAAGTTAAAATGAATTGTATATAGATTATAATTTATCTATATTTTCAAATTTTTTTTTTAGTAAAACAAGCTAGTGCTTGACTTTGAATCCACCTGTACCGAGATGGTAAGAGAGGCGATGGCGAGAGGTAATCGTTGATGGTGAGGCGCACTAGTTTATGAGCAGCCTTTATTGCACCTAGTCAGTTAGTATAAAGTTACGTCACAACAGATGGGATCTAAAAATATCAGCGGCAAATAAAATGCGCAGCTAAACGTCCACAATATCGCGAGAGAAACGAAAATCATAGATGAAGGAACCCCCCCCCCCCCCCCCCTTGGCCGTGTCACTCAGTGATACGTAATAGAATTTATTAATAAAGGCGCTGCGAGACGGCAACGAGATTGTTATTCAAACGCCAACGATTATTGTACGAAATCGCGCGATTTTTTCGTCGCTATGATAGTGTGGGACGCGGGGTGCGACGGCATCCGAAGCACCGCATTACCTGCGCAACACGCAGTGTGGAGAAGGTGCCTTCAGTTTGCATGGGACGAAGTAATAGACAACTCTGTTATGAAGTATTCTTATAGAAAGACGAAGTTAGCGCCTTGCACAGAGCACCATCCTTAAAAATCCTACAAAACCTATAAGTTCAAGGTTGGTGTTTAAATAACCCAAATACTGAATTAATAACGAATCGAATATATAGTCACTAATATATACTCAGATATAAGCGAAATACTAGAGTCTACCAGAAACCTGAGTATAGTTAATAAATGAGTCTATACGAGCAAACCAGTTATATTAATTGTATCAATTTTATGCTGACATCGACGCACAGCGAATGAATAAAAACACACTTTTAAGTAAGCGTTTTCATAGTTTTATCGCATCGTTGAAAGACTCATTTGCCTCGGATCGATCATCTATCATCATCATCATCATCATCATTTCAGCCGAAAGAAGTCCACTGCTGGACATAGGCCTCCCCCAAGCGACGCCACAACGACCGATCCTGTGCGTCTCGCATCCACCGCACTCCCGCGACTCTCACCAGGTCGTCGGTCCACCTTGTGGGAGGCCTTCCAACGCTGCGTTTTCCGGTGCGCGGTCGCCATTCTAGAACCTTTCGGCCCCATCGACCGTCCGTTCTGCGAGCAATGTGCCCTGCCCACTGCCACTTTAGTTTGGCGATTCTTCGGGCTATGTCGGCGACCTTGGTTCTCCTGCGGATATCTTCATTCTTTATGCGATCACGCAAGGAAACTCCGAGCATCGATCATCTATCAGTTTCGGGCAATAAAAAAATTGAACCAAAAATCAGTTTTTCATTTAAATGTACCTTTACCCCGTACAGAGTCGTTAACTTTACAAACTCTTACCACCTACTTATTGTAACCTGACCGGCTCATGACAAAGCTATAAACATAAAAAGCGAACAGTTAATTGAGTTGTATTGAAAGTCACTATAAAAAAACGAGGTGTAAAACAAAGCGATTATCCAAATGGTTAATAACAACAAATCTGTTTTTACCCTGATGTGTGATTAAAGCTGGACGGGGCATTCAATGGAATAGAAATGATTCTAGCGACGTTTGCTCGTGGTGACAAATATAGATTCCCTGTCAATATCTTGTACACAGCGTCAGTCGGCCGCGGCCCCGGTCTGCGCGGCTTCGTCCCCAGCGGCCGCTTGTCCGCTATACTTGTTCCCGATTCTTTCCCCGACAACCCTTCCCTCATTCCGATGCAAATTGCCCTTTTTCTAAATTGCTTTATTAAATCGAAACGTGTTCTCCAATAATTGGGCCGCACCGGTGCGCCGCCCGCGCCCGAAAACACGATACACAGCAAATTTACTGTTTTTATTAAACGACTTTTAATTAATTTGAGAGTGGAAGCTGTGAATTAGGAGCGTCGCTCGCTCCCGGCCCGACAGATACGAACTTGTCTCAATATCGAGGACAACTTTATTGCGCACTTTGACGCTGAATACAGTTATTGAACGCGGAGGTGGCGCTTTGTGTTCCCACTGAAGCACTTCCAATACCTAATCATTGTAAATCTTAATTTAAGTGTTTTGGGTCCAATCTCAGTGTATTTTCCTTAAAAGTATTTTTCTTTTAACTGGTACGTTATTAAAATAGATACACTGGTATTTGGTTATACCGGCCGTCCCATACTAAGGATAGGATTAGGCAGATGGTGAAGATATAATAATAATAATCATTTATTATCAGGCAACTATGGCCTATAGATAAAATACACAAATAATCTTACGAAATAATAAACTAATGCCTAATTATAAAAGAAACTATAACAAATGATTAAAACTATAAACTATTGCACACGAAGTGACGTCGTTGTGTTCCGCTGCGAGGTCGGTATCCTTCCACGAAAACGTATATACACGACAAAACCACAGTATAAACAAAACTTTTCTTTGAGGAAGGTGTCCAAATGGTGAGTGCGCACCAGCACCACAAAAGACTTGAAATTTTTATTATGGCGCGGCTCCAACTGCACAACTCTCAAAGTTCAGTTCGTTTTGGTTCGTACATATTCCACGATCTCCTCAACCTTCGTGGAGTGATGTAGTTTCGAAACGTACAGCTGCGTCGCGGGTATTGCTGGACATACAATAAAGTATTATAATACATTAAAGTATAAATGTAGGCTTGACAATATCGGGTACATATTGAAAATAATTTCAGAATAACTCATAAAAATTTGATTAGTTGCCAAATTATTTCAGAAGCATATTTTATTATTTCGAAAAATCCCGCGTCGTATACAGGCCGTGCAGGTGGTCCGTAACGTTGAGCGCACGAAGTATCGCATAACTCGCCTCTAATTTATATCGCGCGGTGGCGTACCGCAGCGCTTCGCACAGATCCGCAGCGATCCGCAGCGGCTCACAGCGATCGGGTCCTCGCGCTCTCGAAAATTGATGATTGGAGGCCTCTCGTCCTCTGGGGGCCTCCCCCGCGCCATGACAAATGGTTCAATGATCCTCGACGGAGTTTTTCACCCTTTTGAACGGTTTTTTCGTTATCTTGAAAAGGAACGCGTTTTAAAAGACGCGATCGAAAGTTGATAATGTTTGAATAGGCAAACTGCCTTTATTGATGACTTAGAAACTAGTGCTGGAGAGAGCGTTCCAAATTTTCAAGAATCATAGGTACCTTCTGCGATGAATTAAGAAATGTTACTACACAATTGATGATTTCCTTAATGATAAATCGTTGTATAGTACAACATTTTCACAAACTGTTTTAAGATTGATATGTATTTTTTTTGACATCCCTTTGCTGACATTTCTTTCTTTTTTTTCCTGATTGACCTACTTATCATTTTGTTTGACATTATTATAAAAATTTTGCCACTGACATTTTTTAGTAGATACATATTTTAATAATAAATATTAAGAATTATTATAATTTAAATAATTAAAAAATATTATAAATAAATTAAATATATTAAAAAGTTAATAAAAATTATTATATTAATTATTATAAAAAAAAATTAAATAATAAATATTACAATATATACTAAACAATTTCAGACATTTAAACTTATTCATTATCAATATAATTTTCCTTTAAATTTATGAATGGAATATTATTTGCATGTCCATGCAACAGTAGATTACGGAGGGGCTCAATATAACTAATTATAAGAAAATATCTATGTATCAATCACTCATGTTACCAAACAAATAAATGATTTATGATTAATTGAAAATAAGTGGGGAGGGTTAAGAATATTTACGATTAAACAAAAGCACATAAGTAACACGACACGTATCTCATGTAAGCCGAGTCGATCCGATCAGCAAACGAGAGTTATAAATAAGACCCGCTTATTGTACTTAAAATAAATCACTTAAGCACAATATCTGCAATGGATCCGCTAACACGTGAAGCAGATTGTCGCATTACAAGCGGCGCGGCGGCTCGGGTTGCTCTCCATCGGCTAAGAAGAACACTCAGCCAATTAATTAATTATACACCCATCCCCCTCCCCCCCGGCAGCCCCTGTGTCGCCCGCCGGCAGGGGGCGGCACATAGCAACCGCGCGGGATCAATCTCTTCTTGTACTTATTGATGATGTTATTTAGCGCTTATGTGTAATTGTTACTCCCCCGGCTGTAATTAGCATAATGATACTGATGTTTAACTAAACGATGATGTTTGACTTAACGAGTCTCAGTTACATGCACGTCGAGGTGTTTATTTATTTTACTAGAGAGTAAGGCTTACTCGTGTATCGTATTAAAATATTCTTCATTGACGTATTTACATTGCTTGTGTTCACTGACTGATTTATCCTCATAGTGAAATCCTACACATATTTTTAGTCCTTATTTTAGTGGTTTAGTATTAGTCAAGAGGTAAGTTTAAATACACAGATCACATCATCGGTAAGTTGTTATCGTTTTCCATCAACTGAAATCGAGGATTGAGGCTTATCATGGATAATAAAAGAACATGAAATTGCTATCGTCATACGAGCATATAATGTCCCAATTTTCGATCTTTCCAGTCTTTGTATACCTATTAAGTAATATTTTAAATTAAAGCAGTCTTGTCTCATCGCTGTAAGTCACTTTGGCGTCATCACGTGCCGAAGAGTCGCGTATAAAAACATCGGCACATTTGATTAATCCGCGCGTTGGGTGTCGCCGGCGACGCCATCATATAATACGAAAATACAGAAGATCCACTCTCAGCGAATCACGAGAAGGATCTTTCACTTTGGGTGACAGCTGCTATTGAGCACAAGAGCAGACTAAACATATCATAATATTCTGCTTACGGCAGCTTGGTTGGAATCATATTCTCCAGAAACTGGATAGTTGTGGTTAGAAAGGCATTTGATTCAGTAAAATACTGGCTACAGTTGCATCCGGTTAATAATGTTGATAAGAAAGCTAATGATGATGACAGTACCATCTGTTTTAAAAGAAGAGATAGGGTTCTGGTTATATGTTGTAGCATGCCTAAACTTTAATATAAAAGTTAATATTTTGTTCGATATGGCCAGTCGAGCACAACACGTGAACACACATACACGATGTCAGCAATATTGATGGGGCTCACTAGGGACTGATACCTGTGAGGGCCGCGGGAATGTTCTAAAGACTTACAGTGACCCTGCAACGAAAGAGGTAACTGAAAGAATACAGGTGGATTTTAGTCGTTCTGCTCAGAGCAAGACTAATTATTTGATAATTCCCAAAAAAAGGAACTCACTAAATGACCACCTTTCATATTATAAACACGTGAAACTTACTTCGGATTACTTTAGAGGGTGTATATGGGATCCCAATCAACCTCACCTGCACGTAGTGCACCCAGCTGACAAACAAACGAGGCTATGGCGACCCGCCAACACGCACTGGACCAGCGTAGAGGGTTATGGTCCAAATCTAAAATGCATAATGCAACAAGAAATAGGCATAATTGCGCAGCCCTGGGGTCTGGGGTGCTAAGAATCTCTAGGCGAGACCAATCAACGATCGACGACTGGCGATGATAATATGCGTATTGTACGTCGCCAGGTCCATTCCACCACCAATTCACTCTTGTCAGATGAGAAGATCATTGAACTTGAGGATTTGAGCAGGTTACGATGGAGAATTGTGGGATTATCTGAAGACCGAAGACAGGGGGAGAACACGATAATCCTAATATCTGGTAACCTGCTCTATTTTCGGGAGGGTGACCAGCAGTCTCAAGGTGGTGTCCACAAGTCCCTTATGAACAATGTGGTGAAGATCAAGAGTGTTTCGAAAAGGGTGGTGTACCTTATACTCAGAATATCATCAAGATATTGGCTGAAGGTCATAGTGGTTTATGCTCCGACTTCGACACATCCCGACGACGAAGTAGAGACCATGTATGACGATGTATCCAGAGCCATGCATGTTTACACTCACTTCATCGTAGTCATAGGGCCTATATGATTTACATGACACCTACTGGCCAGCTTTATGGAGAAAAAGAGCCTCTACATGTTGAACTCTTTCTTCAGAAAGCGTAAGCATAGGAAGTGCACCTGGCAAAGCCCTGATGGTGCAACTAAAAATGAGATTGACTTCATCATGTCGACGAAGAAGCAAATATTAAATGATGTCTCTGTGATCAATACGGTGAAAACCAGAAGTGATCACCGCATGGTAAGAGGCACATTGAATATCAATGTCAAGCTTGAAAGATCTCGACTGATGAAGTCTACGCTCCGATCTGTACAGATCCAGATCCAAAAATCCGGAAGCTTTCAGCTTGAACTTCAAAATCGTTTCGATTGCCTAGGAAGCTCTGTGGACGAATACAACGATAGGTTCGTGTAAACTGTCCATACAGAAGGGCCTAAATTCTATAAGACTCGTACAAATAAAAGCGAGAGGCTCACAGATCGAATTCTCCAGCTTATGAAGGAAACGATCATTGAAACGCGATCTCCGTCACTTTAATACCGGAAAATTTAAGATACGATTTAGCGAATTAAGGGCTCCAAGGTGTTTGCAAAAGACCGAAGATGGCATATCCACCAAATCGGAACTTCTGGGAGTGATCGAGGCTTTTTATGGACAGTTGTACATGTCAATCACAAAACCTACTGCGAATCTAGCAAACGACCCAAGAGCTAGATTGACCCGACACTATACCGAAGATATCCCGGACGTCAGCTTGTACGAGATTAGGATGACTCTGAAGCAGCTTAATAACAACATTGCATTGGATGATGAGGGAATTACGGCCGAAATCCTGAAGGCGCATGGAAAACCGATCTTTAAGGCCCTTCAGAAGCTGTTTGATTCCGTCATTTCGAGGGAAAACACCACAGGCATGGAGGTGTAGCAGTACTTTTTTTTAAGAAGGGCGACAAAACCCTAATCAAGAATTGTAGGCCCATCTCACTTCTGAGCCATGTCACTGTAGCACTCCTTTCTATGAAGATTGGAGACTCTATACCCGAAGTTGTTGACGATTACGTCTACCTTGGATAGACAGTCCAGTTGGGTAGATCTAATTTCGAGAAAGAGGTCAACCGTTAAATCCGACTCGTTTGGGCGTTCGGGAAGCTGCGCGGTATCTTCTCGTCAAATATACCACAGTGTCTCAAAACAAAAGTCTATGACCAGTGCGTGTGCCAGTGATGATGATGACATAATTATGGTTCCAAAACGTGTTTGCTCACAATAGGCCTCATCAGAAGGTCTCAATAGGCCTTAAAGTCACCTAAAGGGCAATGAAAAGGGCTATGCTCGGAGTTTTCTTGTGTGATTGAATCAGAAATGAAGTTATCCGTAGGAGAACCAAAGTTGCATCGATGACTTGGGCTCGGTCTGGACGATTACCGGACGGTCAGACGGTGAGCTATCCATTGTTCGCCGTCCGCCAACTCGCGCCTACGGTGGCCAGAAATCGGGATCGGAATCCCGGCGGTAGATGGGGCGTGAGGATTACTGCTTCTCAGAAGGAGGCGACCGCCTGCCACTCCTCGAGCGAGGAGGAGTGGCAGGCGGTCGCCTCCTTGGCCCCTGGCTCTCGCCGCGACTTGTCGCGGCAGCGGAATTTTGGCGTTGCATCTCCACGCGCAAATCATGCATGTGTGCAAGGACTGTTGCCTCCAGATCCCATGGTGGCAGGTAAGCAAGGACTGAGGCTCACCGCTTTGCGGGAAATCGTCCGGTATCCCCGCACCATCCGTAAGCTCGTGACTCCCTGGCATGCGTTCAGCCGGGTCGCCGGCTGCTTCCGCAGTGTCGGCACCCACACCGTTGCGCCATAAAGGGCCATAAAACGAACGATTCTCGCGTAGAGCCATCGGCAGGAGGCGTCTGGACCCCCCAGGTTGGACAGGAGCCGCAGACGTTGGAAGTGCTCCTCGAAATCCCATCGGCTGTCGAAAAAAAAGTCCCAGTTACTCCATTGTCGACGCAGATCACATCTGCGTCGAGTCGGACTCTTCCTACCGTTAGTTGGGAACCGCTCCGAGGGCCGTGAAAGCACATGATCTCGGACTTGTGCAATACCGCTTCGAGACCCAACTCTTGGATCTTGTCCACGACTGTCTTAACCCCGCGTGTCACTAGTTCGACCGCCACCTGGTACGACTCTCCCTGCGCCCGGACCAGAGTCTCGTCTGCGCAGTGCCGCAATCTCCGGCGACCATCAGTACACATGGCGCTGAGCACGTCCTGGACGAACTCAGGGCATTGCCGCATCGTAAATTTGCGACATGGCCTCCCGGAACCACTCTGCCTCGACGTCTATGCCGACAGGCCTGTACCGTCACAGCTTCCAGGAGGACCTCCCGGTCCATCTGCCTCAGCGTCTAGTGCGGACCACACGTGTTCTGTTGGACTGGCGCGATCGAGGTTTGGGCGGAGATGTCAAACCGGATGTACCGGTGGTCTGAGTACCTCTCCACCCCCTCCATGACGCGCCAGTCAACAACACGCGGTGACAGAGCGGGGCTGGCGAACGAGATGTCCACCACTGAGTTACCCCGCATCCGCACACACGTGGGGACAGAACCCTATTTTAGGACGATCAGGCCTATCTCCAGAGCCTTGTCTTCCACCATCCGACCCCGCTGGTTCGTGAACCGGGAATCCCAAGCCAAGTTCTTGGCGTTGAAGTCCCCGCAAACGACTACGGGGAGGGAACAAAACCCAGCGAGGGTGGCATTCAGCTCTACAAGGAAGATGTGGAGATCGCTGAGAGATCTGGTCGGGGTCAACTAGATGCCTACCTCTGCAATGTCCCCGTACCGTGCTGCCACGTAACCCCGCCTCCTCGTGACGGCCTCTAGGGATGGAGTACCGGCGGCGGGCGATGAAATTAGGTTCGCAGAGCCGTTCAGGTCCTGCACCCTGTCTCTCCTGGGCAGGACATAGCACGGCTCGGAGACCACAGCGATATTGATTGCTGCGGTCTTCAAGACCACTGCGCCATGCTCTGAAGCAACAGATTCTGAACGGGGGCACAGTGGTTGATGTTTGCCTGGAGGAAACGTAATGGAGTAGTTAATGACAGTCCATTACAGTCTCCTTCCGCAAGACCTGCCCCCAGCCTGGTTGTCGGCCGGCATGCCTGCCGTCGCACATGCGTAGCAGTGCAGTGTTGCACGGCATTCGACAGCCTTATGGCTAGCCTGACCACACTGGTAGCAGCGGTCACTACGGTCCACCTTCGCGGCGCAATAGGCCGCAGAGGTCTGGGGTCTAGCAGTTTTACCTACGCGGAGACCCAGCCCACCAAGAGCCTTCGGCCTTCGCCCGTGATGGCATTGGCCACCGTCACGGGCCAGCTATCCGTAACGGCTCGCATGCCCATGCTATCAGCACGGATGGTGCCCGCCCGCACTTGATCGGCGTAGCACTCTCCCATCCAAACGACGGCGGCCACCACTTCGTCCACCTTTACGGAGTCACCCAGGTTTATGATGAGCATGTCTATGCACTTAGTCGGCCTGGAGACTCGGACCTCCTCAACGGCCAGGGACGCCCTGATCCTTGCGGCCAGTATGTCTGCGGCAGAGCCACTGTCCGCACCAGTGACCTCCAATATTCGGGCCCAGGTTGCGGTGTGCCTCATTCGAAAGTCTTTAGAGGCTCCGAATTCGTCGAGGTGATCCACCACCGCCTGCTTCGCCTTCGCCATGACCATGTCATAGTTCATGCTCTTCTTTTCCGCAGCTGATTGTAGTGCGATCACTACAGCTGCGGAATTCGGGGCGCGAAGTCTGACTACCATTGCCTGTTTCTTGCGCTCCTGTGAGCGTGCGCGCTTTTTGGCCACCCTAACCGCCTTGCCCGCCTTCCTGTTGGCGCCGACAATCGTCCGTTTGGCGCTAGCCAAGGGTTCTTTGGGCAGGGGTGGTGGCAGGCGCGGCTTAGTCACCGCTGCTGCAGGAGGTCCCGCCAGTTTAGCGGCAGGCAACGCTCTGCCTTTCGGAGAAGGAGTAGGCTTCCCCTGCCGCTGCTGCTGCTTGACCTACGGGGCCGGCCTCGCAGGCTCTAATACCACGGCTTCACGCTCAGTTTGCTCCGACGGGCTCGCCTTGGGCGCAGCAGCCGTGGCCGCAGCGGCGGCTGCGTACGACATCACCCTCTTCTGGCTGGAGGCCGGCGAGCGGGGGGCGCAACGCAATGCCAGTGGGTCCAGGACAGAGACCTGCCGCTGGACCCGCTCCTGGAACTGCTGCTGCTGCTCCTTCTGCTGTTGCCTGAAGCCAGCCAGCTTTTTCCACAGCAGGGTCAGAACCTCGTTCTCCGGTTTTGGGTGCGTGAGCTTGGGCGCCCCCCTTTTGGCGCCACCTCGAAAACCAGCCAGGTCCACCTCGAGCCGTCCGATCCTTATATTCAGGGATTTTTTGAGGGTCTCCAAAACTATCCCTAGTGCCTCTATAATTAAGGTCGTGGCCTGGGGGATCGAATTTCTTTTGGAGACCCTCTCCCTCTTTTTTGCAAAGCCTTGTACGGCAGCTGTCACAATCTCCCCGAATCGGGCCAGCGCCTCCTCCATGCCTTCTGGCTCATTTTTTCCGAGTTGAGCGAAGACGCGGCATTGGAGTGGGACGCTGTATCTCTGCTTACCTCCCTGAGAACCGCTCCCGGCTCCGCCTCGGGCTGCCGTCCTCTAAAGGACCCACCAGTGCAGTGGTCGTGCTGGGAACAGGTCCCAGGGACTCCACGCTCCTGATGGGTCAGCCACCCTGGCTTTTTGCGTCCACAAAGCACGGTAACAGATCCCTAGGGAACTGACGAGCTCTTTGTCCCCCCCAGAATACGACGGGTAGAAAGTTCTGCTTGGTGAGGGATTCTTGTCCTACGATGCATTCGGTACCCTCCTGGGGTAGTAAGTTCTTGAGAGACGCGTCCATGATCTTGCTGAGCACAGCTTTGCCTTTTTTATGGGGTGGGATCCCCAGTAAGCAGGTTGGCCATCTTGGTCATATCTGATAAGCAAACACATACCAGAGACGAACCTACACTCTAAAACCACTATCCAAAATCACCAATAGCTGTTGGTGCTTTTGGATACACAGATAATTGGATAACGGCGTTCCTGGACAGCCAACCCTTCGAGACTGTCCGTCTAGACTCCACCTGTGTGTGTTCCTCTTGGTCTGGTCTCTCACTTGAGGCCTTCCGGCATGACTAGCTATACCGGCATAGCCCTCAAGATCATAGAGACACGCAAGCTCCACCACGACGACAACGTGGGATTATAGCTGGTGGAGAAAATCGTGTGGTTTTAAGATTCTACAAGACCGATATTTAAATATAAATCTAAACTATCTGTCCTTAAGTGGAGCTTCTGTTCCTTTGTTGCTATTCGACAGATCAGCAGGGAGGTCGTTATGACATGTTCCAATAACAGCGTTGACACAGGTCGCGGCTGACAGCGGCCGGGCTGACATGCTCCGGGGCCCGAGCGACCCGCGGGGCCCAGAACCCGCCACCTGAGCCAGCCCTGTGGCGACTGGACAAGTGTCGATGTTTTGCTGGGGCGGTCGTTGTGTTCATGTTCAGTAGAGAGCTTTTTTAATAAGTGCATGTGTAGCTGGTCACCGCTACTTATTGTAATAAATTATAAGTGATGATCTAATGAATATCTTAATTGCTATAAAAGGGCAAGATATTTAGTTTGATTATAAAATTTTAGTAAAAAATTCTGTAGATATATACTCATCTACTAATAACTTGCAGAGCACACAATTGGAATCTTTTGTATTACTTACCAATTGTCCAAATGAAAGCATTTTAACAATTCAGATGTATGTCGTTTTTCAAACATGAAGCTATGGAGTGAATTGATCACGATATACTGATACAGCTATACTATGTTGTAAAACAGTTTTTACCGAAAAAAATAACATTTCCTGTGGGAACGAAACCGTTGAACCGTGTAGTTTTAAAATATGTTTATATCGTCACTTGCTTACAGTTGCTTAACAGATGTAAACAAATTAGCGTCGCAACCTAACTAACTAAGACTGACTAATTTGTATCTGCGTATATAAAGTGTTTCCTAGAATAATACCTAGCTTGCCCATTAGTCCTCATCATAACATCATCATCATCATCATCATCAGCCTTTTTTTTTAATGTTCCCACTGTTGGGACTCAGGCCTCCTCTCTAGGAGAGGGAATGGGCCGTAATTCACCACGCGGGCCCAGGATCATAACATACCTCTTTGTTAATATGTGGAAAATGTTGTGGTTATTACATTGATTTTGTTTTTTATACCTACTAATAAGTGTAATATATAGTATAATATCGTTTTTTTCCCAAATAAAATAAAATAAACATAAAACCAAAAGGTACATACATGTTACTGTCTATTTCTTTACAAAAAGTTTTGATTAGTAATAGTTAACAGCACCTAGGGAATTGTTAACTATTACTTATGCGCTGCTCCGCATAAGCCGTAGGGCAGCATTTCCTGCTGTGTCAGAGCACCCTAGGAAGCCACAGAATGGCCACCGCGCGCGGAGGTGACGCGGCCACAGAGCATAACAAGAGCGCGGCAATCCGATGCGATCCCTGCGTCTGTCGGCTCAAGCTCTTTGTGTTACTTGCTTCTTGTGGCTCGCTACCGACTCTCAAGTAACATGTACTTACAGGTAGCTTGGAAGGGCTTTATGTAGCGTATAAAAGTTATACCAATCTGTTAGTCATTTAAGGGGAAATGATGAATCATTTTTATGAGCTTCTTTTTAACAAGCAATTGCTTTCAATACAATAGGTTCAAAAATTAAAAAAAACAATAAACGCAGCAATTGCTGTACTGATAGACGAGTAGTCGTGTCGGCTGATGGCTTATTTTCCACGAGCCTCGAATAACATCTTAGGAGGCTCACGTTAGGTGGCTGGATCAAGGGTTTAATTCAGAAAGTGGTACTTCTCGACACGGCTCGTATTGTAAGGAGGTTCCAGAGAGAGGCTACCGCCTCGACTTCATCGGTTGCTGATACCAGTGATATATATATTTTTTATTATTTTAGCATAGCATAGTCAGCCTTATAATGTTCCCACTGCTGGGACTCAGGCCTCCTCTATAAGAGGGAATGGGCCGTAATTCACCACGCGGGCCCAGTGCGGGTTGGTGGATGTCACATGTCTTCGAATTTTTGGTTCTAGGACATGCCGGTTTCCTCACGATGTTTTCCTTCACCGTTTTGAGAGCAGTGGTGATGAAATAAATTACACAAAGTAATGCGCTTGGCTGGGTTTGAACCCGCGACCTACAACTTGTAAGTCGGGGCCGTTACCACTCGGCTACCACTACTCATTTTTATTATTTTATTAAATGTATTTTTTTTAAATAAAAATGTATTAAATAAGTATAGAGAAAAAGGTGGTAATGTGGCCCCCTACTTTGGTTTTGGGGCCTCATTAAAAAATACTAGAGTCATAAATCAAGTACGTTAGTGTTTCTTACAAATGTGTAAAAAACACTAACAAACTTACTTGTTGTCAAATTCGAAATTTTATTCATTCTATATAAAACGCATGCATAGGGCAATGGAATGGCCCTATGCATGTTTTTATATAGAATAAATAAAATAACTACAGAAAAAAAAAAATGTTTTCTTTAAAACCACAAATTTGACAATGTGACATTAAGTGAGGATGATATGGTACCTTGAGGGCCATAATTAATATATTGATCTTTAATTAAGCGTTAACGGCAAAAATCACAATTATCATATTCGCTTTCAGGGTCAGCACAGTTGGTATGAGCCCATAAATTGCAAATTAGGCAGTGAAATCACTTCTCTCCATGTCAATCTAGCTAGAATAACTAGTTACACAAAATACAGCTTGTACAATGATATATTAACGAGCTTGTATCTAAATTTTCCGGCATTCTATCTGAATTGCCTTGGTCGTCATATACAGAGTCAGTTTTCATGCCTGCATAACTTTCAAAGCTTCTGCTGGATGTATAGAGTCATACATTCAGCAGTAACTAATACATTTAGACATCAGTTGTACATATTATATGACCTCCGGGGCCCACAATAAGAACAATTTAAGGGGTTAAAATAACAAATGCTAAAGTATATGTAATGAAGCGAAAATACACATATTTATAAAAAAAATACAAAAAAAAGCCTTCAATATCCAGTAGACAAAAATTTGTCAAACAGAATGTTCAAATTACCAAAGTAAAACTTAGTTTGTCTAGTAAAAATGAATAAAGTTTCAAAAATGTGACATTTGCGTGTTTCGACTCTTTCAAATAACAAACGAACGTAACATCATATTATCCCGGGTTTTGTTGGTTATATGCGATAGCTATCACAAGAGCTGTACAGTCCACGCACATTATAACGTAATTCTAAATTATAAATATGTAAGGGGGGCAAGATAACTGCAGAGGCCACATTAACACCTTTTCCTCTAAATTAATAATGAATAAACGTAATAATAAAATAATTGTTTTTCTTTTTTCATTTGATGAAGTCAATAAATACAATTATAAAAGTCTTGCGGCAACATAAATACACGTAGTTGCATCTCACGTATGCCTGTCCGGTCGACCGGACGACTCGGACACCCGGACGCGGACCGGACGCCGGGCGACCAAACGGCTCGCCGAAAAGTTTCTCGTCCCGCGGACATCGCGTGAGAGTTAATTTCGTCAGAGAGCAAGTTTGGCCGCGCTGTCTGACTCGCTACCTCAAATAAATGGTTGATTTATGAACAGATCATAATAAGTCTTTTTGTGTTTATTTTTGCAATCAGTAATTTTAGTGAAATTCAGCAAACGCTTAAAAAAGTTAAATTTAGCTTGGAGAGAAAGCAGTCAAGTGTAATGAGTCCGTATGATTCCCTTTCCTTCCCAGGGGCACAGAATAAGTAATAGTACACCAGAGATTAGCAGAGGTCTTTCATTTCAGACGTGATAATTTAGAATCACTCTTCATTGTGTTGCTAGTAATTTTGCATGGTTTTCTAGTTTTTTATTGTAGCCTACCATAGAATGTCTGATTGAAAATTAGTTCATTTTTCCGAGTTCGATGCCCAGAGATTCTGCACTTGTTTTTCCCAAATTTATATTATAAGTTTATTTTATTTAAGTTTATGTTTTCTTTTATTGTTTTTTTTATTTTCTTGCGGGATTTTTAGGTACCTAGTTCAGCGTTACTGGTGGACAAGTGGCACGTCTAACTATTCTTAGATGTTATTTAGAGATGTTTGAAGCACGTAGCCGTATTTTACCTTATTTTTGACTAAAAATCAAATAATGGTATCAAGACAATGTGAGAGTCAAAACAGGTACAACGAATGTACGTGCTACGAGGGTTGCTACGAGAGTTGCTACGAGCTACGAGCCTACGTAGCTTGTAGTCCAAGATCTCAGAGCGATCTGACATAACTTATTTTCACATGTCACAAGTTCTCAGTAGCGTCTCATGTGCTATGAATATCTGTGTGCTTGTGGAGCTGCCCCCTTGGGGCCCCTGGGCAGGTACCAGGTGAAAAACGGAACTAAAATTAAAAAGCGTAATTTAAATTTTTATGGCTGATTTTTGTATATATTCTAAAGTAGTATCATAAGTGTCAGACACTTTCCATGGACCTAAACTTCTGTCAGACGCTTTAAAGCTCAACAAAATATAAAAACATTATTTTTATACGTCTTATTTTTAAATATCTTATTAAGGTAACTTCTATAAAGTTATATTTCAGTAGTCAGACAAATTTTAGTGACTGTCGCGCGCTTCAGCTTCTGAAGCTCACTTGTGGAAGTCACTTGTGGTCGGTGGCTGCTACTTTTTTTAACCTAAATGCGCAGTATCTTAATGGACTCTGACCAAGAAGGGTTAAATGCGCGAGTGGCGTGTGACGGCGTTTTGTGGCCGGTTCGGGCCACAAGAAGCGAGCAGCTGCGATTTCTAGCGTTAGGTGGCAACCGGCGTCAACCGTGTGCGGTGAATCCATATAAAATGTAAGACACCTACAAGAAATATGCCGGTGGCGAAGTTTTGTGGTTGTGGCCGGTGGCCCGTGTCAACCCTAAGTGATTTAGAATAGATCTCAAATAAAATAAATGTTCTTTTTTTATCTTTATAATATTTTCTGCCAGCAGCTTTGCTTGCGTACAAGTGTAGTCTACGTCGCTTAAAGATAAAGTAACAACTAAAGATGAAAAAACAATTTAGAATCGGTCCAGTAGTTTTTGAGTTTATCCATTACAAAATGCAAATCCTTTTTCTTTATATTATAGTATATATCAGATATTAAAAAAAAAAACATTTATTGTTAACTCTAAAAGTTTTAAAATGAATTAGCCTGTTCAAATGAAGTGGTATCACTCACAACTCGAGTGCAGTATATAAACGGTAAAGTTCCCCATTGGACACAACACTCTCAACAAGTGCCATAAACAAAACTCATAAAAAGTTGTTCTGTGCGCCGCGACAGCGCCCGGTCGCTGACCCACATGGGCTTAAAGACTGATGTCACTTATTTGCGGTACATTCCAAAATGTGGAAAATATAATCGGAAGGTCACAATACATCGCTGTTAAAGTGCAAGACGAAACAAAAGCGTAGCAAACATAGCGCGTAATGTGAAACGTACGGCAGGGATGTATCGCGGTAATTAAGTGTGGCTGTAAATCCGCTGCGTGTAGACTGCGTTGTGAGACGCGATGCGACGGCGCGATGCGAGCGACGCGGCGGATCGCACTAACTCGCACGTTAGATTTACTATTATTGTATTCAGAGTTATATCCGTTTCGGTTACGACGCGCTTTAACAAGTGTGTTTCAGTTGTGGATAAAACTGTTCGTTTTTTCTATTTTTACAGGTTTCCGTTCATTTATTTTTTTTTATTTTTAGAGAGATGCTGTTAGCGTTCAATTTTTTCTATTAATTTATCTAGCCTGTGTATCTGTTTGTAACAATGTTTTACTTATGTTGTAAGGTGCTAAATTGCTTAGATTCACAATAGTCAACGCGATCGAGTTGCATGCACGAGTTAACAGCATTATGACACTTTACAGCGACTACTGTATTACAATTACACAAGCGTAACATCAATCAGCACATCGAACCCCACCCCCATCCACACCAGTGTCGGCTGGACGGTCATAACTCCCGGATTAGCTCGGGACACACGCGTGACTTACACGCACGGATCACGTGTTGATATGTGTTACACCGTGGTGACACCGGCTACCGATGCGACCGCCCGACCGGCCGCGACGCTTACATGTCACACTAACTGTGTAACATACACGTACATTATACACAGTCAGCGTGACACTTATGCCAGTTAACAGTTGTTCTATGTTTTGTCTGTTTGGATTAACAAACCTGAGATTCAAAAGGGGACAAAAAGGAAAACTACAAGATTATCAGTAGAAGTTAGTGCTTGCCGGTGTCACGGCAATCTTCTGAGTCAGTAATTTCTTTTTTTTGCGGTAAAGAATTTTCAAATGACTTCTCGCATCTCAAGTGACACGAGGCGTGTCATACTTTTACTGAATAGAACCTACCTGTGTCCATCAGTTCCTTCTACGTGAATCCGAAATAGAGGATATTTTCAGGTGGGAAGTGAGATTAGACAGATTATGACCTATAAAACCAAAATCGGTCAAGTTTAAGTTGGATTCGTAAATCAAGGGTTTTTCATTGCAATTTTTTTGAATCGCAATAATTTTTTCTTGTGACGTACGAGTAACTACAAATTTCAAATTTTCAGACTTTTTTTTTACACTTGTGCTATAAGACCCTGCTTCATGCTAAATTTCAGTACTATATATATATAGGTTTTTATTTCCTACCGAGTGTCATTTGATATGCGCCTTTATCTTTAGCTTGCGTTGATTTAGAAGTTTGAATTTTTCACAGCTGCTTGGTGTACAAGACTTGAGTATTTGATATTAATTTCAGCTTGATGTTTTACGCTTTCCTGAGAAAAAGGTCTTGATAGATGGACAGACGGATAACAAAGTGATTTATTCCTCAATCGGTTAAAACGGAACCCTAAAAAGCAAAGAAAAATTGATGAGCTAATAAATCAAGTCCAAC
Organism: Mythimna vitellina; assembly: GCA_949316375.1. NCBI lineage: Eukaryota > Metazoa > Arthropoda > Insecta > Lepidoptera > Noctuidae > Mythimna > Mythimna vitellina. The sequence goes on from OX438698.1 coordinate 24,567,272, forward strand.
TATAAGGAATTATAAAGTCACAGCAGTTGGTAGGTAATATGGTAATAAAACGAACATTAATTAACAACATACGTTATTTACGTATTTCACCAACCTAGCTTTTTCCTAGTTTAGCACATTCCGCGTAGCACTAAGCCAAAAATGGTTTAAGAATGAGTTTTAATCTCACTTTGTTCACTCTCACTGGATTGGCAGTCAGCTGTACTCTGTTTTCGTGATTGCACTTTACTATATACTCTGTCCTTGATCAACTCCAATGTAGATATACGTGAGGCCCCGCAAGAGGTTGGTCATAGGATGTAAGTAGCATCTCGCTCTTTTCCAGATCAAACTGCTGACGCGCATATGGCAACTACTAGAAGTATATACAACAGTGTACTGCTGGGCTTGCGGATGGCGAGCAATGGATAACCCGCCGTCCGACCGTCCGGTAGCCGTCCGGACCGAGCCCAAGTCGTCGACGGCGCGTATCGTTCCACGCGCGCCTCAGGGAGATGTCAGCAAATCGAAGGGGCCCAGCAGGGTCGAAGCCTACTGGGGCCATGGGTAGCGTGAAAACGAAACCCGGGGCCCTGGGACGAAGGCAACGAAGGAACAGGAGTGGGTTTTTAGTCAGTAAAAGTCTGACACTATCTCTCGCTCCGCCCAAGAGCGAGATATGTCATAACGTGATTTTACCACCCAACAAAAAAAAAAAAAAAAACAGTGTACTGCTGGATGTCGTAGACTGTTATTTTATCAATCTCTACTTTGATAAAATTCAGAATTTGATTCAGAATTGATCTGTTCTTCAATAATCAGAGAGACCAGATAGATATCAGTTCAATAGCATTTTCTCTAGTACTTAGTTCTGTTTCTGACTGTATTATAACATTCACGACATGGTTTATCTGGTCTAACTCTATTTTATTTGGTGAAAAATCTAGTTAACTGAACTACTGTTATTGCAAATTTCTCCTGGTGTAATTACCTGGGTAAAAGACTTCCTGAGTGAACGGTCTCTCAGAGTTGTTGTCGGTGGATGCTCATCGGAACTCATAACGACAAATGCCGGGGGTTCCTCAGGGGTCAGTTCTCTCTTCCTGCTGCGTACCAACAATTTGCTGATGCCCGGTATCTATGGGCATGCAGGTGACAGCGCAGTTGTAGAGAAATACCTGCTGAGTGCTCGGTCTAGTAAGGAACTAATCAATCCGAAAGAGAGACTTCTACCATCAGACTACCCGAGGTAGGCAGAACAGAGAGTAAAGCCCCACATACCTCCATTGAAAAGGAAGGATCCTCCGACCAGACGGGTATTATGTCTGGTAGGCAACTGCCCAATAGATGATTTCTGCTGTTCTATATGTTCTAATCGCGCGGAGAACTTTGATTGTGCGATGCAGGATTAGTTCTTATGTGACGCCATAGATGTCGCTACAGCTGGTATGTTGACGGCGATCTCTGAATCTTGGGACATTCGGCCATAGAAAATGGCTTATGTTAGCATTGTGCTGCTTTCAGTAAATGTGACTTGATCTGACCATGATAAATGTCCTAGTTTTTCCCGGACGTCAGTCTGTACAAGTTTAGGATGGCTCTGGAGCAGGGAGACGTCATTTCTCCGAAGCTAGTCACGGCAGCATCATCATCATCTTCCTGCCCAGTGTTATTTGGGGTCAGCGCAACATGTTTTTTTCTTCCAATCTGCCCTGTCATTGTCATGCTATCACTAACTTCCTTTATATCACTCTTCACACAATATCCATCTTTTTTTTGGCCTCCCTCTCCTTCTCTATCCATCCACATTTATGCTCATAACTCTTTTATTAACATGCGTTTCATCCCTCCTCTTTACATGACCATACCAAAATAAACGATTCCCCTTCAACTTTTCAGTCACTGGCGCCACATTCAAACTTCCTCTAATATACTCATTTCTCACTTTATCTATTTTAGTCACACCACAAATCCATCTCCACATTCTCATTTCTGCTACATGCAATCTTTTTTCATTAGTCTTTTTCACAGCCCAACATTCTGATCCATACAATATGACAGGTCTTATCACGGATTTGTAGATCACCCTTCCCTTGAGTGGCATCCGTGGGTCACAAGTTGTTCCAGTAACCTATCGCCATTTCATCCATCCTGAATTGATCCAATGTTTGACGTTTCGGTCTATCTCGCCATCTCCTTGGATAAGCGAACCGTGGTACCGAATGTCGGAGCAGAACGGTATATGGGCGTTCCAGAGAGAGCTAAGGGCACAGGACCGAAGAGACTGCCGAAATTGCAAAACAAGTATTCGGTTTTCGTTCTGCTCAATTTTAGGCCAACACTCTCCAGTCTGTCCCACCACACTTCCAATCTACTCTGGACCTCTAGGCCATTCTCGGCCACCAGCACAATATTATCGGCAAACAGCATACACCAGGGAGCCTCTTCCTGGATATTCGACGTCAGAGCGTCCATTATTATTAGAAAGAGGTAAGGGCTGAGGGCTAACCCTTGATGTAAGCTGACAGCCACATTGTAACACTTTACAGTCTTTAACGTGCTTTATGTGGTTGCGCCTAATCAGGAAGTATTCGATTTACGTTTTGTGGTTACAACTTTTGTATGTGACTGTTGCTGAACTGTTCACAGCAGCAATGGTTGGTTTGCCGACTATATATTAGTCATGGCTATGACTACGGAAGAGCTCAGTACAATGCTTAGTGACCTCAGTATAATTTCCGAAAGAGTGGGACTTAAAATGAACATGGACAAAACCAATGTTATGGTAAACACCCCATGTAGCACCCACCCCTATCAAAATCGGAGACTCTACACTCGAAGTAGCGGACGACTACGTTAACCTGGGACAGACGGCCCAGTAAAGTAGATCTAACTTCAAGAAAGAGATCAATCGTCGAATCCGACTCAGCTGGGCAGCGTTCGGAAAGCTGCACGGTATCTTCTCTTCCAATATACCACAGTGTCTCAAGACAAAAGTCTATGACCAGTGCGTGTTGCCAGTGATGACATATGGCTCCGGAACGTGGTCGCTTACAATGGATCTCATCAAAAGACTTAAAGTCACTGAAACTGCAATGGAAAGGGTGTGGTTGCTACAGATTGCAGGTGATCGTAGACAATTATCATAAATATTTTAAAGGAAAATCAATTGACGTTTTTGTTGAAGTTGTAATAAGTCAAGATTTTTATAACAGAAGAAAGAGTACAGAGTTTGAATAGCAAAAACATAGTTATCCAGCCAGTTAGGGTGTCGTAACTCGTAAGTCCCCGCTTAGACCGCTACTGCGGTCGGTATCTAACTGGGAACTGCACTCGATGCCCGGACTTGGTCTTCCTCTCTTGCGGTTCTACAGTAGCCGAGAGTGGAGACGTTGGTACAGGAACTCAGGAAGCAGACGATCCGCCGCAAGATCGTCTGCTTCCTGAGTGATGTATGCTGGCTTGAGTCGGTCTATGCTTACGGTTATTTCTTTACCACGTACGTCAAGCTTGTAGTATTTGGCGCTGTATGACTTTGTACGGTGGTTCTAGAGGTCTTCGAACGAAGTCCTACCTCGAGAACACGTGACTTGATTCGCTGAGACTATGCAGTAAGTAAAATGGGCCTTTTCTGTGACAGGACGCGGGCCTTGGTGTGAGGTTAGCCATGCGACTTCGTAAACTCGTTGCGAGATTTGTAGTCATCTGTTGGTGCCAAGAATTGCCCTGTCAGACGTAGCGGTTTGCCGTAGACCAACTCTGCTGGTGGTGCTTCGATGTCCGGCTTCCATGCACTTCGTATCTCTAGAAGTACCAGTGGAAGAACTTCGGCCCATTGCGATGCAGAGTGACACATAATGACTGCCTTCATTTGCCGATGCAGACGCTCGACCATGCCATTCGCAGCATGATGGTAAGCGGTTGTGCTGTAGTGATGCGCACCAACCAAGGCAGCGACAGCTCGAAAGAGGAGTAACTGGAACTGTGTGCCACGATCGGTTGTTATTTTGAGCGGACAACCGAATCTAGCAATCCAGCCGGACACCAGCGCCGTCGTGCAGGTCTCAGCTATTATGTCTTTGATGGGGTAGGCCTCAGGCCATCAAGTGAATCCATCGATGACAATAAAGCAATACCTGTAATCATAAGAAATAGGTAAAGGCCGACGATATCAAAGCGGATATGGGAGAACCTTGACGTTGTGGTGGGAAATTGTGATAGCGGAGCAAAGGTATGTCGTGTCACTTTACTTCAACAACTATAATTTAGGTGTCTTCAAGGCTAGAGTGAATAGGCTCTTAATAAACTAGTGCGCCTGACCATCAATGATTGCATCTCCGCTTGCCATCAGGTGGGATCGCAGTCAAGCACTGGTTTATATCAATTAAAAAAAAAAAACCAAAGGTCATAAAAGGAAACTCAAATAAGCCGAATGGAGTGGTTATCACTGTCTTCGGTATATTGGGCGCGTGGACAAGTACCTGGTTATAATTATGCTTTAATCATATAAATTTTAGATAAAATTGTGCTGCCAGAAAGCTGATGTTAGAAATCCTGTATGTGCCTTACCGGGTACCTGTCAGGAATAGTGCGAGCGTTGAGTGCGCGGTAGTCGCCACACGGCCTCCATCCGTCATCTTTTTCTGAACTAAATGTAGGGCTGAAGACCATGGACTGTCTGATTGCCTAGCAGTTTAATTTGTCAGCATATCTTCGAACTCCTTTTTAGCTATTTTTAAACGGTCAGGATCCAATCGTCGGGGCTTCCTTGAAACTAGTGGGCCAGGTGTAGTGTTTATGTAATGCACCATATTGCGCTTCACCTCGCGCTCTGTATCTGCAGATCGCGTCACCTCCGGGAACTCGCGAAGCTGCTCGTGAAACTCTGAATTGCCAGTCTTGACGGACGCCTCGTCATCTGGTATCCGCTTGTACGATGCGGGCACGGTGAGGGATGTGGTGCCATCTATCAGCCTATGGTTGTAATCTATAACTAAATTATAAAAGCTTAAAAAATCTATGCCTATGATTGGCTTGGATATATCTGCGATTGTAAATTGCCATGAAAATATACGGCGTAGTCGGAAGTCCAAGTTTAACTGTATCGGGCCGTATGTGTTGATGGCTGACCCATGCGCAGCTGTTAAGCCGTATTTTGTAGTCATGCATGGTGTTCTAACTGCTGATCGAGGAAAAACACATAAGTCGGAACTGGTATCTATTAAAAATAACATTTTCGAATGGCGGTCTGTTACAAAAATACCGCCTGGTTGGGTTCCGCAGTGGTAGGCCGCTACTTCCGACTGCTCGTGGAGTTTACCGACGACCACTGGCAGAGTTGGTGGCATTTCCTTCCTCGCGGGCCATACGTATACCAACAGTGAGGGTGGTTCTCTGGTGGCTGACTTGACTGAGATCTAGACCTACTCCTAGTATTTCTACGCCGCGATCGCTGACAGGGGCGTTCATTACGAACATGGGTTGCACTCACCTGCTGACTCAGCGGGGTTCAATCACGTCGGGATCACCAATTTTTTGTTGCTACAGATTGCAGGTGATTGTAGAAAATTATCATAAATCTTTTAAAGGAAAATCAATTGACGTTTTTGTTGAAATTGTAATAAGTCAAGATTTTTATAACAGAAGAAAGAGTACAGAGTTTGAATAGCAAAAACACTATAGTTATCCACCCAGTTAGGGTGTGGCAATTCGTAGGTGATGCTACAAGGGCTATACTCGGAGTTGCCTTGGTAATGGGTAGAGCACATTACTCGCAGAACAGATGTTGGGGCCGAAAGGTTCTAAAATGGCGACTACGTACCGTACAAAGAGCGTAGCGTTGGAAGGCCTCCTACAAGGTGGAATGATGACCTGGTAAGGGTTGTGGGAATCCGATGGATGCGAGACGCATAGAACCGTTCATTAGAACGACTTGGGGAAGGCCTATGTCCAACAGTGGACGTCTTTCGGCTAAAATGATGATGATGAGTATGGTGATCACTGCCTTTAAAGCATCAAAACAATCTTTGTAAGAATTATAAAAAATCAAATCGCTGAATTAAATTTACTAATAATATTTTACTAATAAATGTTTTCAGAATATTTAATTATGATTAATAAGATTGCCGAATTGGAATATTTACAATTATTTTGTTTTTAATTTGAAAGTTTGCTGCCAAAACGTTCAAACAAAATAAATGAATAATAATTACTCAATCTTAAGTTTCTTGAAGTTTAACTAATTTATTGTAAGTATTTGAGAAAAAGTCAAGTCCAAGTTCATGCAAACAATCAATCAACAATGCAATATTTTATACTAAAGTAATTTTGCTCTTCAACACAATTTGAAACTTCTAAAAAATAAAAAATAATTGTTGAATTACATTTATAAAACCTGATGCAAAGAGTAAAACATCCAAATATACTACAATCTAAAAAATCTAACGAAGATTTGTGTTCTCACGATCTTCTAAGAATGAAATCACTTTAACAGTCACCTAACAAGCTATCAGAAGCTAGACAATGTATGTATGTTGTGTGGAGCAGCTGGTCACACGTGTAAATCTTGGAATCTGCAATAACATAATAGTTTATAGTATGCAAATAGAGCTCGCCTCAATCGCACACATAACGCGCCAGCCGACGCTGATGCGTAACTCAGTGGATAGACAAACACACAGGCGCCGCATCCGCCCCGCAGCCGCCACGCAGTCACGCCGCACACGCCACGCACACGCCACGCACACGCACCGCACTCACACCGTCTCGCTAACAATGCTGCAACTGATTGTATGCTAATCTATCGCACAGTCTCAAAGCCGCTCAGCTCGCCACCTGTCATTGGTTCATGCTTTGAATATCGAAACGTAGCCTTGACCTTACATCTTCTAGATAAGATATTGAGCAGGTTAAAACATCGCCAAACAGAAGCCAACTATTCATTTTCAAATATATCGTAAAATTCAAATAAAAACATAGAAAAATAGACTTATATTTCTGTTGTTCTGTATGCCTGGTACCCTATTATTATTAACTTTCTATTGACCAGAGTAAAAAAGAAAAAACTAAATGAATGCTACGCCTAAAATTAAAAAAGCGCTAAATTAAAATACAAAAATAAATAAAATATTAAAACGATTGAAAACCTTTCACAGAATTTCACATTTTAAAAGTAAAAAAAAGGTTCTACAAAAGTAAAAATATTTCACGGTAAAAAGGATTTCAAATGTTCACTATACTCTATTTGCGATAGCATTAGACAGAAGTTAAAAAAGGTTGATTTAGGGTACACTTTGTAATAAAAGTACAATATATGTATATTGTGCTTTATTACAGTTAAGATTGATGCTGATTTTAATATAACCAGCTTATATACCAACTGTTATACTTAAATGTATTCATTTGAACTATCCATCTTCTGGATTTAGGAGGCTTTTAATGAAATAAATTATTTAGTTCTTACTTATACTACTAGTGTCTATGTTAAAAACCTAAAAGAAGCAGGGGTTGTCAGTACCTTGAACGTTTTACTATACAGGATGTTTGGTGCATCGTGTGCCAAATTAAAATGGTCGACTGTGGGGTCATTAGCTATTCTTTCAGGTCTTTAAACACTTCTCATGCCCTAAGGATTTTTTTGTCATCAACTTTTTATTGTTTTATGAAAATAAGACCCAAAATTTTCATTAAAACACGAATTTTAAAATAGGTGTAAGAGTAAGACTCTGAATTTTAATTTTATTTAGATGTGTATTGTATTAGAGTACTTTTGAGTTTAAAATTAGTGACATGTGCTATCTAGTTCCTTTTAAATTTACTCGTAAAGTTTTGGACATGTTACAGCTATTTACGTAGCTAAATATAAAAAAAACAGCGACCGGAATTTTACAACTCCCTCAAAACTTCTCTAGTTTATCCTCTTGCTAGTGATGTGCCACATGCCATAAAAATCGTTTTATCACTTTGTGAATTCGCAAAATTCTTACATGATAAGAGCTAGCAAAGAAAAAAACGCAATGTGTGTAAGTGTTGATGATCTAGACTTATTCTCTACCAGCGTCACTAAACTAAAAAAAATTATGTGTACTAGATTTTCCGAAAGTCAATAATATATTATGTAAGTACTTGCTCCGAGCGTCTTTACTTGTTCTTTTTTTTTTTATCTGACTTCTGTCTTTTGTCTTGCTCTAATACTATTTCCGAAAACAATAAAATAAAATAACCTAACCTAACCTCCTCGGGCCCTGGTTTGGGCTATGGTCTGGAATCATAGCCCAAACCAGGGCCCGACGCGAAAGGTCGCTACCGCCGATTGCCTCCACGAAGACACGACGGTGCTCCTCCCAAGCGGGGCACACCTCCACCGTGTCCTCCGGGCGGTCATCACTAAAGTGACACCCGGGCGATTCTTCCGCCTGAATCCGATGCTGGAACCTTCCGAACTTGCCATGTCCAGTGAGGACCTACGTCAAGCGGAAGGTGAGGATGCCGTGTTGCTACTCCAACCACTCCTCAAAGAGGAGACTTACCGCCGTGAGTATGGCGTACCCAAGGCTGATTAAACTAAAGTATGCTAACACTGAAATCTGACTCCATGAAACTCGTCATTAGTAACGCCATCTATCAAAATGACTACGCACTAACGCGTACTGCGTCCATCTGTCCCCATTCTATAACATAAATTGTGAAACGCCAACTAAAAACACTATTAAAACGAATAAGAAAATAATATCGAATCGAAGAGCAGCGTAAAGTTTCCGATGGTGTGCAGTTGGACGGTTGCCAGGCAACGCGGGTGTTGGGAAAAACCTCGCATTTACCTACATGATTTATGGAGCTTCATCCACTTTGGTCCTGACTTAACTAGCTAAGGAAATGCAGATCGCAGCGCATTCAACGTAATGCCGTTCGAATGGAAATCGGTGACGCGACAGCGCCAGGCAGCGCTGTCGCCCTAGTACCGACAAACCTAATGACAATAACTGCACACCGATCAAGTCTTACAAATGTTACATTTTTGTCACTGTGGAAGTTTTTTTACTGTAATAAATTTTATTATCTTCTACCGCCAGATAAAACTGGCTTAAACCTAACAAACAGTCAATGCAGTTTTTCCCAATATTTATTCCACGCTGCCCCTTTTTTTTTTGTAGGTGAGAAAATCATCCAATGACATCCCCCGCTCTTGGGCGGAGCGGGAGATAGTGTCAGACTTTTACTTACTAAAAACCTACTCCTGTTCCCTCGTTGCCTTTCGTACCAGGGCCAATTCTTCCTTTCAGATTCAGACCCTCGGCCCCAGTAGGCTTCGACCCTGCTGGGCCCCTACGGTCTGCTGACATCTCCTTGAGGTGCGTGAGGAACAGTACGCACCGTCGACGCCTTGGGCTCGTTCCGGACGATTACCGGACGGTCGGACAGCGATCAGCATTGAAAGGGAGAGCTAAGGGAGTAATTAAATCCATAAAGTTTACCTCTAATAAGTATTAGTTTGCATGGGAACTACTATGTGAACGGTACGACAATAAAAATATCCTCATAAATAATCATCTTTAGGCTTTAGTAACTGTTGAGAAGTGTAGTAAGGAATCCTACAAGGCATTACGTAATTTAGTCGACCACATGTCAAAAAATTTGAGAGCGCTGGATGCTTCTAACTGAAAATGTACAGCCTCCGTTTGGGTATTATATGCCCTACCATTGTGTTATTCGAGAACACAGTGAAACTACTAAGTTTAGAGTCGTTTTCGATGAGTCTTAAAAACGGCATCGGGCAAGTCGCTGAACGACATTCAGGCAGTAGGTCCAGTCATTCAGAGTGACTTAATGTCTACATTACTACGATTTCGAGAGCATAGGTTTGTTATTACTGGGGATATTACTAAAATGTACAGGCAGATTGGCATAGACGAGTCTCAACGCCATCTATAGTTGATACTGTAGCGTTGTGAAAAAACTCACAACATTGTTATATACCAGTTGAATACAGTCACCTGCAGAACAGCATCAGCGTTGTTCCTTAGTACTAGGTGTCTTCAACAACTAACACTAGAATGTGATGATGAACTTATAAAACGGGTGATGCTAACCGACTTTTATATAGACAATTTAAGTACAGGTTTTGAGTGAGAAGATCAGCTGACACAAATTTATAAGGGTACCACTTAAGTTTTAAAATCGGCTAGGTTCATCCTTTCAAAGATTCACAAAAATTGTCCACAGATATTCAAGAAGGAAACAGTTAATAGTAATAATTAAATCTGTGCAAGGAGTCAGCTGTTTTAGACTTAAACTGGTCTCCGGTGAATGATACAATTCAATTGTCTACGAATGTACCGCTTGCTTCTCACATAAATAAAAGGACGATTATCTCTATGATATGTACAATATTTGACCCATTAGGACTACTGAGTGCCGCAATTATCAAACCAAAAATATTGCTCCAGAAGTTATGATGTGATGAAAGTTAGATTGGGTTGAGCTAATACCAAGTAATTTAAGGATTGGAAAAATTTTAGTGATGGCTTGACTTATTTTTACATTTAACTAGGTATGCATTGTATAATAGCCCAAAACAGATTGAATTGCATTGTTTTGTAGATGGCCTCACTAGCTGCCTACGGGGCGTGTGTTTATTTAAGGTCTAAAAGCAGCAATAATGCTTTTACTTCACAGCTGTTATGTGCAAAGGCCAAGGTTGCCGCTCTTAAGCCAATGGCTATTCCTAGATTAAAGCTATATGGAACGCTTTTCGGAGCTAAACTTTGTCAGAAAGTCAGTCAGTCCTTAAAATGAAAAATAAATAAAAAAGTAATATGGACAGACTCTATGGTAGACATTTTTGTGCACAACAGAGTGAACGAAATTCAGAAGCTGATTATCAGTGGCGGCATGTTCCCACAAGTCTAAACCCTGCTGTCATGGCCTCAAGAGGGGTAGAACTACACGTCTTCAAGATTTCATCCCTTCTTAAAACAAGAAGACTGTAAATGGTCCTTATTAGAGGAGGAACCTTAACCTGAGGTCAGGTCGCTCGCATCAAATTCACTTGCTGTACATAACAAGGAAAATTTAGAAATTAAGTTTATAGACATCAGTAGGTTTTCATTTTTTTTACGGCTAAAAATAACAGTCGCTTACGTGCTAAGGTTTATTAATAACTTTAAAGGTAAAAGAAATTTAAATCAGTCACTATCAGTCCAAGAGTTGCAAGGGGCATGCACTCTTTCAATTAAATTCAGTCAGTGTGAGACATTCTCTGAAGATATTGAAACCCTTGTAATTACATAAGAAAGCTAAATTGTTGCCTCTTAATCCGTTTGTAGACTCGGAACACGTGCTACGCGTAGGAGGACGTCTAGGAAATTCTAACTTTGAGTATAATAATAAACATCCTGTTCTCCTAGATGCAAAACATAGTTTCACTAAACTTCTAGTTAAACATGAACACTTACACTTGTGTGTTGATGTTGGTCCTCAGGCACTGCTCGCAATCATTCGTGAAGAATATTGGCCCATAGGAGGGAGAATCATAGCTCGCACTACTACCAAGCAATGCGTAGTATGTTCGCGCTTGCGGGGTAAACCTTTTGAACCAATCATGAGTAATTTTCGCGCAGTAAGAACTGACAGTAGCTTCGCCTTCAGTTCGTCTGGGGTAGACTTTACAGGCTCTTTTAGAATTTCAAGCCGTAAAGGACGAGGGAACCACATAATCAAAGTTATTTATATTAGTTTGTGTGTCTAACCATTACGGCGGTTCATCTAGAAGTAGTCAGCGATCTCAATTCTGAAGTTTTCATTTTATGTATCCGTAGGTACAAACCTACGGTAGGTACGGTAGGTATTTACCTCTTCTAGCCACAAGGCTAGAAGAGGTAAAACCTATGCTATTTATTGTAATAATGGGCGTAATTTTGTAACTGCATGCAATGAGCTGGGCAGAGTCGGTGTTCAATTATTTGGCGAACGAGGAAATCCGTTTCGTGTTTGGACCTGCGTATTCGCCTCGTTTCGGGTGAATATGGGAAGCGGGTATAAAATCATCTAATACTTTAACCCCTAATATTGTAACTGAATTGTAAAATAACAAAGTATACAAACGAGTGGTCCGAATACTTAGTTTATTTATTGTGACGTACATTTGCGTGTTAATCAGTCGCGGAGAGTAATGGCTGCCGCTAGATAAAGCCCCGGCATTAAGAGAATATTCTTAGGAATTTATAATGCTTTAGCCCCAAAATAAAAACATAACCCCGGGAACCGCGGCCGCATAATTAAGCAGTTAGTCCGTGCTCGCGGATTAACAGTTCACAACTTTGTGTGTGCACTCTCCATCACCCCTATAGGAAGATCATAAGGTTGGAAATACCTGAATACAGTTTAGAAGTAAAGTTGCGTGAGTAGTGTGACTGTCTCCCTGTGTATTATGTTCAGCGGGTGTCCGGCGTGCGCATCGTGCCGTACCGTGCCGCAGAGCGCCGTCCCGTGCCGAGCCGCTCGTCGATAAACTACGCGTCGTTTGCACAGCAATAAAGTTGTCAGTACATCCAGCCGGTCAGCTGCCGACGCGTGAGGCTATGTTTAACAGCCACTCGATTGTTGAAACTCTCTTGTTAGAATGAATGGCTCATATCTACGATTGACTTGAAGCTGTTCGGGACCAAACCTGCCTGTATCTTTTCTACCTGTGTATGTAAACTTTCAGTAGTACCTACTGCGAATCTATAAACGAAGTATTATTTAGTTATTTCTTTCCAAACAGGAAGCACTGAAAACAGTGCTTGAAGTCGCGACAGCACTAACTAACCGCCGTGTGTCACTATTAGTACCACTTGGCACCGCTGCGCGCCGCATTCACTACGACTGATAAAGTCTGTCACCCACACTGTAGGTGCAGCGATACTTATTGTAATAATATTATCGCTAAATATCGTCCTGCGTCAGCTTTACTGGTGTTCTGCCAGAATTTTGTAAAAATTTGTGATGTGCAATAGAATTGATCAAAATAAAAAAAAGAACACAAATATGTGAAAGCATCTTGTATGTATGCATATTTGCGTCTTTGTCGCAACTTGATAAAGAATACTTTATTTAAAACCACGTGGGTAACGAATTATTCGAAGTGTGTTAGTGTCCCCAACAACTCTCAACTAGTAACAACAGCAGCACAACTGTAAACGCGGCATAAATGATGAATCCATGCAACTATCGCAGCAAGCCAGTGCTCTCGGCGCTCGGCTGCACAATACTCTCGGCGCGGATATCCTAACTATAAATAATCTTTTTGTGAGCTTAATTCTCATGTCGAGTTATGAACCCAGCATCTAAGTCAGTTAGACAACTAGTTCCAGCAGCAAAGCTACGTATGTATGAAACGTCTAAGTATTATGTGTACACAATAAGTGACGTCACAAATGTCACACAAAAAGAAAGCGGCAAGTTAGCGAGTTGAGTCGTTTTTGTGTAACACTTTGAGTAACTAATCGGCAAGGTAAAAAGTTGAGTTGGCAGCAGTTGGCGGGCTGGCTGGCGCGGCGCCAGGCTCGGCTTTCGGCTGTCGGCTTCAGCGTCGCTCGGCGTCGGCATCGGGCTCGGTGCTCGAAGCTCGGCGTCGGCACATTGCAATACGATTTTACGAGCACTATAATGCCGGTAGCCGCCGCCGGTCGCCGGTCCGCTCGACTCGGATTGACGCAGTTAGTGCGTTAACGGCCACTGTTTAGGAAGCTGTACTCATTACTTTGTATGGACGTTTGTGAACTGTCCGCGCTACCTTGCCGAGTCATCACTGTTATTTTTTTTGTTGTAGTTGCGAAGATTACTTGATAGATACGTGTTCTTTCATTCAGAATTTCCCAGCTGCAGGCACAAAGGTCACACAAATAATTGTTACGAATTTATTTCCTGTACGTACTTCTATTATTGTCGTATTGACCGGATGGTAATCAACGCTGCTTTACTTTATTGAATCTTCATTCAATGAAGATACGTATGACGTTAATGTGACGCACATAAGTACAAATATAATAGGAGACGTATGATCGAACTTAAGACACAAGTATCTAAGTTTCACCAATTATTATAAATCATAACACTGGCCAGTTTAGCGCTTAATCGAATAGTCACTCAACAAAAATATCGGCAGCGCAAGATATCAAGCGCTTCTATTCTAATCCGTCACACGGCTGTAAAGAAAGAGGCAGTCGCGGATGTGTATGCAGATCCACTGCATTTCATAGCATTACGCTGTTCACGAACACGTCACTAATTGGGGGCACTATACTTTGTGTCGGTATATCAACATTTCTTTAAAATCAATGCTGGATCTCCCGCTAGGGTTTTGAGTTTTAATAGCCCTTTGATTCCAAGCCTCAGTGTATCATAACTTATAAAAACAACAACCTTTGCAATACATGTGAACAACGATAGCACTTAATGTAAACTTGTAATAATCACGAATTAGCCGTAACTGCAGAAAAGTTCGGAGACAGCAGTGTTGCAAGTTAGAAGTCATATTATGTTATTAGCTGAGCCTGTGTTTCTGTTACTGGCAACACACTGTAGAGGGCAAGTTTTTCCAGAGTTCGCTACACAAGTCAGTACTTGTGTACAATTTGTTGGCTATGCATTATAAATGACTATCCTGCGGGATAGCCATTTATATTTATCGAAAGTTTTATAGATAGTTATTTTATGTGTGATTGCGACTTGTAATCAAGATGTACAATGGTAGCTGAAGATTTATTATTTTATTTCTATATTATTAAGGTAACATCAATAGCTTCTGTGTACAGCATTTTACAGGTAAGGATAACAATAGGCCTAAATCTTACATAGTCGCCAATTACAGATCAACCAGCATTCACAAAATAAGAAATGATATAAATACGAGTATATTAAAACTGCAATAGAACAAAAACAAATCAAATTATCAATACTAATACAGGAACAAGATCAAAATTATACAATTTAATTAATAAAATCAACATAATTAATCATATCAAAGAAAGCAAAATAATCATTAAAATAATCAGAACAATTGGAATAGTTAAAATAGTCAATATTATAAAAATAGTCAAAGTAATCCACATAGTCAAAATATTAAAGTAAAAAAAACATCAAAATATTCAGAATAAATAAAAAGTGAAGGTAGTTAAAATAATCAAATCAATCAAATTAGTAAAAAAAAAAAACAAAGTAATCAAATTCTCTTCGTCTCCTTGGGTCCCCAATCTTTGGGGATTCCTTTCCCAGTTTTGTGGAGAAAAAATACAAAATTTTAATGACGTTTCGGAAAGCTTACTCCAAATTAACATGCATTCGGCCATTACCCTAATTCGCAATTGTTATTTTGGTCCTAAATTAATATATTTCCTTCGTGCATCCCACTTATGCAAGCACCTTCACCTTTTGGAAAAAATGGACCAATTTATTCGGCATACACTTACTTTAATTTTAAATATGACCTTGGATGATCGAGCTTGGGATCAAGTTACTCTTTCCATCCGTATGGGAGGTCTCGGCGTCCGCAAAATTACCAGTATTAGTTTATGGCATGTTTATGGCATGTGGCATTCATATCTTCTGTTCATAGCTCTGATAAATTAATCAGGAACATTCTAACGTCCACACTGATTCCTTTTGAAGTGCCGTACTTCACCCAGGCTATGGATGCCTGGAGTTTCGCTTGCCCGAATACAAATCCGCCTGACAACCCAACTTCCCAGACATGGTTGGATCAACCGCTCTACAAAGTAGTCCAGAAAAACCTAATCCTAACATCTGCTACTACTGCGGGACGGATAGCACGGCACGCGAATATTAACGACATCATCCGGCGTGCCCTTGTCATCGTCGGCGTTTCGGTTGTTTTGGAACCTCATGGCCTGGCACGCGACGATGGTAAGAGACCAGACGGTATGTCTTTATTTCCATGGAAGATGGGTAGGCCTTTAGTGTGGGACGCTACCTGTGTCGACACTCTTGCGCCATCCCATCTTCCTAGCTTTTCGTCTGCTGAGAACCTCAATCGGCGGAAATATAACAACCTCGTCGGCAGTTATATTTTTGAGCCATTTGGAGTTAAAACTCTTGGGCCGTGGGGTCCGAGAGCTCATAAGCTTTTCAAAGAATTATCCAAACGCTTATGAAAGACGGTTGATCGGGGTCCTGAAGAGAACCGTTTGAATTTACCATCGTGGTGAAAGGATTAGTCAGCTAGACTCTGCGTTACAGAATGCTAACCGGCTGACAAGTCTATCTACAAAGGTATAACTGGAATAATAAGTAACATTATTCAAAGTACTTATTATCTGGTTCGCCAGCTCTTCAATAGTGTTGCGTTTATCCCCAAGCAGCATCACGTCAGCTCACACAAATACCGCAAGTTTAAGGCGATACCTCCGAAGAGCGGAGTGTGAAAGGGACGGGGGAGGAGGTAAGTAATCTAAGTTGTACGACTTAGCGTGAATTTGATGTGCGGCTCTTTGACGCCCGCACCTTGCACCTCGCGGGCGACGCGGGCCTGTTGATGCCGCCAGCTATTATATAGGAAATTATTGAATATCACGTCACTATTCTACTGAAAAAAAACGAAACAAACTAACACAATTCCAATCAAATGCATCACATTAGATCTACAATACTATTGAATTCCATGAATTAGCACTTAGCCCTCTTCCTCTCTCCACAATTTTTCTGTGCCTATCTATCCTGTGGTAATTTTCAACACCATCTTTTTATACATATGGATTGTAATAAAGTATTGAGCATTTAAATAAAACTCGTTTCTATACTTAAGTACGTCTAATTAGAAACATACTCCTTAGGCTTTACGAATTAGCCTGTAACGAAAACTATTGTTGAGTATCTTTAGCAAGTGTCCTTATCCGTCAAGTTCTTGTGTGAGTGTATTTAGTCGCCAGCTTATAAGACGTATCCTGCAATAATGAAGGGAGTGTAGGGACCCTTGTCGGCAATACCCGACACTACCCGCCAGAGCTAGTTTTAATCAAGAACATTAATTAGTGAGCTACTAAACATTAACATGCGTGTAATAGAAGTGAGATCAGTAGCAATCAAGCTAAAAAAATTCGTCGAATTTTCTTTTCAGAAAAAACCCTTGGCCCCATTAGGCTTCGACCTTGCTGGGCCCCTACGGTTTGCTGACATCTCCTTGAGGCGCGCGTGGAACAGTAAGCACCGTCGACGACTCAGGCTCAGTCCAGCGGTTACCGTACGATCAGACGGTGAGCGACCCATTGTTCGCCGTCCGCAAGCCCGCGTCTACGGTGGCCGGAAATTGGAATTGGGATCCCGGCGGCTGAGACGCGAGGGCCGCGCCCTCGCACAAGCACAAGCGGCTTCCTCCTTTGCCAGCATTACTGCTTCGCAGAAGGAGGCGACTGACTGCCACTCCTCCTCGCTTCGAATCATGGTCTGTACCAAGGCTCGGCACGAGAGATCGTTGCTGTCGATCTCCCCCACGAGGACACGGCGGTGCTCTACCATGTGCTCCACCGTGTCCTCCGGGCGGTCCACACAGTGGTGACACCCTGGCGTTGCTTCCGTACAAAACCGGTGCAAGAACTTCCCGAACTGACCATATTCGGTGAGAACTTGCGTCATGCGAAAGGTGAAGACGCCGTGAGGTCTTTCCAGCCAGTTCTCAAAGAGAGATCTTACTGCCATAATTATAGCGTGCCCAGTACTTGGTTGCGATAGTCGGTGTCGCCATCCCACCATGAGATCCCGCCGGAACACCGCCATGCTACGACTAGTTGCGGCAGCGGAGTTTCGCCCCGGCGCGGCATTTGTTCTCCACGCACAAATCGTCCAAGCGTATAAGGACTGACTAGACTGAATTCAACCGGACCTGACTGAAACTGATCGGCCTGTGTGATTTTTTAGGAAGTTCTTAATTACCTGTAACGGGGTGCTACGACAGAAAACCTCCACGAGCGCCCGCAGGCTGTAGTTCCCTTGCGGATACGTCCGAGGTGAAGGCCAGTCGGACGGTACACCTTGGGAGGCGGCCAATGACTCCCCTTGGGTACTTCTGCCTAAGGGGTCTTGATGTCCGCCTGCGAATATTCTCTCTGAAGGATCACTTCAACGTGTGTCCCTCTGCTATAGCACACGTTGAGTGGCGAAGTAAGAGCGGGCTCGGTGTGCACTCACCCTGCCACCGGGCAGGCAGGAGGAATACTTGCTCCTCCTTCTACCACTGTTAGTCTCAATCGCAGAAATAGTCCAAGGTCATGTTTCTGACTTTTGATGGGGGTCGAGGTTCTTGGTTTAACCGTCTGGGCCGCGAGGAAGATAACCGCAGGCTGTAGTTCCCTTGCGGATACGTCCGAGGTGAAGGCCAGTCGGACGGTACACCTTGGGAGGCGGCCAATGACTCCCCTTGGGTACTTCTGCCTAAGGGGTCTTGATGTCCGCCTGCGAATATTCTCTCTGAAGGATCACTTCAACGTGTGTCCCTCTGCTATAGCACACGTTGAGTGGCGAAGTAAGAGCGGGCTCGGTGTGCACTCACCCTGCCACCGGGCAGGCAGGAGGAATACTTGCTCCTCCTTCTACCACTGTTAGTCTCAATCGCAGAAATAGTCCAAGGTCATGTTTCTGACTTTTGATGGGGGTCGAGGTTCTTGGTTTAACCGTCTGGGCCGCGAGGAAGATAACCTCTATAAAAAATTACCCCGAACCTCCAAGCGGCGGCACACCGTGAGGGACGTTGTTAGCTTGACTAATGGGTAGCTAAATTAGTCTCTAGTGCGAACCACTACCTTGAGCCAGTACAAAAAGTTATTTACTCGTGGGAACTTTATGGGAAATATATCAAATTTTTTTAAACACCCAATGGTGAGTGATGCGCGGTCGGAGTCCGACGCAGCATCCGGAAGGAGCTCGGAGGGCTCGGAGGTTGAGGAGGTGGCGGGACTCCGGTAGAAACGCGAGTGCCCGGTCAGCTCGGTCACAAGGCTGCAGAATGCCGTGCTATGCCGCACTGCTACGCATGTGCGGTGGCAGGCAAGCCGGCCGATCACTGGGCTGGAAGCAGGTCCAGCGAGCCCCCCGCTAAGGCCAAGGGCGAGGTCCCGAGGCAAGCTCACCCCGACGTCCTTTCCGCCGCAGCCTCCTCTCTGGCTGCCACTGCTGTCGCCACTGCAACTGCCGTGGCAGGGCCCTCTCGTGGGGCTCGGAAAGAGACGGTAATGGACTGTCAATAAAGGCTCCATTACGTCTCGTCAGGCGAACATCAACTACTGCGCCACCGCTCAGGATCTGTTGCTCCAGAGCATGGCGCAGTAGTCGATCAATATCGCCGTGATCTCTGAGCCGTACTATGTCCTGCCCAGAGGAGACTGGGTGCGGGACCTGGACGGCTCGGTGACCCTAATTTCGTCGGCCGCCGCCGGTACCCCGACCCTCGAGGCAGTCACGAGGGAGGGACGGGGTTGCGTGGCGGCACGGTTCGGGGAAATGGCAGTGGTGGGCGTCTACCTGTCCCCGAACAGATCTCTCGACGATATTCACATCTCCCTACTGGAGCTGAAAGCCGTCGTCGCTGAGTTTGGTTCCCTCCTCGTGGTCGTCTGCGGGGACTTCAATGCCAAGAACTTGGCTTGGGGTTCCCGGTTCACAAACCAGCGGGGTCGGATGGTGGAGGACTGGGCTCTGGAGGCAGGCCTGGTCGTCCTAAACCAGGGTTCTGTCCCTACTTGTGTGCAGATGCGGGGTGACTCAGTGGTGGACATCTCGTTCGCCAGCCCCGCTCTGTCGCCGCGTGTCGTCGACTGGCGCGTTATGGAAGGGGTGGAGATGTATTCTGACCACCGGTCCATCTGGTTTGACGTCTCCGGCCAAACCTCAATTGCGCCGGACAGGCCTGTTGACATAGACGTCGAGGCAGGGTGGTTCCGGGAGGACATGTCGCAAATCTGCGACGCGGCAATGCCCCGAGAGGTGACCGAGGTAGAGATGAGAGTGGCGATACGAAGGCTGAGTGTCAAAAAAACCGCCCTAGGACCGACGGCTTGCCTGTGAAGGCCTGGGTCCTGGCCATGGAAGCTCTAGGGCTTCGACTAAGAGGGCTTTTTAGCGCATGCACGCATGCATGGAGAGGGACCAGTTCCCGCTTCGCTGGAAGACGGGGAAACTGGTCCTCATCGCGAAGCCATGGCGCCCTGCGGACTCTTCATCCGCGTACCGGCCTATTGTGCTGCTCGACGAGGTAGGCAAGCTCTTTGAAAGAGTAATTGCAGACCGCCTCGTCGCGCACCTAAAACGGGTGGGGCCGGATCTGGCGGACGGCCAGTTCGGCTTTCGCAGGAGGCGCTCTACGGTGGACGCCATCAGTGCGTGCGAGCGGTCACAACGGGGGATGCGATAGCCCAGGGCAGGTGTGTCGTGACGGTGTCTTTGGACATCGCTAATGCTTTCAATTCCCTGCCTTGGAGTAGCATTAGGAGGGCACTCCAGTATCACCGGACGCCCGACTACCTCTGTCGTGTGGTCGAGGCCTACCTGTCGGATAGGTACATTATCTACCGTGGTCACCAGGAAGAGTGGGAACGTCGAGAGATGTCGTGCGGTGTTCCGCAGGGATCGGTACTAGGGCCGCCCTTGTGGAACATCGGATACGATTACGTGCTGCGCGGCGACCTCCCTGACGGGGTCAGCGTGGTCTGCTACGCTGACGACACGCTGGTCCTGGCGCGGGGAGAGTTGTACCAGGCGGCGGTCGAACTAGCGACACGCGGGGTTGCGACATTCGTTGGCAGGATCCAGGAGTTGGAACTCGAGGTTGCATTGCACAAGTCCGAGGCCATGTGCTTTCACGGCCCTCGGAACGCGCCACCACCAGGTTCCCTGCTAATGGTGGGAGGAATCCACATCGGCGTCGGGTCGACGATGAAGTGGAGTGGACAAAACTGGGACTCGTTCTCGACAGCCGATGGGATTTCGAGGAGCACTTCCGACGTCTAGCTCCCAAACCAATTCGGACTGGGGCTGCCCTCGGGCGGCCCCTGCCCAACCTTGGGGGTTCAGGGGGTGGGGACGGCGCGTACTGCTCCACGCACGCCTCAAGGAGATGTCAGCAAATCGTAGGGCCCAGCAGGTTCGCACTGGTATGAAAGGCAAAGAAGGAACAAGAGTGGAATTTTAGTCAGTAAAAGTCTGACACTATCTCCCGCTCCGCCCAAGAGCGAGATTTGTCGTAAGATGATTTCCAAACCCAAATAAAAATAAAAATAAATTACCTGTAACAAAATCGGTTTTAATTAACAAATTGTTTCAATTCAAGTCAAATATGTTCCTCGTTAATGCTAAATCTATAATACTGGAACCAACCGACCCAATTTAAGTCATTCAAAACTCGTATTTTAGGGATGACCCTAAAATACGAATGCAGTTCGTCGAAAAATATAGCAGTATTTACAGTTCGATAGAAATATCCGACCATTTGCTGATTAAACTGAACGGCGCGGTATTTAGAACTTCGGCGAATTGATACGAATCATTAGTTCCCGAATAATTATGTGTAGTTATAATTAATTGCAGCGGAGCCGTTAGCTACAAACATTCGTAGTGCATAATGAAGCACTCTGTAATAAACTGATAATATTAACTGGTTTAGTTTTAACTAATAATAATAGGCTTATCAACCTGAAATATCTAATAACAAGGATAGATAGATAAACAACACTGTGAAGCAAACTCTAGACGATATCGGCTAATGTTTACTGCGTGAGCTCGCAGACAATAAGCCGATGAGGGAGCTCTTAATCCAAGTAATAAAAACAATTTAATTCGTTTTATCTCCACCTTATTTTGAGTATATTTGAAAAACCGAGTCTTCCTTTAAAGTCCACGTGTACCTTATTGCCTATAAGTACTTAACTGTGAAAAAAATTCAATCGTCCAATAGCAAGGCGAGGGGGATTCTATAAAGTTGCTTAATCTCTAAATCTGGTGGAATATGCGAGCTAAGTTTGAGCGTAATGAGTCCGCCCGCGCTCCGTACACACACCTAGCTATAGATAATAGGGTTTCTTTATCCTCCGTGTTTACCAAGTTATCGTAGAGCGGCTGATCCAGGTCCGATTCCGGGATTTTAAAGTGTTATTCTATTCAGGACATACGAATTCAGAGACTAAAGGATTAATTCGGTTTGTGAAACCTAATTAATGAATTAGGAATCGGTAACTGCCAAAATATTTAAAAATTACTAATCGAATTTTAAATGCTTTTAGCCTCTATTATATTCTTTAGGTGGTTATTTTTCAAAACCCTTAATTATTTTTTACCTTCTGTTTAGGAGGAACTCTTATTCGAAATATGATTTAAGACCCTGCGGTTTGTGTGGTATCTATCTATCAGAGAATTAAAAAAGATATTGAATGATAGATATTGATATCCATGTATTGAAGTTAAGTTTTTTTTTGTGTACAATAAAGAATAAAGAATGACTTGTTTTAAGACAAAATATGTGAAAATGGAAGGTGTCAGCATATCTAGATAAAGATTTATTTATAAGTACTGGGTCTTGTGTCAGTGGGTCGGCCAGTTGTTGCGACTTGACTCTCTGGCTACGGAAAGTCTGTTGGCTGATTTCCTTTGAAGTGATATCTACTTGTATCAAACGACTGATAATAAGATTACATTCTCCTAAGGCCAGCACTACATAAATGAAGATTCAAGAAGGTTTTGAAGAATTTGGAGACTTTTAGCCTGATCTCCACTGAGCCTATCAATAACAAATAATAAAAAGGAAAGATCCGCCTGGTTGGTCCGAACACAAACGCTACTGAGCATAAGGTTCTGGAATTCATATACAGATTAGTTAGTGTTTTTTTTGGTGAAGGGTCAGCTCACACAAAAAAAGACGCGAATAAACTTTTGTATTGTATTGTAATATTAAAAATGCGCGATTCAAACGTTGCGTCACATCTTGATGCAAGCTCAGTGCCTTAGTTTTGACTAAGGTATAACTGGTAAAATGGTGATCGAACTCAACACCGTCAGGTAACACTCTACTTTCTCTTTCAGAATCGCCAACTATCCGTCGTAATATTATAGCAACGATTTACATAATTTGAAGTGGGCAGGCATTTCTGACGGTTTGATGTACCGCCGACACTGGGATGAGCCGGTCCCGTGCCATCACGCTGGGGGGAGCGGGGTAGGGAGGAGGATCGTCATCAACATTGACAGCTCTATTTCCGGAGGACTGATCTGTTAGAAGACTAATGTCAACAGTGAAGAGATCATACAACGAGGATGCCTGAGTGGCGAAATGTGAGTCTTGTGTTGTGTCAAGTTTCAATTACATTTCAGCGTTTGTAAACTACTTAATTTTATTGTTAGAAAAAGCATTTAAGATACTTTCCAGGAGTACCGACTTCAGGATCATTCCTTAGGGATGATTTTCTATTTTCACGCGAGCAAAGCCAGTGGTAGAAGTTAGTATGTAAGATTAAGTATAATCTACACTAATACTAGTTGCGTCGTAAGTCTTGTGAAGTGTGGACGCGTTTTGCAAAATTATATTTTATTCTCAAACTAAAACAAATAATCTCACATAATTTTGACCTTTATCTAAATAAGTACTAGTGTTATAGTCCAGTGCATATTCTAATAAAAAAATAATTCATCCTTTTCGCGCTTCTTAGAAGAGCTCGCCGCGGCCGACGCAGGTGTGCTCGCTCAATTTCCAAGAATTTTGTGCCACCGATTTTTTATTAGATATCGTAAATAATAAACAATAACAATGGCCAATAACTGTGCATCTTGTCACAAAGCGCTAAGATCGTCGAATATAAAATGCTTGAAATGCGACCTTCTGTTTCACATAGTTTGTGCAAATGCAGGAAACCAGGCCAAGTTAACAGGTGATATGAAGTCAAGTTGGATCTGCCCAACCTGTCAAAATAAGGCAATAAGAAGAGTTGCTACCCCATCGCGCACTTCAGTATCCGAGGTATCGAAGTTGACCGACGCCGACGTCACGACGCCTAGCTCTGCAGATTCTTACCACTCTGCTTCGTCTCTTGAGTCATCCTCCACTACACCTACGGACTCGGAGATCTTACGTACACTTAGCTCCGAGATAAAATTACTTCGAGGAGACGTGGTAGATATAAAGTCCCATATTACATCCCTGACCGAACACCTCACACAATGTTACACACGTCTCGATGAATATGACTCAAGAATTAAAACGCTAGAGAAACGTGAAGAAGAAATAATCTCCCTCAACAATACCATCGCTAATCTTCATGAACAGCTTAACAATCAAGCGCAATCGTCACTACGGAACGAACTCGAAATATCAGGCATCAACGAGCTCAAAAATGAAAACCCGCTTCATATAGTGCGCGTCTTGGCTCACAAAATAGGAGTGCCAATAGAGGAACAAGATCTAGATTTTGTAACTAGAGCTGGACCACGCCGACAACGTCCCAAGGATTCAGCTGAAATACCACCGCGAACACTTGCTGTTCGTTTTGTACGCCGCTATAAGCGCGATGAATTCTTGAAGGCTGCTAAAGTCAGAAGAACTCTCTCTTCGTCTGACATTGAGATAGCTGGTGCAGCAAGGAATATCTATATAAATGAGCGCCTTACTCAACGAAATAGGCAGTTATTTCGAGCAACCAAACTTGCTTCAAAAGAACATGGGTATAAGTTCTGTTGGATTAAAAATGGTGCAATTCTCATTCGAAAGCAGGAAGGCAACCCATCCATCCTCATACGTCACAACGAAGACCTGGAACGTTACCTGGGTGCGACCCCAGAGTGATGGAATGCGCTCACGTCAACTGCCCTGCAATGTGGAAACGACAACCCTGCCCAACGACAATCAATGTAAACTTTTTATAATTTTTATATCGTGTACTTTTAGATTTTATGATCCCTTTAGATTCTATGATCCCTTTAGATCTCATTTATCTTTTAGATCTCATATTATTTTTAGATTTTTAAATTCTATATTATTACTTTATATTCCTTTTATTAATAGATATTTTTTTGTATGTTCCGTGCAATCTATAAACATACTGTGTACCTTTATAACATCACCGCAACGCAATAATATTAACACAAACACCATTATATCAAACACACAATCTCCCACTCCTGTCTACTTCAAGAAAACTATTAATTCTCTCTTACACATACATATAAGCAATATTAACACAAACACCATTATATCAAACACACAATCTCCCACTCCTGTCTACTTCAAGAAAACTATTAATTCTCTCTTACACATACATATAAGCAATATTAACACAAACACCATTATATCAAACACACAATTTCCCACTCCTGTCTACTTCAAGAAAACTATTAATTCTCTCTTACACATACATATAAGCATCTATAATTTCCTACACTCTTTTGCTCATGTAACACTTATAGTAACAATAACAACTTTAATAGTGACTTCAATTAACATATTTTTTTATAACTACATAAATGGCTTTACTTGACATCTTCCAGGATATCGACAAAAACGTTACTATACAGTGTTACACATGTAATCAATTAGAAGATTGTAGGAAATTACTATCAACTACTAGTGATTTAAAAATTCTTTCACTAAACATTAGGAGTTATCAACGCAATTTTGACGATTTTTACACAGCTTTCCAGCGTCTTGATACCGAATTCGACGTAGTCATATTAACTGAGTGTTGGTTAACTGACATAACAATACTAGATCAGCTACCAGGTTACTCCGCATGTCGTACATATACACAACAGAATAAGAACGGAGGTGTCGTCATCTATATCAAAAACTCTAGGAATATTTCTGTATTAGATTCAGAAGTCGCGGAAGCGGACAATCTTCTTACAATAATAGATGACAATGTGGCCATCTTGGGAATATACCGTTCTCCCTCTTTCTCAAACATAAACCATTTTATGTTATCTTTAGACACGGTTCTTGCACAATTAAAAAAATACCCGACCATCATAGTAGCCGGCGACCTTAATATTGATATTCATTCCACCACAAACATTAACCATACTGAATATCTTAGTCTTATGGCTTCGCACGGTCTCCTTCCAGCGATTACCAAGCCTACTAGAGGGCCTAACTGTCTCGATCACATCTTTGTTAAGTCAAACTTCAAATCTGTAGGCATTGTAGGAAAATCATCTATTACAGATCATGATATAATCATGGCTGCCATAGCACAAAAAAATACTCATACCAAAGTTAAGCAACGGTGGAAAATCAGAATTGACGAAGAGGCAGTTGCCGCAGAGATGAATAGCAAAGATTGGTCTAACGTCTTAAGCAGTTGTTGCACTAATACCTCAGTTATTTCACTTATTGAAGCAATCTCTAGTTCTGTCGCTAAAAACTCACGTAAAATAACCATCAGCCGTAGTAAGTACAATCTTAAACCCTGGATAACGCCAGGGCTCATACGGTGCATGAGGCACCGCGATAAGCTTCATCTTGACTTAAGAGCACACCCAAACGATGAGATGCGACGCCTCGTGTACACCAGGTACAAAAAATTTTGCAACAATTTGTTACACAATCTTAAAAGTGACTACAACAGTCAACTCATTATAAAAAACCAAGGCAACGCTAAAAAACTATGGGATACCATCAAATCTATTTATAACCCAAATACTGCAAATAATGACTCTTCCCAGTTGTTATCTAACACCCAGAACCCTGCTGACTCGCTTAATAGGTGTAATGCTTATTTTACATCTCTCGGTAAGAATTTATCTGACCTCATACTGAATCGATTATGCGAAACTCAAGCATCCCTAGCGAGCAAATATAAACCACGCGAAACTCCCCTAAACTCTTTCTTCTTCCGTCCTACGGACGAAGACGAAATAGAGAAACTTATTGATCAACTTAAAATTGATAGCGCTCCCGGTTTGGATGAAATTAGTGTCAGATTAATTATTCTTCTCAAAAAAACTTTATTAAAACCACTCACTCATATTTTTAACTTAAGTTTGGAAAGCGGTATTTTTCCAAACTGTTGGAAGGTTGCCTGTGTACGACCAATTCATAAATTTGGTCCTAAAGAACAACCTGAGAATTACAGACCTATATCTCTTCTGTG
This sequence comes from Mythimna vitellina, assembly GCA_949316375.1. Lineage (NCBI taxonomy): Eukaryota > Metazoa > Arthropoda > Insecta > Lepidoptera > Noctuidae > Mythimna > Mythimna vitellina. The sequence continues at coordinate 24,594,364 of OX438698.1, forward strand.
TATTCTATCAAAACTTCTTGAAAAAGTTGTAAATAAGCGACTAGTAAATTTTTTGGAAGACAACCATCTATTATCCGATAGACAGTTTGGGTTTAGAAGTGGCAAGTCGACCGAGGATGCAGCTATATTGCTGACTAACTCCATAGCTGCCAGTGTCGAAAAGGGCGATCATGTCATGGCAGTTTTCCTTGACTTAGCCAAAGCCTTCGACACTATATCAATAGAACTTCTTTTGGCCAAACTAGAAAGTATAGGAATACGAGGTAACGCGATGGACTGGTTTCGAAGCTACTTATCCTGCCGCCATCAATTAGTAAAGGTAGGAGGCTACTGTAGTGGGTTACTGCCAATAAATTTTGGTATTCCTCAGGGCAGCACTCTCGGTCCGACTCTTTTCGTCTTGTACATGAACGATGTACTTAACGCACCCCTTCAAAATGCTGAATTAATATCGTATGCAGACGACACGGCTATTTTATTTCACGGCAAAACTTGGGAAGAAGTGTACGAGTTTAGTGAAAGTGGACTGCTTACTATCTCTAAAACTCTTAATAGAAACCTGCTAACCCTTAACGTAAAAAAAACAAAGCTCATTGCTTTTTTCAAAACCATGGCTTCTAGCCCACCCTGTCAACTAACACTCAAGTTCCACACATGCTGCAACGATCACAATCCACCTCTCACAAACTGTACTTGCACTCCTATAGACCGCGTTCCCTCCCTTAAATATTTAGGTATTACTATCGATGAAAACTTGTCTTTTAAACCCCATATACAATTGCTTGCTGGCCGCGTTCGTAAACTAATTTACGTCATGAAGAAATTACGAGACTGCACTCCTATTAAAATTCTCCGAACAATTTACCTCGGCCTGTGTCAATCAGTACTTCAATACGGAATCTCAATCTGGGGAGGAGCAGGGAAAAGCTCATTTATTGAAATAGAAAGAGCACAAAGAGCCGTAATCAAAGTGATGCTTAAAAAACCCTTCAGGTTCCCGACAGACTTGCTATATGATAAATTTCCGGTCCTCCGGGTACGTCAACTATTTATTCTCAGTGCCACACTGCATGCACACAAATCCATTAGAAATAGACCTGACTACCAAAGTTTGCTCTCAAAGCGTATCTTTCACGTCCCTCTTCCTACCGCAAACAGTCTTTTGGCCAGACGATGCCCCTCTTACTTACACATACTCATATATAACAACATAAGTAAGAGATGTGACATCAAAGTTCTTAGCACCCATTCATGTAAAAGGATGACAAAAAGCTGGCTTCTTTCCTCGTCATACAATGAAACTGAGGAAATATTAACTTAATAACACATTTTCACACACACACATACATATACACCATCACACTAACCTCAACTTGCCATACTCATACAGACAATTTAGTATTAGAAACAATTACATATTTAGAATATTTATTTTTATTGTTTTATTTTGTTAATGATACTTTACTTTTACCCCGGTAGGCAGATTGCTACCGGTATTTGATTGTATTGGATTTTATTTGATTTGATTTACATAAATGATTTAAAAAAAAAAACTTGTTACAATTATGAAAGTTAGCAATTAGCATGTCTAGGACTAAATGTAACTAAACGTAACTCCGGCCCCCAAGATACAGGCACTGCCTAGTTTGGGGACCACAGTACAATTTATTGTTAATTTTAATTTTACCAGTTACTGTGAATACCCATAAGTAACATAACTTTAGTAGTTTAAGATACATTCTGTAACTCTGGACTAATAAATTATTATTATTATTATTATTATTATTACTATAAAGAGGACACATTTGTATTTATGTTTGTAATGAATATACTCAAAAACTACGGCACCGATTTTAATTTTTTTTTACCAATAGAATGCTATTTGATCACTGAGCTGAGATGCATATCTGTTTTACCATTGTTATGCTGTGTGCTAGGTACTGATCGTTCGTCCACACAACCACGGGTGTTACTACTGTTAGAATGCTTTCCATAATTAATTATTATAAAAAACAGTAAAATTGTGGACCGATGGTATTAACTGACGAAAAACTACTGACCCTGTTCAAAGTTTGATACGTAATCCTTATAGGCCAAGTCAACTCATTGGCTATAAACACAGATATGTCAAATAGCAATAAATTATCACGCTATTTGGTATGGAGGGTGAGCAATATTCCAAAATGTCGATAATGAACGACATTTGCCTTAAGTTCGATCCACAGCTATAAAAATAATTTCGTGAGTATTTTGTCGTCTTTTTTGTGTATAATATACGACGGTACATCGATCACAATAATACAATGATTTTTAACATATTCTAGATATTTTTACTCCATATTTTTGTAAAAAGTAAAACCCAAAGTCCCAAAACATGTAATAAAATCGAAGCGGCGAAAAGAAAAATTGTTTTTTTTTTCATTTTGCTATTAATATAATATTTTAGACGAAAATCAGAAAAAGGGTCAAGCAGTCAATCATGACGTTTAAATATAAGAACTCCTATTTTGAACAGGAATCAAAGCGCATCGGGGCACAGTGGTCTCTTGCCTTAACCTGCGCATAGAATGAATCATCGTTTGAACCCCGGATATTTTTTGTTTATATAATGATAGCAGTAGATTTTATTTTACTCTAAACAAGAACTTATTACATATTTTTGCGTTCTTTCATCTATTTTATTGACAGTCAGACAGCGCAATTTATCAACAATCAATAATCAATAACTATCAGGTTGAGCGAGAGCATTGAGCTTGGACATCGCGTTGAGGATAGGCCCTGTGCTAGAGCGACGGTTTTACTCCCAGATACAAGGAACAGTCTGTTCTTCATGGTACGGTTAAAGTTGATCGAAGCAAAAAGTTAAAATAATTTGTCGTGTAGTTTAAGAGCAACTGTTCTTCTGTGACGGATCCTATACATTTTAATGATTTGGTTATTATTTCTTCTAACCTCGCAGGAATTGTAAGCTAAGCTGCCTAGGAGAAAGTTAGAAGGATGTGTCTTGGTGTAGTCACAAAGATTACTACACTCAGAGACTTTATCCAAAAACCAAACACACACTTATTCAGTCGAAGATCAGTGTACTTATTATGCTCCTTCTAAATTTACCTTCACCAAAGTTTTGTAATGGGACTTGGCAAAAACTCTGCTGAGAAATATCATCGAAGCAAAAATTCTTATAGGAGGTAACTCTTTCGAAAAATCTCACAGCCCTAGCAGGCATTGGCCCTAGAGGTCCCCGTCCATTTGCTAACATCTCATTGAGGTGTATATGAAGTACTACTCTGGATGGCAAGCTACTCATTGCTCGCCGACTGCAAGTTCACATTTGCGGTGGCCGGGTATCACCGAGGACACCTGGGCGGCGGCTGGGTTGTGACGATGTCCTCTTCTTCATGGTTTCAGCCACCTTCTTTACTCCTTTGCTACTGTTTCCGTTATTACTGCTTTGTTGAAGGAGGCGGTTGCTTCCCATTCCCTATTGCTCCATGTTAGGCCTGCACCAGGGCCGGGTGTAAGAGCTTACCACCGCTAATTGCCCAAGCCAAGCGGGGCAGACTTCCACCGTAGGCTCCATCATGTCTTCTGGGTGATCAGCACAATGGTGATATCTGAGCATTACTTCCCGCTGAATCCCGAATAGGTCCTCGAAACATTTATGTCCGATGTAGACCTGCGTCAAGCGGAAATAGAGGATGCTGTGGTGCTCTTTTAGCCTTTCCTTAAAGAAGGGATTTGCTGCCGCAATTACGGCGTGCCCATATTATCGTAGCCCTGGAACGCAAAGCGCAACTAAAGCAAAAAAAAAAAAGATGCTAATTGCACATTCCAAAGCGTAGATCTCTATGGAGAAGAATGTGAAATAAACTCCATGGACACCCTTTTCCTTCATGTTTTGTAATTATAAATATCTCTGTTACATATTTCTTACCTCTATCATGTTACCATGGGAACTGGAGGCAACAGTTCTTGCACTCATGCACGAACGGCGCATGGAGATGCAACGCGGGGCGTCCGCTGCCGCGACAAGTCGCAGCATGGCGGACAGAGCTCCGGCGAGTTCTCATGGAGAAATGGCGACAGCGACTGTCGCGACCCAGTGCTGGGCACGCCACAATTATGGCGGTAAGTCCCCTCTTTGAGGCGTGGTTGGAAAGACCTCACGGCGTCCTCACATTCCGCATGACGCAGGTCCTCACCGGACACGGTAAGTTCGGGAGGTTCCTGCAACGGATTCTTGCGGAAACGACGCCCGGATGTCGCCACTGTGTGGCCCACCCGGAGGACACGGTAGAGCACACGGTGGAGGTGTGCCCCGCTTGGGCAGAGCAACGCCGTGTCCTCGTGGGGGCAATCGGCGGCGGCGATCTCTCGCGCCGGGCCTTGGTTCAGGCCATGCTCCGGAGCGAGGAGGAGTGGCAGGCGGTCGCCTCCTTCTGCGAAGCAGTAATGCTAGCTAAGGAGGCGGCCGATCGCGTGAGGCAACGGTCCTTACGCTCCAACCGCCGCCGGGATTCCGATCCCGATTTCCGGCCACCATAGGCGCGTACTTGCAGACGCCGAGCAATGGGTGGCTCGCCGTCTGACCGTCCGGTAACCGTCCGGACCGAGCCCAAGTCGTCGACGGCGCTCACTGTTCCACGCGCACCTCAAGGAGATGTCAGCAAATCGTAGGGGCCCAGCAGGGTCGAAGCCTACTGGGGCCACGGGTAGTGTGAAAGCGGAACCCGGGGCCCTGGGACGAAGGCAACGAAGGAACAGGAGTGCGTTTTTAACCAATAAAAAAAAAAAAAACCTCTATCATGTTTTTTTTTTCATTGGTTGGTTCCTTCGTTGCCTTCGTCCCAATCATGTGAGAAAAATGTAAATAAAGTAAAACTAAATACTAAATATAGATATTAACTAGCAGCTAAGAGATAGTCTCAACTAAGCCAGCGCCCGTTGACGGACCCTAACGGACGAACCGAATGATCCAACACACGCGCCTTTATCAGTGACACATTTGATTGAGCATGACAAACTTAACTGTCATGCTCATTTATGTCAAACAAGTCGTATAATACAAGATTTAAATTTCGTTTCATTGAGTTCTAATATTTGTGGAGGTATTATATTTTAAAATTTCAAACAGTACTCCATGAAAGAAGAGGCCAATTTAGTCAGTCTCAAACCTGGTTGAACTAATTGGTCCCTATTTCTTGTAACATAATTTTGTCTATCGCCGCTTTTGCTAAAAAGATGAAGTTTTTTTCTAACGTACATGATGTTTTCATAAACATATTGACAAACTGTTTATACATTTTGGCAACTGAAAACTACTTCCTCCACTCTTTTTTGACCGCTTACATTGAATAACATTTATTTAGTGTTACTAAAAAATAACTACGGTTTGATATACTTTTAGTATATTCTAATGAACAAATAATTTTATTATTATACAGTGTTGTTTATTGTTGTGGTGACATATGGCTAGGAAAAGTGGTCGCCTACAATGGGCCTCATCAAAAGACTTAAAGTTACCCAAAGGGCAGCGGAAAGGGAGTTTGGCTCTGAGTTTTTTTACCATGATAACATCAAAAATGAAGAAATCCGCAGGAAAACCAAGGTTATCGACATAGTTCGAAGAATCGCCAAACTTAAGTGGCAATGGGCAGGGCATATTGCACGCAAAATAGATGTTCGGTGGGGTGAAAGGTTCTAGGGTGGCGACCACTTACCGGAAGACGCAGCGTTGGAATGCCTCTCGAAAGGTGGACCGATGACTCGGTGAGGGTCGCGGGAATTTGATGGATGCAAAACGCACAGGACCGGTCATTATGGCGACGCTTGGGGGAGGCCTATGTCCAACAGTGGACGTCTTTCGGCTGAAATGATGATGATAATGATGATGATGACAACGTTGTTTTAACATAACATTAACCAGACCTTTTCCTTATATGCGAAGGTAGCACCTTAGATCACCAACTAAACTGCGACCTCAACATATCTGTTTCTGTTTATTGGCGTTCATATTTTTATTTGATGAATATCATTTAAGTGATATATTATTATTGTTGAGCCAAATAAATAAAATTAAATAAATATATCTAAGATTTAAGAAATACATTTTACATAACATATTTACTGGAGGTAATTTGCATTTTGACCTTTAACCGTTTTGTATTTAAGTAAAACAAATGGATAAGATGCTTTCGGCATGAATCACAAACACATAATTAATTACATTTGTGCATTTTTACAAAATTCGTCGCTGGCAACAGATAATATAACAATAAAGACTCGTAGATCTGCGAATAAAAATACTATTAGAAATACAATTCGCAACACATTACGACGTCAGCAGATAACGTTCTCCACTTGGTCTCAGCGGATACGGACGCTATTGTCGGCCGGAGTCCGTGACGCTAGACAAACTTGTGACGTCCGATGTTGCACAACTTATTTTACAACTTTTGTCGGGCAATTACAAAAGGTTATCTGTTAAAAAATTGTTAATTTTTTTTTATTTACTTATGTGAAATCTTTGTTTGCCAAAAAAAAAGAATAAATAATATAAAAATATTTATTTTATACTAGAACCCTACTCAGCTTCGCTCGGGTGTTACAATCTTTGAAATTCTCGGCTTTTCACTAGTAAAATGTGTATGTAGGTATTATATATTTAAACACTTCTCATGAAGATAGTCTATTGGTGAAATTGAATTTATTGCGAACTGACAGACAATCAGACACGACGCAGATAAGACTTTGTTTTATAACATTTGTGTAAAGATATAGCAATGCTTACATTAATAAAAATTATATTCAATATAGACCTCGACAGTAACTCCACAGCAGCTTCATAGCGGCTCGGTGCTACGCCCTACTCACGAGCTGTAGGGGTCAATAGATAATGGACATTGACAATTCTGTTGTGGTAGGTTTCATGTCCACAGGTTTATGCACACATGCACGATGTTTATGTGTGTTACTGGTCACGGATATATTGATGCAATGTGTCAGGTAATGTACGAGACGGTTTTAATGTTGCAGAAATGGCCAACGGAACTTCACCCTCACATAGATAGTTAAGTAACTATTACAAGACAAAAATAAATGGTTCTGAATAGTTATGTTCAATATGGTATCATCAAAGTGATCTGATGATAATGATGGAGCCGGAAGATAGGTATAGGAAATCAGTAATAAAACAATGTAACCTAGGCTTGTTTGGACTTAATAGAATTGTCATGAGATGCACTTTGGCCATAAGGTACTATCGAAGTGATCTGATGATGGTGCCGGAAGGTAGACACAGGAACTCCGTAATTAATCAATGTATCCTAGCCGTGTTCGGGCTTATTAGGATTTTCATGCGATGATTCGTTTTATAAGTGCCCATGTAGGCCTATGTGGAATGAAAAAACTTTTGACTTTTTATGCACTTTAGCTATGAGGTACTATCGAACTGATCTGATGATGGAGCCGGAAGGTAGGCACAGGAACTCCGTACTTAATCAATGTACCGTAGCCGTCTTTGGGTTTATTAGAATAATCGTTTACGTGAGATGCACTTTGGCTTTAAGGTACTATCGAATATATCTCGCTATAAGTTACTGACTCGTCGATGGAGCCGGGATGTTGATGGGAAATTTATAATAAAATAATGTTTACTAGCAGTGTTTGGATTTATTCGAATGTCATGAGAAACAGGTACTCTAACACTTTTTAGTTGTGTATCACAACTAAAAAGTGTGAAATAAAATATATTTTACAAAAAAAATTGCCTACTTCGTGTTTGACGACGGCTTAGTATTTTTTATTTTTTTTGTAGTAAAAAACAAAACACTAAAACGATCAAAATGACGTTAATTTCGGAAGTCAGTATTAAATAACAAGCAAATAATACCAGAAACACCGACTTCCAAAATTAAAGTTATTTTAATCGTTTTAGTGTTTCGTCGTGTGATTGTTTTGGTATTTTTTTTTTTTTGTAAAAAGTTTTTTTATATATAAAATAATCATTTTCATTTACAAAAGCTAATTTTAACCAAATTGAAGCAGTTAATTAGTTCACACAAGGCTGATTTATCCCCTCTAAAACTAATATGAGCATATTAAAGATTCGCTGTCTGGTTACTGGAGAGTCTCGTACGGTCTCGGGTGAGTGCTCGCTCGCACTCGCTCGGTCGGAGGCTAATTCTCAGCTAATATACACAAATTGTTCTTATGATCTATTCGCCGCCGCCACAGATTGGATCCGACGCACTTTGCTTGAGACTTCAAGGTTCAAGTCTGAACAAAATTAATTCAAGTATAAAATGAGTGCCGTCATGTGAGTACGTCACGGCGTCAGTCAATTATTTTTGTACGAGTAGTTATCGCTATTTTACGCGTACTTTCTTGATATAATTTCTCTATAGACGCCAAATATACTAGCGCAAACGTTTAAACGATTTGGCCAGTTTAGTCGGCTATATTATGAAACACCACCATTTTACGAAATGGTCGCTCGTACCACAAAGTGATCAATTTTAAGCTCTGGCCACGACATATATACAAAATTCCTCATTTATCGCACTTCCAATTAGTGAAAACTGTATCAAAATTCATCACAAGTCTAGAAGAAGTAAGCGTAGACACAGACAGGCAGTTAGCGCACCTCACCATAGAACACACACAGTCTGCCCAGGCCCTGTCAAGGTCAGCGGTTCGATGATAGTTCATTGGGGTATTTACTTAGTTTCGATAAATTTGACACCCAATATACCACGAAGTACCGCTGGCCGCTACTCGCTCGTGTATCCAGGCAGCGCGTGGTGCGCAACATTACCGTGCTACTCTCTATGATGGCAATTACGACGTGTAGCGGAACGAAGCTCGGACAAACAACTGCCAGCGCTCCAATCAATTAATTGCCATTGTACCGGCAGCCGCCGGCTTGCCGGAGTGTGCCGGAGTGTGCCGGAGTGTGCCGGCGTGAGCTGGTGCCTCACACACGGTTTCACTTTAATTAGCGTAAGGTAAAGGAGGCGTAGTGAATGCGTCGCTTGACACCGCCACAGCCGTCCTGCATACCACTGAGTAGTAAGACTATCTGTGTGGATTCGTCACGTACGTACCTATAGTTTCAATTAATTCCCTTTACATTGTGATATACAAGTTTAATTGATATTCAAATTCATGGTGCTTTTATATTCAACTGTGTCACGGTATTTCCAATGCTCAATTTATTACAATAAATAAATACGTTGTGGAATACAATCATTCCACAATTTTACTGTTAGTGTTATATCATAAAACAGTATTTAAACTGACGCAGGTAGAAGAATAAGGTATCTCGCGATATTATGCTGATTCTGTTAGCTATACATTTGGTTTGAGTATGAGCGTGCATAACAGCAAGAGTAGAGGAATGAATGATGATTTACACACAATTTTGGATAAGAACCCAGAAAAAAGAAAAAAAAGTGTACGGTTTTTGAACTTTATAAATTTTAGCTGTTGCCAAAATTAAAAATCAACTGGTCCTCATCGCGAAGCCGGGGCGCCCAGCTGACTCTCCGTTCGCGTATCGACCCATTGTGCTACTCAATGAGGCAAGCTCTTTGAAAGAGTAATTGCGGACCGCCTCGTCGCGCACCTAGGGTTTTCGCAGGGGACGCTCCACGGTAGACGCCACCATGCACGTGCGAGCCCTCACGATGAGGGATGCGGTGTCTCAGGGCAGGTGTGTCGTGGTGGTGTCTTTGGACATCGCCAACACCTTCAATTTCCTGCCCTGGAGTAACCTTAGGAGGGCACTCCGGTATCACCAGGTGCCCGACTACCTCTGTCGTGTGATCGAGGCCTACCTGTCGGACGGGGACATCATACTACCCTGGTCACCAGGATGAGTAGAAACAGTGAGAGATATCGTGGGGTGTTCCGCAGGGATCGGTACTAGGACCGCCCTTGTGGAACATTGGGTAAGAATACGTGCTGCGCGGCGACCTCCCTAGTGGTCCTAGCGCAGGGAGAGTCGTACTGGGCGGTGGTCGAATAAGTGACACGCGGGGTGGCGATAGTCGTTGATAGGATCCAGCAGTTGAAAGTCGAGGTGGTGCTGCACAATTCCGAGGCCATGTGTTTTCACGGCCCTCACTCTGTGCTTTCCGCTGCAGCTGCAAACTCCTCCTACCGTTAATTGGGAGTTTACATCGTCGTCCTCGACAGCAGGTGGAATTTCGAGGAGCACTTCCGACGTCTGGCTCCTAAACTGAATCGGACTGGGGCTGCTTTCAAGCGGCTCCTGCCCAACCTCGGGGGTCCAGAAGCTTCCTGCCGGTGGCTCTACGCAGGCATCGTCTGGTCCATGACCCTTTATGGAGCGCCGGTGTGGGCGCCGTCATTGTGAAAGTTACCGGTGGCCCAACTGAGCGCGTGCCAAAGAGTCATGGCCATACGGATGGTGCGGAGATACCGCACGTTTTCCCGCGAAGTGGCGAGCCTCCTTGCTGGCCTGCCACCATGGAATCTGGAGGCAATACTCCTTGCACGCAAGTACAATCTGTGCATGGAGATGCAACGCCGGGCTGCCGTGACAAGTCGCGGCATGACAGACAGAGTTCCGGCGGAATTTCATGACGGAACGGCGACAGTGACTATCGCGACCCAGTGCTGGGCACGCTCTCCTGAGGCTGGCCACGCTCTTCCCCCTTTGAAGAGTAGCTGGATAGGCAACACGGCGTCCTTACCTACCGCACGATGCAGATCCTCACCAGACATGGTAAGTTCGGGAGGCTCCTGCACCGGATTCGTGCGGAAGAAACGCCCGGGTGTCACCATTGTGCGGACGTCCCAGAGGACACGGTGGAGCATACATACGGTCGAGGTGTGCCCCGCCTGGGTAGAGCCAGACATCGCCGTGTTCTCGTGGGGGCGATCGAAGGCAGCGATCACTCGCGTCGGGCCTTGGTACAGGCCAAGGAGGTGTCAGCAAACATAGGGGCCCAGTAGGGTCGAAGCCTACTGGGGCCAAGGATCTAATTCTGAAAGGAAGACTCGGCACTGGTATGAAAGGCAACGAAGTAACAGGAGTGGGTTTTTATTCAGTAAAAGTCTGACACTATCCGCCCAAGAGCGGGGGATGTCATTGGATGATTTTCCGATCGAAAAGAAAAAAAAAAGTAAGTATTGATTATCTTTGATTGTCTGTCCAAAGTATTCAGTGACAGAAAATTGTTCTTTAAAGGTGTCTAATCTACATAACAATAAGATTTATCACTTTCCTCAATCATCCTTAAGACAGTAAGACGATCGGCAACAGGCCCACGACCCGCAACGCCACGACTTCAGTGTCGGTCGGTGATACAGTAAAAAGCTGCAACATAGCGCGGCCATTTCGACTCGCGAGTTATAATGTAATGTTGGGGTTCACAAAGCAAACAAAAAGCAGGTCTAAACAGGACAATTACAACAAACAACAACTGACAATTATCTATTAAACTATCAGTCAGATAGTCGTATTCTAAAAATAGCATCTCTAGGCGAAAAGAACAGACTAGAACATACATTAGTAGGTACACACGTAAGTTACAAACAAAAGAATCTAGTTCAACATTATAGGGAAACGACACACAGGTGTTCACTACGTAGTAGTTTTGCGCGTGGAGTATCAAATTCATGTAGAATCCATGCACTATCGAAGCTCGTTTAAGTTTTTGCGCTATGAAATACGACACTTGTATAGAAAAAAATATATAAAACGCTTTCTTTCTCGCATGATGACGCTGAAACGGTTGAATGGAGATGTGGGCAGGTCAATTTCAATTGGTAGGTATAGATTCGGTGGCTCGTCCTCTTATGGATGCTCTAACCCTCTGCATCGTGCTGAGCCTAATTTCCTCCTGGACCCATCTGTGATGGCACTTCTTGTACGCTCATATCCAGATTTAGATGGCCAATACCAATATGCCAGCCAGAATGATGAAGGTCACGATGTTCAAGCTCCATTTCGTCTTCCAGCAGCATTCTCAATTAATAAAAACCTCTTCTTTCTTCACATTTGAGTGGCAATCGTAAATAATTTCGTAGCTAGAACTGCCCAAAAATGACGCACAAAACTTTTATTTGAAATCACGATACTTTAAAAAACCTAGGGCTCCTTGGCAGACCTTGACGGCAGGGTCGACATGTAATGTTGGGGGTTCGCAAAGCAGACAACCTAAACAGTATTTATTAAATAATCTAATTAAAACATATAGCGGTCTTACAATAATGTTTTAAGCATTAATATAATACCGTTAAGGGTAATTCGAAGTAGATTCACTTAATGGTAATACACTTCAATGGCGACCAGTCGTGTCGCGTCATTATCGCTCGTCTAGCCACCCACCGCCGCGTGCCCCACTCGTGTTCCTAGGACCTACACGTTTGGGTTTGGCAACCTATCAACATCATTTGTGAACTTGCTTCTGGGTACCAACTGACACAATTCAAATAACTATTTGAATAGTGTCATCTTTCGTTAATTGTACAGGTATTATCTACATAGAGACATAACTGTATTCTTGACGCTCTCCCAAGTTGATTTTGGAAGGGCGTCAAATTTTCGAGAGGTCTATGAAAACCAGATAAGTTTTAAATTTTTGAAGAGTCAAAAATTTGATATAAACTTATATCTCCGTCTCCTGTTACAAATATTCCTAAAAAAAACCTGCTATAATATTCACAGAGGCGTGATGTAGCGACTCCTGTGACGTAATGACTACGTCCTCCACGTCACATAATTAGGACAATTATCTGCGGCCAAATGAGCATAATACATGAAAGGCAGACAAATGGAAGGTCGCACTAATTTAATAATGAGTGCAATTTCAGCGCGAAACTGCGCGGCCAGCCTTCGGGGGTCAGACGGAGCATGCTGCAGCCGCGGACAGAAGGACCATTTTACAGTATTTAGATAATATTTAATCCACCGTTTAGTTCAGAACTTTTATTATCTCTCCGTATGTACGTATGTATGTAGATTTAGTCCGCCCAAAGGTTGTCTGAAAGACATTGCCCTGTGTGATAAGACCGCCTTGATTATACATTCACTTATTTGTAAATGTTTGTCCTTTGTTAATTTAAGGTGTACAGTCTTTATACGCATATAAAAGGTAAAGTCCTGACTCACTCACGACTCATCAACACCCAGCGCAAACTTTTGGGAATAGAACGCTGAAATTTTGCACAGAGGTTCTTTTTATGATATGAGTATATAATACAAAGAAAAAGAAAATGTTTTTCCAAAATTCCCCCCTTACGGGGATACAACGGGGGTCCGAGGTTTGTATATAGAAAGCGATTTACATGCGGGTGACTCCACCAGCAGAAGCTGGCAAATTATGTAACAAATAACTTTTATCTCGATAAGGCAAGATAATGAACATATCAATAGGTTAATATGCTGAGCTCAAAATAACAAAAGTCAATAGCATAAAAGTGTTCCCAGACGGCGATAGCACGCTTGCATTGTTTGCTTATCACAGAAAAATAAATTGCACAGGTTGCTTCACCCTGTGCCGACAGCAGCCTCGGCAGTCCGCTACAGCCAGCTGATTGAAGTCCGAGCAGGACATTTTTTTAGGTTGGAAAATCATCTAATGACAAATACCGTTCTTGGGCGGAGCGAGAAATAATGTCAGAGTTTTACTGACTAAAAACCCACTCCTGTTCCTTCGTTTTCTTCGTCCCAGGGCCCCGGGTTTCGTTTTCACACTACCCATGGCCCCTGCTTTGCTGACATCTCCATGACGCGCGCGTGGAACAATACGAGCCGTCGACGACTTGGGCTCGGTCCGGACGATTACCGGACGGTCGGCACGGCATGGATCCGGTGCAGGAACTTCCCGAACTACAGTCGGTGACGTGGGTGTTCTGCTCGCGCTCGGCTGGTGGTCGCGTGTGTCGTCCTAAAACAATCACAAGGCAATTAGCACGTGTACGTACAACTATCGTACACACTCGCCTCCCGGAACCCCTAACCCCCACGCCTCAACCCCGCGCTCGCCATGCATCATGCTAAGCCAGATTTACTACAAATTATTCACAGTTTTAGTCATTAGAGGGTTAATTGGTAAACAATTGTGTTGTTCAGTATGGATTTATTGTGAGCCCGCGATTATTCAGTGCTCCGCCACCGGCCGCGTGCTTAGTGCCGCTGACAATAGACGCAAACAATTAAATTAGCTTACCGCGCCGCTTTGAACGTGAACATGATTTATAAGTTGGCTCATGAACCCGTTTGATTAATGACGACGTATTTTATTACACGAATATTATGTTACACTGGAATGATTCTGCGAAATTCCTAATCCCAATCGAAGGTAATTTATGCCTGCAAGTGAAACCTAACGCTTGGCTGACGAGCGACCCAACCCTGCTAGTACGTGATCTGCTGAATATGGTGCCATTTAAGATTAATTAGGCGTAATAATAAAAACTACCAAGTTAAATAAAAAACTATTTACAAAAAAAATACAACCGACTTCATGAATGTATAAAAAACCGGGCTGTTTTTTTTTTATGCCATAACTATAAATTTACTGTTTTCAGATTTTTTCGACTTGTACTATGAGATTTTGTCTGTTTGTTTTGTTGCCAAATTTCATGATTTTAGGTCAACAGGAAGTACTCTAAGAATTTTGATGCACTTGAGAATGTCGAAATATACGTTTTTTGCGACATAAATAGCTTATCTTTTTTTTTTCGTTAACTCAGAAGTTCGCTTTTTCACAGCTTCAAAGGACCGCAGACCTGAGTACCTATAAATTTTTAATTTCAGCTCGATAACTCTACGCGTTCCCGAGGTAAAGGATCTTGACAGATAGGCGGACGGATAATAAAGCGATCCTATAAATAAAGGCTCCGTTTTTTCCTTTTGAGGTACGGATCCCCAAAAGACAAAAAAGGGCAAAATAACTTTAACTTCGGAAGTCGGTGTTTCTACAATAGTTAGATAAATGTCTCTTCGTTAAATTTTAAAGTTGTGGTACCACAACTAAGAAGTACCCCTCAGACAGACCTAAATAGTGTGCAAGTTCTATAGTAAGTTACGTATAGAATTTGATCATTTAAACATTGCATAAAAAGAACTATCTTCCGGTATCATCATCAGATCAGTTCGACGTATCCCGCCTCTCTTCTTTCAGTCAGTTGTCGACAACACGTATAAACAAAGCAATTTTATATAGTACGATAGTACCTTTGTGATCTTATGAGGAGTTTCATTCCATATCTTTGGAGTTCATCATTAGATCATTACAATATTTCTATGGGACCGACTTGGAAACATAAACTTGAAACCAAAACAATAATTTTCAAAATCGGTCCACAATTGACTGAAAAATCGGTGAACATACATAAAAAAAATACATAAAGCCTACATAGAACCTCCTTCTTTTTGAAGTCGTTTAATTACATTGCTACTGTCAGCTCCTGGATCCCCTATTGTAAAGCTCCAACTACTTGAAACTCAAAAGGCCTTTCTTGGAAAATTCATCAACTGTTTAAGATCCCAATTTCATTGACCTATCACAAGTTTTTATACGTATCTGAAAATATTTGTTAGCGCAGGTGTCCGTAGATGCATAAATAATATTGGCGGTCAATGACTATTTAAAAAAAAAATGTAGTTTAAATAGAAGCATGCCAAAAGAAGGCAGCAGATGAGTGTTTTGACTTTTCAGTTTTAGGAAGTTTCAGGTTTTGTTGTTTGAAATATTTAAAAAAAAACCATATCGCTCGATGTCAAGTCAATGTTTTGCCCGAGTACGCAACACAGTCAGAATTCA
This sequence comes from Mythimna vitellina, assembly GCA_949316375.1. Lineage (NCBI taxonomy): Eukaryota > Metazoa > Arthropoda > Insecta > Lepidoptera > Noctuidae > Mythimna > Mythimna vitellina. The sequence goes on from OX438698.1 coordinate 24,610,164, forward strand.
TCTAACAACGACACTTGCAGGTGACTCTCATGTGTCGTCAAATAATTTTATACGATAAAACTGACAATGCAATAGCGTACGATCCCGTTTCCAAAGCAAATGACCTGTTATCTTCACTGTAAACATTCTGTTTGTTCGTTTTTCCGCCGTCCGGACGGACCGCTCATCAATATTTACATCGCTTGTCGTTGATCTTATCGCCATCGATATCGTGAGCAACTCTAGTGTATTAGAACTGCGAATATCTAAAAAAGATTTCATTAGCGATAACTTTTGATTTCTCGAAATTTCTGCCGGTGCTCAGTAGGTACCACGAGTAACTAACAGGTACTGGCCACTTTCAGCGAAAATCATTGATAAGTAGATCGTATCAATTCTGGCGTCATTTACCCAAAAAACTCTCCGACTACATGTTTACACACTAACAAATGAAACTGTTTGGCACGTTATCATTATCTGTACTATCTTTATTTATCGAGTTAATGTGTTAATAAATACATCTCTTATAAAAACAAATATAGATAAGTACACTGAGTGTAAAATCTCAACCTGTGTCAACGAGAGCATCGGCCCATCTGCCAAGCTTGCTGATTGTTACTTACTGCCCTTTTAGCTGTTTATTATCATCATTTTAATATTTATCAGGGGTTGTACACGAGCTAGTTTAGCTACAAAAAGTTTTACCTAGTCCTTAATTACTCACAAGGTTCAAAGGAGTCTCACATTAAAAAAATTAGGCACTTTCCGTGGTCCGAATTTCCCCACGCCCAGCGCATTTTAGTAGCGACCAAGTCACAGGAATGAAATCACGTCTCACCAAACACTATACAGCATGCGAGCGTTGCATACACTGGTCACGGAAAAGCAATCGAAAAGTATTAACAAAATATTATTATTGTTAATATTATATTCATTTTTGACTATTATTTTAATTATTTGTTTTCGTTATATTAGATAATAACTTTAATAATGGAAAAAGTTTTATTATATTAAAAATAATTCCTGCTGCGAGCAGTCATGTAAGCAATGTTCTTGGTGCGAGTAGATTGAAAATTCATTTTTAATCACTTTAATTCATTTAAACGCATTGCATGCTGTGCCTATCGCAGAATTTTGTACACTTGGATTCTATAATAGCATGTCTCATTAGGTTATAAAGTGTATCAATTGTAGATGGGCTAAGAAACGACAAAAAAAAATTAATAATCTGAAAATGATCAAAATGATAAGCAATTGGTATCGTAAGTAATTTATGATAGTCGACCAATTTTGGTCAAAATAATTTAGAATATCAGGAATTGTCGGTGTTTTAAAATTAGGTATATTATCTTTATTCAGTATTTACGAGTAGGTCTGAAACAATTTAGTTTTTCGTCATCGGTAATTAATATTCGCAATGACGACTTACTCGTATTATAAATTCTATTCGCTACCCTTTTAATTTAGCTGACGTTGAAATCGAGGCACATGTGTGGCGCACGTGTTTGGCTCCGCTGCCGCGCTGCACCGCTGTAGCGCGCTGAAAGCGCTGCATAATGTAAACCGCACAGGTTTCCGTCCGGTGATGAATCACTCGCACACGGCAATGCTCGTAGTCGCGCCGCCCGCGCCCGGATCCTGCGCCGGATGGAGAGGAAACTCGCTAATGTAACCGAGCTACGACTAAATAAGATTTTGTACAAAGAAAATGTATCATCTTCTCGCTTTACTACTATCTAGTGTGTAGTGTGGGGTGCTTAGAAACGTATGCGAATTAAACAGGATGCATGTTAGGCTTTCACCTGAAGCCAAATTTTGAAGATTTTTGAAGGTAGCATTAGTTTTGCTTGTTTTCTATCGCTTTAAGGTATAGGTGTTATTAAATTTATTAATATTACAAAGTAAACTAAATTACTTGGCATCTAAGCAGCTTTTATTTAATGAAACTTGAAGTTAATCGTGAGAACAGGACGGGTGTGAGTAACTTGGTTACGTTGCGTTTATATCTGTCTGTTTTTCTAAAATGTTGCTTAATTGAAAATAGAACAGATTAAACTTAAAACGTTTCGTATTCTTCGCAGGTGTAAAAAATAGAATAAAATAAACTTTATTGTACTCCAAAATAGCCGGAGTTGAAAATATTGTAGAACCGATGTCTTGGGATCGACCTACTTACAGCCGTCGTGATGATGTCTCTGTACTGTGTGAACATCAAAATACTACCTTGAGAAGACAAAGTCTTTGCAGAATCCCACATTTCGCTTCAATACAAACAAATATTTAATGAGCGGACTCTTGTTCCCTCGTCCAAAATATACCATTCGATTGCTACGCTATTAATTTGTCGAAAAAACTGTTAATAATTGTTATTAGAGAACCTTCACGTGAAGCTTGATACGTAAAATGTGTAGCAGTCGTTAGACCTCCGGCACTGTCAGCTGTGACACTTATGAAAGAGGGATTTAAAGATATACAATGAATATCGGCAAAGGTTTAAGTGGACGAACTAATAAGAGGCAGCCGGCCGCGGGTCAGCGCTTAATCCCGGGATATGAGCCAGGGATCCCGGGCCGCCCGGGGAGGAGCCTCTCTGTTAAATGAACTTATTGATACTGCCGTTTAATTGGTGGTGGTGAATGCGAGTTAATTGAATGTGTCACGTGACGGATTTCATTTACCTAATTAACTAATCACCGTGGGTACGACTCGTTCGTTAACTCATTACGTTTTCACTTTGATGTCGTGAATTATACAAATACAAAAATTTGTTAAATGATTCATTAGATAGGTGCGTCATTTTCTTCTTAGATTTATTTCGCAGAAATCTCTCAACTTTTTCCAGATCGTTCGCAAGATTCAGTATCTATATCTAAATGGTGGTGGTATATATATCTAAGTGGTACATCAAAAAAACTGTGTATTTCAAGGTTAAACTGTAGAACTATTTCAATAAAACCTATAATAGGTGCAAATATTTTCAGCTGGTAACTAAGCGAGTCTGCTCATGTGGTGGCCACGGCGGCGGGCCGGTCACTTCGAGCCGAACTTTTATTGCTATTTTTAATGAAGCCGTTTAAAAAAGAGAGGTTATTGGGTCGCTCGCCGAGAGGTAGAAAAAGGCAATTAATTAAATGGTAGGAGGGGGCTAGCGGGCGCCATTATGCAGATGAATCGTATCATCATTTGATTCGTGCGGACACGTGCGATCCTCTCATCTGTTGATTCCGCTCCATGTAGCGCCTTCTATTCCTGCTGTGGGGTTTACGTATTTATTATCATAATTTACCATCGGGAGCTCGTTTGCATGGAAATCAGGTAATGAAAGAAAATGTGGAACCTATTTACTTCTTATCTTTTCACACAAGTGATAATTATGAGGAGGACAAGAACTGTTCTGGATCACCTCATCTTATTAGATATGCATCTATATTTTCTGTAACCAGTGGAATCTTGATTAGAAGAGATACGTTGCTGTTGTGTAAAATAGATGTTCATTGCTTTGTCAAAGACCGCATGATGCTTACAAATACCACTCTACACTTAACAGTGAGAAACTCAGTGCTAAAGTATTATATCAGCCGTACGGGCTGAAATTCAAAGTTTAGCTTCGCTTGCCGAGATCAGTCTGTAGATGGGTGACTATCCATTTCATGCCAAGTTTCCTCCGCCTTACCTTAGGAATCACGCCAAGCCGTTGGTCCCAGCTGTAATTTGAACCTCTTTGATAGGATTCGGGGAGTTGACTTAAATGGAAAAGATCATTCAGGTCTGTAATATCAATGGGTGTACCCAAAGGCTCAATTCTTGTCCAATTTTTATTTCTTATTTATATACATGACTTGTCTCATAAGGATAACCATGATATAGTCTTGTTTTCAGACGACACTTCGCTTTTGTTTAAGCTTAAACATCATCAGCCGGTTACTGAAGATATAAATGACGCCCTTTCAAAAATAATACACTGGTTTGATCTCAACAAACTGCTTCTTAATGAAAAAAAAAAACTTAATTTGTTAAGTGTACAATGCCTCATGTTAGGCAAGTGGAAACTAGTGTGCTAATAAAATGTAAACAATTGAATCCTGAAGATACTACAGTGTTCTTGGGCATAACTCTTGATGCTCTTGAGCTTCAGGGGCCCACACATAGATAAGTTGTCGAAAAAACTTAGCTCTGCTGCAAATGCTGTTTGACAAATTGGAAATCTAACTGATTTAGAGACAGCTCGTTTAGTTTACTTCAGTTATTTTCATAGTGTCATGCCGTACGGTATTCTATTGTGGGGAAATGCCGCCGATATACAGACGATTTTTTTTTTTTTGCTGAAAAGGGCTATTCGTTCAATTTATAAATTAAATCCCAGATGCTCCCTCAGAGATAAAAAAGGAGGGGACTTCTGGGCCCAGCAGTTATCTAGTTGAAATGTGTATTAAAAAAACCGATATATTTTCTAAAGAAAATCACAAAAAATGGTATCATGTTTCTACCTAGAAAGCGAGAAAACTCAAATTAAGTTAATGAAACTAAATAATCGTTTAAATAATTCCTGAAGCATCGATTATGAATAAATCGGTAAAATATGAGAATATGTATGAAAATAGAGTGACAAGTGCATATCAAGCTTTCGTGGAATCGACTGAATAGATTCATAGTGATTTTTTTCTTCTAGGAACACTCGTCCCTGACATCCTTCAGTCAATGACAGATGCACTGGTTCGTTTTCTTTCGTTCTTAGTGCGCACGTATTTTCCTTGTTTTATTGTTTAACCCCACGACCTCGGCTTTGCACATTATAACGGACTATTTGCCGGATCTTGCTACTCTAAATTACCCGGCTCTCTATTTTGGACAACTGTATACGCCTATCGATTGGATGTTGATGACATGGATCGCTGTGTAAATTGTACGATTGCGATTGGTAGCAGTAACTCTATTGGTAGAAGAGTCTTGGAAGTAGAGGCCATTTTATCAGTTATTCGTAAGTGACGTGCATCTCAGCCTGTAAGTTAAGCTATTGCGAGATCGTATACAATCCCGCCATATAAGTCGCAAAATATATTTTCAAGTGCATTAAGCTGGTATCGGGTAGATCCATCCCAGAGATGAGAGCAGTACTCCATACACGATCGAACTTACGCTTGATAAAGTTTGAGCAGCTGTTCCGGCATGAAGTACTGCCTGGCCTTCGCGAGGGTACCCAGCTTTTTTGCTGCCAGTTGAGCCTTTGCTTCAATGTATGGCCCAAAGTTGAGTGTTGACGTCAGCGTAACAGTGTTGTCTTCGACTGTAGCGACTGTCCAGGGCGCGGGAGAGACAAATGTCAGATCTTCGGCACGTCACACACTCCATACATGAAACCATTACACAACCGAAGTCATTCAATGTATTTCGTAAATAACATAAACAACTACAATGCTAACCTCACTTTTACTATAATTCATATAACTCGATTCCTGGATAGCCAAATTTCACCAAATTTTCAGTGATGCCTTATTATTATATCCTCTTATAAATAAGGGTAATTTGATTCAGTTAACACCTGGGCCCAGGAATCTATGGAGTCATTCCCTTCTCCTTTAAAAATATTAATCTTTTGACTGTGCCATCTCAGTATATGTATGAAAATATTTCGTATGTTTATAAAAATAAAAACATGTTTAAAAAATACAGTGATATTCGTGATGATGAATATTGTTGGGCGACTGAATTTGCGACGCTCGTGCGCCGATACTTATGGTCCTTTTTAAATATTTGTTAAAAATTGATAAAGCTATTTCAATTCAAATATTAGTTTGTATATTTTGAAAATAGTGTCGTTCTATTAGATTATGCTATTATTTTAATGACAAAAGAAAGTTAAATCAGTGTTAATGATCTAATGTTATTGGTAAATTACATATTTGTACAATAAATCATTAATGGATATAAATGGGTTATTGGGTGAGAAAATCATCCTAATGACATCCTCGCTCTTGGGCGGAGCGGGAGATAGTGTCAGACTCTTACTGACTAAAAACCCACTCCTGTTCCTTCGTTGCCTTCGTCCCAGGGCCCCGGGTTCCGCTTTCACACTACCCGTGGCCCCAGTAGGCTTCGACCCTGCTGGGCCCCTAAGATTTGCTAACATCTCCTTGAGGCGCGCGTGGAACAATACGCGCCGTCGACGACTTGGGCTCGGTCCGGACGGTTACCGGACGGTCAGACGGCGAGCCACCCATTGCTCGCCGTCTGCAAGCCCGCGCCTACGGTGGCCGGAAATCGGGATCGGAATCCCGGCGGCGGTTGGAGCGTAAGGACCGTTGCCTCACGCGATCGGCCGCCTCCTTAGCTAGCTTTACTGCTTCGAAGAAGGAGGCGACCGCCTGCCACTCCTCCTCGCTCCGGACCATGGCCTGAACCAAGGCCCGGCGCGAGAGATCACCGCCGCCGATTGCCCTCACGAGGTCACGGCGTTGCTCTGCCCAAGCGGGGCACACCTCCACCGTGTGCTCCACCGTGTCCTCCGGGTGGGCCACACAGTGGCGACACCCGGGCGTCGTTTCCGCACGAATCCGGTGCAGGAACCTCCCGAACTTACCGTGTCCGGTGAGGACCTGCGCCATGCGGAATGTGAGGACGCCGTGAGGTCTTTCCAACCACGCCTCAAGGAGGGGACTTACCGCCATAATTGTGGCGTGCCCAGCACGGGGTCGCGACAGTCGCTGTCGCCATTTCACCATGAGAACTCGCCGGAGCTCTGTCCGCCATGCTGCGACTTGTCGCGGCAGCGGAATTCGCCCCGGCGTTGCATCTCCATGCGCCGTTCGTGCATGAGTGCAAGGACTGTTGCCTCCAGATCCCATGGTTCCTGGCCAGCAAGGAGGCTCGCGGGAAATCGTCCGGTATCCTCGCACCATCCGTATGGCCATGACCCTCTGGCACGCGTTCAGCCGGGCCGCCGGCTGCTTCCGCAGCCCCGGCGCCCACACCGGCGCGCCATAAAGGGCCATGGACCGAACGATCCCCGCGTAGAGCCTACGGCAGGAGGCGTCTGGACCCCCAAGGTTGGGCAGGAGCCGCCCGAGGGCAGCCCCAGTCCGATTTAGTTTGGGAGCCAGACGTCGGAAGTGCTCGTCGAAATCCCATCGGCTGTCGAGAACGAGTCCCAGGTACTTCATCGTTGACCCGACGCCGATGTGGACTCCTCCCGCCGTTAGCTGGGAACCCGGTGGTGGCGCGTTCTGAGGGCCGTGAAAGCACATGGCCTCGGACTTGTGCAATGCCACCTCGAGTCCCAGCTCCTGTATCCTGCCAACGACTGTCGCGACCCCGCGTGTCGCTAGTTCGACCGCCGCCTGGTACGACTCTCCCTGCGCCAGGACCAGCGTGTCGTCTGCGTAGCAGACCACGCTGACCCCGTCAGGGAGGTCGCCGCGCAGCACGTAGTCGTATCCGATGTTCCACAAGGGCGGCCCTAGTACCGATCCCTGCGGAACACCGCACGACATCTCTCGACGTTCCCACACCCCCTGGTGACCAGGGTAGGTTATGTACCTGTCTGACAGGTACGCCTCGACCACACGACAGTGGTAGTCGGGCATCCGGTGATACCGGAGTGCCCTCCCAATGCTACTCCAAGGCAGGGAGTTGAAGGCGTTGGCGATGTCCAAAGACACCGCCACGACACACCTGCCCTGGGCCACTGCATCCCCCGTCGTGAGAGCTCGCACGCACATGATGGCGTCCACCGTGGAGCGCCTCCTGGGAAAGCCGAACTGGCCGTCCGCCAGATCCGGCCCCACCCGTGTTAGGTGTGCGACGAGGCGGTCTGCAACTACTCTTTCAAAGAGCTTGCCCACCTCGTCGAGCAGCACAATGGGCCGGTGGCAGCACAATGGGCCGGTATGGATATAAATGGGTTTGAAAATCATGGTTTTTGGGCCAAATAGCGTGTAATTTGGAGTAAACGCTCTAAACGTTAATACTAGGAACAAACACAAGTTAGTAGTTACCGCAACCAGGCTCAAAAAAATAGGAGGCTCATTTAGATGTCAATGTATACACTTTTATAATAAGCTCCCCAGTCCTGTTCGGGAACTTAGCCTTAATAAATTCAAATCGGAAACTTAAGCGAAACTACTAGAAGGCTTTTTATACTGTAAAAAAGTATCTCGAGGACAAAACGGCTTGGGATTGACCCGCTCCAGTACTCTCCATAATTGTTGGCATTTCTTTTTTACCTTTTCTAAACTGACGATTATTGTTATTTTACAATTATGAAATTGTTTATTTATTTATTTTTATTGCAATTTGCAAAATTTACATTTTTCTTAAATTGTATTATTATGAATGTGGGAACTATGTAGATTACTCTTTCTTTTTTTTTAATTTTAACATAATGTCTAGCAGTTTTATGTACTTTTTGCGACCTACCCAAATGTCCTTTCTTTGGTATTATTCGTCAAGTCGGTGAGCTCCTTAGTAGTTGTGAGTTATGCTACACGAATACTGACAAATGCTTGCACTGACTGGACAGGTCCGCTCAGAACTGTGTGGTTCTTTCTTCAAAAGACGATCCCGGACTCTAATCTGAAAAAATCTAATAACAGTCTTTCCAAAGAATATAATGTTACTCACTTAATGGATTGTGAAGATAGGCAGTCGCTCAATGTCAAAACTACTGGTATTCAGCTGTATCCGGTTAGGCTAAAGACCCCGACACACTAATTTGGAAACAGCAGAACTGTCTGCCGTGTTGACACTGCACCAGAAGGCAACTCATCGGTGCATGCGTCAACTATAATAAATCCAACATTAAAGACGAGTAAGAGCTTAAGTTGCACCTGACATGTTCCGTCTCTCCACCACGAAAATGCTAGGCATTAAGTCTGCTTTTGTTGTAAGCATGTGCATAATGTTGCAGCCTGCAGCGGCCGGTGTGTACCGAAGCGGTGCGGTGCGGCGCCGCTCGTTATGTAAATCAGGCCGATAATTGTTTCTGTGACGACCGGCAGCGAACGCAAATAATGAAACCGGCGTATGTCGCATCCGTGGTGTTCACTCGACACGAGCTGATACAGTAACAACACCCGCGCCTGTGGAACTATCCGTGTTACAACTATTTACGGGACAAATACGTTCATCCGTTCTTTATATTCATGCATGCTTCAAATGTAGTATAGCTCGATGTGCGTATCGCGCCTGGCCGGGCAGTGTGCATCCACCGGCCGCCCTTGTCCTATAGGCGCGGCCAACTCCGCCATATAAAACGAACTACAACACTTCCACGATCTTGTTTCTGAATTAGTCTCCTCCAGCCACAGGACGCAACAGCTTAATAGCTTACCAAAGTAACTCTGCAATCGCAACCATTCTTAATACTTGTGAATAGAGTTTAAAGTTGACTCTGTGAATGGCGCAGATAGCTTGTAAGGATTATCTTGAGTGGGACGTCATCTCAGAAGTTAGGTTTAATTAAAGTTGCCACTGAGAGCCGGTCGCCACTTAAAGTCGCCGATTTCTAGTTGAGGATTTCAGTTCGGTAACTATTTGCATTTTGTACTATTCTCATTTATCTTTGGGTCACTATTAATTACACTCAGACATTGGTTACGTTCATTCAATGTTTTTGGCCAACCTGTTCAATTTCTCATTCCAATTTGAACTATATTATTGAATGCTTTTTTAAATCGTAACAAGCAAGCAAGGAGAATATTAATATTTAATATTCTTTTGAGCTAACAGACTATCGATAATACCAGCTTATCTCGGTAGGCTCTCGGCTAGTTTCAGCGTCAGTACAGACCGCTTGCTGGTGGTAACACTGATCTTAAACTGGTCTAGCCTTGGGCAGAGTATCGATGGAATAAGCCAACTTATATTGGTTTTATAACCATTAACGTGCGGTCTACTGAACCGGTAGCGCCACTACCTGGACCCTAATACTACTTGGATATACGTGCGACCTATTGGACCGGGAGCCACTACTTAAACCCTAATACTACTTAGATATTTAACTGCCTGCTGTGACTTTTATCTTAGTCTTTTGTAACAATTAGATATTACTACTATTCCATTTCATCATTATATTACGATGATGTACTTTTTGTTAGAATAAGCAGTTTTCCTGATGTCTTAGCAAAAGAAACAAGTTCCAGGCAGAAAAGAACTATGTACTTTTCAGTGTGTTTATTATTAGTACTTGTAACTTGTCCGTTCGCCACAACTGCATGAAAAGTAAGAGTATTAGGTAAATATGCTTCGTGCAACAATACATAATGGTAGTGTTGAGGCTACCTTCATTGGTTGCCTTTTGTGAGAGAGGTACACTTCTGGACACATCTATTGGCCCACCTTGTATTTTCAGTTTCGTTTGATCCTAGCTAAAATTTTATATTAGGTCGAGCAAAAAGTTTTTATGCAGTTTTGAACCTGGCACATTCACAATTTCATTCAATAGTCTTTTTTTGAATTTCGAACACAGAATTTAAAGAAACAAAAGACAATTTGGAGCCTGTTTGTTGATATCAAACAATCGAATACTAAGAAAACTTGGTTTTATTGGTTTACTTGGATTTAATTCTTGAAAAAGTGGTTTTGCAACAAACATTACTTATTCTTAACATTAAGGTGAGGTTCTATCAATAATCTATGGATACTTCACCTGAAGTCGCCGCCCAAGCTGTGGCACTTATTCAGGCCGGACAAAGCCAAAGAAACGTGAGTGCTCAACTTAATTTAAGTCGATCTGCGGTCCGAAATTTTTATCGGAGGTACCTAGAGACTGGCGGCTTTGTTCGTCGCCAAGGAAGGCCACGATCTCGGGTCACAACTGAAAGGCAGGATCGATTCATCGTGACGACCAGCTTGAGAAATCGTCACCTTACCTCCATTGAGATACAAAACCAACTTCGCGACTTCCACGGAGTATCTGTGAGCGCTCGAACTGTTCGGAGAAGGTTAAAAGAACGCGATATGGTACCACACAAGCCAGCTAATGGGCCCAAACTAACGCGAGCCCACCGAACAGCGCGCCTTCATTTCGCACGCAGTCATTTAAATTGGACACAGCAAGATTGGAGCCGTGTACTCTTTTCCGATGAGTCTAAAATTGTGTTACATGGCAATGATGGAAGGAAGAAGGTCTACCGACGTAAGGGAGAGCGTTTCGCACAATGCTGCTTTGAAGAGAGGGTTGCTTATGGCGGTGGCTCATGGACTGTCTGGGGCGGTATATCCGCGAGCGGCAAAACTCAACTTGAGGTTGTTACAGGACCACGGCTGCCAACATTAAATGCTGAAAGGTACATTCGTAAGTGCTTAGAACCTCACGTGATACCATACGCGGACTATGTGGGCCCAAATTTCCTTTTTATGCATGATAATGCAAGAGCCCATGCGGCCGGCATCGTCAGGGAATATCTTCGGGATGTGAACATCACAGTTATGGACTGGCCAGCCAGAAGCCCAGACATGAACCCCATTGAGCACATGTGGGACGAGCTAAAAAGACGTTTTAGGGCTCGTCAGCCAGTTGCCCAGACGATGCAGGAGTTGAAAACTGCCATAGAAGAGGAATGGGAGATGATCCCTCAAAATTTCATAGAGCGGTTGATAAACTCTATGCCTAATCGTATGAGAGCTGTGGTAGATGCCCATGGAAGCAACACGTGTTATTAAATTAAACCTTTATTTGATAAAACATGTTTTTTATTCAAAAATAAATTGCTTTAACAAGGCGCATATCCGACTTGTTAGGCATAGCTCCATGTCGTATGGTATTCTGAATTCAAATTTAAAACAATACGATCGAAAAAGATGGTAAAATGTATCAGGTTTAAAACTGCATCAACAGTTTTTGTTTAATCTAGCAATCATATTTCGGTAGGGGCCACCGAAATCTAAACTCTAAGGTGGGCCAATAGATGTGTCCAGAAGTGTATATATTGATTCGCTAATGGCAAGTCGTTTAATGCGATTCGTTAATTTAATATAAGTCGTCTACGCTTTTTTATAGAGATTATGCATCTTGTAATAACTCGTACAATAGTGTGATAGAACGTGACGAGCCGGAACTTGTATGAAGTTAGTTTAGACAATGTTATACACGTCGAGTACGCAGACCGCGGCGCGGCGCGGAGAGGCGCGGCGCGACGCGGGGGAGTGCAGGAAGGAAGAAGGGTAGGTCTGTAATGTATCACTGAATAATAACGTATCCCACTAACTGTCTACTATTTATAAAAACTTTGTTTGCGTACTATTTGAGACAAGTAGAAAAAAAAAACTTTTTACAAAAAAACATAACCGACTTCACTTAAAAAAAAAGCCTAAAAGGATCAAAATAACTTTAATTTCGGAAGTCGGTGTTTCTCCGTATTATCGGTTTCGGTTGGTTTCTTATTTAACACTGACGTCCGAAATCAAAGTCAATTTGATCCTTTTATTTTTTTATTTTTTTTAAGAGAAGTCGGTTATTTTTTTTTTGTATATTTTTTTTTTTTTGCACTTTTTAGTTGCTTATAATAACCAGAGTGCATGTTCCTCATGATAATTCCAAATAACCCAAACACTGCTAGGTTTCTAATTTTCGAAATTATATTTATTTGTGTTTTTTTTGTTAATTTTCACTTTTAAGTTATGGAACCCCTATAATTAGAACTAATAATAAGCAAGTTCGGAAGACGCAGTGTTGGAGACCTTCCACAAGGTGGAATGATGGTGGAGTCGTGGAAATCCGATGGATGCGAGACGTACAAGGCCGGTCGTTGTGGCAACGCTTGGGGGAGGCCTATGTCCAAAAGTGGACGTCTTTCGGCTGAAATGATGATGAAAATGATGAATAAGCAAGTCAAAATGCCCAATTTCTTTATATACACATTGATGCTGTTTGTGAAATAAGAGGGCTTCAGGTTGAACTGTGCACATCTGCATGTTTCAAAATGTACCAGCGAAATGGGTTAAACTATAACAGCGATCTGATTGCAGCAATTCCAATAGATTAATTGCTATAATTTATTGAAGAGTTCGGTTCGATTGTCGATCTCCGACGCCCTTTATCCGATTTTCACCAAATTTAAACAATCCTATCGAACTTATTTCACTTAAAGCACTTAAAACTCACCTATTGCCTCTCGAAAGAGCTCAGAGAGCAATTTTAAAAGTAGCCAATTTTTTAAATTGACTTTACAAACTTGTAAGGTGTTTACTATTCGCCAGCTTTTCATAATGTACTTAGAATTAAAACAGCACACCATGCTTTCTTACAATGCCGAAATTAATACTAAGAGACGGAATGATATTGTTTGCCATTCTAATGCATCATCAAAATATGTATTTGTAAAATAATTTTTACTTTTTTGGCCCATTTCTGTACAATAAATTAAAGACTAAAAATTAAGTATCTACAAATAAAATAAGTACAACTGTAACAAGATTATTCTCTAATATTTCCTAAGCATATCTATAGAGAGTATTACTATTATTAGACACAGAAGACCTACTTGCTGTGTGTAAATAAAACTTTATAAAACACGTCGCATCTTTAATTTTTTTATTTTATAATAGTCATAGAGAGAGACCAAAGAAAAGATGGATGGATTGTGTGAAGAGTGATATGAAAGAAAAGGAAGTCAGTGATAGCATGTCGAGTAACAGAGCAGAATGGAAGAAAAAAACGTGTTGCGCCGACCCCAAATAACACGGGATAAGGGCAGGAAGATGATGATGATGAGTCATATTTAGTGTTAATTTATTATTTTGCATTTAAACACTCTCTAGCCTAAAGTACAGGTTCAAACTAGTTCAGGCAAATGAGCAACTGTATTCTTTTTTAACATTTAATATATTTTACTGTAAATGTGCCCTATGTTACAAATAAACGATTTATTATTATTATTATTTTTCTACACAAAAATCGGTCGGCAATTGACGGAGAAATCGATGGCAATACATAATAAAATAAATACAGTACAGTACACAATAAACATATCTGTATAAACCAAAGTGAATGGTTAAATGTGTTGCTAAGGATTAAACTCGAGAATGACTAGAATAAAGTGGATAAACTTTCCTTTTAGATGCTGGTTAATATGAAGGGAAAAAAAAAGACATTTTTTTACTACATTTAAACTTTTCCTAGCTGTCAGATAATAGCTTTTGACAGAACGATGTTTGTCAGGCAAAAAACTGTCGGGTCGAACAGTTAAACACAGAACCTCCATATTTATTGAAGGAAGTAAAAAAAAAAGTAATGTATGTCTAATAATTTTGCAGGATTCCTTCTACCTCTGCCAGTAACAGAGAGAGCTGCGACATATAAAGTCGCCCATAAAATTATCCCAAACGAAACAGACTCCCGCCTAGAGTAAGAAGCATCCTAGGTCTTATGTCAAGACATGGTCTGCCATGTGCCAAACATCCGAACCCCGTTCAGCCGTTTGAGCATGAAGGAGTATCAATCACACATACACACACCACACTAACTTTCGCCTTTGTAATATTAGTGTGCTTATTACTAATAGCGTTGCTCCTTTAGTCATATGTTATATGTATAATAAATACGATACAAAAGAATAAAGGCTTTATTTCTCATTCAACGTTTTATAGGAGCAAGTAAGCTAAAATTCAGTATAAATTACAAATTATACAAGCTTGTTTAAGCTTCCGTCTGATATGTCTGCAAAGTACCTACGCGGTGCGAAGCAGTGCGGGGTCGGGGTGATGTAAACATCGCTACTCCACTATAGGCAGCGTTTCTTTTGCTGAATCATCAACCGCTTCATCCGCACACGTCTGCGGACTCTTTGACAGTCCAAGCGTACAGACACACAGACAAACCCAAGCCTGCACATATACCGGGGATCTTTTCGCATCGTGGAACAGTTAACACCCTTCATTGTAATTAAAATGCTCTATCTAAGGAATGCAATAGTCTATGGAATGCATTGCCTGTGGCAATAAAACGTGCGCAAACACTGCCTGTATTTAAAAGGCTTGTGAAGGATCACTACTTGTCACTGTGATCATGTCTTCGTTTCATCACTTATTTCTCTTGCTTATATATTTATATTTTGTATGTATGTATATGTGTATCTATTTTAGTATTAAGTTTTTGTTTACTTTTATATTTGCACCAAGTGCAACCCCATTTTGTGTCCAGGCAATCTCTATCCATTCTGGGTTGCCTGGAAGAAATCGCCGAGTGCGATAAGGCCGCCAATTGTATGTTTTATATTGTATTACAATTCAATTTGTAAATATGTAACTTGGTATGCAATAAAGTATATATAAATAAATAAATAAATAAAATGCTTGTATTATGTGCGGGGGAGGTGTGCGCTTGGCTTAACAGGTCGGTTGTAAACACCGTAAATTGAGTCGTGTGTTAATGTATTTAGATGGTAGGTCGGGCTGCGTGGTCGGGCCGCGTGGAGCCGCGTGGGGCTGCAGGTCGTATAATACGCGCTAACCTTATTAACACGCCTCCACTGAGTTCACATAAGTTATTAAGCCGGAAACACTTCCTAATGACTCTATGTAGGAATTTTACATACATACTATAGGTACTGTTACTGTTGACTCGGAATCGATATGACCCACTCCAAAATATGTGGCAACCAAATGGTAGGATACGGACATACAATTGAGATTTTTGTAACATAAGTGTCTCGATCGGGATTAATTACAATCGTAGCCGAGCGCTGTTCGACGCTAGTCGCCGAAACACCCAAATGGGCGTTCGTGCAGCTACGGGTATCATCACTAGCCGCCGTCAGTCGTTTCGACTAATATCGAGTTCTTGACGCCGAGTACACCTAACCTACGTATTACGTACTTAAACCATGTAACCTACGTGTGCGTGCCTTTAGCTGCGATGCAGAAGGCCCTATCGATAACCAATATAGTTTCAGAAAAGGAGTTAGTTCCGAAGACGCAGTTATGGCTTTATCAGATCACGTAGCTAGGGCGCTTGACGGAAAACACAAGTGCTTGAGATTTTTTCTTGACTTAACAAAAGCGTTTGACACCGTTTCTGTACCAACCTTATTGAGAAAAATGGAATCCATTGGAATCCGGGGTCACACCTTAAAAATCTTTTCGGTCTACCTCAGCGACCGTACCCAAAAGGTGAAAATCGGGTCGCACATAAGTGAGGACCTCTCCATCACATATGATGTTCCACAGGGCAGCATTCTGGAGCCTACCCTCTTTCTCATTTATATAAATGAGCTTTGCAAACTGCTTTTAAAAAATTTACAGATTTTTACATACGCCGACGATACCGCCCTCGTGATAGATGGTTCTGACTCGTCTCAGACATACCATTATGCCGAAGTTGCACTTTCTAGTGTGAAGACCCGGTTGGCCTGTAACTTGCTTACTTTAAATCTTAACAAAACGGAACATTCATTTCTTCATTAGGTCAAATTTGAGCCCAATAAACTCATTTACCCCGCAAGCGCACACTTATGTTTCACAAATGCAGTGTAGGTGCTTTTTAATCAATAAATCTTCTTCTGTACGGTACTTAGGAGTACTCATGGATCAGCATCTAAACTGGCACGCACACATAGATAAAGTTACATCTCGAATCCGTAAACTCATCTATGTTTTTAAGAAGCTTAGAAACTCTGCTGGTCATTATACGCTTAAATTAGTATATTTTTCTTTGTTTCAGTCCGTCCTATCATACTGCTTGCCCGTGTAGGGATTCGCCATGAAAAACTACTTCATTCTTTTACTGAGGGTACAGAGAGCTGTGCTGAAGGTGATGCTCTGTCGAGCCTGAAGATATCTCACTGTACAGCTACATGTTGACTGGAATGTACTTACAGTCAGGTAACTCTATGTGCTCCTGTCGACTCTACGCAAACACTCTACACGTCCCCCAATGTAGCCGACTGGTAGACACAAGCATAACGTTTTCTCTTGTGAACGTCATAGAACGGCCTTCGCAAAGCATCAATTCTATGTTATTAGCAGTAAATTGTACAACTCCCTAATCAAAAAGCTAAAAATATATTCGTAGAAAAAACAGAATGCAAAAATAATCTTAAAGATTATCTCCTAACCCTTACTTTTGATTGCACGGGGGACCTTCTGCTGGACACTTTACACTGATGCATACAAAACACCCTTATACTTACACTATCACACACAATCATATTATACGTTTATTTTATCTTTGCAATGATATTTTTATTAGGAATTTTAATTAAATTTGTATTGACATTTTTAATCTTATTGTTGATTTTTATTTTTTTCTTCAATTTAAATCAAATTTTTCTGTACCCATCATTTAATTAGTGTATAATGGCTGCCGACTGATTTATCTGGCTTATTTTATTTGATTTTTTGCTACTAGGATCTCTGACTCCTAAGCCATAGGGACATACACCTAGTTTGGGAGTCAGTGCGTTAAGCATAGGTAACCTTAATTATTATAAAAAAAAGTCTACAGCAACCGCAATCCTCATAATAAAGGGAGACTGAAGAAACACACACGTCTTTGTCACTAAAGGTCTGAGTTTATTTTGATCGCGTTGCCATTCTTCGATTACATTTTAAAAATTAAAGCAGCAGTATCTACTTATACTTACTACCTATTACCATTCTACCACATAGTTTCCATTCTTTCCTTCCGTAACATCCCGATGACATCGCATTTAACCTGAAGAAAATCGCTGTAATAGTAAAAACATTAGCGACGTAACTCCTAATGCAAATATCGTAGGAGGCAGTTAGCGCCGGCACTATTATATTAGCGGCGCAGGAAATCCGACACAACTACCTCGGTATATTAATTGTGTTCCCACTGCGACATGACGACGGCACGACGGCAAGGAACGGGCCGGCAGCGGCATTGATACATGCACGTGTAATACGAAGTAGGCAAGGTAATAAGCACGCATTTGGAAGGAATAAAAGACGAAACCACACAGATTATTACAGAAAACGTATATTGTATTCAAAGAATGACATTCCAGACCAGCACCGATGTTGTGGCGAACATACTTGAGTAACTCAGGTAACCTAGAAGTAATCAGTGAGAGAATAAAATAGAATAGAATAAAATAGAATAAACTTTATTGTACACCAAAATAGTAACAAAAACTTTTACATTAACTTAAATCTATGACACAACACATTACACATACACATTATTATTTTTTATACATTAACTTGAATAATAATAATACTTTATTGATACAAATCTTTACAATATGCTTAATATCCAGCTAAAGTTCACAATAGTTAAGGCGTACAAAAGCTGAAACCCTGACTCAAACTAGGAAAATCTGTGTCTTAGGAGTCAGTGTTCTACTGCCACTTAGACACTATATTATAACCTTATGGAAATTGAGAGCTGGATCTATGAGAGTTCTATAGCAAAAAATTAAGGAGGCAAGAAAAAACGGTATCCAGTATCCAGTCTTTATTTCCATATATTTTCGAGTTTAAGACAATAGGAATAGAATAGATTATCACTGTGTCTAAAATTCTCTGCCACACGCGCGGCTGTAGGCTAAGATCCTAGAGCAGCCTATAATCTGATGGACAAAAATGATGGATTGAGCACCTTGTGTTAATATGTACTTTGAACGTACGCAAAGGTACATGTACAAAAGAGTTGCCGTGGCTCTGTATCGCACGGGGCAGCTGAAAGGACACAGGTCGCTCCCGTGTCGGGAGACGGGTCCAGTCATTTGATGATTTCCCGAAATTAAAAATAAATAAAAGCCTGGTACAGGTAAATTAGCCGTCGGCCCAAGCTAGCCTGCTGGTATGCGTACGTTTACACTCCACAATTCTACACATGTTTTAATCAGAATAGATGCAGGAGCACGAGTACGAGGCACACACACAAAGTACACGCCTGACCATAGTGTGACGTGCGAACGCGTAGGTGTGTCCGCCGTACTCGCACATCGTGCACCTGCTGGTGCCGTGCGGCTGGAGCTTCCGTAAATTACACAATTGGGCCACGAAACCACAGGAAACACATAGTTTCATGTAATCACTAGCTTCTGCCAGCGGCTTCGCCTGAAAATAGAAAATACATAGCTTTACGTAGTGACATACATAAAAGAAAACATACATACATATACTGAGTGCAGTGATAAACTAGCATATTATCCTACTCGCGTAATAATTAAAAAATCAGTCCAGTAGTATTTGAGTTTATTTATTAAAACAAAAATACAAATATCATCATCATCATTATTTCAGCCGACAGACGTCCACTGCTGGACATATGGGGGAGGCCCCCAAATATCGGCACAATGAACGGATCCTCTCGCATCCATTGGATTCCCGCAACCTTCACCAGTTCATCGGTCCACCTTGTAGGGGGCCTTCCAACGCTACTTCTTCCGGTACGTGGTCGCCACTCCAAAACCTTTCGACCCCAACGGCGATCTGTTCTGCAAGCAATGTGCCCTGCCCATTGCCACTTAAGTTTGGCGATTCTTCGTGCTATGTCGGCAATCTTGGTTCTCCTGCAGATATCTTAATTTCTGATTCGATCATGCAAGGAAACTCCGAGCATAGCCCTTTCCGTTGCTCTTTGGGTGACTTTAAGCCTGTCGTCAGAAGGCTTAAAGTCGCCCATTGTGAGCGGCCACAAAAAAATAACGAAAAATACGAATCATTCCATTTTATAATTATTAGTAAAGAAACGTGGTATTGTAGCAAAAAATGTTTGTTTAGTAGAAAAGACTTGTCTGAAAAATATTTACGAATGTGGGCCTTGAAGCGAAATTGCGGATAACATTAAGAACTACAATAGTTCACGTTACCAACGATCAGTACAATGGCTTTTGGTATATACCACTTGACTACGACGCTGTCGTAATAAACTCCTTCGTCTCTAATATAAACAATCAATTAATTATATTTAAATTACTTGTGTGCCAATTATCTAAGTGTGTTATCTATGTAAGTCTAGACGACAATAACAATATGATCCACATTCACCTCAACTCCTCATTCCATCTTGTTAATTAAGATTGATTTAAATCTAGGTTATCATAATCTAACAGATTTAGGTTTCCAAAAATATAATTTTCTGTTGAATAGTCTAAAATGCATATCCCTTTCAAGTAGCATGAAAGTATAATATTATGTACTTTTTCCATCGAGTAGTAGGCAGCTATATCCAGTAAGTACTTAGAGGTAAATTCTTTTTCGATGACATTCATATCATTTCAATCTTATTATTTGTCCTTCTAATGCACTAGATGGCACCAAGCCATGTTGCTTAGGAATACAATGAGCGAGCACCAACTACTGATTATTGCGAAGTCATTGTACTGTTGCTGTAGCTTCCGATGGCACCGCATCTTACGAAGATTCTTAATGAAGACTTTCCTCGAGATAGGACGTCGACCTGCCAGCCAACGTACGATACAAAACTAGTACTTATCTCTCTCTATAACCTTCTTTCTATTGCCCTCATCCCAATTTCATGTCGTCTTCTATGCTTCTCTATCGCCTCTTTCTAAACATATTTTCCACCTTTCAAAACCTTTTCTATTATCAGATCAACACGAGAAGAAGACCATTTAAAATATTATGATCAACCAAACACAAAAACTAGTTTCATTTCATTTCATAATTTAAAAAATCATTGCTAAAATCCCCTCCACCCTACCCTTTACCCTTGATTGTTATCTCACTCTGTCACTCAAAGGTTTGCTGGGAGAAAATTCGTTATTTATTAAACAATTAAAAGTAATAAAAAAAAAGAAGAAAACAGAAAAATAGTATATAGGTGATGCTTATTTCTAAAAAAAAATTCTTCCAGCGTAGCTACGAAAGGAGAGTTGGGGTAGAGATGTAGGCACTGTGTGTAAAAGTAAAAAGAAAATTAGCATTAATTTACACACAAAATACATAGTTAAATTCTTTAAACTCGCTTTTCTACATGAATGGTCAAACTCCTGTGCATTATATTAAGTTTTTTTTGTGTAAAATAAAGAATAAAGAAAGAAAAAACAATCGAATGAACCAAAAATAAATAAATATAAAATGAAACAGACGCATGTGCAGGAGAAGTCATTGCCAAACTCACGTGTCTTCAACATAATCTTTAATCTTCTAATATTCTTTCTTGATAATGACACGCTTAGTATGGGTTTTGAACTTTCCATCGCTAATAGTTTAGTGACCAACTTTGACAACGTCCATAAAAATGTACCTATGCTCTGTTGTATATCTTAGCTGTTCTCTATTTGATTATTACAACTTCATATTTACTACTTGTATTAAATATTTGTAAAAAATACTTCTAATTTAAAATAAAAATCGAGTAAGTATATTGATTTTTTGAATAATGTCGCGAGAACTTATTTTATTTAAAAGTCAAAAATACCCTGTTTGGAGTATGAAAATCGAGTCTACTTTAGCTGCAGATCCCCACAGCAAAATTATATAAGACATAATACCTACTATGAAAATAGGCGTAGTAAAACTAACCTAGGTACATATTATCAGGCGGGCGCAGCCGCTGGCAGCAGATAGTATAATCATTACAAGATAAACAGTTGAAAGACGATTCAACGAACGATAATGGAAAAATAATCAAATATTAACACACAATTTACAAAATGTGTAGATAAGGAAAAGTATGTAGGTACTTTCATTTGGCCTTAATTTTATCTGAAAAATATAATAAAACGATTTATCATTTGAATTTGAAATTGAAATTGCTATAATATTGAATGCACTGTACTGTACATCGCCGGTTTAGTGGGCACAGGGTGGGTCCACGCGCCGCGCCACTAGTGTCTCGCGTCATTACGATAACGTAGGAACACGTGAGCGACACTTAAACTCATATTATCACACATAACAATTCGCTAATGTCACCACCCCTCCTCCTGTACCTCTCAGATTTACATATAATTGCGCACGCGGCGTCACCCCCCCCCCCCCCCCTCAACTTGGCCGCGGAACACATTACCAACAACACTCATATTAACTTCCCATAGTCATTGAGTGCGCACTCATACATATATATCCTCATTTCATATGAAAGTTTGGCGGGGTTCTATTCGTTATCCTCTATAGACCAGTCCCAGGTCACAGTAATGAGCGTCGCGCGAGTGTGCGTGGGCTCGCGACAATGTGACGAGTTCAGCTTCACTGCCGCGCAGTCTGCGACCACTGTACCCCCGCGATACGTACGGTCGTACTCTCTCTAGACGCTACTCTCTAAACGACCGCTAGTTTGCGTCGCGAGAGAGTTTCATAATAAAGTGCTGTAGGCAGTTACACGATTATCATGGCAGGCCTGAAGAAATATGTGGCACTACATGTGTCGGCGGTTACAGCTGTCATGCTAGTTTCGCTCAAGAGTTATGTTTAGGACCTACGCCTACACGCGCTGGTTAATTGTGATAATATGGAAACAGTTGGTGGATACTTTCTGTAAGCTATTAAACAGAATTTAACGATGATCGTGCTACCATTAGATGTGATCAAACGATTGGTCTTAGGAAAGTTTGAGTGTACTGTTTCTACGTTCTTTCGTTCTAATGATCAACGCCCATAGGCCATACTCTCTTGGGTGAGAAGAGATCTTTACTCGCTGGGCTGCAGTGGAAGTGTAACAAAATGGTAATTTTTTATCTTGCTTTTTATTTGGTGTTTAAACGATAGTAAAAAATAGCGTTCATATTTTGTTTGCAACACATTTAAATACACTTTACTAGTTTCAGTTAATAATGATAAATTATATTAATTCCGGTGAACGTGAGACAGTAGTCTGTACGATTTTAATCGCGTAATATATGTAACGTGCTATGCAGCGTATTTGCCAAATTTGCTTCCCTCCACAAGCATTTGTTTTACTATATATTTGGTAGAATAATAAGTATACCTAATAATACTTTCAACATTTTTTACAGTCCTAAACACATACACTACACACACATTTACACTGAGAAAGATTAGCCAAGAGTAAAGAACTTTTAAAACTTCACTAGTATGTACAAGCATACATTGTAGTTGTCTTTTTATCAATGCACAAACACAAGGTATGCAACCTTAGGAAATACTTCCTCAAAACTGATGTGAATACCCATCAAAATGTGATCAACTTTTACCAGATCCTATTCATGAACCCAATGTAGATCTTTTTGCATCTGTATCTTGACTGCGATATTGTGACTTCTTCAAGAAACCGAAAAGTTTTGTATGTGCAACTACGGACGAAGTTACGATGACGAATATACGTACTTACATTGTGAAGGATAGTACTTATTTGAAAACAACCTTGTAGCCAGGATTTACCACCAATAACTTGCTCTCAAATACAATCTTGTAGAAAAGGAAGTAACATAGTATAGGTTTATGCCCGCCAGTTATTAAGAATGGCAATATAACGTTGTACATATTACCTATATATTTATCGGTATATCATTAACGACAAGACTATCGTTACCAGTTAGCTAGACAAAGTAGCGGTAGATCGACTACAGCGACGCACAATTATGGTATCTCATGACGTCGTGAAAGCTGAGAAAGATAAACATACAAAGTGTCTTGACCTCCCTTGCGAGCTTGACGATATGTAGGAAATTATTGTGAATACACCTTTAGTAAAATTATGCCAATAGGCGTGATGGCTAATAGACAAAAGCCTTAATAACACTTGAGGGTCAGAAAGTAGTACTCCTGGATATGGCGCGTATTATAAGGAAATTCTAATCATTACTAGAATGTTTTTCATGAATAAAGGTATTATTATTCTTGGATCTTGAAACTTTTTGCCAGTTCTTCTCCATAGGAAAAGAATAATTATTGGAACCGTGCACCGTTCTGACGTTTTATAAGTGCCCATGTAGAAATAAAATATTTAGAATTGAATGTCTCTCTCTTAGGAGCCCTGACACTCTTGCTTCAGCTGCAGCTTGGATCCTGTTCCCGATGCCGGTGGACATATTTAAAGAAAAGAATAAGAAGAACATTACAGTAATAATGCAATACGCCGCGTGCAGCACCGCTCATTCATACGCGCATTACGCGCTCGCAAACAAATGAGCCGCGCGTGTCGCTCGCACGGTTCCCTCGCGCGCCTGTTTATCACGCACTCACTAACGAACGGTTCCTACTACGCTGTAATCCGTGTTTAATTGCATGGTCTACATATTTTATCGAACAGTAATGACAGTCCACTGAGTGTAAAGCAGTATTTGCTAGTCCTATGTCTGTGGATGTTTTTTTTTGTAACTCTTTGTAGTTTTCACTAGGTGTCCTGAACAAAAGATAAGGTGAAAGTGTGTAGGAGCTATAGTCGGTCGAGATAATCCATAAGAAAGTTCTGAGCCAGCTTTAAAGTTAGTGCGATCTGAAAATCGGCTTCTAACAGATCCTTATTATACGAAATTATACACTGACTTATTCATTCGCTTCATTCCCATCTTAATTTTATTAATTTTAACTTTCAAGTGAATAAATAGATGAAGAACTGTAGTTTACCTTCGCAGCTGATTGTGGAGAAAAATCAGAACCGTCCAGAATCTAAAATTAATAGTTTTTAGGTATTGTTTTTTATAAACCCCTCTCCGGGCATCAAGGATAGTGACGGAGTGTAGTATAGCATCTCATTATATCTAGTTATATAGTTCAACTGTAACAACTTGACAGATCGTATTCAAGTCACAGCCAACAACTGGTAACTATAAACATTTAGATACTATCAGTTTAAACCCGTCATTGACTAACGCAAGATATTTTGTAACGATTTTAGCAATCGGAACATAACGATAATTTTCTCGGCCGAGAAGCAGTGTGAATATCCACCGCTCTCGGAAATAGTCGAACGAAATGTCTTCGGAAATTGGAGTTCCACGTGGAGGTGTCGTAAATTAGTAGGAATCCGAAGCGATGGGAACAATCAGTATCATTTGCATTATAAAGACGCCTCGCCTCCTGGCCGCCTCGCCTTGGATCTCGCTCGAGTATCGGGCTGGCAGCTCTCGCACCACGTTTGGAATCTTTCTTATTTTCCCGGGCGGCTTTTTTAAATCTCACCTTGATCCACGCAATGAGTTCGCAAATTACGTGGATATTCCATGCATACGAATCACCGGGCGGTGTGAGGTGCGGTTTGCGGGGGACAAGGCTCCTGAGGCAGCGGCGGCGTGGCCTAACGACCGCGCCACCTTTACCATAGCTCATCATACAGTGATAAAGTTCACTGAATGACGTCACCAGAGGCCCACAATACACCACGAGTGACGTTTCGCTCACCGGGTAACCTTTCAATAAGTTGATCATGGGCTTGGTCTTGCTGATATGGTAAACACTGACATTCGAGTCAATGCATTATTATTCTATATTGCAGCTATTTGAAACGACATGGTAACATCATAACATCCAGTCACCAGTCAAGCTGCTCGGTTATTTAAGCAGACAGCTAGTAGGAATATTAGCTAAACTTATCCTTTGATGTGTTGCTCACGGTTCGAGTAGATAAGTACATTCTCTCAAGTCGCGCGCTCGTCTAAACTATTTCCGATATCCACCGGAACTCACCTCCCCCAGGGACCAGAGAAAGTGAAAATATTCACTAAACAATTTACTTTACTCATATTAAAAAGTGAACACGATGACACTGCACCGCGTACTCGCTTTAATTTTATCACAAACTTAATCCAATCTCGGCACATAATGAAATGTCCGCCAAATGAATTTCGCCGGGAAATTGTTTTATCCCTGTTTTGCAAAGTTACTCGTATTATAATACAATATGTTAGAGCGTGTTGTGTGGAGCTCAGACTACACACTGTACTAATACCTACTTCTCTTCGTAATACACTTCACGTCCCACGCACATATAGAAGCGCTTCTGTTTCCTAAGCGCTTGTCCTTAGTGCCCCTCAGTTCCCCGTTATTTCCGTGTTGTCGAGCCTATACGCTTATATGCGTGAAGTAGTGAGTTGGAGCAGTGTTAGGTGGTAGTGTGTCGTGAGATATTTAGCGACTAATTGTTAGGACCGCATCGCAACGCGTAGCGTGCCATGCCGCACCGCGGTCGTCGTCTTCTATGATATAAATATGGCGTTAATAAGGCGCACCTGCTACTGACAATATATGACTTACTTACTCTACTTAGTGGTTCTATGGCAGATTCCCCATAATGTTATGTTTTCCGTCACCATTTTGAGAGCGGTGGTGACACATACTACATACTGCTCTCTACTTTTTTTCTAGTACTTGACGTGCCATTGTAAGATTTACACACAGACACACGGCGTACTCCCCACGTGGTACGTAGCGGTACCGTTTATTTTTATAATATAATATTATGGTATACTTTTTGTGAAGTAATTATCCTAAAGGACATTGTTTGTAAGGAGCAATTATTAGTTGAAAACTTAAAACAACATCGCGTCGGAGGCAGGCGACTTATTTTGCTAACAATTTACTTTACTATGGAGAAACTTACATTTAAACAGCAAAATATTATTCTTTTATTTATTTAACAGTGACTTCGTTAACAAAATACTTTGGTATCTAACTAAAATAACTATCTATGTTACTCTAGTATTTACATTATACATAGTTGGTATTACTGACATACCCACAGCGCGTGGCGGTCGATGCCAGGACCTTATTCATATTTCTTTAAAGATATAAACTTATACATGCGTCTCAAATAAGAATAGGTTTGATTTTTACGCCATGTTGGGACGTTATACTGTCAAATCGAAGAAATTGGGTAGGGTGAGCAAAACAGGATATTTTTATAATTTAATTAATTTACGAATTATGCACGAAAGACGTATAATCAGAATTCTTGAAGTTCTTCAATTTTGCTCATCTCTGCGTTACTGTGTGAAGTGTCTGAATAGTGGTAAATGGAAGAAAAAGGCAAATTGTTCCTAACAATGAAAATAAGAAAGAAAAAATATGTGGTAAAGTTATTAGGACTTAAACAATATATTTAGATGACTTAGATAAAACAATAACTTTTTACTCCACCTAGATTTAACTAAGAATCAGTAATACAAAGCAAAAAAATCGTTATTGATACGCAAATAAGTTTTCTTTGCAAACCGTACTTTTCAATCAATATTTGACAGATCGAGGTTATTAGCTTTCCTATTCTTTTTTGGAAAGCATAGTACAAAATAGATAAGAGCAGCGCAATAGAAGACGGCGTGGTAACGGTGCGGGTGTGGTGCGGGCGCGATGCGGGTGCGGTACGGGCGCGGTGCAGTGGCGGTACAGACGCGGTGCGGGCGCGGAGGCGCGGCTGTGGCGGGCCGCGGCTCTTATAAATCACGACACTTTATCGTCTTATATTTTTATGATATTTCGCCACAAACAAAGCCACTTCGCATTTGTCTTCCGCGCGTATCTTTGCTCTGTTATTTTTCGTGAACAATGGCCGCGTGAAATCAAATGATAATTTAAAATTTGAGTGAGCCAGGCGTGTGCGGGGTGGTGCGGGGTTGGGGAGGGATGTGCGGGAGGCGGCTGTAAATAAATTGTTTAAGATAGAACATGAAGTCGTTGGCGGTGAGTTATGGCGGCGCAGCGCTGTGCGAGTACGTCTGTGCGCACACAACACAAAACAGTACAATACACTCGAGACACTATGCTACTGAACTTAATTAGATTTTATTATTCGTACGTTACCAGTAGCTAAAGTAAATCATTCGAAGGTAGTCAGCCGACAGGTCAGCACGCATACCACGAAGATGGTGTTCTTAAAATTCAATCTGCCACCGGGACGTAAGGCAGATTATACTTAAGGAAAGGCTCTATGCTTATAAAAACTCAAAGAATTAATTTCGATATTATTTTAGGGTTTTTTTTAATTGATATAAACTAGTGCTTGACTGCGACCTCACCTAATGGTAAGCAGTGATGCAATCGTTGAAAGTGAGGCGCACTAGTACATTAAGAGCCTATTCACCCTAGCCTTGAAGACACCTAAATTATAATTGGACGGGAAGACCGCAGTAGGCAAAAATTCTATCCTTCGATGTAAGCAGTATAAACGACGAGGCAAAATGCTTAGTCCGGACCGTAGAGGTTTCAACAACCTAAGGGTGGATACTCACCGTACGTCGGGTTGTCCGATGGTAGAAGTGAGATGATGGAATTTAATCATGCTTTCCCGCGCACAGTCTTCAAAATGCATCCTTTAAAATATCGGAAGGCTGGCTACCCTACGCTTGTGCTCAAGGCTTAACCAAATCTGGATCACCAAGTAGCCTCTTCACACGCCTTTCCAAAGCTGCTAGATAGCATTTTTGCAGCACCGGCCCATATGTGGCTGCAGTACTCCACACACGATTGGTAAAAGTACCAACGGGCTTTTGGCTTTGGTCTCGATGAACCGCCCAAAGTTAAGATTGAGGAAATTTCAACTCCCAAGAGCTGCAGGCGATGCACTCCAGGGATACACTCTGAAAAGCAGGAACTAAGGTGAACGGTTGAAGTTGTCTCGTCGTTTGCTTGTTTGGAAAAAAACTAAATGCATAAAATTTTCCTTACCAAATGTTAAAGGTAGCGATTGTGATGTAGTATTAAACGATGAAAAACTAGAATTTGTCGATAAAAGTGTTTTCTTGGGTATTATACTACAATGGGGTCCTCATTTAACATCTCTTGCAGGACGGCTTAGCTCAGCTGCATATGCTGTTAGAAAAATCCGCCAATTTACGGATGTTGATACCGCTAGACTAGTCTATTTTAGTTATTTTCATAGCATCATGTCTTACGGTATCTTATTATGGGGACGGGCTGCAGAAATCGACTCAATTTTTATATTACAGAAAAGAGCGATCAGAGCTATATACAATCTTCGCCGCTGCGATTCTCTAAGGGAACTATTTAAGGACATTAACATAATGACGGTGCCTTGTCAATATATTTATGCAAACATAATGTATGTTAGAAAAAATCTTAATCTTTTTAGCAAAAGAGGCGATAGACATAATTATGTTACAAGAAATAGGGACCAATTAGTTCAACCAAGTTTTCAGTTTTTTTTTTCTTGAAATTGTAAAATATAAGTATTGTATTATATGTATAGAAGCATTTTTTTCCACAGTTTGTAAATGTGAGTACCATGGAGCTTTTTATAGTTTTTATGTTGCTACTAGACTTATTTGACATAAATGAGCATGGCAGTTGAGAGTTTGTCATGCTCACTCAAATGTCTCACTGATGGTGGCGGGGGTGTTGGATCATTCGGTTCCCTTCAAAATGGTTGAGCTGAGTGGTGCTAATATTAGCGTCATGTCCGTGAACGGGTACTGTCAGTTGAGGCTGGTCATCTCTTATCTGCCAGTTGCTATTTTAATATCTATATTTAGTTTTTATTTTTATTTACATTGTTCTCACATGATAGCGACAAGAAACATGTAACAGAGATATTTGTAATTACAAAATATGATTGAAAAGAGTGTCCATGGAGTTTCTTGCACATTCTTCTCCATAGAGATCTACGCTTTGGAATGTGCAATTAGCATCATTTATTTTTATTTTTCTAACTGACTGACTTCTTGACATTTCAAAAGTGCCTGTAAATGGTTTATTTGGAATAAATGCTATTTTGATTTGATTTGATTTGATTTGCCACAAATTCTCTAAAAATGTATTAGTAGAGGATCAACCAGATTTCAGCGGATCGTCATCGATATGTCGGTGTTTATGATCCCAAAAAATTGTCAAGTACAATCAGTTACATCAATTAAAACATTTTACTATCGCTCTCATAATCTTGCATGTTCAATGCATGATCACTCATCACTACACTGCTTGCGGTGATGTACTCACAGTATAAGCTCCTTGTCTTATCAGCTGCACAAGAATCAATCAAATCTCACCACTGACTGTTAAGACATACAGCTGATATTCATTTGTCACCTTGCTACAGTGATTAACGGCGTCCCACGTGCATTTTCATACATTGTTAAATTAAAGGCAGTTTCTATACTGTTACGTGATTGTTTAGGATCGTTACGTAATTAGCAGCTACTTAGTTGATCGCTTTGAACATCGTTACGATTGATTACACTATCGTACGGTCGAATCTGATACGCACTCGCTTCATTGCATGTAAAATATTTCAGGTAAAGACTAACTAAGCTCACGTACGCCACGTACGCGGTGCAACACGTAAAGTGGGTGTGCACCTTCCCACAGTGATTTGGATCGACAGATTTGATGCTACGTAGGACGCGTGTGCCAGCGTTGCGTAAGTCAAATAGAATGTTTTTAAGTCTAAGTTGAGTCAATGTTCATCTGTTTTCAAATAAATTCAAGAGTCTAGATAACATAATGAGTGGCATACGTGGGAGCGTATTTACATTTTGTACATAGCCAGAATGCAAGGGAGTGAATGCTTTGGACAGGTCGCAGCATAGGACAGCCACTTGCCTCTTTTGCTCATGTGCAGACATGACTCAATGTACGAGTTCACGTGCTAAACACGTGGTCGAGCGGCCTTTTCGGTACGCATACTGACGGTCAGAAAGGGCGTTCGTCTCCGACATAAATTTAATAAGTCGGGAACTGAAACCGTTCTAAAATACTTTGGCAATGGTAGGTATAATAGAGACTGGTCTGTAATTTTCCATGCAGCCTTTTTTTCCTTTTCTCTTGTACAGGGGGGACACTTTACTGAGCTTTAATGGCACAGGAAAAGAACCTTCCCTTACGCAAGCATTGAATAACTCAACAAGAACATAGGCTAGAGGAGCTGCTACCAGTTTTAAAAGTCTCATCGAGATGCCGTACGTGTCTTTCGACGGTTTAGGTGGGATCCGTGACGTGATGATCTGGTTAACTTCATATGCACTAAATGCAGTGAGCCGAAGTGAGCGACCACTCGCAGCACGTAAGCGCGCCGCGCTCAAGAAACGTTCGTTCATTGCGTCAACTACCGATTCTTTTGTGAGAAACGGTGTTCCGTCCGAATTTTTTACAATTTCTGTAGTTTGGAGAATAAAGAAAAGAAAAGAGAAAAAGAATTGGAGAATTGTCCTTGTCTCGCTCCTTATTTATGACTGTACACATTGCCTTCGAGGAATTTTTAGAACACTGTATAATGTCAGAATAATGTCCAGATTTTTTATTCTTAATTAGGTATACATATTTCTGTTGCATGTCTGTAATTAAATTGTGCATATCATTATTCGGATAATGTTTGCAAATATCGACTATTTCAATTAATAGTAATTCATAATCGTCAACTTCAGATGCTACCCACGATGGGTCTCTTTTTCTGGAATTCTTTTTCCGGAATGTGTTTCCTGATAGCTACAACCCGGAAATCTTTAAGTCAAGAGTAGTAAGTAACCTATTCAAGGTTACTTCTAGGTAAGCGCGTTCCATCGTCGACCGCATCATCGCTTTCCATCAGCTGAGATGGCGGTCAAGCGCGAACCTATCCAGAATAAAAAAAAAATACATTTCCTAACAGGAAAACAAATCTCAATCTTATTCAATATAATGTTAATCATCGCGCGAGCCATTAATAAAGGATTACTGTTGCGCGATATTATCTCGTCCCAGTAAATACTAGCGATAGCCGCTATAAAACTAGCTTGATTGGCATTTGAAAAGGACCTAAAGTAGCGTGGAAACTTTGATAAAGTGCGCATCACCTCGACCTTGACTGCTAGATGGTCACTCAAGTGTGTAACAACAGGTGCCGTGTCCACCAACTCAGTTAAGGTGCTAATATTGAAACCGCCCACTATAATAAACTCAATATCAAGGTCTAAGATCTTATCGAGCAATTGTTCTAATTTACCTAAGAAATTCATTAGCACTAATTAAATTCGTTCTATAAATACAAATAATACTCATGTCAAAATCTATTAAATCTATCGCCGATATCTCGCATATTTGCTCGACCGATATCGATACTAATTTGTCATTTTCAACGCACTTAACCCCGTTTCGAATGAAACGAAATACACGATCCACTATGTTTAATAAATTTTCTACAATAGTTGGACGCAAGTCTGAACCCATTTATATGCACACATTTTAGATATGAAGAGAGATAATCTTACGGATTCTCTTACTGGGTACTTAAATGTGAGCTTTAAAGATAAAGTTATCATCAATAATTACACCCAAATATTTAATTGTCTTTGCACATTCCAACGGTTTACATGAACATTTCGCATCAAACAAAGCTTCAGAGGAGCAGTTATGTACAATTAGATCTAAATTGATTTGTGATAAGTCGTAGATTGAGAAAATCAGGTATGTCATTTTATCTATATTTAGAGTAAGTACATTATCATAAAGCCACGTCTTCACCAAATTAAAACCCCATTGTGCTAGCTGGTTGGTCTTATTCTATGTTTTAGTAACGGAAATGAGGGCAGTGTCATCTACATAGATATGTGATTATTTTACCATGGAATGAGTTTAGATAAAAGAGGTCGTTTATATACACGAGAAAAAGGTTAGGCTCCAGGATACTACCCTGCGGCAAGCCGTAGGTTACTGGAAGATCAGTACTAATGAACGAGCCCACCTTGACACATTGAATCCTATCTGATAGATAATCGATTAATAAGCAAAGTTGATAACCCCCTGATGCCGTTTTTTTCCAGTTTATGTACAAGGATCGGAACAGAAACTGTTTCAAAGGCCTTAGCTAGATCTAGAAATATTATTATACACTTATTACCTTTATCAAGATTTGAGGTTATAAAGTCTGTTAAACTACTAACTGTGACATCAATAGATTTACCACGTCGGAAACCAAACTGGTTATCTGATAAAATGTGATTGCTTTCAAGATAACTTATTAAACGGCAGTAAAATTTTTTTCCAGAATTTTTGACAATGAAGGCAGAATAGAAATAGGCCGAAAGTTCTTTTCACAGTCTCTGGACCCATCCTTATGTATTGGTCGTATCTGCGATTTTTGAGGGCTCTGGGAAATCTACCCCTTTCTAGGCACTTATTAAAGATGTAGGTTAAGTATGACACAAGAATATCCCCATGGTGTTTCAGGTACTGATTTGAGAGATTATTCTACCCTACAGAAAATTCAGTTTTAAGAGCAGCTATTATGTTTTGAACTTCAACTTCATCTGTGTTCACAAATACAGCTGAATTTTGTTCAAAAGGTCCTTTCATATTTGTGCGCTTCTCAGGTTGGCTATACGCTATTTGTTCAGCCAGTGATTTGGCAACATTGGAACAAAAGTAATTAATTTGATTCACAGAGTTCAGAGGAGTGTCAGATATTGTTAGTAATTCCTTTGGAATGTACAGTCGATGCAGTACCCAAGTCCGGTCTACAGTGGGCATCACTGGCAGCTCCAATGTGGCTGTCGGCTTACATCAAGGGTCGGCTCTTAGCCCTTACCTCTTCCTGATGATAATGGACGCTCTGACGTCGGACATTCAGGAAGAGGCTCCCTGGTGTATGTTGTTTGCCAATGATATTGTGTTGGTTGCCGAGAGTGGCCTAGAGGTCCAGAACAGATTGGAGGCGTGGTGGCACAGACTGTTGACCTGAAATTGAGTAGAACCAAAACGGAATACTTGTTCTGCAATTTCGGCGGTCTGCGGCTGAAACGCCTATACCGATCTGCTCTGACTTTCGGTACCTCGGGTCACTCATTCAAGGGGATGGTGAGGTAGACCGGGACGTAACACATCGGATCAACGCAGGATGAATGAAATGGCGACAGGTCACGGGAACAACTTGTGACCCACGGATGCCCCTCAAGTTGAAGGGTAAAATCTACAAGTCCGTGATAAGGCCTGTCATACTGTATGGATCAGAATGTTGGGCTGTGAAAAAGACGGATGAAAAAAGATTGCACGTAGCGGAGATGAGAATGTTAAGATGGATGTGAGGTGTGACGAGAATGGATAAAGTGAGAAATTAATATATTAGGGGAAGTTTGAAAGTGGCGCCAGTGACTGAAAAGTTGAAAGGGAATCGTTTGTCTTGGTATGGTCATGTGAAGAGGAGGCATGAAACGCATGTTACTAAAAGAGTTATGAGTTTACATGTGGATGGATGGAGAGGGAGAGGGAGACCAAAGAAAAGATGGATGGATTGTGTGAAGAGTGATATGAAAGAAAAGGAAGTTAGTGATAGCATGACGAGTGACAGGGCAGAGTGGAAGAAAAAAACGTGTTGCGCCGACCCCAAATAACACGGGACAAGGGCAGGAAGATGATGATGATGATGAAGTATCCTATTTTGATGTCTTCGTGATGCTTTTAATAATAATAATAATTATTATTTTATTTTCAGGCATCAGAGGCCCATAGACAAAATACATAAAATAAACTTAAACAATAATAAACTAATACATATTATAAAAACAATGCTTATTTTAACTATAATTAAACACGTAATTAAGTCGGCGTCGTGTTGCTTTTGACTGTTTATCACATTTTTTTTGGAATTCTTGCCTTGTGTAATTTATTTCATCACCACTGCTCTCAAAACGGTGAAGGAAAACATCGTCAGAAAACCGGCATGTCCTAGAACCAAAAATTCGAAGACGTGTGACATCCACCAACCTGCACTTGCACTGGGCCCTAATGGTGGATTACACCCTCTCCTAGAGAGGAGGCCTGAATCCCAGCAGTGGGAACATTATAAGGCCGACTATGCTATATTTGTAAATTGTAATATGGTGAATGATGAAAATAAATCATTTCTAAAATAATAGTTAAAAATGCCAATTGTAATAAATTATTTATTGGTAAAGTTTTAATTCATTGTAAGAAATCTAAGCCAGTAATTTGCTTGTATTTCAATGGTCCTTTTTAATGTAACACAGATCAGTTGGAAAGGTCGGTGAGCACCCGTAGGTAAACAGTTAAGATAGGAACTGTTCGGCGAGCCGGCCGCCCGCGCACCCGCCGCCGTCACTGCCGGACGCACGTGAATCTCGCGACAGGACCGCAACCCGGGCGCGACCGGCGAGCGTAGATATAAAAGTGAAGTACATACATAAGATTGACTTCTGTTATGTTATATATGAATCTATGTATTTATTTTTTACTAAATGGGAACAAGGGCCATAAATAGGCACTATACTCAGCATATACCACACCCAGCGTCTATTACCCTGTACACAAGTCATCCGCTGATGTAATAAATGTGACAAATATATCTATAATTCTGTTCTAAATTTAGTTAGCTGATAGGTAGGTTTAATGGAACAGATTTATTATTCTTCGATAAGCAATCAAAGACGGTGTTTCCTTATTAAAATAGTAATAAATAGGCATGTTTCAATGATAACAATCCTAATTCATTCATGTTTTTGAATAGTGTTTATCCCGCGTTGACTCATAGATTGAGGAAAAATTGTATTTTAAAATAATCGCGAATTATAAAATCTGTCTGTAATCACTTATCACTAATTGAAACGGTATCTGCATGTTTTGATGTTCCGAGTTAATGTGAAGTGATTATGAGTCAACCTAGAATATAATAAGATTTACAAGGTATTAAGATTTTTCCCTTCCCGTGGTCATTTGCGGAAACTTCAATGCCAAAAACTTGGCTTGGGTTTCCCGGTACACAAACCAGTGGGGTCGGATGATGGAAGACTGAGCTCTGGAGACAAGCCCGGTCGTCCTAAACCGGAGTTCTGTCCCCACGCGTGTGCGGATGCAGGGCGAGTGAGTGGTGGACATATCGTCCGCCAGCCCTGCTCTGTCACCGCGTGTCGTCGACTGGCGCGTCGTGGAGGGGGTGGAGACATACTCAAACCACCAGTACATTCGGTTTGACGTCTCCGCCTAGACCTCGACCGCACCGGTCCAAAATACCCCGTGCGGTACGCGTTGTGCGCTGGACCGGGAGCTCCTCCTGAAAGTCGCGATGGTACAGGCCTGGGTGCAAGCACCGGACAGGCTTGTCGAGTTCGACAGGCCTGTCCGTTGAAGCAGAGTGGTTCCGGGAGGCCATGTCGCAAATCTATGACGTGGCTATGCCCTGAGTCCGGCCAGAACATACCTGGCGCCAGGTGTACTGGTGATCGCTGGAGATTGCGGAACTGCGCAATGCGTGTAATGCCGCGCGGCGCCGGTACGCCAGACACTACACATCCGCCGCATCCGCCGGATGCGGAGGCCAGAGAGGCGGAAAGAGTAATTGCAGACCGCTTCGTCGCGCACCTAGCACGGGCGGGCAGCTGAATCTTGTGGACGGCCAGTTCTGCTTTCGCAGGGGGCGCTCCACAGTGGACGCCATCATGCGTGCCTTCAACTCCCTGACCTGGAGTAGCATTAAGAGCGCACTCCGGTATCACCAGGTGTCCGACTAACTCTGTCTTATGATCTAGGCCTACTTGTCGGATAGGTACATCATCTACCCTGGTCACTAGGGAGCGTGGAAACGGCGAGAGATGTCGTGCAGTATTCCGCGGGAATCGGTACTAGACCACCCTTGTGGAACATCGGGTACGACTACGTGCTGCGCGGCGACTTCCCTGACGGGGTCAGCGTGGTCTACTACGCAGACGACACGTTGGTCCTGGCACAAAGAGAGTTGTACCGGACAGCGGTCGAATTAGTGACACGCGGGGTTGCGATAGTCGTTGATAGGATCCAGCAGATGGGATTCGAGGTGGTGCTATGCAAGTCCGAGGACATGTATTTTCACGGCCTTCGGAGCGCAGCGCCTCGGCGTTGCCAATTAATGGTAGGAGGAGTTCACATCGGCGTCGGGTCGACAATGAAATACCTGGGACTCGTCCTCGACAGTCGGTGGAATTTTGATGGGCACTGCTTTGTGGAGCATACGGTAGAAGTGTGCCCCGCCTGGGCAAAGTACCACCATGTCCTCCTGGGGGCGATTGGCGACAGCGATCTCTCGCACCGTGCCTTGGTACAGGCCATGGTCTGAAGCGAGGAGGGAAGGCAAGTGGTCGCCTCCTGCGAAGCAGTGAGTGGGTTTTTAGTCAAAAGTCAAAGTCAAAGTCAAAGCATTTTATTTCAAATAAACCAGGCACTTCTGAAATGTCAAGAAGTCAGTCAGTCAGTCAGAAAAAATGATACTAATTGCACATTCCAAAGCGTAGATCTCTATGGAGAAGAATGTGCAAGAAACTCCATGGACACTCTTTTCAATCATATTTTGTAATTACAAATATCTCTGTTACATGTTTCTTGTCGCTATCATGTGAGAACAATGTAAATAAAGTAAAAATAAAAACTAAATATAGATATTAAAATAACAACTGGCAGCTGAGAGATGACCAGTCTCAACTGACACCGCCCGTTCACGGACATGACGCGAATATTAGCACCACTTAGCTCAACCATTTTGAAGGGAATCGAATGATCCAACACACGCGCCACCATCAGTGAGACATTTGAGTGAGCATGATAAACTCTCAACTGCCATGCTCATTTATGTCAAACAAGTCCAGTAGTAACCTAAAAACCAAAAACAAATAGCTCCATGGTACTCACATTTACAAACTTTGAAAAAATGCTTCTACATTATACAATACTAACTACAATAATATTTTACAATATCAAAAAAAAGACATTAAAAAAAAAACAAAAAATTATCAATTTCTACACCCCGGTGGTAGTGGAGCTGGACCAGCATTGAGCCAAGCATTTTTATCTTGAATATAATCCTCCAACTTATAATACGCTTGCCTGCATAGTGTGCGTTTAATACAAGATTTAAATTTCGTTTTATTGAGTTCTAATATTTGTGGTGGTATTTTATTATAACATTTCAAACAGTACCCCATAAAAGAAGAGGCCTCTTTAGCCAGTCTGAAACTTGGTTGAACTAATTGGTCCCTATTTCTTGTAACATAATTATGTCTATCCCCTCTTTTGCCAAATAGATGAAGATTTTTTCTTACGTACATGATGTTTTCATAAATATATTGACAAGGCACCGGCATGATGTTAATATCCTTAAACAGTTCCCTTAGAGAGTCTGACACTATCTCCTGTTCCGCCCAAGAGTAGGAGAAGTCTTTGGACGAATTTCTATTATCTAGGTTCCCAAATCGAACATATAATATAATTTCGGAAGTCGGTGTTTCTCGGTATTATTTGTATCTTATTTAACACCGACTTCCGAAATTAAAGTTATTTTGATCCTTTTAGTGTTTTTTTAGTGAAGTCGGTTATATTTTTTTTGTAAAAAGTTTTTTATTTCACACTTTTTAGTTGCGATACACTTATAAACAGACAACAAATATTACTTTTTGACTGTAAATGCTTAAGTTCTCGATGAAAATACCAAAATCACTATATAGTTGTCTATAATATTTGAGGAGTTCCCTCGATTTCGCCAAGATTCCATCATCAGATCCCGACTTAGTGACTATGGGACCATTTGGGAAGTATACCTTTTCCAACAAACAAAGAATTTTTCAAATCGTTTAGCAAGCGACGAAGTTATGCGCGAAAACATAAAAAAAAAAATACAAACATCCGAATTGAGAACCTCCTCCTTTTTTAGAAGTCGGTTAATAAGAAATCTTGCTAACATTGCCTGCACCCATCTCGCTCCATCAGTCATCAGTCGTCATCACATTGCTGTACAGTGACGACCAGTTTCCATCACTGGTATGCAAGGTCTATGTCGTCACACAATGTAATGTAGAAGTAAATGTAGTCCATGTCAATAAGTAGCACACAATGGCAGTAAATCAGCTTGGTGGTCCTCACTAGACGTGACACTTGTGATGTACGGCGGGATAAACATTCGGATTTATTCATGAGCCCTCAACAACCTCCATCTTGTGTCCTATTGACTGAACTAACTATAGAGCAACGCGACGAAGATCCCTCATGGAAATTTTCTGGTCTGAACAAACGCCTAGTGGACACATCGAGTGACCTAAGAATTGTCTTTTACTTTGGCCAGATTAAACTACTATACAACATGGCAATGTCGCCAATCTTTCGGGCACATTTTGACGCTATGCTTTAAAATGTTTAGTTAGAATCTTTTATTTTAAGTGTAGGTATATGTAATATGCGAGTAGTTAGTTAAGTTTTAAATAGAGTCTACCAATAGAATTACAGAAATCATAAATTTTCAAAAGGACACACTACGTTAACTTATAAAATACTCGTACATGTCGTATAGTTATTTAAGTTGTTATAATACAGTCTGCTTATAAAATTAAAGAAATAAATAAATTTCTAAATGGACATACTGCGTAAACTTACCATTTCATTACCATATCATAAAACTTTCATGAATGATAGTTTTGTGATACGTATGTTTACGAATAATTTAAGTTAACAGTCAAATTATGAACAGTATTCATTTTTCTGACTATTCACTGAAAAAAACTGAAACCGTTGAAGTTTCACACACATTACATTTATAATTAACAAGTTTGATGGTTACCATTGTACGAAGTTAATAATTGGAAAGTGCTTTATTTCTGTACGAGTATAATATTATACCAAAATGTCTTGATTTTAAAAACCTTTTAAGCATGTTCTCTTTGGGCATACATTATTAGACGGCTTAACAAGAACTCAAGTAACCCTATATCAGACAGTGCAAGTTTTCCAAAAACTACTTGAGGAAGCACCCGAAGGCGCCGGCTAACTAGCTAGTGTTCTCCATACATAATGGAGCAGTTATTTCTGCGGCGCCCCATAAGAGCCGATGAACCGAGTCAATTGAGTAAGTAACTCACAAACACTGCCACAGATAATATAAATCAACTCGCTCTTGAACTCTGCGGGATTAATATTAATTTATTGTGAAAATTTTCATTCTCCAGTGGCGCGAAGCACTCATTATGTGCCACTCTTGAATCAAAAACGAATCACAGTCTCACTCTATTTGCATTGTATCAGCTCAATTTGTTTAGCATTATACACGTAGGACACACTACCAAATAATGGGAAACTAACATAATATAATAATACTAATAATAATAACCCTATCGCTGTATCTCTACGTGGACGTTGTGGTGGGGCTTGCGCGCTCTAGGTCTGTGCCGGTAGCGTGTGCTTTGCTAACAAGCCTAGGGTGAGGGGCCAGACTAAGAGAGATACAATCCGCAGGGCAGTTTTGTGGCAAACTGCTGGGCATTAGCGACTCCAAGGACCCGATCTCCCAGGAGAATTCTTGTTCATCTCCGGCTTGCTTTATTGACCGGCCGTAGTAAACACTGACGAGGAACCGAGCTCCCACCTCTCTCTTGTTTTTATTGGCTAGCTTGAGTAGAGATTCGCAAAAGCAAACGTGCGCGGGAGAAGGATGTCTAATCCATACTTCCAGAAATGTCCTGATAGCCGGGCCCATTTATTGAGTGTGCAAATAACCGCCTTCCTTTTTATCGATGGAAATTAAAAACATTGTTCAGGCAGGAGCCATAGTCTTAACTTAGTTCCTGGTAACCAGTCCAATTGAGAATCCTAGAACAAAAGCCATATTGTTTTGGTATTTCATATGTTGCAACAGTTTCCCACCAACCGGGGTTGGCTTTGGATGCACTAGCACAGCGCGTACAGGGATACCACATTCCATTAAAAACGTCAAAGGGGGGGTTTTATCTCCTCGTACGCCTTCCAAAGATCTAGGACTCCACGGTTCTGAGAAATAATAACCAATATAATAATAATAACCTTCGACGTCTCACAGCCGTATATATAAGTACAAAGTTTCAAGTGTTTGAACCAATTTTTTTCCAATCCGCTTCAGAGATCTCTTCTGCAGCCGTCTCAAACTCTGCCAGCACATCTTTTGGTGACCCCAGAAAACCTACCCTTTGAGCTGATTTTTATTATAAAGGATAAAATGAAGTCATACAAGACGGCAGGAAGGGTGACTTAGGAGTTTAACCGGTGTGCTGTACAGGAAGTCCGTCGTGATCACTGAGTGGGCGGGCGCGTTGTCGTGGGCGGGTGTTGTTCACAGCAGTGAAAACTTCTGGTAAACAATTTGGCATTTTTGGCAAACTGAAAAAAACTTGCAATTAACATCTTTACCGTACATCTAGATCGCTTCACTTTACTGACCAACCTTGACCATTAAAAATGCTTATAAATGGTTTAAATAAAATAAAAGTTTGGAGTTTAAGTCTATTCCAGTTGTTGTCGTGGTTGCTTGGTTGCTTAGCTCAAAGTTGGAGCTTGATTGTCGACACTTAATACAAGAATCTTTATTTACGCTGGTTTGTGTTTATTTAGTAACATAGTTTATTCTCCCACTACATAGACTTGTACTTGCTTATGGTGTCCTCACTGAGCTGTAAATACATTTTTGCTAGGACTTACATCTTGTTTACTTTCATGTGTTTTCAACCAATTGCTAATGAATTCTATAGCTGACTATAAATAGCGTCGCAGTGCGTAGCCTAGCAAATTCTCAAGATACCGGACATCACATAACCTACTTCGCTCATTATATTACAGTAATGAACAAGTTACGAGCAATAACAGCCGCCGAACTAGCATAAGACCTGCTGACCGCAGCGACCACGGAAGATGTTTGCGGAGGATCACTGTAAATGGCCATTAAACGGGCACTAACAACTATCATGTTAAGCAACACTGTACGTTATGTCATTTCATTTGTTTGATCTTCTGCCCTTATCCCTTTTTATTAGTAAAAGGAGCATCATCGCGGTCTTCCAAGCATATTTACTGGCATCTTCATAGCCCCCTCGTTTGTAGTTTTATAATCGTTTTATTGTGGTCTTCAAACAGAATGTTGAATTACCAACATTAATTCTCAAAATATTCCTTACAACATACATTTTACATACTCATAGCAAGACAACAGATATCCAGAGAACTCTTCGGATATAGCCACTTGCAACGAACATGTCTTTTAGCTGTTGAAAAGATAGTGTGTTGAAGATAGCTGTTGAAATGACACCGACTGGTCAGCAGTCATACATTTCACTGAAAACGGAATCAGTGGAATAGACGAGAGTACAGGCTCAGGAAGCCATTAGTAGAGGGCGCGAGCGCTGACGCATGTGAGGGCATGAGCATTAGCTGGCGCGGATAGTCTACAGTGTGACAGAGCCACAGGGTTGTCAATAGTCCAGTTAAATATCAGAAAGTAACGCAATCAACATTGTACCCAACACTCACCATTTCTGAGATGAACAGAACGG
Organism: Mythimna vitellina; assembly: GCA_949316375.1. Classification (NCBI taxonomy): domain Eukaryota; kingdom Metazoa; phylum Arthropoda; class Insecta; order Lepidoptera; family Noctuidae; genus Mythimna; species Mythimna vitellina. The sequence continues at coordinate 24,652,220 of OX438698.1, forward strand.
GATATAAGTAGGGACCCATACATTTTTGTATAGATACCGACAAAATCGATTGGTTCGTCGTGTGGCTCATAAACAATCTAATTAAACTCGAGCTTGCTGCGGACAAATAAATGTGAAGTATAGAACAACAATTGCATGTTTACCAGTAAACCGAGCCGACTGCGTCAAGACAAACCCTAGTGAATAGTGTGCGCGCTTACACAGATTGGTTGTGTGGTCATTGAAGGTCAGCTCAGCGTCAAACACTACACTGAGATCGCGAATTATCATGACGCACGGCGAGCTCGACACGTGCGGAGGGCAACAGTGAATGTAATAGTCTTACACTTTACTTATTGAATTTTAAGCGGTTGTAGTTGCACGAGGTTACTACATTGTCGATGTTCCGCTGCGCTGAAGTGCAACACGACTGTTGCTCACTAGCCACAGTCCCTATGCCCGGACATCAAAGAAGAACTAGGTGCTTTTCATGTGGCTATTCGCTGTCCCATTAACCTCCGGCATATCATTAGCCATGACAAGAAATTGTATTAGGCCAAAATTGCTTGCCTAAGCTATAAGACTTCACTACGTTGCTATATCTATGACACGATATAGTTAAAGATTGAGATGCAAAACGATTTTTAAACATTGTGAACTATGTTAATTATTATCAGTTTTATAATTGTTTGAAGCTAAAATACCAAATTATTTTAGCTTCAATACATTCTGAAACTTTATAGGGAGTGGCTGAGTAAATACCTAATCAGACTATTTTTTTTAGGTGCTTATTATGCTATAACGTATTATAAAATACAAATTTTAACAAATACACACATCAAATTATTTTCCGTCTGTCTAATCCTAAAACACTATCAAAAGTATGGTAATTTACATACATTAATAAAAATGATGAATGATTCTAATTAGCTTTTTAACTTCATTTTTAAAGTAATACGTAACTAATGAGCAGCCTACATGGCTTTGTTTTTAAAATAATTCTTTATCGTACATAAATCATTATTAATTAATTAATAATGATTTATGTACGACCCTGGTCAAGGAACGTCACTGTTTAGTAGTTCCTTCACCCTTCCAGATACTACGCTTCTACGGTGCTACGAGATTGCTACGAGCGCAGTGCCTCGTAGCGCGCCGTCTACGAGAATGGTCGTCCATTTAGTAAATACGCTTTATCAATAGTTCGCCAATTAAAACTTAGTCACATGTGATTACAGTATGTAGCACAAATATTTACTTTGTAGTGAAGATGGAATGGCTTGTTCAAGTGGAATCTAGATAGGTACTTATTTGCAGCGGTGGAAAAACGGAAGTGTTTCCAGTCATCTGTCGATATAGCAGGTTCAGAGCAACAATACAAAGTTGTTTCGGTTGCTACATGCTGCAAGCAAGGCAGGGAAGGGAGGTAGAGCGACAGGTGAGAGTAATAAATACTGAACGCAATATAACTTGGACACTGCACTGCGAGAGCGCGGAAACACTGCGCAAGTGCCTACGACAATACAAATTACAATTTTTAGAATAAAAATAAACGTTGCACAAAGACAATTGAAGCTCTGACATCTGGACCAGTTAAAAGCCTGAGTCAGTTTTCCTATGTGTTCCACTTTGTGCACGCCACAATTATGGTGGTAAGTCTCCTTTTCGAGGAGTGGCTGAAAAGATAACACGGCTTCCTTACCTCCCGCATGTCGCAGATCCTCGCCGTCAGTTCGGGAGATTCCTGCATCGGATTCGTGCGGAAGAAATGCCCGGGTGTCACCATGATTGTGTGGACCGTCCGGAGGACACAGTGGAGCATACGGTGGAGGTGTGCCTTGCCTGAAAGAGCACCGCCGTCTCCTCGTGGAGGCGCTCGGCAGCAGTGATCTCTCGCCCCGGGCTTTGGTACAGGCCATAGTCAGGAGCGAGGAGGAGTGGCAGATGGTCGCCTCCTTCTGCGAAACAGTAATGTTAGCAAAAGAGGCGGCCGCACGCGCGAGGCAATAACCCTCACGCACTAGCCGATCCGAGGGATTCCGATCCCGATTTCCGGCCACTGTAGGCGCGGGTTTGCGGACGACGAGCCATGGGTAGCTCGCCGTCCCACCGTCCGGTAACTGTCCGGACTGAGTCGAAGTCATCGATGGCGCGTAGTGTTCCATGCGCGCCTCAAAGAGATGTCAGCAACCGTAGGGGCCCAGCAGGGTCGAAGCCTACTAGGGCCATGTATGATGCGGAAAAGACTTTATAATCGAGATGAATCGTCTTCGCTCATATCGTTAATAAAGACTATAAACAATAACGGTCCAAGCAGCGAGCCCGGCTTTTTTCCTCTGGTGACTTAGTTATTTATTATTTATTTTATTTTTATTCACGATAGGTTCGCGCTTGACCGCCATCTCACCTGATGGAAAGCGATGATGCGGTCAACGATGGAACGCGCTTACCTAGAAGTAACCTATTCACTCTTGACTTAAAGATTACCGGGTTGTAGCTATCAGGAAACACACATTCCGGCAAGGAATTCCACTCCTTAGCTGTACGCACAATGAATGTGTTCCCAAAACGTTTTGTGCGTATAGGTGGTTAGTGGTGCTTAGTCGAAAAGTTTTCTCAGCAAAACATTATGGTTGATCCTATCGAACGCTTCGCTCTCTAATGATTACAAACACCTATGATCCCTTACTCATATGCTCAGAACTATAATATATGTGAACAGGACTAAATTAGAAACTGTGGATTTCACTTCAAAAATCCGTCTTGTTTTGAATTCAAACTAGAGAACAGACTACTGTACGAATAATTTTGAATTAAGCGTTCCAGCAATTGGGTTAAACGAAAAAACTTGGAAATTTGTCTACAATTTTCAATTTGTCTTTAGAATCCATCTTATAATTGCGAGATATTGAACCGTTTAAACAACAGCAACCATGGCAAAGCACCTTTTTTTCATCTGACTAATTGAGTAGAGTTTTAGCTCTGTCCTTCTTTACCCAGCCCACACGGAAGGCGGTTCTGTGACTGATAGTAGCTACCGTGTTGAGAATTCCATTACTAAATTTAATCGAATCAATCTGTTGATCTTAGAGAACCAATACTATATAATACTGCACGCATCACGTACAATAAATAAACAAGTGGAAGTCCTACATGATAATGTAAATATGTGAACATTCTGTGTCTAATTTCATGTGTCTAAAATTACGATGAATAACTATCACATTTTTAGACAAGAAAAAGGTGAAAATTTGGTAATTACATTAATATTATAGAGGCGTAAGCCCGTGAGTGTGTATGTGTGTTACTGGTCCGTAATGACATCTACTGCCAGCGTCTCTGTCACCTTGAAAACCCTAATTTCTCTACGCTATGGCTATTGGTGGACACAGGTATGGACAAAAATGTTTATGCCTGTGTCTACCGTTCGCACAGCGGTGATCAGGAGACGACTCGGTTGTTCAACTACCTCAGTGAGGCCACCGATTAGGCTTACATCGGCACCCTGTTGCGCATCTCGTCGTTCTGGGGGACTTTAACGCCCGCGACTAGCTTTACCCATACCAGAAGACCGACCACGCTGGAAGAGAAGCGCGGAACTTTGCAGTATCGAGGGGCCTTTCCCAGCTTGTTAAGCAAGCGACTAGGGTGCCTGAGGTAGTTGGTCATACTGCCAATTGTCTGGACCTTCTGCGGGCCAGCGATCCGGACAGATGTATCGTAATGGTTTTCTCACCACTTGGAACTTCAGATCACAGTCTGGTGAAGTCTGTTTCATCCCTAATCCCACCTGACTGCGACTCACGCGGTGAACGGCGAATATGGCGTTACAGGTTAGCAGATAGGGATGAGATGCGGCATTTTTTTGCATCTTATCCTTGGGAGCAGGTCTGCTTCTCTTCTGAAAGTACATCGAGCTATGCGGATGCTATATCCGACATACCCATCGGAGGCACAGCTCACCCATGGTTCAACTCCGATTGCGTTCAAGCTGAAGAACGTAAGCATTCAGCGTTTCTCGTCTGGATTGACGCTCGTGACCGCAAAACTCCGGATTTGAGCTCAAAGAAGGGAGCTTTCAACCGTGCTACCAAGTCCTACAAAAAGGCACTAAAGGATGCTCGGTCGACTACATTACCCATATTAGCACAAAGCTCTCTGCACAGCCGTCTGGTAGCAGAGCAATCTGGTTCCATGCCAAGTCGGTCGAAGCGAACTTCTGTAGGCCCACATTGCCTCCGCTGGTTAAACCTGATGGAAAACTGGCTTATTCGGCGAGAGAGAAATCGACAGGGTACGGCACGCAAGCCTTTTGAGTAAGCTTCCAGCATACGGCATTTTCCCTGGTCTGATTAATTGGGTTAAAGACTTCCTGAGTAAACGGTCTCTCCGAGTTGCTGTCGATGGATGCTCATCAGAGCCCATGACCACTAATGACGGAGTTCTTCAGGGGTCAGTTCTCTCTGCAACTCTTTTACTGCTGCATATTAACGATCTGTTGATTCCCGGTATCTATGGTAGAGCGTACAAATGTCTCACTTCAGGCAGTCTGCAAGTGGGGTGAAACCAATCTGGTAGGATTCTATGCCGCCAAAACACAAGCGTGTCTATTCACTGCCAAAAGAAGCCCGTTCACCTTGGCTCCTGCTTTTTGGAATGTATCCCTGGAGTGCACCGACCGACTTCAGCTCTTGGGAGTTAAAATTTCCTCATACCTCAATTTTGGGCGGTTCATTGAATGAAAAGCCAAGATATCTGCTAGAAAACTAGGTGTTCTTGCAAAGGACCGACGGTAGTTCACACCGGGACATACCACACAAGGTCCGACGGTACTGTCGCACTCTGCGACAGGGTTTCTTCAGGGACCGGGACTTATCTACAATGAAATGCTTTAAAATCTTTATACTTCTATTATACTTTTCTTCAAGAATTCAAAATATGTACATCGCGCTACAATGATTATATCCGAACTCAAAAAACTACACATTTTTTTGTTCTATTCAATTTTTAAACCTATTCTAGAACAACAAAATCCTTAAAAGTACATTTTACTTGCCAGCTCGTTAACCTAACTCATGCGATCTCCTTTCGGTATCACAGTACCGAAAATAATCGAAAGAAATGTCTAGTTTTTTTGAGTTCGGACATAATGTACATTATAGATTGCAATAAAGATTTGAGATTTGAAATTTTGTTCTGGAATAGAAAGAAAGAAAGAAAAATATTTATTTGGCACACGTACACAGATATACACAATGTAGGAACAGCATGTAAACACTTAAGATCAAAAATAAGAAAATAAAAAAACTAACATTGTGTGTCTCGCGCCTGCGCCAAATAGCACACAACCACTTTTTTCGCGGGTGTATGTTCCCTTGGAATAAATTTCTACTTTCACGTGGGTGAAGACGCTGGTATTAGATATATTATGATAATGCTGAAGTAATTCAAGTATTTTTTGTTAAAAATAAATATATTGTAATTTAAAGTGATACACATTAGGTCCGCCTTTGTATCTGTGTAGCATGTAGCTTTAATAAATAAATACATCAAGTTTGGCCACCCTGTATATGAACCATAAATTCATCTAAATGTGGTGCTTACTACAATGTTCCCCATGATCGTCCTGTTATGCTCCTTTATGGCCTGACATGGAATATTAATGAATTATTGTTATTACCTATTTTGCTTTAGTTTACTCTGCTTTTTAGTTGTTGATACATTGAGCGGATTCTAAACTTATTTTTACGGCCGGACCGTACCCGACAGTGCGAGCGCGCGCTCTGCTGAGTCGCCGCGCGCCTGGACTTAGTTTTTCGCGTAAATCTGCGCGCAGCGCGCCGGCCGCGACGCGACGTGACACTCGGGAAGCAGTTACACTGAACTGTAACACTTTTCCCCGATTACTGATTTAAGCATTTAAAGTTAAGTATTTCTCAAACTCTGCGCCTGGAAAGCTGTCAAAATTTGGTATTAAAGAAGGGTTTGAGAATCGCTTACGTCAAAACCCGCCGTAAAGCGAAGTCTTACAAGTGTCTAAGGTAGTTAGGACTCAAATGTTTTGAATAACAACATTTTGGAGTTTTGCTTTTATAAGGTAAAAGTACAAAAACAATTATTTGATGTAAACAAGTTGGTTTTTCTAAAAGATTATGACAATTTGACATTTATTGAAAGTACACATTTTTCAATGGCAAACGATAAGCGTGATGGTTAACAGAATATATATCTGTCTTTCAGAATTAAAGCTGGTTTGAAGGAGTTACCGCGGGCAAAGGTTGTAGGAACGGGCGAGTTTTAGTCAGTAAAAGTCTCACCCTCCCTCTTGCTCCACTCAGAGCAGGAGTAGTCATTTAATAACTACCCACCGAAGAAGAAAAAATTAAAGACAGTTTGCATTGGAGCGATTAGTACGAGTAGGTAACGTAAATGTAGCCGTCCTCGCTGCGGTGTGAGTGCGCGCTTGTCGTAGACTTGCGGCGGCCGGAGAGGAAGCTAAGGCAGAGCAACCCTGCCCCTGACACCGAGCGACGGAGATCGGCCATCTAATATTAACATCAACTTTTTATTACAATTGTACACAGTTTACAATAATAAGACTGACTATTTTTTTTTTTTAAGACTTTGGTCGGTCGACGCCAAGCCTCTGCTTAGGCACACAACAGAAATACAGCAGAGGAATACCGTGCATAGTGAACACAGATCACGCTTACAATACCAAAATAAAGTGAATCTATAGGTAACTGGCATATAGATCACCTGTGAGTTGGGTGTGACTTACAACGGTAAAGCGCAAGATATGTTCGGAAATGCAGGCGCGCGACCTTGCGGCGTCGTGTCGCCGCGTGTCATCGTCGCTTCGTCTGCGACGTGTCGGTTAATTTCCTGCTCCCGCGCGACAATCCATCGCTATCTCTTCCCGCTGCACCGGAGATCTCATCACCTGTCCTGGGGGACAAGCTTGAGCTCGCTCTAGCTATAAAGTATCGTAGCTTAAGCGGATGTACGCTTCGTGGAGCTACCTACTGCTTGAAGCAAAAGGTCACAAACATCTTCAATATGTGACGCTTTGTAGTTTTAATCGAAACAGTGATAATACTTTAATATACCTGTACTAAAATAAAACTTTGGCTTGTTAATAAACCATTTTTTTTCAAGTTTTTCATATCAAACGCTTGGCTGCAAGCAAAGCTTTGCTTTGGCGAAGGTTTTATTTGAGTTTCATTACAATAGGCGCAAAATACCTTCAGTTTAGACTTTTGATCGTTATTAATAAAACAGCACAAATTGCAGCGCTCCCAGCACCCACTATCCTCATTTATACAGTGCGGCTCTGTGCTCCGTTGTGGTACTCTATTACAAGTGTGCTGGCTGATACACTTTTTTTATGTGACACAGATATATGTGATAATTATACTATGATTGAATCTATCTTTATACCATCCTTATCATATCTATCTATCATCAGGTATACTTTGCTTGCATTCTTTTCACGTTACTGATAGTATCTAATTTATGTAGATTTTTTAAATAAATTCCCCACATTTTATACATTTTAATTATTAATGTTTTTTTAAGTATTTTTTTTTAGTAATTCCTTCAGGTTTCTTATAATATATTATATATACCTACATCTTAACTAATAAATATTGTAACTTAATAAATATTTAAACAAATTGAAAATAATATTATGTACAAACTGGTAGAAAAAGAACTCATAGGGCATCAAAAAATTCGTCCACATCGATGTCAATGGGAAAAGTGCCCAGAACGCTGGCAGCATTGCCACGCTGGATGGCAATGCTAATTCGTTGACCGAAGAAAAGCCCAGCCCTCTGGTCACGCGAAGAGTCGACCAGCTGTTTGCTGATATCTATTAGTATCTAATTGTTTATTACAATGAGTACAGGTTGCAAAATACAAAAATAAAAAACAACTATAAGCGACAGCACGGTTGGCGCACTAGTTACGAGTATGTACCTAATTGGCTGCAGCACTGCATGTCGTAGGTTCGATCCCCGTGTGGAACAAATATTTGTATTGTTGTTGTGGGTTTAGGTGTCTTGTGTATGTGAATTTACATGATTGTGAACGCAATAAAAATAATACCTAGTGTAAAGCGAGAAAAAATGAGAACTTCAGGGAACCGAAATTCGACCGCGCCAGTCGTAGTTGGTGTCTGCCAAGATTTACTGTGGCAAAACAATTATGACTTCTTAACCGACTTCAAAAAAGGAGAAGGTTTTCAGTTCGATTGTTTTTTTGACACCTCGAAATTCCTTGGTTCTCTAAAAAGATATGCTTCCAGATTGTACCCATTTTTTTCAAAATCCAGTTCTGATGATGGGATCTATGAGGAATCGAGGGAACTCCATCCAGGGTGTAAAAAGAGCGATCACATACCCGTTAACTGCACATTCTGTACATATAACTAAGTAATTTTAAACAAAAAAAATCTATTTTTTATTCTTTAAATAAAATCTTTTATTTTTTCTTTTTTTTCAAAAATGATGCTTTTTATTGCCAGCAATGTAAAGCGTGCCACTGATTTTGCCAGTGTGTGTGTAATAAGTAAGTATACGATAGGCAAGGTGCAGCGCGGCGGCGCATCGGCGTAGCGCGCGTTTTGCATAGTGTAGGTATCATGTAGGCTCTTGGTGATTAAAAATTTCTGTGTTATGTACAATTACTTACACGAAATAAGTACAGTTTTTAAATAGCCTGAGTACTTACCTACACTGTCTGTCGCTTTAGCTATCATCCAGCACAGGTAGCCCGCAGAGCCGCTGTAGCGTTTCCATGAGCCATGCCGTAACAATAAATCATATTCACGTACTCGCGCGCCGAATAAACATGAATAAAAATGAATCCTAAAAAGAACACATTACACACACAAACATAAAACGCACTCACAATACACCTACACTAAGCCTATGACTCAAACGCTTTCACTACTATCAGTCTATCACACAATACTACATAACTAATAAAAATAATGCGCAAAAAAAATCCACAAGTGCATCCGATGATGTAAGAAACCGAACTAACAACAAACACGTAGGTAAGTAAATTCGCAATAAATAAAATTCGTTTGAATTTGTTTGCGGGGTGACAAAGAGGTTCGGACCGCGGGCGGCCGTTTTGATGCTTTGAGCACAGCCGCGCATCGCCGCCGCCGGTGGGCGATTTTTCCTTAACTTTCTTTGAACATGAGCTGCTCGCGTGCTACTAGCTGCTAGCGAATAACAAAATGTGATCTCATAGATAGTTGTCGCTCTAGTTATAAATAATTTCCTAAATTAGGCTGGGCAGTCCACGAGAAATTCGTATCGATAAATATCCCCAAGTTCTTAACTTTCTCACTGATGGGAATTATGGAATTGTCAAAAGAAACTTGGGGAAGAGTCGTCCAGTTGATCTTTGAGATCGTCCTAGTACTGTCCACTACAATAACCTGCGTCTTTAGGGGATTCATCATAGGTACGTACTTCTTGCTCCAGTCACATACACGGGCCAGATCACAGTTTAAGGTCATGATGGCCTCCGATAAATTTCCAAGAGGAGCTCGTGAATAAATTTGCAGACTATCAGCATAAAGGTGGTAGGAAGAAATTAATTCCTTGGAAATTGAGTTAATAAAAACTGCAAAGAGTAAAGGAGATTAAACGCCACCCTGTGGTACCCAGTGTGGTACCAGGAAGAAATGGTCTCTTCGATGCAAATAAGTTGCCGGCGACCGAACAGATAACTACGAAACCAGTCAATTACCGATGGAGATGTGTTAAGAGAGGAAAGAATGCCAAGTAAAATATCGATATCCACAGTATTAAACGCATTATTGAAATCTAGTAGAGCCAAAACCGTTAGATTTCCCATTTCCATGGCTGATATAAATCTTCAGTAATGTTAAGAAACGCTGTAGTGATGCTATGACCAGAACGGAAGCCAGACTGGAAAGGGTTAAGGAGATTATTTTTGGAGAGGAAGGTGCTTATTTGTTTGTAGATTAGGCGTGCAAGGAGTTTGAAGAGGAATGGTAAAACAGATATTGGACGGTATTCAGAGAAGGATGTGGGATTGGACTTTTTTGGGAAAGGAATAATATGAGCATCCTTCCATGAGCATGGAAAGACACCGCTAGATGCGGAAAAATTAAGAATGTAACAAATCACAGGAAGAATAAAATCTAGCACTGGGAGTAACATTTTCCAGCTGATACAAACGCTTCCGACCATTTGAAGTTATCGACAGAATGCTCCTCTTAACACCACATGCAGAAAAATGTACAAAAACAAATGGAGAATAATTGGGAGTGGAAAGAGATGAAAGATGGTTCAATGTGTTTAACATTATTGTCCTATCAAAATTGGACGAAGCTGTAGTATTTTGTATTGATTGCATTTTTGTAACTTCAAATGCGTTATTTGTTATGAAAAATTAATAATTTTGATAATGTTTGTTCAGAAGAAAGTTTTCTAATGACACTTGAAACACGATTTTGAAAAAAAACATTTTTTTTCTTACTTTGACCTTGAATATTACTGGAACCAGTGATTTCCCAAGCATATTCTAGAAGAAAAAAACTATCCCAGTGATGGGTAGAATACGTAGTTTTCGTTTTTTTAAGGGTCTTTTACACCCGATAAACTTAACTACTTAATAATCAAAAAGTAACATTTGATGAAGTGAAACTGGTGAAGAAGACCAGAAATGGAAAGTACCGGAACTTCGTAATTAATGAATGTATCCTAGCCGAGTTTGAGCTTATTAGAATTGTCATGAGATCAAAGTCAAAGTCAAAAGTTTTTTATTTCAAATAGGCCCACATGGGCACTTATAAAACGTTAGAAGCTAGTGCACGGCTCTAAATTGGAAAAGATGCACTTTTACTATAAGGTACTATCGAACTCATCTGATGATGGAGCCGGAATGTAGAAGGTAGATACGTGAACTTCATAATAAAACAATTATCCTAGCAGTATTTGGGGTAATTGGAATTGTCACGAGAAATAGGTACTCTGGCTATAAGTGTATCACAACTAAAAAGTGTGAATTAAAAAACTTTTTACAAAAAATAATCCGACTTAACTACAAAAAAAACCAGGCAAGTGCGAGTCGGACTCGCGCACTGAGGGTTTCGTACAAACTTTACTATAAAAACAGTTTAATTCCCGAAATGAGTTACAAAGATTTCCCATTTATCATGTTAGTAAAAGCAAAAGGTGATTGTAATAAACACTCGTTTGGTCACATTGAGTGGTGTAGGCAAACACGAACTTTGTGACATGACCGCAGTAGTTCAAGAATAACTAGTCTAAGTGTCGGTTATAACATTTAGCCGCAGCGAGATCTCTCGCGGGCAGCTTGTGAGTACCCACGTGCAGCTGTGCAGTCGCTGAGGCGTACTAGAAACAAACTAAGCTCTAAGTTGGTACAGAAGCAGGTACGTATCACAAACTTGTGTAGTTACTGTACTGCTTCAACAGACATTCTAGTGCTCTAGCTTGTGACGCTTTATAACTGCCCATGTGGGCCTATTTCAAATACAATATTTTTAATTGAATGGAATTAATTTTGCTAAGTCTGCTCGCATTCTACTTACAAATACTAACAAATAACATGTTCGTTTAATATATTTTTACTGTCTTAAACTTTTAAGCTGTCTTATCATGTCACGAGCCGTAAAGTTAGAAAAAATAAGAAAACAGTAATAAAACTTGTAAAATCCACAGCTATTTTAGAAATTCTTAACACAATGTGCAGTGCCAGAGGGTCATGGCTATACAAATATCCCGCGAAGTGGCGAGCCTCCTTGCTGGCCTGCCACCATGGGATCTGGAGGCAACAGTCCTTGTAAGCATGCATGATCGGCGCGAGAAGATGCAACGCCGGGGCGAAATTTCACTGCCGCGACATGGCGGACAGAGTTCCGACGGGATCTCATGGTGAAATGGCAACAGCGACTGTTGCGACCCAATTTAAGGCGTGGCTGGAAAGACCTCACGGCATCCTCACCTTCCACATGACGCAGGTCCTCACCGGACATGGTAAGTTCGGAAGGTTCCTGCACCGCGTGTCACCATTGTATGGACCGCCTGGAGGACACTGTGGAGCATAAGCTAGAGGTGTGCTCCGCCTGGGCAGAGCACCGTCGTGTCTTCGTGGGGGCACTCGGCGGCAGTCATCTCTCGCGCCAGGCCTTAGGTCATGGTCCGGAGCGAGGAGGAGTGGCAGGCGGTCGCCACCTTTTGCGAAGCAGAAATGCTAGCAAAAGAGGCGCCCGCACGCGCGAGAGCCCAACGGCCCTCACGTCCCAGCCACCGCCGGTATTCCGATCCCGATTACCGGCCACCGACGACGAGCAATGGGTAGCTTGCCGTCTGACCGTCAGGTAACCGTCCGGACCGAGCCCAAGTCGTCGACGGCGCGTACTGTTCCACGCGCGCATCAAGGAGATGTCAACAACTGTAGGGGTCCAACAGAATCGAAGCCTACTGCGGCTAAGGGTCTGATTCTGAAAGGAAGACTCGGCCCTGGTACGAAAGGCATAGAAGGAACAGATATGGGTTTTTAATCAGTAAAAGTCTGACACTATCTCCCGTTCCACTCAAGAGCGGGAGACATCATTAGATGATTTTTCCACCAAAAAAAAATAAAAATAAAATAAAACAATATGCAGCGACCCGTTATTTTCCTCAAATATTCACCGTGGAAGAGAAAGAAAAAACTTTATGTAAGTACCGGTACCTCAGAATCCAATTCGCTACGTGTTCGCTATAAAGCGGTATAAGCGCAGCATCTAAATCGTCGGCGTCGGCGAGTGCATGGCACGCTTTATTAAGTTTCCTGATTGGATGGTTCCGCGTGTTCAATTGTATCAGCGGCTTGTTAGCGGTACAAGCCGACGGTCGCGCACCGCGCTCTCCCACCGACAGCACTCGAGAAGGCTTATTCTTACTTACACAGGCAACACACAAATACCTCAGGTAATAAACAAAATACACGACTAAATTCTTTATCCTATATTTCAAGCTGGGTGATCTGTGGCTCTTCTGCAATAAGCATGACAAAGAAATAAATCAGGATGTAAATAATTTTGCTCAAAAAATGGCATATTAGCCGTTGTTGTCACAACAAGAAGAAAGTCTGTCTGCACTATAAACTTCTACAACATGTTAGTGACATATTTTAATTAATAAGTACTAGCGATGCGAGAAGCTCGGTCGCGTAGCAATGCTTTGGGACTCCTATGTTCACCCGTGGCACGTATTTTGGGTGAAATGTCATCAATAATAACTAAGTGTTATGGGACACTCAGTAAAGAAACTCAGCTAAGACAACTAATGAATTCTTCTTTTATTTGCACTTCAATTGCTCGGCCTTCTCCAACTTCCTACGTGTTGGACAAGAAGCCAGAGGCGCAGCGCACCGGCGCAATGTATTGCGCTATGCATATCCAGGACTAACTAACATTGCACTTCATTTATTTACTTCGTGAACACGAATGAATTCACTAACTAAACACAAACAACGAATCATCAAACGTTTACTGTGTGTACAATATCTGGCTGAATGAACCGTTTAGTGTTTAGATTTACTGAGCATTGATTTTATTCTACACCAAAAGTTAAAGTTAAGGTATTAAATAATCAATACCTTCTCTCATGAGTCATCACAGATGATAACCATGATACCAACCTGAAACGTCATATGTTGAGTTCACCTACTTTGTGTCGTACTTATGTGAACACAACCCAAGCAGCATGTTTGTGTAAATGAGTACAATATTAGTGTCATACTTGACTCGATGTCAGTCTGTACTGAACTATCTACACAAGGTTTGTGAAAAGCAATGACTGAACTTGCCTCGCACGCGATCTTGTAGTGACATCTATGACTTAAGAACTAAAGTTCAAAGTCCTGCATCGGGGTATTACTTCGCCCGATTAAACATAACTATACAACAGCCCGTAATCAACTCACGGCGCATTTTCCTGGACCAGACACAACACTCGTCTGGTTGGAGGATCGTCCCTTATTCAACGGAGGTTAGCAAGACTTTATACCCTGCTCCGCATACCTCTAAATCTGGTATCTATTGTGACTTATCGCTTTACGATACGAAATTCGTTCAATCGGAACTAAGATAAAACTATAATCACTCAGATTAATCACACATTTTGGCATTATTTTATTATCTTTAGTATTTCAACAAACACAGATTTTAGCGACAGATTACGGCAGGTAATCTTGGATTCGCGGACAGACTGATGCCTATTAGTTCGTATCAAGTATATTATTATATACGTTTTTATCCATTATAAATTACTTACATAACTACGACTATATCCTATACATCAGTTACACAACTGCACACTTAGCATGAATACTGACAAAGTTCGCCCCAACAGCTTATTGTTTTCTCTTTTCCTGCTATGAACATAATATATTTATTAGTCAAAATGTCACCACCGATGTGCTCAGACGAGCGCCAGAAAGTACCTACATAATGTTTCACTTGCTGACATTGTTATACGTTTTGTCCTAGCCCTCAAGCCACAGAGTAATTCTAGCAGTCAATCCTCAGAGACGGTTTATTTAAACAGCGTGGACTTGTATATCCACATATTACATACAAACAGATTGTTAAAGAAGTCACATCAAGTTACTGAAGCTGTAGCGGTGGTCGTGGGGGGCGCCGACATCTTACTGCTAACTAGTAACTCGTCCAACTTTTTAGTACTTTCCTTACTGCTGAACAAAAAAACCCGCAGCTCAACCGCTGCCGCTGGGTAAGCTTCGTATGGCTATGGAAGCCGTCATGCCAAGTTTTATTCAATAAGGTGAATGGCTTACGTTTGTCTAACAAGCTCTCAAAGCTCGTGTCGTGAGGAAAGCGATCCACTTTATTTTATTGCGATGAGTAATTAAAATAGCTGTAGCATGCGTCCCCCCCACCACCTCACCTCCATACCCCGCCACTCTGTCGCGACGCATGGGAATGTTAATGTAGCTAATGAAAAAACTAATATAACATGCTATGAGAGACACACAAGCACGCGCACGCGCACAGATAGTAGTTAGTCTACAGTAATACATGTTTGTCCAATTAGTGCTCGCAGTTAATCGCTTTGATAAAATGCCGACTGTTTGGACTGGGATATAAGATCATCCTTTAATGTGGCAGATAAGGTAAGAGGCTCGTAACGAGATTGCCAACGAGGGTTGTCAGGAAAATTCACACTAACAGTTGACGCCACTTAGCCGAGAATTTTTCTAATTTTGAAAACGTCCTTATGACGATGACGTCAATTAAACTAATGTCATTAACATAAGCGTTTTGACAGGAGCCTGGACTAGACGACTCAGTGCTGCCACCTGATGAGTCATTTTAGAATAACCTCATTACGTACAGCGTACGTAAAAACACCAGTTTGACCACAGTGGAACTACGACATCAGCAGAGTAGAGTAACCGTGTATGGTGGCCATGTACGTAACCTGGCAGTGTTTTTTAAGGTGAGAAATCATCTAATGTCTTCTCAAGCTTTTAGGCGGAGCGAGGGGGCGTGTCAAACTTTTATTGACTAAAACCACACTTATGCTACTTCAATTACCCTTTGCATTCTGGGACCACGGGTATCATTCGTAGTTCACCTCATGGCCCCAGCAGACATCGGCCCATCTGTTTGCTGACGTGAGGCGCGCGTGTAACATTACGTACCGTAAGGAGGCAGTGTGTAGTCATGATTTCTCTCTGTGTTGCCCGGCCGCCATCTCTAACGTTTTTTCGTATTCAAACTTTCCAGCGAGCGCTCCTTAGCACTAGCACGGTGCTCTGCATACAATACTCCTCTCGCAGACCAACATCTTATGTTTACCTACATAATATGTATATGTATAGCGCGGTACACGTAAAGGAACATACGTTATCCAGATTTGACAGCAATTTTCATGATAAAATTATCAATAAACTAATAAAGATAGAAATACAAAAAATAATAAATCAATTTTCGATATTGAGCACTTCATTTAAAGTACTCGGAAAAAATTAATTACAGTAAAGTTCAACTAGTATCCCATCTGTCATGCTTATCGTTATTTTAAAACTGCCAGAAATGTAAAAACGATGTTGTTCTGAGCGCTAACACCGCTGGAACGTGTAGTGACGTTGCACTAGAGTTTAATAGTGCAGTCACAATAGCGAACACTTGAACCCGAAGACTTGAACGGAACAGTTCATTTCGACAATGATATGCACGACGATCTCGACGCCGCAATGGCACCGACGACACGATGACAACGCAACACGATTCACTAATATGTCAGACTAACACTGAAACTATTTAAATTATCCTTCCGTAAAAAGAGAATATGGTATAAGGTACCTCTGAATTCTGGTGGACCCAACGACTTATTATCGGTAGCTGCCTGGGTATCTTTAGCTACCAGACGAATATTCGCCCACAAAAGCCCTGCCACTGCCCATCTTATGGGGATCACAACAAGTCACCAAAATAAAAAATAGCCTGTGATACAGCAATCCTCCAGTTCGATGAATGAGAGAATTTATGAAATCGGATGAGTTTCGAAGACTTATTTACATTCAAACTTGCATGAATTATAATATAATATATAAGGAGTGAAACTCTGATCTTAATTTAAGGTCACAATCTGGGGCCACATCGACACGTTGAAACTAATGAGAGGCGTCGAAACGTCACAGCTGTGTCCGCGCCGACCAGGCACAACGTTGGCGGTATAATGGCATCACAGAGCTGCTCACCTGCGCGGAGACTTGCTGTCTCTAAATGTGACATCATGTCAACCGGCATACTTTAACTTGTATATTATACCACTTAATACTGGGACAAAATGATGCAATTCTAGGAAATGTTTTTTTACTAAAATGTAATAGTGTACTCAAATGATGTCATGTTTTAATTATAGTCTAATCTATGATTTAGTCTAGTATTACCGATACCGAGAGTTGTGATTTTAAGATTACATCAACACTTGGTCACCTAATAGGCAGATAAAGTTCGGTGAAGTACAGTACTATCGGTTGTTAACGATCTCTGGCGCTAGGGCAAAAGGCAACGAAATGTTGATGTAATGTTACACAGCGAGCATCGCGTGACTCATTGTTAGTTATCACTTGTTAGCAGCACTCGCTTCAGATAAGGCGACAGTATTAACAGATTATGAATTTATAGGGCAATCCCGAACCAACAACGATACATTATGAAAGTATAAATAAGTAAATTTCTATATATATATGTTTACATATTGCAAATTGGCTGAATAACATTTTTACACGTCAATTTAAACTAGATGAGGCTGGCGTTTACTAGCAGACTGCCCTGAGAAGAAACAACGATACAAACTCAGAAGTCAAAGTTTATACAGTAAACATGTAATGGTCAAATCATGCAGGTGATAAAGACATAAATTAGAGTGGACCTGTCCAGTCAGTGCAGGCACTTTTCAATAGTCGTGGAGCTCATTTTGTTTCGAAATGGTCCACAAGTGCACGGTTATTCACTAAATGTCTCAAAAAAGTTATTTTCAAATATTGTTGGTAAATAATGCTTTCTAAAACAACAAAAATCCAAACTAGACCTTTTCGCTTCACGCGGTCTAAGCAGCAACTGAAGGTGAACCAGAAACAGATTCTTTCTAAACACATTTTTTTTATCCCTCATTTTCATCTCCCCTCTTGGGCGGAGGGAAGGGTGTGTGAAGTAGGCTTCGACACTGCTGTGCCCCTACGGTTTGCTGACATCTACTTGAGGCGCGTGGAACAATACGCGCCGTCGACGACTTGGGTTCGGTCTGGACGATCACCGGATAACTGGACGGAGCAATGGGTAGCTAGCCGTCCGCAAGCCCGCGCCTACGTTGGCCGGAAATCGTACTGGGATCCCGGCAGCTGGGGCGTGAGGGCCGCTCCCTCGCGTGTGCACGTGTGACCTTCTCCTTTGCTATTTTTTTTTTTTAATTATTTTATGTTACTGCTTCGCAGAAAAAGCCAGCCGCCTGCCACTCCTCCTCGCTTCGGACCATAGCCTGTACCAAGGCCCGACACGAGAGATCGTTGCCGCCGATCGCCCCCACGAAGACACGGCGGTGCTCTGCCCAAGCGGGGCACAACTATACCGTATGCTCCACCGTGTCCTCCGGGCGGTCCACACAGTGGTGACACCCGGACGTTACTTCCGCACGAATCCGGTGCAGGAACTTCCTGAACTGACCATGTTCGGTAAGAACTTGCGTCATGCGAAAGGTGAGGACGCCGTGAGGTCTTTCCAGCCACGCCTCACAGAGGGGGCTTATTGTCAAAATTGTGGCGTGCCCAGCACTGGGTCACGACAGTCGCTGTCTCCACTTCGGCGCCTACATCGGCGCTACATAAAGGGTCACAATGGGCCGATACGTGGACGGAGACTCCACAGGGCGTTTCGGCTTTGTAATGAGGACCAGTTTTTCCATCTTCCAGCGAATTAGAAACTGGCATCCTGCATCCTGGGTCTCCATACATGCGCTGAAGAGCCCTCTTAATCGAGATATGTTTTTGTAAACATATATTTGGTCATGCTTTAAGTAGAATCAACAGCGAGTGAGATTTCACAATACTAAGTTTTGTCATGAATCTTGCTTGTCAGCTAGAGTAGGCTAAATTAGTGGCATTGCGGCGGCGGTGTGTTCACAAACATGAAAACTTACATAGACAAATTATCACATGCCGTTATTTAATCGATCATAACCACTCTACGCACAGTCTACGACCAGTTACGAGCTGTTACAGCTAATTTTTTGCTTCTACAAGCTGTTAAGAGCTGCTATGAGCTTTTACGAGCTACTACAAGCTGCTACAAGCTACTACAAGCTGCTACAAGCTATTACAAGTTGCTACAAGCTACTTCGATCTGCTACAAGAAACTACAAGCTGCTACGAGCTGTTAAGAGCCATTGCGAGTTATTATAAACTACTGCAGGCTTCTACAAATACTGTGTTCCTACTTCATGCTAATGTAGTTCAACGATTAAAGAGCAATTAGGTTATCAACTAAATGTATGCAACTCTTCTAATGTATCAATCAAATACCTATTCTTTGGTGTACTTGATCAAATAGTATTCCAAAAAACATGTGTTTATGCAGTCAGAGATCCTTAAGGTTCGGTGTGCATTTTATAGACACAGATGATCCACATCGGTTTTGAACAAGTTCTGTCATTTTAACAACTATAATTATTTTTATTTTAAGTACAAACACTAGACACATTTGTTTAAATAACTGATTAAGACACATTAATAAAACTTAGACGTTCTGTAATTTGGAAATTCCCCGCGCTCGTGACATTTTGATGAATCTAGTGAAACGTTGTTTATCCGATATGATAATCAGTAATTAATATATTGTCAATAATAAAAATAATTCCACCTGCCTACACTGAAAACCATCAAGGAAAATAGTTTCATATACTAACATTCATAAACCAAACATTATTCGCTTTTATTAAATTATGTTAAAACATCGTGAGGAAACCGACATGTTCTAAAACCAAACATTCGAAGACGTGTGACATCCACCAATCCCGTGATTACGGCCCATTCCCTCTCCTAAAGAAGAGATCTGAGTCCCAGCATTCGGAACATTATAAGGCTGATTATTATTAAATTAAGTGTTGGTTTTTTATGTCTAATGCACAGAATATTGTTAAATATTATTTACCTCGTGTGAGGTGCTGTTCTCCTGTTCTCAAAGTCGATAGATAACGAAAACCTGCCATATTTTTGGAAAAATTGGTTCGATCCAATCTAACAAGTCAGTAATATTTGGGGGCTCTGGCATCTCGGACTGCAAGGTTACTAGCTTCTACCAATCTCTCGCTCACTCAGACAATCTACTCACCAATGATTAAGTCGATAGTCGTGTCAAAAGGTGATCCGATAGCGAAGAGGTCAACCATCAATAGTATTTTGTACAGGAATATTAAAATAAAAAAGATACTTTACAAATACACAAAATGTAAAACAGGAACTGAACATCGCACAGTCCAGCATGGAGGCCATTCGACGCTCACCCGGCGGTCGCCCGGCTCCACGGCGCGGCCTTCACACTCTGCTGCCGCCGCCACAACAATAACAACAAGCTCCATACAACACAACAAAAAAATATGCTGAAATCCACAAATAATACCTACTCATCTAAAAAACCACTCAACATTTACAAATTTCATGTTAACGTATCCGTCCCTGATGCCCTAGAGGTCCAGCCAAAAAACAGTCCGTCTCTAGGATAACCTATTCAATTGGAGGATGGATCCTCAGTTATAATCGAAGCAATAGCACAGAGATGCTATTGCCTGCACGTGCAGCTACGGTAACCATGTCGCCATTACATTAATACAACTTATGTAATAATCCATTTGTACAAAGCGCAATCGTACACGAGTGTCGACTGAAGATTAGATAAGTAGTAATATGTTGCAATCAGTGCAGTGTTTGAGAGCTCATAGTCTGTACGGTTAGTAGGCAGATCTAATTATTATAATCAGCTTATAGGAGCAGTGTCGACTGCCACACCTGCCCCGCTAGCCAAGTTACAACCGTTTCTTTCCAGAACAAAAGAATAGGAGGCGTGGCCGACTCGAGATGATCAACGAAAAGAGAATCGAAACGAAACGATTGTAACTTCGCTAGGTGGGCTGGTCGATCAATCATGAACAATGATGGTGTCATCGATCCGTACACCCAGACAGATCACAATGATGGCACAGAAGGACAAAAGCGAGCCTTAAGTGATGTGTATAACGTGTTCGTTGCTTTAATGTCACGTTTTCAAATGTTATCATGTGTCACCCACGAAAAATTTCTTGTAGGCAGTATTTTTAATAAAAAATTAGAAGACTGAGCTGGACAAAGTTATACTATTATGATGATCGTCACTCTCACAGCTGGGTCAAGGCCACTCAGCTCAGCTTTATTAAGCCGAGCTGTTTGTCGCGGTGACTCGCGAAGTTTTGATCGAGCGCCAATAGAGACGCCACAGTACACCACCACCACCACATTTTATACTTTTGACCTTGAAATCAATGTCATTAACCTTGAGGCCAAGGTCACATGCAGTGTCCCCCGATGTTTCCCCACTCTTCTAGTTTCACATCCCACTGGATCCCGAAGGCATAAGATCGATTAATTTAAATATACAATCAATCATTCAGTCGACTTTCCGAAAAATACTAGATACGTATTTTGGGTTTCGCATAATACTGCTACAGCTAATATATAGTATAAACTTTTTTTTATGACCGATCTAGATGGCTTTTCTAATGTTGGGTTTATTCATAGCTCCGTTGTGGCCCTCTTTCGTTGACCATGAGACTTTGAACTGCAAATTCTAATTTTATATTTATACAGTGATACAGCCGGTACTGGCTAGGGTTTTAATTTCATTGCGAGTGTCAAACTATGTACCTAAACGGAACATAAACACCTTTAACTTTAGATTGTTTTGACTTAGAAGTTTGAATTTTTCAGTGCTACGAGGGGTATTTGATATTAATTTCAGCTTAATACCTTTACGCGTTCCTGAGAAAAAGGGTCTTGACAGACGGATATTAAAATGATCCTGTAAAGGTTCCGTTTTTGTCGACTGAAATTACGGAACCTTAAAAACACTCAAAATGACAAACCTACCACGCAGGAGTACCTACTCGTGCGTCTACCACGCAAGAGTACCTACTAAGAATCACCCGTTAATAAGGTGTGTGTTAAAGTCAAAAGTCTACAAAACCAAACCGATATCTAATTGATTCTGTGTAACCCGTTCTTATCAACTTAATCATAATTCTGTATCTCTTATTGCTATTTATAGTGCTTATTATTTGGATTGGTTTTTAGCAATGAGTAAGCGTCATATTAGTCACAAAAGGGAATATGCATGAAAAAAATATTGGTTATCTAACCAGTTTAACAATAAATATAGGTACAAAAATACAAAACCAAATTAGATACAACAATTTTATACAAATATATCGGTTTCTCTCGTCAAGACGCCGTTTTCTATGGCGGCCGTATGGGTGTCATGACCTCTGACGTCAAAGACCATGTTGGACTTCTCTTTCGTAATAGCCATAGAAATTTAAAAAAACAGGAGAAGTGGCAAGGGGGCGCGTGCATGTCCGCGCGACTTGCGCAAAATGCACACGATCGGGCAAACGGCCGTCAGTTACAAACTTGTGAGATACGCGATACGTGATCGTAAACAAATTTAAAATGCCGTGTTGTTCAGTGGTTTCATGCAAGAACCGAAGCGATAAGAGAAGCCTGGGTCATCATGGAATCTCTTACCATATGGAAGTACAAGTTTCATACTATATTTATCTTTAAAATCAGTAAAAACAACAAATTTTATAATACTGCTACTACGTTATTTTTGTTTTCAAATATCAAGGCGACTGTATTAATCTTACAGTTCATACATTGCTCTTTAACCACTACTTAATTTTAACGCTCAGTAACGGAACAAGCAGTGTAAAAATAACATAACGATACTTTATCAGTGCGGTGTATTTCATAATAAAGCCGCTGTTAGTTGCGGCGAGTTAATGATGTGTCTGTATGATCTACTAATATAGACTATCGACTATAATATCGATTGGTTGGATATCCAAAGTAAAATAATGTAAATATTTTTATTTATTTGATTATTTTACAGAGTTGTAAAGAAATAGCATAATTCAGAATTTAATAACGACTTTTGCTTAAAATAAGGCAACATGTTCTAGCTCTTTATTTGTTCTCTTTATTTAACAAAATAGGTTTTTTTTTTCAAAACTTTATTTTGTTAGAAAAAAAATAGTACAGTATTTTTTTCTAACAAAAGCCTTACATGGTGAGGTTTAGCAGTAAGTTAGGTAAAATGATAACTACAATGTTATTTTATGTTTTCAGTTTCCCGAAAGACGCAATTTTAATAAAGCAATGGATTGATGGAAGGCCACCTAATGGGTTCCCTAAAAAAATATAGTACTATATGCTCATTCCACTTCCATTCCACACATTCTTGATATTGTAACCAATCTGCTTACCCAAGCTTTAAAGTCAACAAGATTCTCATTCCGTCTTTCAGGTATGTTGGAGATTTCTATGTTGCACTGTCTTGCTTGCTGCTCTAACAAGTCTATTTTCGCCTCTAAGGCCAAGACAAATTTCTCGTACCGGGTATTTCGTTTGCGTGGTCATATCATCGACGCATTTTTTGAGGTCATTATACTGGTCACTCATAAACTTCCCGTGACAAAATTGCACACTGTGACACAATTTTTGACTGCTCCGCAAGTAAAGATCCAAGCTTTTTTTATAGATTGAATTTCTAAACGACTTTGTCTTAGATCTTACTGTTGTGATCAATCATAAACTTCAAGCTTCAGTTATATAAATATTTTAATCATATTGATATTTTTTTTTATATTAATGATAGGCTCGAGTTTGATCAACACAATTTCATATTTATCATTCTATTAACAATAGGTAGGACATTTTCACTCTTCACCAACTCAAAGCAGACTGATTTGTCCAGAATGACAGTTATAAACTCAATATTTCCCCACCAAAAACTTTCAAATAATAGGACAACCTACTTTCAATAACGTTTTATGAGGAGGAAGTCCAGACGGGTTCAAAGACCACCTCCCGGCTCCATCATTAGGTCAGTTCGATAGTACCTTATAGCCAAAGTGCATCTCATGAAAATTCTAATAAACCTAAACACGGCTAGGATACATTGATTAATTACGGAGTTCCTGTGCCTAGTTTCCGGCTCCATCATCAGGTCAGTTCGATAATACCTTATAACCAAAGTGCATCTTGTAGTGACATCTATGGCGTCACTTAAGAACTAATCCTGCATCGCGCAATTAAAGTTCTCATAACACCTGTCTGGTCGGAGAATCTTCCTTTTTTCAAAGGAGGTTTGCGGGCGTCTCTGTTCCGCCTACCTCCAAACAACACACAATTCTAATAAGCCTAAACATGGCTAGGCTACATTGATTAATTATGTTCCAGTGCCTACCTTCCAGCTCCATCATCATCATCAGATCACTTCGATGATACCATTTTCAACATAACTATTCAGAACCATTTATTTATTCGTATTGTCATAGTTACTTAACTATCTTCATTGCGATATCTTTGTGAGGGTGAAGTTCCGTTGGCCATTTCTGGTCTTCTTCATCAGTTCCACTTCCTCAAATGTTACTTTTTTACTGTAAATGGTTTAAATCTCGATGAAAATACTAAAAGCACTATATAGTTGCCTAGAATATTTGAGGAGTTCCCTCGATTGAACTCCTCATGGAAGTCACTTCATCAGAACTGAATTATGAAAAAAATGGGACCAAACTGGACGTAACCGAGTAGTATATTTATCACATCAATCTTTAAAAGAATCAAGTTATTTACCACAGCTGCTATATCCCTATATTTAATCTGTAATATCTTCAAAAATATTCACTTGAATTACACGCTGTTTATTTATTGATTTATTTATTTGTTACGGCAATCCAATTATTAGTTCGCAAAATATTTAAAAAAGAATAATCCTAACAATAAACAATTATCACAGCGAATTCTTCACTTAAAGGTGTGCACAGCACGTTTTGTAAACATTTTTATACTAATATTATTTATATTTTGAATCAATTGTTCATTCACATTTAATAAATAATAACAAGGTAAAAAACGAAAACAAAGACAATAGAATCAATAAAATAAGAAATTATTATAAATCAATCAATTAAATAAATTATGTCAGATTGAATTAAATTACATTAAAATCCATTAATCAAATGATGTCCGATTAAATTAAATTATACAAGAATACATTAAAATACACTAAATTACATTAAATGGCAATAAATGACACTAAATTAAATTAAATAGGTGAGTAATATAATGTAATGTCATTGATCTACGAGCTGGTGCGAAAAGATGTTTCCGAAACTGAGCCAAGGTATTGGAGAAGATGTCAATGCTGTTGGTGCAAGAGTGACTTTCATTATACGTTCTCATCATGCGGTTCGACGGCGTCGATCGTCCGAGGTTTAAAAAAGGTCTGTAAAGGGCCATATTGATTTATATTAAATGCACAATGTATTTAAGGTACTTTTTTTTTATTGGATGCGAAAATCATCTTATGACAAAACCCGCTCTTGGGCGGAGCGGGAGATAGTGTCAGACTTTTACTGACTAAAAACCCACTCCAGTTCCTTCGTTGCCTTCGTCCCAGGGCCCCGGGTTTCGCTTTCACACTACCCGTGGCTCCAGTAGGCTTCGACCCTGCTGGGCCCCTACCATTTGCTGACATCTCTTTGAGGCGCGCGTGGAACAGTACGCGCCGTCGACGACTTGGGCTCGGTCCGATTACCGGACGGTCGGACGGCGAGCCACCCATTGCTCGCCATCCGCAAGCCCGCGCCTACGGTGGCCGGAAATCGGGATCGGAATCCCGGCGGCGGCGGTTGGAGTATAAGGACCGTTGCCTCACGCGATCGGCCGCCTCCTTCGCTAGCATTACTGCTTCGCAGAAGGAGGCGACCGCCTGCCACTCCTCCTTGCTCCGGACCATGGCCTGAACCAAGGCCCGGCGCGAGAGATCGCCGCCGCCGATTGCCCCCACGAGGACACGGCGTTGCTCTGCCCAAGCGGGGCACACCTCCACCGTGTGCTCTACCGTGTCCCCCGGGCGTTCTACATAGTGGCGACCCCGGGCGTCGTTTCCTCACGAATCCGGTGCAGGAACCTCCCGAACTTACCGTGTCCGGTAAGAACCTGCGTCATGCGGAAGGTGAGGTCGCCGTGAGGTCTTTCCAACCACGCCTCAAAGAGGGGACTTACCGGTATTTAAGGTACTTAATTGGATAAATATTAATGCTGTATTGCTTAAAATCGTTTCGTAAATAAGCCATTATTTCTCGTAAAAAGTAAACGATAAAAAATGGTTGTCGTGGGTTGCACCTAAAAGATAGACATACCATCGCAGAATTTTTTATAGACCTTTTTAAGGTATACAATACTGTAGTACATTATTTTGATCTATTTCTTAGGGTTCAGCCAGCGTTTGCAATGTAAGCGCAAAAAATGTGTTTATTTACGACATCACATTAGAAACCTATAAAATCATCAGTTTTCCTCTACTACATTGTGCGTGTATTATAAATATAAACCTTCCTCTTGAATCACTCTATCTATTAAAAAAAACTGCATCAACATCCGTTGCGTAGTTTTATAGATCTAAGCATACATAGGGACAGACAGACACGAAAATCGACTTGGTTTTATACTACCTACGTAAATCCTTATGAGTTTTTAAAATCAATAAACGCATTTTTTGAAAAAACAGCAAGATGTCATGTCATAATGTCATGTTTTTTTTTTTATAAGTCTTTAGGCTGGATGAAAATTGAAATGTCTTAATATCATGCTTTTTCTGGGGATTTAGCTACATTAGAATTGCACTACGACGTTGTCATATGTGTCATTATGTATATTAATGCCTTAATATACTTAGGAAATACATTTTCATTTAAATAAAAAGCATATAAAAAGCAATGCATATTTATGTTATTTGACCATGATTTATATTAGTGACGTGAGTGAGTATTCAGTTTAATCAAAAGTAAAAAAGTCAAGCTAGCAAAAAAAGAACTAAGCCATGATTATAATGTCAAGGATCTTAGACATACGTTGATTACGACGTTGATCAAGAATTTTTATCTGGATTGACTACGTTAACTTCAGTAACGTACCGAAGAGTACGATACAAAAAGGTATGTTATCTCTTTCTACTAATACTTCCATAGACTAATTCGTACTACGGGACAACTCTGTTCTAGAGAAGTTCTAAATATTATTGATTTGTACGTTCAAAAACTATTAATTAATATTTATCGGCTGTTCCCGATATACTTACCAAAGAAAACAATGGAAGTTTTCTTAATGATGGTTAGAAAATAGCACATTTCTTCTTTATTTACATATATAATATTAGGGGTTAAAATATGAAATTGCCGATTTGTACTGAAAAATTGAAATTCTTTTTGTTTCTTAATTTAACATATTTATTTATAAATAAAATAATTATCATTATTATCTACACATTGCTGCCATCTAATAAGAAGGTAATTTATACCTTTGCGATAGAACTCTGGTGATCTAGATTCGACAAACTGTGTGAAAGCATTTTGTACTGCCTCCTGAGAAGAAAACTTTTTATCACGTAGAAAATTGTCCAAATCACGAAAAAAATGGTAGTGCGTTGGAGCAAGGTCTGGCAAATACGGAGGATGACGAATGGTTTCTAATTGCAGTTCCTGTAGAGTTAAAACGGTTTCTCGTGCTGTATGAGATCTCGCGTTATCGTGGAGCAATAAGGTTCCCTATCCATATGCATAAAATTAAGACCTAATATAGCTTGGCATACTCTTGTTTGTCCTAATTATATTTTCACATAATATTATTTACGCATGACAGCTTACGCATAATTTTTTTAGGCATAATTTCTCTAACCATAATAATGATTAAGCATAACATTCATGATAACATATGGCACTGAAACATAGTCGCTTACAATAGGCCTCATCAAAAGGCTTACAGTCACCCAAAGGGCAATGGAAAGGGCTATGCTCAGAGTTTCCTTGCGGGATCGCATAAAGAATGAAGATATCCGCAGGAGAACCAAGGTCGCCGACATAACCCAAAGAATCGCCAAACTAAAATAGCAGTGAGTAGAGCACATTGCTCGTAAAACGAATGGTCGATGGGGCCGAAAGGTTCTAGAATGGCGACCGCGCACCAGATAACGCAGCGTTGGAAGGCCTCCCACAAGGTAGATCGATGACCTAGTGAGAGTTGCGGGACTGAAATGATGATAATGATAACATTTTAAAGCATAAATTTACTAAGCATAACATTCTAAAGCATAACTTTATTAAGCATAACATTCTAATACCAGGAATGCAAGCAAGCATGCAGCATGCAAGCAAGTATGCAGTATTCAAGCGAGCATGCAGCAGGCATGGTTTCTGTCACGGCTCCGGCGCTACGGGCCTCCGGTGGCCCCACGCGTGCTAATCGTCGCAGACGGCTTTTGCTCACCGCCGCGGCTGAGGCTGGACGAAGAAAGCCGAAGCTACTCGCTCACAGCCACCTGCTCCTCAGCTCGCGGGCCGCTTTGCCCCTACGCGCTTACGTGATTTTAAATTACACTCTAAGGGTAGGGCAGACAAGCGTACGTGGAGTCGGTTTTGCAGTGATACGGTTTTGTCACTAACTTTTGTAGCACAACATATTATTATTATGCGAATAGTCATTAGGCTTAGTAAGTAAGTAAGTATGCCAACATAAACTGTACGCCAAAAAAAATATGGCAAAGTATTATTATGGCAAAACAAATTATACCAATATGGTTATGCCAAAGTATATTAGCAAAATTAATATTATGCAAAAAGAAGGGATCCTGAGCAATAATGGTGAAGATCGATTCTGGAGTCGGGGCTGTTTCACTGCTAGGTTTACTATCATCAGACCATATAGGAGAGAACAGTGAATAACACCATGCTGAGACCACCAAACAATTACCGTTACCTTTTTATTGGTAAGCTCTGTTTTAGGACACTGTTGCGGCGTTTGACCTGGGGTCAGCCTTTGTATTTTTCGCTTACGGTTATCGTAAAGGATTTACTTTTCATCACATGTCACAATTCGATCCGATATTCCTTCATTTCTATATTGGTTCAACAAGGCAACACAACTTTCAACACGCGTGTCTTTCTGCAGATCAATCAAATCATGAGGCACCCATATTTAATAAAAAAAATAAAAAAAAAATATTGATTTGACGCAAATGAGTCAATATCGTTGGTAAGGTAACGTTAAACCATGCCGCTAATTCCTGGGTAGTTTGGCTCGGATTGGTTTCCACCATCTCTTTCAATTCATCGTTATTCACCTGTGTGGGTGGTTTTCCACGTGATTCGTTCTTCAAATCAAAGATTCCATCACAGCGTTTATACCAAAATCACATGGTGCGATCATTAACAGTCCCTTCTCCAATCGCAACATTGATATTGCGAACTGTTTCTGCCGCGGTAGTTCCGCGTCGGAACTCGTATTCAAAAATCACTCGAATTTTCGAGGTATCCATCTTTTTTTTCTAACCTGAAACAACAACCGAAGAAGCGCCGTTGAACGTCAACGACGCCGCACCACGGTGATGTATGGACCCGAGAGTCAGGACTCGCAGGGCGATCCCCGGTCATCGTAATCGCGGGTTTGCAAACAACTAGTAATGGATAGCTCGCCGTCCAGCCGTGTGGTAGCCATCGTCAAGTCGTTGATGGCGCTTAGTTATTCACGGGCGCCTCAAAGAGATGTCAGCAAAAATCGAAATTCCCTGAATTTCTGAAAAGAAAACCCGTGGTCCTACACGGGTTTTGGAATTAACGGAAGGGCAACTGAAGGACACAGCTGTGATTTTAGTCAATAAAAGTCTGATACGCCCTCTCACTCCACCCTAGAGTAAGAGAAGTCGTTATATGATTTTCCACTTCAAAACAGGCGCGTTGCACCACATTTAAATCTACAAGCCGAAATCAAGTTACAGATGCGGTTATACGTGCATGATTTGACGGAGTGAACAATTATTTTATCATTAGCTAATAACCGGCTTCGTGATTTCGTGGGTGTGCGTACGCGCAGCGGAATGTTGTTGAATTTAAAGATTTTAATTATGCAGATATTTAGTGTATGACGTCGTATAATTGTGTATGGTAAAAAAAAATTTGTGCACGCAACCATTGTGGAGAAATTCACCAAAAACTGATTCCGCTGGGC
Organism: Mythimna vitellina; assembly: GCA_949316375.1. Classification (NCBI taxonomy): domain Eukaryota; kingdom Metazoa; phylum Arthropoda; class Insecta; order Lepidoptera; family Noctuidae; genus Mythimna; species Mythimna vitellina. Next base: position 24,682,097 of record OX438698.1, read on the forward strand.
GAACGTTGTCCTGGCGGAACTTTTTTTAATCCATAGACTTTAGAAGAAAAGAGATGTGTCCAAAAATTAGTGTGTATTTGTGTGTAATTGTGTATGTATGAATAAAACTAGTGCATGCATAAACTTCGGAGAAATTCAAGTTTCCGCTACGCGAACGTTTGACCATTAGCTAGTTTTCATATAAAGCGCTTACATAGAGAGCTGTAGATTTTTACATACGTTGTTTTGAATTTGTTTATATTTGTTTAAAAAACAGATTTAGAAAAAATCGTAGGGCTTAAAAGATAAAAATATAAACGTAAAATACGCTTATTGGGTCTTAGTTCTTAAAGTATGCACTTTGGGGTCTAGATTTTCACGTTTATACAAACCTTGTAAGTGTCTGCAACATGTTGCCAAGTATCAATGATGTTGCGTTAGTAACTAAAGAGTTATAGGACAAATTTACCATGAACAGATCGCTGTTTACAAAGCAGTCAAATATCACGACGTTCTGAAGGAATTGCATGGTAATATGTATGTCAATAATTAGTGTATTCATTCAACTATTCTTATGCAAAATTTCATTTTATTAAATTCAGTAATTAAAGAAAAACAATTATAATACTGACGAAGCATCGAAAACCTACATAACCCGACCAAGTTCGGATGGCTACAAAAAAGCGGCCGTGCAATATATTTAGGTAACATCCCAAAATTTACAGTATAATACCGGTATTGAATTGGTATAGGTGATAACACAATTGTTGTTTCGATATAATTTATAAGTCATTTATTTTTGTACACCTACTTTTTTAAATGTATTTGAGTATGACAGACAGTAGGTACTATTTACGTAGGTACTTTATTTAAGTATGCGCTTGAGACTTGAGATATAATCTAAATATATTATTTAAGACAAATAAAATTCATACAGCTAATTTCTATTGAAGATTTCACGGATCAGGATTCTAACTATAGACCCCTTAGGGAAATTAAATATTTACCACATGTAAGTATGTACTACTGTTTAGGTAAATATTTATCATATTGTAGCTTATTACACTATTTAACCAATAGACTAGGCATGCACGAGCGTTCCTCTTTGCAACTTTAGTGGATCAAACAATCTAATAACTTAAAAAAAACTACTTCTTGAATCGATTTTTTTTTCTTATGTAAAATTATATTAACAACAATTGTGTTATCACCTATACCAATTCAATACGGGTATTATACTGTAAATTTTGGGATGTTACCTAAATATATTGCACGGCCGCTTTTTTGTAGCCATCCGAACTTGGTCGGGTTATGTAGGTTTTCGATGACTGGTCAGTATTATAATTGTTTTTCTTTAATTACTGAATTTAATAAAATGAAATTTTGCATAAGAATAGTTGAATGAATACACTAATTATTGACATACATATTACCATGCAATTCCTTCAGAACGTCGTGATATTTGACTGCTTTGTAAACAGCGATCTGTTCATGGTAAATTTGTCCTATAACTCTTTAGTTACTAACGCAACATCATTGATACTTGGCAACATGTTGCAGACACTTACAAGGTTTGTATAAACGTGAAAATCTAGACCCCAAAGTGCATACTTTAAGAACTAAGACCGAATAAGCGTATTTTACGTTTATATTTTTATCTTTTAAGCCCTACGATTTTTTCTAAATCTGTTTTTTAAACAAATATAAACAAATTCAAAACAACGTATGTAAAAATCTACAGCTCTCTATGTAAGCGCTTTATATGAAAACTAGCTAATGGTCAAACGTTCGCGTAGCGGAAACTTGAATTTCTCCGAAGTTTATGCATGCACTAGTTTTATTCATACATACACAATTACACACAAATACACACTAATTTTTGGACACATCTTTTTTCTTCTAAAGTCTATGGATTAAAAAAAGTTCCGCCAGGACAACGTTCGCCCAGCGGAATCAGTTTTTGGTGAATTTCTCCACAATGGTTGCGTACACAAATTTTTTTTACCATACACAATTATACGACGTCGTACACTAAATATCTGCATAATTAAAATCTTTAAATTCAACAACATTCCGCTGCGCGTACGCACACATTTCGTGGACCCTGGACATCTGTTCAACTGTGATCTCATCAGCATCATAGATAATTCATAATTATTTGTTATGCTGAGATCACAGTTGAACACATGATTCAACACTGAAATCAAGTTTCTTCATTTAAAATGCTTATGTCTAATACTTCTACGTTGATTAATTATTTTCAACGTTCAAAATATTTTATTTTATATAATAAAGGTAATAAAGAAGTATTAATATGTTCTAATTATAATGCAATAAAATACGATAATTAATAATTACCATCACCAACCAATATTCGCTCCACTATTGGACACAGGCCTCTTGTACTCGATTAGTAATAGCTGCATAAAAATCGTTATTAGCTTCAAGGCCGTCGTTGTAGATCATTGTTGCTATTATCAATAATTGATTGAGTCCTGTTAATTATTTTTCACAAGATAATTCTCTAATTAAATGCAGATAGCTTAATAAATATATTTTTATACATAACGCTAGCGTATAAAAATAAAAGTAAAGGATCATGACCAACGATGTATGGAAATCCGTCTTATGTTGAAACACAATAAATGTTTATTTACTATAGACTACGCTTTATATACTATTAAATAAAAGTGTTCATTTTCATAAAAATACACGAGTTTTAAAGTAATTAAACAAAAACGAAGATAACCTACAAAATATGCCTAACTCACTCACAACTTATAGAATGACCACAGATCACTCATGTATGTACAAAACAACAATGTTAGTTAAAAACAAAACAAGAGAACACCTGCTAATTGAAAAATAAAATGTAATATTCATGCTTTTTATGGCCTTGTAGCTTTGATGTGACAACATCGAAATAAAACGACCAACTCAGTCAGATAGATTATTTATTAACTTCAATTTATCTCAGATCTATACACAAATAAATAAGGTACTTTCCTAATGTATATAATGGTATGAAACACATAATTATAGACTTTTCATGTAGGTAGTCATTAGGTATTTAATGTTAGAACAAGTATTTTTTATGGTTAAGTGATTAAATCCCATGCATCAGTACAAACTGTCTTGTTAGACACTCTCTAGCTGAATTCATCCAGTGTTTTAAGGTAGTTTGTGATTTCTCGAATAGTGTAGCCAATCTTTCATTACTGCCACCAGTTCTCAGCTTATCTAAATACATGCACAAGTAGCAATAGTAGCATTAGGTACAGTTTGATTGACTTGATATAGAATTTAATAAATCATAAAATAGATAAGAGGTCATACCTAACCAGTAATGACATAAATATGCTGGCATAGTTGCAATATTCGAAAAATCAATGTGTTATTTGGCAGCTTGCTGCAAGATATTTAAAATGTTGTCAAACTGTGTACTTGTAAAGTCTCTTAACTGGGAGGTTAATTCAGTCCACTGGCCATGATTTAAGTGATAATTACATATTCATGCTCCTGGTGGTATATAAAACCTGTGATTTAAAAGTAAAAGCTCCTTTATGGCAACAGGTATAAGTAGACATTTTGATTCGAAACAGTCAACAAATATGCAATAACTAGCTGTATTAGCAGCACGTGTATACTGATAATAATATTTTATCTCTTGCTTGCGGGAGGAGTGGCGGTGCAGGTGTATGTGTAAATTCCCCACTCTTTCCTACTTCTGGCAGAATGGGGCGATTGGTGTCGTGTTGGTTTTGACGTCTCACTTCCCTATAAGCTGCCAACAAACAAGCATTGAATACTCTTTCCAATCTTCTTCTTCTTCTTTTCAATTCGATTTCCAATCTTGAAACCTAAAAACGAACAAATTGACATACTATATATTCAGTATAAAAATAAAACAATATGTAATATCAGCATTATCATTTTAGCTGAAAGACATTCACTGTTGGACGTATGCCTCCCCCAAGTGTCGCCACACCTAACAGTTCTGTACGTCTCATATGTATCGGATTTCCACGATACTGGCCAGGTCATCCATCCACCTTGTGGGAGGCCTCTCATTGCTGTACTGCTAATGTTAGCACTAACACAATATTATTATATGGGTCAGTATATCTCAAAACTCTGGGGTCCAGGACCTTTGGAAGGTGTACAAGGAGCCGAACCAACTTGTAGAGGCTCTTTAGACACTTTTAATGGAATGTGGTAGCAACCGACGATTAGCCCTGAATGCGCTATACTGTGCACCCAAGGTCAATCCCGGTTGGTGGGAAACTATGGCAACATATGAAAAGAAAGATAGTAGGCAATATTATTATTTTTTTAATTGGAAATTACCGCTAGCTTTGACACACCGGTGACCTTACACACTCACAGAAACAACATAGTTGTTTTTTTTGCAGTTTTCTGGGTGGAGGTGAATTTCCCCAAGAATGAAAATGAGCATTATAGAAATATGTATAAGTCAAAAAATATTTACCAAGTGCAATGGAACCTTTCTTAATATAATGATCACATCTCGCAGCATGTGTTCTTGATGCACGTGAAATAGACAGTCCACAAGAAAAGTTCTGTGACCAAAAGCAGGCAATTGTAAAGTATTTCCTCCATCAATGAATGTGTCTGCTTGAAGTATTACCACTATTGTATTTACGCACAAAGTACACTTTCTGATGAAAGCTGAAATAAAAGAAAATAAAGTCAGGTTATACACCAATCATCATTTAATCCTCACATAACTACTGTGTCTGTCGGTCTGTATGAATATGATACACTCAAAAAGTTTTCGAACAGATATTCATGAGGAAGGTTTAGGTGTACAAAACATGCATATTATAGTAGAAAAAAACACTGAGAATTTCAAAAGATTTCTATCTCCTATGTAAAGCTGGAACAGGTTGCTAATGGAGTAATATAAGAATACAGCTGTGTCCACTGTGTTCTAAAGTATTTATTTATTGCATTCATATCATTTACAAGGTCTTGTTACAAATATAAGTTTCATATATGAACCCTGCTAGGGCACCGCAATATTATGTTTCTTATAAGTATTCTTCATGAACCTGATAATCATTTTAAAAATACTTTTTTCAAATCAACACAAAAATTCCAGATATACAGTACATCAGTATATTAATTACCTTGCTGTATTGTTCACATCAAAATTCATTATTTCAAGATTTAATTAAAGGATCAATAGTAAAATCATAGTTAGGTTCTACTATGATGGCAGTCTGACCATAATATCATACATAATATTAGTTGCACCTCATAAGTTAATAAGTTTTCAGGATGGTAGTCACCTATTCAAAAGTACAGGATGCTGGCATGTCTGATAATATAGAAGTAATATAATATTATGAAACTTACCTCAGTAGGAGTTATCCAAGATCGTAATATAGTAATCATCGTCGTAGACGCTTGTTGTAAGGAATGCTGCGCGAGATTTCTGGGTATCAAAAGGTTCACAATTGACACATTGGCTTCTCATTACCACCGGTATCGGTTGATCAGAATCAAGCATCGACATGATTACAATAGATAGACTCAAGAGTTTAGAAATAACACAATAACGTTCTGGCGTAATAAAACACAACTAAATATAAAAACGTCCTGTCGTAAGTTACATGAAACACGCTCAGTAGTTTAAAAGAAACACACCAAGGAATTTCCGTAAGTATTACTATTTATGTGGAGAGATTATCACGGTAACTATTCTCAAATTCTCAATCGACACATATTGTAAACAGTAATGGCTTCCGCACGGGAGCCGGCTTAGGGATGGTAATCTGAAATCGATTTATTAGATCAAGTAAATTGATTTTTTTTTTCGATCTTAAACAATGAGATCTTTAAATCGATTTTAGAAACTTGAAAACGTGCTCCGATTTTTTTCTTGCGGAATGCAACTGTTAGGTTTTGTTACGTATTTAGATTGTTTATTCTGTTTTTTGTAACCAAGAATATTATTTAATTTATTTTGTATTCGATTATTCATTACAATTGACTAATTATGCTGGGAACACTAAAACGAATAAGTAATAATCGGTAGTAAAGTTATCGATGTAGAATAAGGCGGGAACAGCTTTCTGGTTCAGTCAGCGATCGGATGCACAATTTGTCTCTTGCATTATTGTAGCGACAAGAGGTGTAACCGAGATATTTTAGATACATATCATGATTTATAAGAGCATCTGTGGAGTTTCTTGCACATTATCCATAGAGATCTTTTATTTAAGGTTTGAAATAATACAATGACTTCTCCTGCTTTGGATGCAGCAGGAGAGCGTGTCAGATGTTGACTAACTAAATCTAAAACTTTGTCCTTCAGTTGCCCTTTGCGTTCGGCCCTACGGTTTGTTAACATCTCTTTGAGGAACGCGTGAATCACTACGCGCTGTCGACAACTTGGGCTCGAATCGACCGTCGATTACCGGATGGCCGGACGGCGAGCTACCCATTGCTCTTTGTCTGCTACCCCACGCCTGCGGTGGCTGGAAATCGGGGTCGGGACCCCGGCAGCTAGGGCATGAGGATGCCCGTTCCCTCACGTGTGCGGACGCCTCCTTTGCTAGCATTACTGCTTCGCAGGAGGTGACCGCCTGCCATTCCTCCTCGGACTCTGGACCGTGGCCTATACCAGGGCCCGGTGCGAGAGGTTACCGCTGCCGAACGCCCCCACAACGACACGGCAGTGCTCCTCCCATGTGGGGCACACGTCACCGTATAGTCCACCGTGTCCTCCGCGCGGCCCTCACAATAGTGACTCCTAGGCGTTTCTTCCGCACGAATCAAGTGCCCGGAACCTCCAGGACTTACTATGTCTAGTGAGGACTTGCGTCATGTGGAAGGTGAGAACGCCGTCACGTCTTCCCAGCCACTCTTCATACCTCTATGAGTCTCCACGGACAAACCGCCATGATGACGTGCCCACGACAATTTAAAGGAGATTGATTAAGTAATAAATATATTATTTTATACTAAAGCGAGTTGTTTTATTACACAACCATATTATTATTTAAATGATCAAAGAACTTATTTTCCATAAGTTAATTTTTAAGTGAATGTTTTAAACGATTATTCAGCAGTCATGACACACGTGCATTGATCCACACGTCGATCATCAGTACCTACCTTGCTTTTTAGGATACAGTACCTGCAAGGTAACCAACGAATCTATCTTTAGTAAATCGATCTATTAGAACTCGATTTATTACTGAATCGATTCTGTAGACTTCGATTCGAATAGATTTAAAAATCGATCTTGTTTAGGAAGAGTCGCCATCCCTATCGGCCGGTCCGTCTGTCATCTGGTTAGACAGTTGCATCTACGCGAGACGAAACACAAAATAAATATTATCTTATCGCATCGGCTCGACTGTATAAGTATTTTAACATATACAGTACTTTATGGTTATGGTATTACTAATTATTTAGCTATTTATGAGTTTGATATCATTTTTGTGATGTTTTGGTCTAAAGGTTCATCCTTACATAACTCATATAAATGAAAAGAACGAAACGTCAACCATGACTTTTTAAGGAAATGTACCTAGCAATCGTTAATTTACAGTTTATCTTAAAATCATAATTCCGGATACGAAAACAGAATTCCTGAAGTAAAAAGCTTGTAAAAAAATAAGCAAATAATTTCTATATTAGTTTGATTTTACTTCTCGCATCTTTGCTAGACTGCTTTTGGTCAATGTCCTTTAATAGCTACTAGTAGGTTTTTTTTTTCGGGTGGGAAAATCATCTAGTGACATCCCCGCTCTTGGGCGGGGCGGGGAATAGTGTCAGACTTTTACTGACTAAAAACCCACTCCTGTTCCTTCTCTGCCATTTTATTTTCAGGGCCCCGGGGATCTCTTTCGCATCATCCATGGCCCCAGTAGGCTTCGACCCTGCTGGGCCCCTACGGTTGCTGACATCTCTTTGAGGCACGAGTGGAACAGTACGGGCCGTCGACGACTTGGGCCCGGTCCGGACAGTTACCGGACGATCGGACGGCGAGAGCTACCAGTAGGTAGGTACACTTAAAAATTATAATTGATTTTGAAAATACCTTGGGAGGGTCGTCAATACCTGCATTTACCTTATAAACATACATTTTTTTTTCTTTTTTGACATTATTTTTGCAATATCATAGATCGTCAGTAAAGACATTATCAAAGATGGGAACAATTATGTTACAGCTGACACAGCCACTACCAACAACGTTGGATGTAATCGACACAATACTATTTCTAGCATTACAAGCGGTGAATTGATGTATGACAAACTAGCTTTTACCAGCGGCTATGCCCGCGTGAAAATAGAAAATATAAGCCTATGTTACTCAGTGATAAAGTAGCTTTCTACTAGTGAAAGAATTTTGAAAATCGTTTCAGTAGTTTTTGAGTTATTTTTAACTCGTAACATACAAACAAACAAATTAAAAAAAAGTAAAAAACTAAAACCCGACTACGAGCCGTAAAACCGTAGTCACACGTTATTAAAGTGTTTCGTTTGGTACCTATAACGTGTGACTGCGGCTTTTCTTTTTGTTATGTTCGATGTATGAAAATCTTGTTTCATACTTTTTCACCGTCGATTTTTTTTGTCATAGTTGGGTTTTAGTTTTTCACTTTTTTTTATTTAAACAAATTTGTTGTTAAATTAAACACATGTCTTTTTGTCCGCTAGAGGGCATCACTTCCAATTTTGGAAATGTACAAGTGAAGCCCTTTCAAATGATACCAAACACGGCGTATTTATCTCCATTTTTATTTTTAATACATTACTTTTTGTCCGCTAGAGAGCACCATGTCGAGTTTTGTGACACGTCAAGTAGCCTATGTTCAACGGAAAATTAAGACGGTTCTAACGATACCTCACATGTCGAGTTCCGATAAGGAGATTAGAAGCTATGAAGGAACAGATGAACATACTCACATACATAAATGCATACATACATAGCTTATTAAAACATAACCCTCCTTTGGCTTTGCCGTAGTCGGGTAAATCAAAACTTTCCTTTTAATAATATAAGTAAAGAAGAGGAGTCATCAAGTTTGAGAGATGAATAATTATTAGTGTAGTAGTTTTAGTATCCCTATCTAATACAGGAGGGTCTGGATCTAAATCTTTAGGAATCAAGTCATAAGACTTTTTACCGAAACCTAATGATTTAAGAACATTCCAGACCTAGGTTGGACCACCGTTATAAACTGAACCAAGGACACAATATATTGATTATATATGGAGATTGACAATGTCTCAGAACAATCAGTGTATACGGTCTCATCTATAAACCATCAGGAGGAACTTCGATATCATTACCAAGCAGTGTCTTGCCGAACAAGTTTCAGTCTACTCCCGGCGCCGTGCATTTTCCTTCACAATTTCACGTCCGACGACAGAAAAAAAAATCAATTCGATTAACTTTATCAGCGCACTGACAATTATGACTAATTTTAAAATACTATCTTTGTATTATATCTCGCTGGTTCATCGCCATATATCGGTGTGGTAATCACTCATTAGCAGATATTATTTTAAGCTATTGTACATTGCAGACAGTTCTTACAAGTGTTATTTTAAAGTTCAATTTTCTAAAGCAGGTACTACTTTGTTCTTGATGATGCCCGTTATTAGAAAACACATTCAAAATATTTTCCAGCGACTTTGTGTCGCAACCGTGCATGGTAGGCGGGTGGAATATTATCTTACCGGATACAGTATGGTATTTAATTAGCGACTCTTTCTAATCGAGGCATTAATTCGTGAACAGTGAAACAGCAACATGATCGTCCTCGCGCTCTTGATCGTCGGCGCTGTGGCGCTGTACTTGTACGGGACAAGGAACCATAACTATTGGAAGGACAGAGGCGTAAAACATGACAAGCCCATTCCAATTTTCGGGACGGACGCAAAGCGGTACCTCCTGCAGGCGAGTATCGCGCAGATGTCGGCGGAGACGTACTGGAAGTACCCCGGCGAGCGCTTCGTAGGCTACTACCGCGGTTCTATTCCCGAGCTGGTGATTCGGGACCCCGACCTCGTGAAGCGCATCATCACCACGGACTTCGCATACTTCTACTCGCGCGGCCTATCGCCAGCGCACAAGGTCATCGAACCGCTGCTGCGCAACCTTTTCTTCGCGGACGGCGACCTGTGGCGCCTGCTGCGTCAGCGTATGACGCCCGCCTTCACCAGCGGCAAGCTAAAGGCAATGTTCCCACTGATCGTGGAGCGCGCGGAGAAGCTGCAAGCGCGCGCGCTTGACGCTGCCGCCGCCGGGCGCCCCATCTGTGCGCGTGACCTCATGGCGCGCTACACCACAGATTTCATCGGCGCTTGCGGATTCGGCCTCGATGCCGACTCTCTCAATGATGAGAACTCTCCCTTTAGAAAGCTTGGCATGAAAATTTTCAACATTACATTTAAACGCACCATCGTAATTTTCTGCAAAACCATTTTTCCCGATATCTTCAAGAGCATGAAGTTTCTCGGTCAGGATCTCGAAGATGACATTTTGATGCTTGTTAATCAGATCCAAAAACAAAGGAACTACAAGCCTTCTGGCCGTAATGACTTCATAGATTTTTTGATGGAATGGCAACAAAGAGGAAAGATTGTGGTAGAGTCTCTGGAGGAGACAAAGCCGGACGGCAGCCCCAAGCCAGTGGAGCTGGAAATGGACGATGTGCTGGTCGCAGCGCAAGCCTTCATTTTCTTTGCAGCCGGCTTCGAGACGTCGTCGTCAGCTACCAGCTTTACGCTGCACCAGCTCGCCTTCAACCCGGAAGTTCAAGCTCGCGCACAGGCTAACATCGACTCAGTGCTGGCACGCCACGGCGGCCGCCTCAGCTACGACGCTGTCAAGGAAATGACGTACCTGGACTGGGTGCTGCAGGAGGGTATGCGCATCTTCCCGTCATCCGGCATGCTGCTGCGCCAGTGCGTGCGCGCCTACACCATCCCTGGCACCAACCTCACCATCGACCCCGGTGTAAAGATCAACATTCCGCTGGTGGCGCTGCATAACGACCCGCAGTACTTCGACAATCCCAAGGAGTTCCGCCCCGAGCGCTTCGCCCCTGAGGAGGTCGCCAAGAGGCACAAGTTCGTGTACCTGCCCTTCGGAGATGGACCCCGCTCTTGTATCGGTGAGTACCACGATTTTATATAAAAGTTCCATCTTAAATTATAGGGTACCCTCTTCATTTTGAACGTTTGTCGTAAAGCATAAATAGGGCCATCTGTTGGAAACTAGTGGAAACTTTACTAGAACTGTAGCGTTCAGTAAAGCGAAGCGCTGAAAAGTGTACGAACTTCAACCGAAATATTACAGATGTTGTTGGCATACAGCTCGCACTAATCGTAATAATATTGTACGTACCTACGATTCCAAAATTTTGATGAAGTGTTTACTTACTTGACGGAAGACTCCAAAACTCCTATACTCGTAAACAACGTTTTAAACCGACATCTATACATATAATAAAACAATATTATCAACAATAAAATACAAATCTAGATGTTTTTTAAGTGCTGATGACAGATTGACTAACAAGATTTTTGTTTGTTTCAGGTGGTCGGCTGGGGCAGATGCAGTCGCTGGCAGGACTGGCGGCCGTGCTGGCCAAGTTCAGCGTGTCGCCGGCGCCCGAGACGCGACGAGAGCTGGTGTCGGACCCCAAATCCAGCATCGTACAGAACATCGTGGGCGGCATCCCGCTCATCTTTACCGCAAGAGACAAAAGTACCGCCACGCCACCCGATACTAGTCGCTCGCTGTAGCCACGCACCTCGTCAGGCTCGAAGATATAAAACTGCAACTGCACGTTGCAGTTTCAGCAGAGAGTTACTACGTAGAACTTCCAAGGTTCTTAAGGCTGGGTGACTTTTGAAGGTTTTTCCACGAAGTGTAGAAGTACCATAGTAGGTAACTTTTCGGAAATGTTTTTATTTTCGTTTGAACCAATAAATGTAATCCTGGCCTCATTTTCTTCTTGGCCCAGCGTTCCCGGAAATACTCGAGTAACGTGCAGATTAGTTAGTATATATTTGTTAATTTAGATAAGATACGGTGATGAGTGTCTCGCGTAACTGTGATCTGAGGAGTGCTTGTTAACTGAATGCTGTGTTTATGTACGTTGGCTAAGTTAATCTTTCTCAATGTTAATCTCTGTCGAATAAAAGTGAAGAATGAAAGAAATACAGTCATTAATTTTAAATTATGTTTAAATGTAAGTAGCTAATTATTAAGGCAATCATTTAGATTATAGCCTAAGTTCTAAATGTTGAAATTAAACATATCTGTAATAAATTAATAATAAGTTTTATTTTTTTATTTTCATTGGTGTTAACTAGATAATGTGCAACCTATTTACCTATTTATATTCATCTCTATAATTCTAATGTAGTCCATGTCCAGTCAATTTGTGATAAGTGTGCGGGATTGGTTAAATACAAGAGTACCATCATTGTCTGAAGTGGGTGACATGCGCCACCGGTTGCTCTTTTAAAGCTTAAGTTCTATTGGTTCTTAAACTTTTCTTTGTAAGATGCCACAGTTACTCCTATTACTTTATAAATGTGCAAAAGAAAAATTAATTCGAATTGCAGTACTAAAAATATCAAGGAAATTAAATAAAATTACCCCCTTCCACTGCGCGAGGATATATTTATCGAGCTCGCTTTGGTCGCTTCTGCATCGCCTATGCCTTTAATTTGTCTGTTTTACTTTCACGTTTACTAGTAGTAAGAAATTCAATCAAAGTATCGGAGACAGTTTTGCGCCATTAGGATGTGATATTATGTTATGAGGAAATTGTTTTTTTTTTAAGAAAAATAAGAAATTCATGTTCTTACTGGATTGTCCCTTGCAGATATCACAGGACATTGATCATCTATGTATAGGAGTTGGAGGAAGTGCTGCCCAGAGTGGGCATATGTGCATCATGTACCATGTGCTAATTTATACTAGTCTGTAAACTCCTCAATATGCATCTGGTTTTGAGAAAAAGGCTTTTTTTTTCTTGATTATATTTATTCCTGAATCTAACGGCGCATTTGGGTATTTAACCATTTATTTGAAACAAGATACACATTTTCATAATAATCATTTAGCTATATATGAATTGTGACATTAAACTCCAATTTACAATATTATTACGTAGGTAGGTTAAATTGGCATTGATAATAAATTAGTAATAGAAGCAAGAAACAGAGAGAAACAGAGCTGGGCGCCTGCTTGATAGCAATTTCATCTTAAAAAGCAAGTACATGACGTCACGTTTTCCAAGTGTTCTCCAACAAGCGACACAGGAGCAGCAATAGCAAAGTTACCTTTTTTCCTTTTTTTTGCTACTGTTTGTTTTTATTTTTTTGTGTTTAGTGTTATCTAATATTATTTTTGTGCCTTGTGCTGTACCAAATAAATTATTTTTTCTTTCTTTCTATCTTTCTTTCTTTTGCCTTCGACGTCTAAGTGTTCTCCAACACGTGTCACACAAGCAGCAATAGCAAAGTTACTTTCGACGTCCAAGAGTTCTCCAACACGTAACACACGAGCAGTAATAGCAAATTTACCTTCGACGTCTAAGTGTTCTCTGACACGTGACACACGAGCAGCAATAGCAAAGTTACTTTCGACGTCTAAGTGTTCTCCAACACATGACACACGAGTAGCAATAGCAAAGTTATCTTCGACGTCCAAGGGTTCTCCAACACGTGACACACGAGCAGCGATAGCAAAGTTACTTTCGATGTCTAAGTGTTCTCCGACACGTGACACACGAGCAGCAATTGCAAAATTACCTTCGAATTCCAAGTGTTTTCCGACACGTGACACACGAACAGCAATAGCAAAATTACCTCCAAAATCCAAGTTCTCTCCGACACGTGACACACGAGCAGCAATAGCAAAGTTACCTTCGACGTCCAAGTGTTCTCAGACACATGACACACGAGCAGCAATAGCAAAGTTACATTCGCACTTCACTGATCCACGTGCTCCTTATGATTCAATATGTAGTCATGATTTTCGATACTCTTAATGTGCGCCTCATATATAAATTGGAAATCGTTGGACGGCATGTTAAATGCTGATAAACATATGATTGTTAAAAAAAAACAGTTTTACTAGTTACTAAACTAGTAAAACTGTTTTTTTTTATTTTAAAACTTGTAAATGAGAAGTTTCTGAAATAAACTATAAACATTACTGCCAGCCTGCATTCTCTCTCTGCTAAGCAACACTTCTTCCCATGACTATATGTATAACATTTTCGATCTAGGACTACTATGAGTCGCTGGTTGTTTGTAATGTTTATCATGAGGTGGGATCGCAATCAAGCACTAGTTTATATCAATTTAAAAAAAAATGTCCAGCTCGTCCTAGTTATGCGTTTTTACAAAATACACTTCTTAATAATAAAGTTACATAATAAATTAGTTTCCCATGCATAAAACGACGACCTGGTGAGAGTCACGGGAACGCTGTGGATGTGAGACGCACTGGATCGGTCGTTGTGACGATGGTTTGGGGAGGCCTATGTCCAACGGTGGACGTCTTTCGGCTGAAATGATAATTATGATGATGATGATGAAACAGTTAATGTTTCTATTTTCATAATAAGTATATAATGTATCGGGTCCATCTTTTGCACACGCCTATTTATTTATTTATCCATTGCTTGCTCTTGCTTGCTTTCTTACTTGCTTGGTGCCTATTTATTGCACCATACAATTAATTTTTATAAAAGAACAATTTTATGCGTCAGTTCTCCGAAGCTGCATCTATTGGCTCTATACCCAAGCTGACCAGATCACACATAGTTTAGGCGCTGGCATTCAGATGATATCGTAATTATCGCGGCACCACAATTATCCCGACAACTCGGTATGCATTACACGGGATCGTCGGCTCGCGGGAGGCCGCTACAGTGGTCAGAAGCCTCACTCATCCACACAAACACATACGAAGTCTACCAAACCACGATTTATTTTTAATTTACAAACGGAAACGAGCATTTCGATGAGTGCGCGAGCTTTCGCTGTTTTTAAAGTCGCCCGAACGAGTTTATATGAAAAAAAAATGTTTTGAATTTGAATAGAATAGAACTTATAAGTTTAGCGAGGCGAAACGCTTACTCCGGATCGTAGAGGCTGTACTGGATGTACTCGGTATACCGAGTACATCAAAGGAAAGAGGCAACCAAATTAAAACCGCCGAAACAAGCAACCTTATTTTGGCTGTTTTAATTTGGTTGCAGCGGTCTTCCCATTATATACGATTATAATTTAGGTATCTTCAAGACTAGAGTGAATCAATAGGTTCTTAATAAGCTGAGTGATTCACCATCAACAATTGCATCACTACCTACTTGCCATGAGGTGGGAATTGGAATCACAGTCAAGCACTAGTTTATATAATTAAAAAAACATTTTACAAATATTCCACTCCGGGGAATAAGAGGACATGGTTTTAATTCAACAAGATCTATCCCATACAAATACAATATACACATTGCTAGTTATATACCTTAAAGCTATTTTAAGACTTATAAAAGAGCCTACTCGTTCTATCCGTTGTGGTTCAGTTTAATTAGAAGTAGACCTTCTGTATTATCTATAGCGGTGTTAGCGCGATGTCTAATTGCGCCAACAATTACAGCCACCTGTGACCGCACCGCTCCACACCACACCGCTCCACTCCGCACCGCTCCACTCCACTCGGCACCGCACCGTTCCGCACTAATGTTGTAATGAACAGACATCACTCACCAGTCACACTTCAAACCACTCCACTATCATATTCAATTGTCTTTGAATTAAAAGATGAATATAATTTTCCTTACTATATACTTAAAGCAATTGGATGTATCCATTGCTTTCAACATCAGAGTACCTAGTTAATAAAGTAATAAGCATGATTTATATGTTCTAATAACCAACACCAATCCATTGCACTCACTCGGCACACCAGCAATCATATCTTGTGTATAGTATCAAGATGTTTCCAGACCAGACCATGGACGTTATACTGAATTAGCTACTACAGCACTGTACTCAGCCTGTTATTAGTAGCGCCTCGATCATTTTAATAGCAACTGTCTGATGAGCATAAAGTAACTAAACAAATAAGCGCCTGCTGAGGAGCCTTTCCTTACGTGATTAATGTAAGAGTGCAACTTGCTCAGTTCACGTAGGCCTTACTCTTGTATAATAACCTAGGACCTATTTTTTAGTTATTAAAAATACTCTCTTTTTGGAAACCTTGGTGAGCATTATTATTTTAACAAGTACCTATATAAATAGCTAATTTATTAAGGAATAGGCAAGTATTTATTAGAACTCAGAACCGGTCAAGTAATAACAGCAGATTTTTACTGTGCAGAACAACGAACAACGATGGCAAAACTCACAGTAAAACAGCCACGACTCATCAATCGATTTTCATCATTATAACTCCGTGGTAGCGTAAGACCTCACACTGGTAGAGAAACAGTTTCAACACTGCTGGGGTATCTTTATCTATGGTCCGAAGAGTATATGAGTCAATGATGATTTCAAGTCTTCTTCTTTTCGAATCAATGGCAAACTCCTAAAAGTGCATGGTCCCAGTAGGTGGCTAAGTTAACTGCATGGTCCCAGTAGGTAGCTAAATTAACTGCATGATCCCAGTAGGTGGCTATATTAACTGCATGGTCCCAGTAGGTGGCTACATTAACTACATGACTTCAAATGAAGAGCACGATATGGCAGGATTAAAATATTTCTTTTCTAAGATAAGTTAGACGTATTGTTTTTAGAGCAGTGGTGGCCGAGTGTTAGCGGCCCTGACTTACGAGTTGTAGGTCGCGGGTTTAAGCCCAGCCAGGAGCATTACTTTGTGTAATTTATTTCATAACCACTGCTGGAAAAACGGTGAAGGAAAACATCGTGAGGAAACCGGCATAAGACCAACCAGCGCCCGTAGCCTGGCTGCGCTCTCCTGGTTCTTTGGTGAAACTAAAGGTGTTGTCTGTGCAATTATGGACGAAGTTATCATGATGAATAACTACCGGAGATTTATTTTGAAGGACGGTACGGTTGACATCTGTCGGGCATGTCACCGACCGGGTGAATCAATCCGCCACATTATCTCTGGTTGTTCTCGTTTAGCGAACTGGGAATACTTGCATTGACACAACCTTATAGCCAGGATTATCCAACAGCAACTTGCTCTGAAGTACTCTCTTGTGGAATCGGAGGTGTCGTACTACAAGTATGTGCCCGACCCAGTTCTCGATAATGGCGGTATCACATTGTACTAGAATCGGTCCATCATCACTGACAGGACTATTGTAGCCAACAAGCCTGATATAGTGGTGGTGAACCGAAGTGAGAGGCGTGCAATGAATGTTGACATATTCGTTCCGGCTTACGAGAACCTCGTGAAACCCGAAGACAAATAAATCAAGCATATTAATTGGCTCGCGAGATGGTCGACATGTGGGATGTGGACTCAGCGATCACTGTACTGATAGTCGTGTCAGCCAATGGCTTAACAGCTAAGAGCCTCGACCAACATCTTAGGAGGCTTGCGTCAGGCGGCTGGCTTGATTCAGAAAGTGGTACTCCTGGACACGGCTCGTATAGTTAGGAGGTTTCTCTCTCCGGAGCCCTGACCGCCAGTAGCTTGGACTCTGTTCCCAATACCGGTGGGCTACTATTTTTATATTTTTATATGTTTTATTTTTATTTTTTATTGGAATATTTAAAAATAATATTTGTTATGTTAAATAAATAAACGGAATAATAATAATAAAAGTTTATTGACCATAAGTAGGTACACCGCTAATACAAATTTGCATAGTACATAATAATGCTATCACAGCAATGGTCCACAGACTTGATAAAATTTAAAAATGTTCAATGATGGTATACAGAGAAAAGTTCTTTACCTCCCGGGCTAGTCAAGGACTGTGTTACGGTAAGCTAAGATTCTCGCTCATGGAATAATAGTTATAATGTAAACACGTTAAGACACTTCTTACCAAATAAATTTGTTTTGTTGTGAATCATTGGTGATGATAACGAGTTACAAGTTTAGCGTAAACAAGTAGTATAATGAAAGAAATCATACAATACAACTAACGTTATTTCGACATAAAAAAAAATCACAATAAGAATATTTGTTCACAGTTTATAATAAGACAAGCGTGTCAAAAGTAAAAATAAAATAAAAGGTGTGTCTAAAGTTAAAATAACAAAATTAAAAGTAAGAGCATAACGAAAGTTGTAGCAATTTACCCGAAAGGTATATTTATACCATCCCAAGCTCCACGGCAATCACCCGACGCACAAAATCAGACATACAAAACGTATGTATGGAATGTGTTTTCCTTTATGTTTTAATCAGTCATCTACAATGAACTACAATTCCACGAATACATAGATAATTATGTAGTTAAGAAAGTATTTTTTTTTATAATTTTAAAAAGAATATTTTTAAATTTATGTAAGATAGTTGTCGAAAATTGACTCCACTTTATGTTCGAAACTTTTGAGTCTTCTGGTGATATGTTATAAAAAAATTACTGAATCCTTAGCGCGGAGTGCTCACTTGATCAGTTTTTAAAGTTCCATATCTAAAGGGTAATGGGACCCTATTACTAAGACTCCGATGTCCGTCCGTCTGCCCGTCTGTCCCCAGGCTGTATCTTATGAAGCGTGATAGTTATACAGTTGAATTTTTCACAGTTGATGTATTTCTGTTACCGATATAACAACAAATACTAAAAACAGAATAAAATAATTGAGTGTGCTTCCATACATCAAACGTGATTTTTTTGCCGTTTTCTTTGCTACGGACGGTACGGAACCGTTTGTGCGCGAGTCCGAGTCGTACTTGGCCGGTTTTTTTTTATCCAATCATTTAAGATATTGATATCACAAATTTTAACTATCTACTTAGCTGAAAGCTTCAGAAATTGTAATGAATGTTGTGAGTGAGCATGCCAGTATTGGGCATGTCAGTATTATGTTCTTCTTTATCCACAAAATTTTTATTTATTACGTATGTACATACGTGATTTGTATTATGTGCTGTTGGATAACAATGAGACATTTAGAAGTATGTTTGCGGGTAATGAACTCGTTAGTATTGTTCGTGACCCGGCTATCGGTGATCGGCGCTCGGTGGAGCGCATTATAGCAAGCGTAGTGTGCTCCAATCAGCCAGCACTTTGTCTGCACCGCACCTCGATGATAAACTTACGTGTTTGCACTTTCCGTTATTCAGAAGCTAGAAGTGGACTGTCTACCTGTGGACTCGCAATAGGTCTATTCCGACCCATAACTTCAGCTTCTCTACGGCAACGCAACGCTGTCCATCGTGTCACCCCTGCACGTAAACTAGAAGTGTTCAGTATTCAAAAATAATTTGTAAAAACACCAATTTAGTATCTGATGAGATTATAGTGAAGTTAGCGGATTAGAGCCTCGCAGTGTGCTGCAGTCGGTGACGACGGCGACGTACTGATACCCGGTGCAGTTCTCCCACTCACAACCCGCCGCACCCCCGCGCACCGACAGCTATTGAGCAAGTGGATAATAAACGCTAGTCGCCAAGTTTAATGCACTTCCGCAGCTATAAGTTTCAAATATACGGGGGGATTAATTCAGAAAACTTTGAGAGAACGCTGCGAAGTGCAGTTTATTTAATTGGGCAATAAACGAAGTAGCGGCCGATCCGCCGCGAGGAGTTAAAACGATGGGGTGCGGCTTCACTCATAGCGTGCACTAGCGCCGATGAAGTAAAGCCTCCGCCACGGTGAATTCTAACAGCTCGACGGAGACCAACCTCAGTTACAACATGTACTAGAGCTGACGAGATACTGTCATAGTCACAACGAGCTATAACGGCAAGACGAAGATATGCCTTAGTTACAGCGTGCACTAGCGCTAAAAAAAAAGTACGGCATCAGCCCTAACGAGTTCTATCGGCCAAACGGGGTTTATCCTTGATTACAACGAATTGTAGCGGTCCGGCGGCGTGTGGTCTTAGCCACAGTGAGTGAGTTTTAGCAGCCCGACTGAGTTCGGCCTCACTTACAGCGTGCACTACCGCGTGACCAGGTACGGCCGCATCCACATCGAGTTCAGGCAGCTCGACAAGATGTGACTTTAGTCACAGCGCGCACTATTTGTACTGACGAGATACGAAGGACGGAGTTTGACCGTACTGACTCGGCTAGCACCATAGACAAAAAATGCGAAACAAGCAGTTTTTTCTTAAACTTCCTTGTGAGATTTCATTTATAATAATAATAGTTTGTGAATTCCATATTCCATTCCATATTCCATATTCCACAACTATCACACAACGTCGTCTAGTCCCAAGCGAAGCAGAGCTTGTGTTAGGAGTACTAGACAACCGATAAACATACTTATATATTTCTAAATACACACATATTCTAAATTACCTTTTGCCCGCGACTTCATCCGCGTAAAAGTCGAAAATGGTTTTATAAGGTTTTTTGAGATACGAAAATATGAAATATTATTTATGATCGTCGTCGTGTGTGATAGTCCATAGAATTGTATGGCGAGCGATATTGTATCTTAAGATAAAATATTATAGCATCTTAGCAGTCCAGAGTCCCAGCAGTGTGCAGCTCCCCTTAGTGAAACTCCACTGCGGGTGACGTAATCTACGACAAACTTATTATTTTCGGTTGGTACAGTAATCGGGTCTAGGGATCGAACCGCAAAATTAAGTTTTCTTTTTTATTGTATATACTTTTCCGGGATAAAAAGTACCCAGTGGAGCCCAGGATATTAAATAATAATAATAATTTATTCATTCAGACATCATTGATCCAATGATTAAATAATAATTATACCAAGTTTCATCGTAATCGAACCGGTAGTTTATGCGTGATGCCTGAACAAACAGACAGCCAGACAAAAATTTTTTTAATCACATTTTTGGGTTCGGTGTCGGTCTAGTAACACGCCGTTTATTTTTTTGATATTTTCAATGTACAGAATTTTCACTTCTACAGATTTATTATAAGTATCTATACATATAATAAAACAGTAAAATTATTTTGCGATCTATATACATTTAATAAAACAGTAAAATTATTTTGCGATGGTATTAATTGGCGCAAAAACTACTGAACCGATCCTGTTCAAATTTTGCATACATAATCTTTACAGGTCAGGGCAACTTATAGGCTATAAATTATCACGCTATTTGATATGGGGGGTGAGCAATAATCCAAAATGTCGGAATTGAACGATATTTGCCGCGAGTTCGATCCCCAGTTACAGTTAAAACTTTTGTCATTATTTTATCCTTTTTTTGTAATAAAACTAACTTTTACCATTTTTTCAAAACAAAATTGACATTTCTATTCGATACTTCTTAATATTTTGTAAAAACTAATCACAACACATAATATAATCAAAGCGGTGAGTAAATTCACGTACAATATTATTATATATATTACATTATTCCATTTAGCTGCAAATATTACTTCTGAAACGAAAATCATCACGCTATCATCGATAAGGAGCCAACCAGTCAATTATGACGTTTATATAAGAACGTCTTTTTTAAATTTTCATCATCGAAGACCGTAGCGCAGTGGTTTCGTATCTAGACTTGCGTATAATTTACAGGTTGTTCGGATCCCATGTGGCTCTCTTGCGAAGTTTTTGGTTTTATTTTTTCACCGTAAATAAGTTTTTTTTATATATTTTTGCATGCTTATATTTTTTTATTTTTGTAGAAGTTTTTAGTTGTGTGCGTATCACGCAAAATATAAGAAATCGATGTAGATAGCTTTTATACATATAGCATATGAAATACAAACGGTATGAATTTAAAGTTTTTAAGAAGTTAAAAATGACACCACACGCAACTCGCAACGCCATCAAAAGACGCAAAGTTGAAAAAATGATGACAATGAAAGTGGAACTTCATATTAAATTTGATAGATGGCATTGTGTATTTTAAAACTACTGGTGTTAGACGAAGGCATTTTTAACAACTTTTACTGTAACCAAAGGCGATAAAAGTAAATACCTACGTGTATTTAATTATTGACTTTAAAATAACACGGCCAAATTTTCGGAAGTGGTTACATGGTACCTTGCATTGGAAGGCCCCCAGGTGGACCGATAACCTGGTGAGGGTCGCGTAATCCAATGGATGGACCGGTCATTATGGCGACACTTGGGGAGATCTTTGCCCAACAGTGGACGTCTTTCGGCTGAAATGATAATGATGATGATGGCACCTTTTTCTTTTTTTTTAAGGTTGGAAATCATCCAATGACTTTTCCCGCTCTGGTAGGAGCGCGAGGGCGTGTCAATCTTTTACTGACTAAAACCACACCTGCGTCCTTCAGTTGCTCTTTGCAACATCTCTTTGAGGAGCGCGTGGATCACTACGCGCTGTTGACGACTGAGCTCAGTCCGGTCAACTACCGGATGGCCGGACGGCTAGCTACCCATCGCTCGACGTCCGCAAGCCCGCGTCTACCGTGGCTTTGCAGAAGGAGGCGACCGCAGGCCATTACTCCTCGCTCTGGATCTCGCCCAAACCAGAGCCCGGCGCGAGAGGTCACTGACGCCGGTTGCCTCCACGAGGACAAAGTGGTGCTCCGCCCTTGCGGGGCACACCTCCAATGTATGCTCCACTGTGTCCTCCGGGATGATGGCACCTTGCGGCCTAATAATGGCGTGTTTTATTATTTGCAGTCACTGCTTCATATAAAACAGAATTGAATGTGTTTTTCTGATCGACAACGTATGATGTATCTCAGATTCCTTGCAGCCTTACGTCGACATCTGGTCGTTACCTTCTTGCAGTGAATGGTGACCAACACTGGAACAACCCCCTGAGGAAGGCCAATTTCAGGGATAATACTAATCGGCTGCTACATTTGTTTACCGCAATTTCATAGTTTTTTGGATACACAAGCTCAGGACAAGTGTGGAGACTAGGGCCATATAAATTTATGAAAAATTTTCTGAACAGTAAACATTATTATTCCATTTATTAAATTACTTACACATTATTATTATTATTATGCATTTATATATCTCAGGACCTTAAGGTCCTGGACCTTTGAAAGGCATAAGAGGGGCCGAAGTCAACTCGCAGAGGTCGTTTAGATAATTTTAATGAAAAGATAATTTAATGATACCAACCGACGATTATCCCTGTACACGCTGTGCTAGTGCACCCAAGGACAAACCCCGGTTGGTGGGAAATTATTGAGACTTATGGAAAACAAAAATAATAGGGCTATGGTTTTTGGAGTCTTAAGTGGACTGGTTACCAGGAACTATGTTAAGACCCGTGCCTGAACAATGTTATTGATAGCCATCGATAAAAAAGCAGGGGGTGACTTGCACGCTCATTATATGGGCCCCCAAAAATGCAGTGTGAAAGCAAAACCATGGGTAGTGTGAAAGCGAAACCCGGAGCCCTGGGAAGAAGGCAACGAAGGAACAGGAGTGGGTTTTTAGTCAGTAAAAGTGAATCCTCAGTGCACGAGTCCGACTCGCACTTGCCCATTTTTTTTCATCTGTTTGGATTGTAGAAGATACAATGCAAACAGATGAAGACGTAAACTGAGTTCATAAAAAGTGGTTGAATCATTGCTGGGGTAGTTCTTTTTCTAAGTGTAAAGTTACATAATTCATTGGGTGAAACAACTTGCTCGTTGTAAGTAGATATTTGTGGGCGTATCGGAGTGTTGAGGTTCCTGTTTTTGACATTTTGCAGCGGTAATCTTGGCATTTCCATGTTTTTTTTAAGATCTGCAGTCATTACTGCCTTAAAATGGTCTCCAGAGACATTTGCACACACTAAATCATATTTGTAAGTAACCACATAATGTGCAGGTAAGATATTCACTGGTTATGAGATATGTACAATCTGCGCATTTTTGCGTCATTTTGTTCAATTTTGCTACTCGTTCTGCCATCTAGCGGCCACCCACTAATTTAATGATCTGCTTCTGTCAATCGATCAAGCAATGGCGATCGATAGAGCAGTGGTGGCCGAGTGGTAACGGCCTCGACTTACGAGTTGTAGGTCGCGGGTTCAAACCAAGCCAGGCGCATTACTTTGTGTAATTTTTCATCATCACCACTGCTCTCAAAACGGTGAAGGAAAACATCGTGAAGAAACTGGCATGTTCTAGAACCAAAAAGTCGAAGACATGTGACTTTCACCAATCCGCACTGGGCCCGCGTGGTGGATTACGACCCATTCCCTCTCCTAGAGAGGAGGCTTGAGTCCCAACAGTGGGAACATTATAAGGCCGACTACGCTATGCTATGTCAATCGATCAACAGGAGCTAAATTTTCTACTAGATGATAAATGGCGCTGTTAGGAGTATTGGTCAGGGTGACAAGCAGCTTTTGATTTATTTAGATAGGTTTCAAACATATTAGGTTATAATCACTATCATACCCTAATCAGGGAGCGAGGAGGAGTGGCAGGCGGTCGCCTCGTTCTGCGAAGCAGTAATACTAGCAAAGGAGGCGGCCGATCGCGTGAGGCAACGGTCCTCACGACCAAACCGCCACCGGGATTCCGATCCCGATTTCCGGCCACCGTAGGCGCGGGCTTGCGGACAGCGAGTAATGGGTGGCTCGCCGTCCGACCATCCGGTAACCGTCCGGACCGAGCCCTAATCGTCGACGGCGCATACTGTTCCACGCACACCTCAGGGAGATGTCAGCAAATTGTAGGGGCCCAGCAGGATCGAAGCCTACTGAGGCGGGTAGTGTAAAAGCGAAGCCTGGAGCCCGGGATGAAGGCCAAGAAGGAACAGGAGTGGGTTTTAGTCAGTAAAACTCTGACACTATCTCGCGCTCCGCCCAAGAGCGCGATTTGTCATTAGATGATTTTCCCACCTAAAAAAAATACTTAATCAGGGTTTAATCCAAAACGATGTTCCTGGTGACTATGAGGCTCCGCTTAGTGAGTGACCGATAAAAAATCCGTTTTGAATATTGTTCGTTAAAACTTTTGGCACTTAGTCTTATTAGAAATCTGCACAGAATTAGTCTAAAACTTGTGAACTTTGATTTTAATTACTGTAGGCACCAAAGCTTTATAACTTGAGTCACTTTTGTAAACTGTTTTGCCACGAAAACTATTTTTAAAACTTTCAAATACACGGAACAGATGTTTGCACCCGTGCTAGCGAGCGTGGAACGAAGGTAGAGAAGGAATAGGAGTGGGTTTTAGCCAGTAAAAGTTTGACATGCCCTCTCGCCCCGTCCAAAAGCGGGAAATGTCATTAGATGATTTCCCACCTAAAAAAAACCTAACAAGATTGTGATAATAATGTACCTAAACTCATTCTAAGTGAATCTTGTTCTTTAAGAGATATAGGTAAATTCTTTAACCCCATCTATCTGCTACATATTCAATCTATCTGCCCTATTTTGTCTCGTTGCTGGGCAAACAATAGAATAAAATAGAATAGAATGGAATAAAATAGAATAAACTTTATTTTACACTATAAAAGTAACACAACTTATACATAAACTTAAATCTATGAGTACAATGGCGATCTTTTCGCTAACAGCAATATCTTCCAGACAACCTTAGGATGGATCATAAAAACTTAAAATAATACAAGGGGTAGTCTGCGGTGTACTGCTAACAAATTGATCAGTCTCTCTATATATAAAACACAATACATAACTATAAATATATACATACATATTATAATTTGTTACACAACTTCATTAAAAAGGGACGAAAAAAAAAACGAAGAAAACTTTTTACAAAAAAATATAACCGACTTCACTGAAAAAAAACCCTAAAAGGATCAAAATAACTTTAATTTCGGAAGTCGGTGTTTCTCGGTATTATTTATATCTTATTTAATACCGAATTTCGAAATTAAATTTATTTTGATCCTTTTAGGGTTTTTTTTCAGTGAAGTCGGTTATATTTGTTTGTAAAAAGTTTTTTATTTCACACTTTTTAGTTGCGATACACTTATAAACAGAGTGCCCATTTCTCATGATAATCCCAATTAACCCTAACATTCCTAGGTTACATTGTTTTATTATGAAGTTCCTCTGTCTAACTTCCACCTTCCGGCACCATCATCAGATCACTTCTATAGTACCTTATATCCAAAGTGCATCTCATTACAATTCTGATAAGTCCAAACACGGCTAGGTTACATTGATTTACTACGGAGTTCTAGTGCCTATCTTCCGGCTCCATCATCATCATCAGATCACTTTGATCCATTTTCAACACTATTCAGAGCCATTAATTTTTTTGTATTATCATAGTCGCTCAACTATCTCCATAGTGTTATCTATGCGAGTATGAAGTTCCGTTGATCATTTCTGGTCTTTTTCATCAGTTCCACTTCATCAAATGTTCCATTTGACTGTAAATGCTTAATTTCTCGATAAAAATACCAAAATCACAATACAGTTGGCTATAATATTTGAGGAGTTTCCTCGATTTCGCCAAGATTCCATCATCAGATCCCGACTTATTGATTATGGGACTATTTGGGAAATATACCCTTTCCAACAAAAAAATAATTTTTCAAATTGGTTGGCAAGCGACGAAGTTATGCGCGAACAAACATAAAAAGAAATACAAACATCCGAATTGAAAACCTTCTCCTTTTTTAGAAGTCGGTTAAAAAAAATACAAACATCTGAATTGAGAACCTTCTCCTTTTTTAGAAGTAGGTTAAAAATATGGTTGGTGGAAGAAATCAAATTACGTAGAACCAGGATAGTGTTAGAGAGAAAGGAAAGATTTTCCCTTTTTCACGATATGCCGATCCGTTCCGTAGGAGTCGGAGGACCTTGTTCGGTCATCTTCGTATTTGTTTGCCGCGACATTGTCTGACGTTGAACTGAAACCATCGATAGTTTGTTTTGCCCATTTGATTGACAAACGTAACTGCACTGCGAATGAGAACGGTTTTTCAGTAAACTTAGTAGAATGTGATCTCATCAAAAGAATCAAATTCTCCAGTTATCTCAAATGTCTAAAAATTTTGTCATGAAGGATACCCCCACTTAGCCTGAAGAATCGCAATGGGCAGGGCATATTGCTTGCAGAACTGATGGCTATTGGGAGCGAAAGGCTTTGAAGTGGCGAACGCGGACTGCGTACCGGATGCAGTGTTAGAAGCCCTCCTACAAGATGGACCGATGACCTGATGATGATGAAGGACATAAGACTGGTTGTCAGGGCTGCGGGATTGTTCGAAAGAGATACTGCGGCTTTAGAACGCAAAAGTCAACTGAATAAGAATGAGTTTTAGTCAAAAGACAGGTTATTTGATATTAATTATATGTTAGTAGAACTTGGTTTTTCTGTACATCGATAACCCGCAAAAGTCTGATAACCCGCGATAAGGTATCATGCTATTTAAAACAGTATCTAAATTATTGTAAACATACTTTTGGAACCTGACTCACGAGCGAGAATCGAACTTTGCCCTGTATTGTTGATGGCCATTGTAAAAAAAATCTGCCAAGTGTGAGTCGGACTCGCGCACGAAGGATTCCGTAGCATTATCTATAATACAACATTAGATACTATTATTATAACTATTATGAATATCGAGCAAAACACGGAAAAAATGTCGCGTTTGTTGTATGGGAGCCTCACTTAAATATCATTATACTTATTCTATTTTTGTAGTTTTTGTCACAGCGGCAACAAAAAAAAAACATCGTTCGTGAAAATTTCAACAGTCTAGGTATCACGGTTCATATGAGACACTGCCTGGTGACAGATAGATGGACAGCGTGGAGTCTTAGCAATAGGGTCCCGTTTCCACCCTTTAGGTACAGACCCCTAAAAACTACCGTATTAAAATAGCCAATGTTGGAGTGGACGGGCTTTAGTTAGGTTGTTTTTAATATCGTGAGGTTTTGATCACTCATGCGCAAATATCCATTTCATACAAGTATTTATTGTAATGCGTGGAATACGTACGCGGGACGCGTTTTTCTTTTTTTCATTTTGTTTTTGTTTTATGCTGAACAAACCAATATGCGTAATGAAATCCGAATGATATTAAAAATACCCTTAAGATTCTAAGTGAGGTGTCTCACTCACTCACTCAAAACCACGAATACTGAGGGATATGCCTTGGGGGCGTGGCACGTGCCGCTTCGATATTATCAAATTGGTCATATCTTCGAACGGCGGCTGTACGCTTCAATCAGTCGCTTTGCAATTGCGAACAGTGTACTATTGATGCGTAAAAAACCATAATGCCGAGTTGTGCAGTAATTATATGTAAAAATAGGTCAAATACCATCAACCTGAAGACAAATGGCGTGTCCAAACCAAATAAGTCACCGTTTTATATTTTAAATCAATTTTTGAATATTTTACTAACTTACGTCCAGAGCGGCACGAACTAGCCCAAATCTTCCCGAACGTTCATTACGTTTAAGGTTTAGAGAGGTGTAATCGAGTGCGTGTGACTGATTTTATCGATAGGCGTATTATTGCAGTTCCTTATATATTTTTTTTAGATTTCTATAGATATTATCGTATTACCACTACTACTACTATACATAATTGTATAGTAAAAGAGTAAAATTAGTAATTAATTTAATGTTGTTTGAACCAAATTAAAACATTGTTATTTCAATACAAGTTACTCGTGAAATTTTTATATCTTAAATTGACATTATACCTAAAGATTGAGATGATCAAAGTTTTTAATTTATAGTACAATACGAGTATGATAAGTAGCATTATAAATAAATATAACTTCATACAATAATTTGTGTTCGCTTAGCAAATTATTCAATTATTATTTAAAAAGAAACTTTTTACAAAAAATATAACCGACTTCACTAAAAAAAACCTCTAAAAAGATAAAATAACTTTAATTTCGGAAGTCGGTGTTTCTCGGTATTATTTGTATCTTATTTAACACCGACTTCCGAAATTAAAGTTATTTTGATCCTTTTAGAGGTTTTTTAAGTGAAGTCGGTTATATTTTTTGTAAAAAGTTTTTATATTTCACACTTTTTAGTTGCGATACACTATAAACAGAATGCCCATTTCTCATGATAATTCCAATGAACCACTGCTAGGTTACATTGTTTTATTATGAAGTTCCTCTGTCTACCTTCGACTTTCCGGCTCCATCATCAGATCACTTCGATAGTACCGTATATCCATAGTGCATTTCATTACAATTCTGATAAGTCCAAACACGGCTAGGCTACATTGATTTATTACGGCGTTCCAGAGCCTACCTTCCCGCTACATCATCATCATCAGATCACTTTGATGATACCATTTTCAACACTCATAAGCTAAACAATCATAGTCGCTTAACTATCTCCATAGTGATATCTATGCGAGTATGAAGCTCCGTTGACCATTTCTGGTCTTCTTCATCAGTTCCACTTCATCAAATGTTACTTTTTTACTGTAAATGCTTAAGTTCTCGATAAAAATACCAAAATCAAAATACAGTTGGCTATAATATTTGAGGAGTTCCCTCGATTTCACCAAGATTCCATCATCAGATCCCGACTTGGTGACTATGGAACCATTTGGGAAATATACCCTTTTCAACAGAAAAAGAATTTTTCAAATTGGTTGGCAAGCGACGAAGTTATGCGCGAACAAACATAAAAAAAAAATACAAACATCCGAATTGAGAACCTCCTCCTTTTTTAGAAGTCGGTTTAAAACCTGGCTAGAAGATTAATAATATTGCGCAATATTATTGACCGAGTAGGATTAGACTGTTTGAAAGAGTTATCGTGTCCTTCCCAAAGTAAACATTACTGCCAGGGCTGCCGGACTGTTTGAAGAGTTACCGTGTCACATATAAAAATATAAACCAGTGCTTGACTGCGATCCTGCCTGATGGTAAGCAGTGATTCAATCATTAAAGTGAGGCGCACTAGTTAATTAACAGCCTTCACTCTAGCCTTGAAGACACCTAAATTATAGTTGGGCGGAAAGACCGCAGCAGGCAAATTGTTCCAGTCCTTCGATTTACCCGGTATAAACGAGGAAGCGAAACGCTTAGTCCAGACCATTGAAGTTTCAACAACGTAAAGGTGTATTGCCGTACGTCGGGTTGTCCGATGGTAGAAAGAAGATGGCGGAATCAAGTCATGCAATTCCCGCGCACACTCTCCAAAATGCAATCTGTAAAATACCGAAAGGCTGGCTACCCTGCGCCTGTGCTCGAGGCTTTGTAGATTTGACTTAACCAAATCTGGATCTCCAATTAGCCTTTTCGCAAGCCTTTCCACTGAGTCCAAAGCTGCTAGATGGCATTTTGCAGCACCATCCCATATGTGACTGCAGTACTCCACCCACGATCGGTCCTGTCTTTTGTATAACATTAGAAGCTATCTCGATGTGAAGTACCGTCGGACCTTTGCAAGAACGCCTAGTTTTCTAGCAGCTACCTTGGCTTTGGCCTCAATAAACCGCACAAAATGGTGGTCTAGTATCAAGACGAGAATTATGGGCGAAGAGAGATGCATAGAGACCTGCTCTTTCTTTCTCGCCCAGTGAGCCAGTGTTCCATCAGGTTTAACCGGGTTCCTTCTATTTGGCAGAATCTTGATACTCCGATTTTTATTGTGCATAACTCACATGGCATAATCTTATTTAATCGAATATTTTTAAGGCATAAAAATTATTTAGCATAACTTTTGTTTGGCAGAATATTTACGTGTCCGAATTTACAATGGCATACTTTTATCTTGGCAGAATTTTGTTTCGCATAATTACCTTTGCCATAATTAATATTATGCATAATTTTGTTTAGCATAACATTTATTTAGAGATACGATTATTTGGTATGGGTGCATATTTGAACATCAAAAATTAAAATAGATGTATCTTCTTGTAAAAATTAGTGTTCAAAACATCAAAAACTTATAATATATGGAATAAAACTGATAATTTAAATAAAGTAAATTTATGCTGTCGAATGGTTAGATAACCTACGTGTAATGTATTTAAAATCGAATGGTCTGCAAAAGTGACATAGAATGTTCTAAATATAGCATGTATTGGTAGCATTTTCAATATTAAATTAAATTTGTGTCATAAAAAGTCAATACGTTGTGCTGCAAAATTTTGTGACAGAAACGAATCGCTGCAAAACCGACTTTACGCAGTCTTGTCTGCCCTACCCATAGAGTGTAATTTAAACCCGCGTAGGCGCGGAGGGGTAGGGCGGCCCGCGAGCAGGTGGTTTGAAGGCCCGCCGCGTTAATACCATCTGTGACGATAAGCTCGCGTGGCGCCGCCCAAACCCCGCAGCGCCGGAGCCGTGACAGAAACAATGCTTGCTGCACGTTGCATGCCTGCTTGCATGCTGCATGCCTGCTGCATGTTGCATGCCTGCTGCATGCATGCTGCATGTTGCATGCCTGCTTGCATGCTGCATGCATGCTGCATGTAGCCGACAATATTTTTGTAATTAGCATTTAGGTTAGCGTTTTGATATTAGTAGTAATATCATGGTGTATTCTTGTTGATATAAAATGTATGCCAAAAGACGATTCTGACTGTGAATTTTCTGCGATATGATGGTTCTGCTTTTTAATTATTATGGATATAAACATTATGCCTAAAGATGATTCTGACTAACAAAATTATGAGTTTTGAATGTATGACAACTGAGTGTATGCGAAATGATTTTCTGCGAAATGAAGTTTATGCTGTCCGTTGTTATGCAAAACAATATTATGACGTAAAAAGTTCTGCTATAAAAGGTAGACCCGGTTTAACCAGCGTAGGCAAAGGAGACAATTTTTTTTGTTTGGGGAATAGGCCCACCACAAATTGTGGCGTATAGAAATGAAAAGCACGTTATTTTATTCCTTATAATCTCTAGATTACAGTGGTAATATCAGCAAAACTTTATCTAACCGGAGTACTGTGAAATATGACTGTCAAAACATGACTCCTAAAATCTCACAAGAGCGATTGTCTAATGAGTGGATAGGTCTCCTTGGTATTTTAAGTTAAAATAGTGCACTGTTCAGTAATATATAGTATAAAACAAAGTCACGTCTGTACTACGTGACAGATTTTGATGTGATTTACACGATTTGATAGACTTATTCATGAAAATGGATTAGATGTATTAATTTCGAAATACCGTGGCTTTTGCCGGCCATTGACTGTAGATCTAAAGTAATGTGATGTATTACTTACACAACCAGCTTATTATATATATATAGATGTATAAGCTAGTTGTGTAAGGAGAAAAAAAAACACATTATAGGTACGTCACAAGAAGTATTTATTTCTGTTCATCATCATCATTTTCAAAGTCATCTCTTAAAAGCAGTATTTGATCTGAAAAAGATGCAGGTGGCTCAACCTCACCTTGATGCCGCGACCAAGATAAAAACCACACTATACACATCACATGTGCACAGCAGCCAACAGTGCGTCTGTCTACTAAACAATTACAACAGTATCCAGCAAGAGCAGCTCTCGTGTTAGTAATTGATAGGTAATGTATAAATATAATAAGCTTTCCTACTTGTGTGCCTTGATTGTATCCTAACTTTTTTTTTCCGGTGGGAAAATCATCTTATGACATCCCCCGCTCTTGGTCGGGGCGGGAGATAGTGTCAGACTTTTACAGACTAAAAACCCACTCCTGTTCCTTTGTTGCCTTTCGTACTAGGGCCGAGTCTTCCTTTCAGAATCAGACCCTTGGCCCCAGTAGGCTTCGACCCTGCTGGACCTCTACAGTTGCTGATATCTCCTTGAGGCGCGCGTGGAACAATACGCGCCGTCGATAACTTGGGCTCGGTCCGGACGGTTACCGGACGGTCGGACGGCGTGCCACCCATTGCTCGCGGTCCGCAAGCCCGCGCCTACGGTGGCCGGTAGTCGGGATCGGAGTCCCGGCGGCTGTTGGGGCGGGAGGACCGTTGCCTCACGCGATCGGCCGCCTTTGCTAGCATTACTGCTTCGCAGAAGGAGGCGACTGCCTGCCACTCCTCCTCGACCATGGCCTGTACCAAGGCCCGGCGCGAGATATCGCCGCCGCCGATTGCCCCCACGAGGACACGGTGTTGCTCTGCCCAAGCGGGGCCACCTCTACTGTGTCCTAAACCGTGTCCTCCGGTCTACGCAATGTTGACACCCGGACGTTTCTTCTGCACGAATCCGGTGCAGGAACCTCCCGAACTTACCATGTCCGGTGAGGACCTGCGTCATGCGGAAGGTAAGGACGCCGTGTTGCCTTTCCAGCCACACGCCATGATTATTTCGTGCCCAGATTGTATCCTGCCTCGTAGAAGATAATTATTTGAACCAAAATCATGGACAGTTTGTCGGTATACCTCGATTTTGAATTGTCCGGTGGCCCTGACATGCTCTCCATAGTACGAATGAGATTGTTTGATTTGATAAATTCCTAGAGAAAATAGAATTAGGTCCGGGAATGTCAATCAGGAAAATTATCCAGCTCTGGAAGATTACCATCAATACTGGCAAATTGCACTCTCACTCTGTTTAATTTGTGCATTTCTATATATGAGGCTAAATGGTTTGGAGTGTTTAGTTTTGCTTGAGCCATCGCTAATATCTGTTCAGCATAACAAAAGTCTCTGATTAACGTATGATTAAATCGATTTATTAATGCTGCAGCTATTTTAAAGTCATGTATGATGTGGGATGATGTTGTATTGAAATATTCCTGACGGAACAATTTGAAGTCCGGTTTAAATCTGCAGTTCATGACTTCAATCACCCACCTACACAAGGTCACAACGGATCTTATTGGCTGCAATGGTTGATAATTGGTGTTCACCAGCCTGTTTAGATTCAGGCATATAACCATATTGTAACAATTGATACAATGGCTTTGTGGATTATGCAATGTATCTACAGATGCCATTTTCACAAAATCTTTCGAATAAAAATACGAACAGAAGAAACATGCAACTATATAATAATCGGAAACAATAATAATGTTGTCTGTTAGTGTCAAACTGATTGAAACTGAACCACAGAGCATCTGCAACGGGTTATTAATAACGTTTCGTTCCACGGTAATTTTTAAAGTACGTTACTTGATATTTGTGTTAAACGTTAATACCAACATAAAAAACAAGTTCACTTTACGAATTAATTAGGTATTATCTCTTTAAACGCATTTAAATCCGATGTTATTACCGCTGCGCATCGTAGTAAAATTTTTTTTAAGTAAAAATAAACCTAAAAACGCTCCTAAACAACCATTTTTTGCCGTAACACTTTTTTACTATTATTTCATTATTCCGGTTAGATTTCTACATAATTTTTGGTCTGTTAATTATAATAAGATGAACACTTCTTTCATGTGTAATATCATTAATATACGTTACCGTTTAATAGTGGGCCCAAAAAAAATTGTCTCCTTTGGCTTACAGAAGTTCGCTTCGACCGACTTGGTAAGTGACCAGAATACTCTGCTACCGGACAACTGCACAGAGATCTTTGTGCCAATATGGGTAATGCGGTCGAACTGAGCCTTCTTTAGTGCCTTTTTGTAGGACTTGGCAGCACGGTTGAAAGCTCTCTTATTTGAGATCAAATCCGGAGCTTTGCGGTCACGAGTGTCAACCTAGGCGAGAAACGCCAAATGCTTACGCTCTTCAACTTGAACGCAATCGGCGTTACATAATAATAATAATTTATTGCACCAAAAAATACATTTTACACAATTTGTCTGTGCTCATAATTATGATATTGTTATATTACATAAAAATTGTGCCTAAATTAACATGTGCTGCCGAACTAGGCTTGGAGTCTTTATTTCGGCACACAGCGGTTCAAGCCCTGGAACTGGATCTTCTAGCATAAGTTCATGAGCAAATAGTATCAATGTTTGTATTAAATTAAGTTTAGGAATTATAAACAAAAGTAAAAGAAAAAGGAAAAATTAAAATAACATATAAAAAAATTGTTGTAAAAATAGGTGTAACTGTCTTCAGAATGTATAAGGTGAAGAGGATGAGTGTATGTGTGTCAGAGGGTGTGTAGGGTTTAAATTAAATACATTCTTGGCATACTTAGGTAATAGTTAATACCATCAAACATCACTACTTTAATATGGTCAGCAATTCTTCAGTCTGATCGTATGTTAATTTCCAAAGCCATTCAGATACTGTTTTTCTTAGTGTTAATTAATTTAACGAATAGATTGGAAGAATTTTATTAACTTTGTCATACAGAAATGGGCCCAGAAATAGGAAAAATCTATGAATAAAAGTAGTTCTTGAGTGTTACATCCTCTTTCAAACTGGCAAACCTGTCCACCTTGTTGACAAACTCTGATCATATTCCAAGTTAGCATGCTGTTTAGCAATAATGCTTGCGAAAAATAGTTGGCGAACTGACAGGACCTCGCAGTATTCATAAAGTAGTGCGGTAGGGTAACAAAAAGGTTTAAAGGTACTAAGTTTTAATATAGTTCGGTTTAAAGGTATTAAGTTATAATATTGTTCTTTGTGATACCTCAAGTTGCTTTATTACATTCTTTGGCGCACCACCCCAGAACGAATGCAATATGTGATCATTGAACCATGGGTGAGCTGAGCCTCTGATGGGTACGTTACTATAAGGGATGAAAAACTCCATAGCTTGACGTAGAAGCAGACCTGCTGCCAAGAATAAGATGCAATGAAATGCCGCGGCGGAGCACCGTGCTTCGGATCCCGCAACCCTCCACGATCAAACGTTCGACACAATAACAGCTGGCGCATCATACCCGGTATACGTCGCAACACAACTGCTCAGACCCATCTTCCACCATACGGCTTCACAGGACATCACGCCGGAACACGACGGATCGCTTGGTGGCATGGCTTTGTCTGATGGGTGGTAACTTTAAGCCGGTAGCCGATGCTATGGCCTACCACCGCATTTACTGCTCGTTTAGCACTACCCAGGGGATACGTGTAGGGTGTTCAGAACTGAGTAAATCCTACGGACGCAAGCAATTCATCCCCCAAAAATCATCCTTCATAAAGTAAACATTCCTGCCAGGGCTGCCGGACTGCTCGAAAGAGTTACCGTGTCCTTCTCAATGTAAACATTCTTGCCAGGGCTGCCGGACAGTTTGAATGAGTTACCGTGTCCTTCACAAAGTAAACATTGCTGCCAGGGCTGCCGGACTGTTTGAAAGAGTTACCGAGTCCTTTCCAAAGGACAACTGTAAGAACACGAGTGAGTTTTTGTCAGTAAAAGTCTCTTCTCCTGCTCTGTGTGTATCGAGAGGATTATGAACTCGTCTCGCTCGACCTAGAGTGGAAGAAGACATCCGTAAATAAGAGGTGGTAAATATTAAAATGGTAACCATTATGAACCCTAGCAAGCATAGCCAATTTTTAAATGGTAGGTGAAGCGCAATTATCGCGCAAGCGAATTATGTACCTTTACTATTTATTTATTTGTTCGTTTAAATGTTTTGTATCGCCATTGTTATTATCCGTTTATTTATCAAGTTAAAGTAGACTCAATTTAGGCACTTGCCTACATTAAAAACATTCTATTTCAATGAAAGCAAAATTATGTCCGATATATATCACAAATAAATTAAATGGCATGAAATTGAAATGATCAAAATTAAATTAAATGGCAATAAATTATAATATTAGTCTATCATACTTAAATAAATTGCATAAAATTAAATTTTAATCAAAATTTATTGCATTATATTTATAAATATACTCATATATAGTATGGTTATACCATCAGTTATACTTACAATTAAATTAATAATATGTGGTTTTATATAATAATATATTCGTAATATGCGATGCGAGACGCACAAGACCGGTCATTGTGGCGGCATTT
This sequence comes from Mythimna vitellina, assembly GCA_949316375.1. Lineage (NCBI taxonomy): Eukaryota > Metazoa > Arthropoda > Insecta > Lepidoptera > Noctuidae > Mythimna > Mythimna vitellina. Next base: position 24,718,954 of record OX438698.1, read on the forward strand.
GGGGGAAGCATATGTCCAACAGTGGACGTCTTTCGGCTGAAATGATGATGATATTCGTAATATAAATATTCTTTTTCGTATATAAATATCCTTTTTTTTTCAAGTAAACAGTTCTAGTTATTTATTTTATTGAATTTATCCGGTACACATTCAAATTATGTTACAAGTATTGTTAATTTAGAATTATTTTAATTCATTTACGTATATATATAGGTACTTGTTTTATCTTGTGTATTTTTTCTGTTACGGCTTCGAAGAAGTCACATGACTTTGAATTACAACAAACCTACAGGTTTATTACAGTACAAAGATGCTATAATCATGAAAGTGGTTAATCTGACAATTTGTGTGTTGTCACTAAGTATTAGATTACTTTAGTAAATAGAAGTTCGCGCCTAGTGCCGTGTGCACTGCTCGCGCTCGGCCTTAGGTATGTTTGCTAATTAAACCTAAAGAAACGGGTACTTAACTAATTAGTCATTTTTGACATATCATTTTAACTTTATTTTATTCCTATTTAACAAAATAAAAATAAACTAAAATGAATTTTTATTTTATTTTATTTTTATTTTGTTAAATAACAGTCACATTAGAACATCTTACAACTAATTAAAATAAAGAAGTGTTGGCAATAATGCAACCCACAACGTTGCCCACGGGTAGAAAAATGTATAAAAACTATTATAATCGCTAGAGGTGTTACTCGTGGTAACAGTACATGCAGTTAATAATAATATTATAGGGACAGTAAAAGAAGAATTAAGATTAAAGAAAAATTCTCATGCACAAGGACATTAATTGAACAAAGAGCTGCAGATAAGATCTTTTAAATTTACTCATGGTATAGTTGAAAATATCAATATTATTAAAATCTTTATTGTAAGAGTCAACCATGGCGGACAGGTGACCGCTTGCCAGAATTAGTGCGGCATGCGTGTGTTGCGAAGAGAGTGCCTGCATGCACCTACCGCCGGACGAAGGTACAGTGTAACAGATCATGGTGTTTAGATTTGTACAGTTAAATTTATTTCTATTTTATATAAGGTAATGTCTTCAAGGTATTTTTTACGGGAGCTAAGGCTTACGAATTTGTACTTGCTGAGTAACTGGGCGAATGGTAAGTAGGATTTGTGGCATCTATAATACATTGGCGTAAAAATGTATATTGTACTCTTTCGACCATTTCGATATATTTCATATTAGATGGGGTTCCATACCGGCACTGCATACTCTAATTGTGAATAAAATCCGTTGAAAGCAATCTTATCCAGCAAAATTTTATGATCCACCTTGTCATAAGCCTTGCAGAAATAATCAATGCTATCAAACAGGAAGCTAGGGAAAGGTAACAGGTTCGTGGTGGTAGATCGCTGTTTCACAAAGTCGTGTTACTGTGGTATAATGGAATGGTGCAACAGTGGATATATTTCTTTGTAGACAAATTTCTCAAAGACCTGGTGGAGAAAATAGAGATTGGACGATAATTTTCGACATCACCTTTTGATCCACTCTTATGTACTGGTGTGATGTTTGCCTGTTTCCATTCTTAGAGAAATACTCCCTCAGCAATGCACTTATTGTAGTTAAAGGCTTACAAATGTGAGCTGCAGTGTTCCTCAAAAATATACAGATATGCGGCTGGGACCTAGACCTTTGGAAGGATCCAGTCCTTTGAGTTCCTTAAGTATTTTTTGTTCACTAAAGCTTAAGTTAGAAATATATCATTAGCCAAGGAAGTGGCCGCAGGAGGTTGCCATTGAGATAGTACAGCTGATGCCGGTTCAGTGCGAGGTATTGGAGACTGCGCACGGGCAACAGTGCGACACTGAGGTACAGCAAACATTCTGTGCTTTTTACCGCGGCAGTAATTGTCCGGGACAAAGAAACGCGCTAGCACAGTAAGCAGATCAGGCGCGTCAATAGTGCCACGGAGCGTCTTGCAGGCTATGGTGAGCTGATCTCGCGCTCGTCTTACCTCCAGTGAGTTATATCCGAGGCAACCCAATAGAAATTTTGTTGGATAGAGGTATGGGTAATAGCCGTGCTTCCGCTTGTACAGGAACCTAAGGAACGCTTTTTGCACTTTTTCCAGTAAAAGTGCGTAAGAACTTTATTGCGGGTTCCACACGCAAGAGCTGGATTCTAACTTACTGCGCACGAGTGCATTGAATAAAATTTTAATAACGTGTGTGGTACGAAAATCACGGCAATTGCGTAAAACAAAACCCAACCTTTGGGATGATTGCTTTGCTACCGTAATCATGTGGTCGTGGAATGTGAGTTTCCGGTCGAATGTGACTCCCAGGTCTTTCATAGCAGTTGTTTTTATGATGGCATTATTATCGAGATCGTATTCGAATTCAACTGCGTGCCGCATTCGACCAAAGGTCATAGCGAAGCATTTAGAGGTATTAAAATCCCTCTTATTATCTAGACTCCACTTGTAGATTGCGTCAATGTCTTGCTGTATATATACATTATTTGTTTATTTATATTATAATTAAAATAAAAGAATAAGTTTAGGATTTCACAAATTCTTCTTTTCTTATTTCTACACACTACCTATTGTCTACATTTCTTTTTATCTCTCCTTTCTTAGGTCTGCTGGAGGAAATTTCTTTTAGAAATAAGCAGTACCTTTGAATGTTGTAGTTTTATCATTGTGGCACTAACTCAGTGATATGAGTTAATTTACTGTCACTAACACTACGTACCTAAGTCTCATTGATACTTGACATAGATATATTTTATTATTATTATTATATAATTATAACTCTGTATAAAACTAGTGGTTATCACAAACAATATCTAATTACTAACAGATAATAAAACACTCGTTTGACGTTGTCCATAGTTTTTGTTCGTCCGCATCACTCATTGATCACTACATTAGTCTTTCGTAGTAAATGTCGTTCAACATGGTCACTGGTGCATCTACTGCGTCACCGCCGCGGTCGGCTTCCGCTCGATGAAGGAGAGCGGCAGACCGTTCTTTATGCTCTGTACGATGCCGGACTTGGGGTCGACGACCGGTTGGCGCAGCGTGCTTCCCGCCGGCGCCACCGTGAAGCGCGACAGCACCGCCGCCAGCCCCGCCAGCGACTGCATCAGCCCCATGCGCAGACCTGCCACAACACACAACAAATCTGCTTCAGCTTCCTGATACTATACAAATCATCACGCTTTAGAGAGAACCATCCTGTGACACTCTCGTGTTACCCCTGTTACCTGCTGACTAGCAAATGTATCTAAGAGCTATGAGCTGTTTCACAACATTTGAACTAAGGTCAACAGTTGACTCGACATATCAATTTAAAAATAAAAATTTCTCGGCCCAGCCTCAAGGGCGTAGCTAAGAGAGAGGAGGATCCAATAATAACATTTACTGGACCCCCCCCCCCCCTCTCATGTGCAAAGCTTTGCAAAAATAAGATTTTCTTTTGACTATTTACGTTAATAATTTATTTTAAGAGCGACAGACATGATTTCGTTACCAAACAAATAAATCGCCCTCATATATAGGTACAGAATTACAGATAAATTCTATAGCTGCTATTCATTAGAAACAGTACACAAGTATGTTTGTTTGCATTTTAAGTAATCTTTTCATAATGGTTAAACTTTGTCAAATTTGTGGATGGGTCCGCGCCCATTCCGTATGTTTATAGAATTTTTGAAGTTTGTCCTTAATTTCTTGAAAAAAAAAATTATATATATACTTGATTTGACTACCGTTTCATTCCATTTTTAGGGTTTCATATCTCAAAAGGGAAAGAAAGAACCCTTATAGAATCACTTTGTTGTCCGTCTGTCTGTCTTTCAAGACCCTTTATCTCGAAAACTCGTAGAAGTATTGAGTTGAAATTAAAACCGAGTATATGGTTCGGTATAAGTATGTGGTCTCTTTAAGCTGCGAAAAAATTAAAGTTAACGGAAAAAAAAGATATATGGCCGTTTATGTCGCAAAAAACGTATATTTTGACACTATCAAGGGAACCAAAATTCATAGAGTATCTACTTGCCTCTTGACCCAGAATCCTGAAATTTGGCATAAAGAAAGGTCTTATAAGACCTGAAGAGCACAGGTATAGGAATAAATGTGATAACAATCAATTTGTCGTTACGTCACTTTTTTGCGATTCGGAAAAATCTTCGAAACTCCATTCCGGAATTGAACTATTTACATTGGTAACTTTGTACAGAACCCTCAGTGCGCGAGACCGACTCGCACTTGCAAATATTTTTATATATTCGAGTGTTGACTTCTAGCATTGACAACAACATGGAAGAATTAAAATAATGGATGAAGTCACAACTGTGGTGATGTGTTGCATTTTCATGATTTACTAATAATTATAAAATTGTCATTGCAACTGAGGCCAAAAACAAACACTTTTGCTATTTTATAGGTGGAAAATCATCTAATGACTTTTCTTGCTCTAGGGCAGAGTGGAAAGGTGTGTGTGACTTTTACTGACTAAAACTCATTCCAATGTTTCTTTGTTGCTTTGCGTTCCAGGGCCCCGGGTTTTCCTTTCAAAAGCAAACACATGGCCCCAGTAGGCTTCGACCTTTCTGGGCCCCTACGGTTTTGCTGACAGATCCTTGAGGCGCACGTGGATCACTACGCGCCGTCGTCGGCGTCGACGACTTGGGCTCGGTCCGGACGGTTACCGGACAACCGGACGGTGAGCTATCCATTTCTCGTCGACGACAAGCCCACGCCTGCGGTAGCTGGAAATCAGGGTCAGGATCCCCATGACTAGGATCCCCGTGGGCGTGAGGGCCGTTCCGTCGTAAAGAGGTAACTGCTTGCTATTCCTCCTCGCTCTAGACCATGGACTGTACCAGGGCCCGACGCGAGAGGTAGTTGTGACTGATTGCCCCCACGAGGACACGGTGGTGCTCTGCTCAAGCGGGGCACACCTCTACTGCATGCTCCACCGTGTCTTCTAATAAGCCAGATGTCGGAAATGCTCCTCAAAATTCCACCGGCTGTCGAGGACAAGTCCCAGGTAGTTCACCGTTTTGAACCTCATTGAAGTGCGATACGAGCTAATTTTTAAGGATGTCTATTGAACAATAATTTCATGACAACTTGTATGTTCCGTATTTATTTGATGTGCGTTGCTATCGTTCATTGTGTGCTCATTTTCGTGCCATCCATCCTACATTCTGCGAATTTTATTTTGTTCGTATGCTAAGGGTGTGAATGGGATACCTACGCACATGTCCCGACTAGGAGCTGAAAGTAAAACTACTTAAAAATAATCAGTTCTTACCTATGCAGGCACGGGGACCGTCCCCGAAAGGCAGGTACACAAACTTGGTTTGGGCCTCCTGTTGGTGAGGCCAGAAGCGCTCCGGTCGGAATTCATGTGGCTCAGGGAAATACTGCGGGTCATTGTGTAGCGCCTGTAGTGGGATGATCACGCCTACTTCCGGGTCGATAGTCACGTTCAGCTCCGGGATAGTGTAGGTACGCGCACACGTGCGGACCAGGAAGCCAAGCGACGGGAACATGCGCATGCCTTCCTTGAACGCGCACTCCAAGTACGTCATTTCCTGGATAGCGTCGTAGCTCAGTCGGCCACCGTGACGCGCCAGCACCGCGTCGATCTCCTCCTGCACCTTACGCTGCACCTCTGGGTGGAAGGCGAGCTGATGCAGCGTGAAGCTGGTGGCAGACGATGACGTCTCGAAACCAGCCGCGAAGAACACGAACACTTGCGCCGCTATCAGCTCGTCCGTTAACTCCAACGTAGTGATCTCTGGAGTGCCGTCTGCTTTAACACGTTCTACTGATTCTACCATCATTTTCCCCTTCTTTTTACACTCAAGAAGCAAGTCGATGAAATCATTCCTGCCAGAAGGTTCATAATTTCTCTGTTTAAGAATAGCTGAGACTAAATCAATCATAGGTTGTTCCACTCTTCCGAGATACTTCAAATACTTGCACCATTCTGGAAACATTTCTTTCAACATACCTATGAAAACTTCCTTTATTCCAACATGAAATATCGAGGCTCCTAACTTCCTAAAAGCAGAGTCTTCATCGTTGAGCGAGTCGGCGTCAAGGCCGAAGCCGCAGGCACCGATGAAGTCCGTGGTGTAACGCGCCATGAGGTCGCGCGCGTCAAGCGGGCGCCCGGCGGCGGCGGCGTCCAGCGCGCGCACCTGCAGCTTCTCCGCGCGCTCCACGATCAGCGGGAACATCGCCTTCAGCTTGCCGCTGGTGAAGGCCGGCGTGATGCGCTGCCGCAGCATCTTCCACAGGTCACCGTCCGCGAAGAACAAGTTACGCATCATCGGCTCGATTACCGTCTTGTGCGGGTTCAAGCCACGAGGATAGAAGTATTGAAAATCTGTTAACAGGATGCGCTTTATGATTTCAGGATCTCTGATCACAAGTTCCGGGTGCGTGGATCGGTAGAATCCCACCACCTTCTCTTTCGGATACTTCCAGTACATTTCAGCTGCCATTTGCGTGATACTCTTCTGCGCGAGGTAGACTTGAGAATTATTGCCAACTAACACAATAGGCTTGTCATGCTTGACGCCTTTCTTTTCCCAGTAGCTGAAGGTGCGCGTGCCGTATAGGTACAGCGCCACGACGGCGACGAGCACGATGGCCACGGTGATCATGTCGCTTACTGTCTCGCTATAGCGGTGGAGGTCGAGGTGAGAGCGAGTGCGCGCGTCCTGCGGGGCGCGATGTGTGCCGCGCACTGCGGTTATCTACTGTATATAGGAACTCTGCGCCACGCGTTATCTAGCCGTGCACTTATCAGTCAGCACAATCTTATTCAACTACAGGTATGTTAATATTAGGAACTAACCTTTGCCCGCGGCTTCGCCCGCGTACATATTAAATAGCCTATGTCACTCAAGAATAAAGCAGCTTTCTATCAGTGAAAAAATTTTAGCAATCGAACCAGTGCTTCCAGAAATTAACTCCTATAAACAAAAAAACAAACTTAACCTCTTTATAATATTAGTGTAGTTGTAAATTACCTACCAATAATCATCTATTGCAATACAGCTTTCACACTTTCTCTTCGGATATTTATATGGTAACGATTATTTTAGTAGCAGAGGTCGGAATTAGGTATTCATGGTAGGTATTAGGTATTCATGTACTTACATTGATTTCATCATTGACACATATATTACTAGCGTAAGGACCAGGCCAAACGCGCGACTAAATGGCACTAGCGCGCTGGCCCTAAAATTACAGTTTAGGGCCAACGCGGCTCAGTTGACAGTGGTCCGTGTGCGGGAGTGAACGAATATCTGCTTGTCATAAAAATGCCTATTTGTGTATATGTGGCTGCAAAAATTATGATACAAAGGTTAAAAAGGAACATGGGATATCGTATCATCGGTAACTAACCTTACATTATTTTGTTTTATTAAATAAATACATTTTATTACGATAAATAATTTACTACCGAATTCCACAATGGCGGCCATTGTGTGGACGCTACTGATCGCGCGAAGTGCATGAAGTAAACTTGTACGGACGTAATTTTTATTTATTTCATTGTTGACCTTAGTGCTTGTAATTTTGAATTTAGGTATCTAATGTGTTTTATATTCATAAGGGTAAATAAAAAAGATTAAAAAAAGAGCTTAGAAACGGTACCTACCTAATTGAAACTGAAAATTTATTCTTAAATTATTTTGAAATGTAGTTTTCTTTTCTTCACGCTAACTGAGATGACCGTTAAATTACTAGCTTACGCCCGTGACTACTTCCGCGTGAATTTCGGTTATCGCGGTTGCAAGTGGATTAAAAATAGCTTACCTATAAGGTCCCATTAAAATAGATGGACAAACTTTTAGAAATTATTCAGACCACTAAAATAAAGACAATGGTAAAAAAAAATAAACTCTGTACATACTTACTTACAAAGAAAAAAAAAACAGCTAACGAAAATTTATTAAAAATGTTGATTACCCGATGCATAAACACATCTCGTATTACTACAAAATACCTACGTCACCGGCCGCCGCGTTCATTGTTCAATTCATGCCTTCTCACTCTAACATAGCCCTTCGCAGGCGCCCGCGTCGCGCGCTTGCCGTAAATGACAATGATGACGCAATTTCAATTTTCGTCGTGCAACCGAGACGGTAACGTGTTTCGCGAACGTCGAATGTAAGTGTGTGAGTGTTATTACGTACCTAGGTAGTTATCACAATCGACAACAATGCCTTATTACGCGTACACCAATCAATAATACTTGTAAATAGCACACGACAAGCCCAAATCCTTTACCAAAGCAAATTTCAAATAAAGCTGATTGAGACTCATTTTTGTTTTATTTATATTTTCATATATATCGTTATGTACCTACAAAAAACGGCATGCAATTGATTTAATTATACTGACTGCTAATATGCGAAAAAAAAACGCATATGCGCGAACAAGGTTACATCGAACACTTATGCAGTGCGGCAGTCACGTAGTTCGTATGAGTTATCACAGATGTCGCTATTTTTGCTTGTAGTATAAAGGTTTCTAAGAAATGTTCAGATGGGCGCATCCTTCCTTTCGAAATCATTGGATTTCATACAGCGAAAGAATCAAGTAGACCTGACTTTATTAATTTTAAAAAGCAGATTTTTTTACCATACTATCAAAAATATAGCAGAAAAAAAAATCTTCCTGCATTAATGACGAGGAGGAGAAAGTGTATAAATTTGTTAACCTCACCTCAGTTGACGTAGACAGATCCTTTTCAACGAAAAATACTATTAAAAATGTATGTTAATAATCTTTGTTTTATTTGTCATAACTATCTCTGAGGTTTTTATTATTATTTATTTGTAATATTGTTGGCCTTGGCCACCCTTGTTCGAGAGAACTAATTTGAATAATTAGATGAATACCTACTCACCTCAAAAAAATAACGCTCCGATGGCTGCCGTTGTTCTGCTAAACGACAGCATCATCATATTGATGTTATCGGTACTATAGCAAAGATGGAAGCATCCTTCTCTATCATAATGGTCAATGCGACTTTCAAGCGGAATCCTAAAATTGTTATCAACAAATATTTCAATAAGATTAGCATAATATACTACGTGTCATTACAAAACAAAATTATAATCAGACATAGTCCATATTTATTTTTAAATACACAAAATAAGAATGACTCAGTGTATTTTAGTAAGATAAATAAAAACATGAATTTCGTTTACAATCGAGTTTCCTTTACTTGCAAAATTGCTACTATACAAAAAGTCACTAGACTGTGACGCGGTCACCACCAATATTCCAATAAAACAAGCAACAAACAAAAAAACGGGAGCCCAAACTAAGGCACCTATGCAATGGATCTCCTCGACAACATAGAGAGCCATGCATAGAGAATAAATGACAGGAGTATTAATGACAAGGGTACAATTCATGATTCTAACCTTTTTTTGTTACAGAATCGCAAAAATTTCTGTACCTACCTTGAAATAGTCACAAGTATGTGACCATTTGGAGAAAGTTTATAATGTATGCTATCACGGTCCTGATACATTTGTGTAAACCCACAGTGTTCCATGGCTTTAATATTACTTTGTAGCTGACCCGGAATTTTTAATATAAATGACGAGGAATTTTTGCCCGACAAACCAGAAAAGGTTTTCCGAATAAATTTAACACTATCACGTGACTGATCATTGAGATGCCGTCAGAATAAAAGAATCAGAGGCGTGGCCTACTCGAGGCGATCAACGAAAAGAGAATCGAAACAAAACGGTTGTAACTTGGCTAGGGGGGCACTGTGCTATCCTCGTTTATGCTTATAAAAATACAGACCAGCGATGACGGATATCTAAACTGCAGGAGACATCCTTCAGATAATGGCGGATTTACTGTGACCGTATATGGAGTAAAGCTTGATAATCGTGTGTAATCCAGTATTTTTTTAAAATTTTAACACTCACATCAATGTAAATAAAGGGTCTGACCAAGGTTTAAAAGATGAAGTCAAAACGTATGAAAGTGGAAATTATATCAGTAGTTCAGAGGCAGTGTAGCGAATTTTCAGGTTTTCTATTCATGAGCATTTTCCCACGGTGTTTCATCTTGCTGTGCACTTAGAAAAATGGTCAAAAAGTATTTTTTAATCAAGAGAACTTAGCTAATAAAGGTTTTCTGTCCACTAAAAACTCGTATACATCAGATTGGAAAATTGTATACATCAGATAGTTTTGCAAAATGTGGGGTTAAAGATATTGAAACAGGGTTATATATCTGTTGTTGCTACAGAAGTCATTGCGATAAAATTTTTGAAAGTTTTATATCTAGCTTAGAAAAACTGTCGAACATTTTATTAACAAGAAGTGTTGTGGTGTGTGTGCATATGTGGTGATTTTAATATTGCCAGGGAGTAAGAAATTTGCTGATTTTTTTTAGTATTTTGACTTGTTATAATTTTCAGTATCTTATAAATGGTCTTACGTTTATTAGGAATTACGCACATTCGTGTTTAGATAACAGAATTACAAGTCTTGCAGACGATGACATAAATCAGTATTTTGTTGATCACAATGGCTGAACAATACTTGCTCATAAAAATTAAAAAAATAATTTTTAATGATAAAAATAGTGTGGCATTCAAAAATTATATCAGTAATAAAAACTGGGCTAATTTAGGAATAAATGGTCAAGAGTGTTACCGAAAGAAAACAATTCGAGTAAAGCCATTTAAAAACACGGCAATAAAGAGGATTACTAAAGGGCTTAGTCTTTAGTAAGATGAAGAGAATACTATGCTCGGGTACGCTAAAAAATGCCAGCCTTATAAAATACTAGCTGTTGCCCGCGACTTCGTCCGCGTTAAGTACGTAAAACTGTACAATCACTCTGTGCATGCATTCATTCCGAAAGCATCGCAATTATTTATTGTACTTTAACATAAAACGGTTAAAGGTCAAAACGCAAATTACCTTCAGGAAACATGTTATGTACTCGTCCAGATCCAGATGTATGAACGTCAATGAATAGAAAGAGTATGGGTCGTAGCAGTTGGCATTTCTGCCTACCCCAAGGTAAAAGTCATTAGTTTATGTATGTTTCTGGTTTATGTTCTGGTAAAACAACATTGTATGATTTTAAACCCTCGCCACAGTGAGCACGCCACAATCGCAGCGGTAATGCCTGTCTTTGAGGAGTGACTACAGAGGCGTCACGGCATCCTTTCTTTATGCAGGACTCACCTGATGTGGGTGTTCCGGAAGGTATCTGTATTGAATTCTGCGGGAAGAAACACTCAGGTCTCACCATTGTGCGAATCGCCCGGAGAATACGATAGAGTATACGGTGGAAGTCAGTCCCGCTCGTGGGGTCAATTGGTGGAGAAAATGACAACCAGTAGCCTCCTTCAGTGAAGCACCAAAGGCCGCCAATTGTATGTTTTTTGTTGTATTACAATTCAATTTTTAAATTTGTAACTTGGTATGCAATAAAGTATAAATAAATAAATAATAAGCACTACGATCAAAGAAGGTGGGTTCTCAGCTATCGCAAACACGGGACTGCGGTGGTGCCGTCCGGCCGTCTGGTCAAAACAATCCTGAATCGACGGCGCGTAGTATTCTACGCAGGACTCAAAGATATGTGTAAATGGATAGGGCCTTCTAGGCCACTTCCATCATAACCAACTATCTTTCTCCACAACAGTACTTATGAAGTATTTAGGAGAGAATGCTTGCATTGATTGTTGCAGTTTGATCATTTTGGGAGTTACTTGTTCATTTACCTATGATTTTTTTTGACGTGTATTTAACTGACGTCCCCGTATATCACACAAATGTTTTTTCGATAGTGGGAACTACCCTATGAAGAGTCTCCAACTTTTGAATGAACTTCGGCGACATCTTGTGCGTGTGTATCTCCGTCCAATCTAACTCGCATATTGATGGCCAAACCGAGAAATTACTTACGCCGATTGCCTCTGTGCACTCTGTCACCCAAGCTGGATAGACCTCCACTGCATACTACACCGGGTCCTCCGGGCGATTCGCAAAATTGTAATATCAGGGTACTTCCAACCGAATCTGGAAAAGCAACCGTTTGAAACACCCACAACAATCCTGAGCTTGTGCATCCAAAAACCAATGAAATTACGGTAAACAAATGTAGCAGCCGTATTATCCCTGAGATTGGCCTCCCTCAGGGTGTTGTTCCAGTGTTGGTCACCATTCACTGCAAGAAGGTAACGTCCAGATGTCGACGCAAGGCTGCAAGGAATCTGAGATGCATCATACGTTGTCGAACTATGATCAGAAAAACACATTCGATCCCGTTTTATATGAAGCAGTGACTGCAAATAATAAAACACGCCATTATTAGGCCGGAAGGTGCCATCATCCCGGAAGACACAGTGGAGCATACCGTGAAGGTGTGCCCCGCAAGGGTGGAGCACCACTTTGTCCTCGTGAAGGCAATCGGCGTCAGTGACGTCTCGCGCCGGGCTCTGGTTTGGGCGAGATTCAGAGCGAGGAGTAATGGCAGGCGGTCGCCTCCTTCTGCAAAGCCGTAATGCTAGCAAAGGAGGAGGCCGCAAGCGTAAGGGAACGAACGTCCTCACGCCAATCCGAGATTCCAACCCCGACTACCAGCCACGGTAGACGCGGGCTTGTGGACGTCGAGCGATGGGTAGCTAGCCGTCCGGCCGTCCGGTAGTTGACCGGACTGAGCTCAGTCGTCAACAGCGCTTAGTGATCCACGCACTCCTCAAAGAGATGTTGCAAAGAGCAACTGAAGGAAACAGGTGTGGTTTTAGTCAGTAAAAGATTGATACGCCCTCTCGCTCCTATCAGAGCGAGAAAAGTCATTGGATGATTTCCAACCTTAAAAAAAAAAGAAAAAGGTGCCATCATCATCATTATCATTTCAGCCGAAAGACGTCCACTGTTGGGCATAGGTCTCCCCAAGTGTCGCCATAATGACCGATCCATCCATCGGATTACGCGACCCTCACCAGGTTATCGGTCCACCTGGGAGCCTTCCAATGCAAGGTACCATGTAACCCCTTCCGAAAATTTGGCCGCGTTATTTTAAAGTCAATAATTAAATACACATACATAGGTATTTACTTTTATCGCCTTTGGTTACAGTAAAAGTTGTTAAAAATGCCTCCGTCGAACACCAGTAGTTTTAAAATACACAATGCCATCTATCAAATTTAATATGAACTTCAACTTTCATTGTCATCATTTTTTCTACTTTGAGTCTTTAGATGGCGTTGCGAGTTGCGTGTGGTGTCATATTTAACTTCTTGAAAACTTTAAATTCATACCGTTTGTATTTCATATGCTTTGTTTCATTGAGATGAAACAAAGCCTAAGTAATATATCAAGTTACACAGAATTTTAATGTATAAAACATTTTGCGTGATACGCACACAACTAAAAACTTGTACAGATATATTATGTGTTATATAAAAAAAATGTAAGCATGCAAAAATATATATAAAAGTCTTATTTACAGTGAAAAAATAAAACCAAAAATTTCGCAAGAGATACATGGGATTCGAACAACCTATAAATGATACACAAGTCTAGATACGAAACCACTACGCTACGGTCTCCGATGATGGAAATTTAAAATAGACGTTCTTATATAAACGTCATAATTGACTGGTTGGCTCCTTATCGATGATAGCGTGATGATTTTCGTTTTAGAAGTAATATTTGCAGCTAAATGGAATAATTTAATATTATTGTACGTGATTTTACACGCCGCTTTGATTTTATTATGTGTTTTGATTAGTTTTTACAAAATATTAAGAAGATGTCAAATAGAAATATCAATTTTGTTTCGAAAAAATGGAAAAAGTTAGTTTTATTACAAAAAAAAGGATAAAATAATGACAAAATTTTTAACTGTAACTGGGGATCGAACTCGCGGCAAATGTCGTTCAATACCTACATTTTTGATTATTGCTCTCCCCCCATAGGAAATAGCGTGATAATTTATAGCCTATAAGTTGCCCTGACCTATAAGGATTATGTATGCAAAATTTGAACAGGATCGGTTCAGTAGTTTTTGCGCCAATTAATACCACCGCAAAATAATTTTACTGTTTTATTATATGTATAGATAAAAACAACTATGTTCGTATTTATAGAAGAGTAATTCAGCATGCCAAAAAAGCATAGCGTAGCGTAGTCAGCCTTATTCCACTGCTAGGACTCAGGCCTCCTCTCTAAGAGAGGGAATAGGCCATAATCCACCACGCGGGCCCAAAAAGAGGCCATAATAAATAAATTAAATAGTGCTAAAAATATAACAAAACAGACATGGAAACGAATATATGTAATAAATGAAAGTACAAAGAATACTACAAATATGCTATATAAAACTTTAATCCTAAAAGTGAACAATAAAGAGATAACTGATCCCCTACAGGTCGCAAATCAATTCGCCGACAGTTTTCTGTTCAAATCTTCATTGGGTAGCAATGAAAAAAAAGGGCAATGGCCTTCCTATTGGAGACTACTAAAAGAGTAGAAAATCATTTAACTTTTTATCCAATAATACCTTCTGAAATCACAAAGATTATTAGTAAGATGGATAATAAAAAATCTTGCGGTTTTGATGACTTACCGATTTCAATTCTGAAAGAGATTATAGACTCGTCGGCTATCCCTCTAACTGACTTTTTAAAAATTGTTTCGAAGAGTCGATCTTTCCTGACCAGTCCAAATTGGCCAAAGTCATTCCTATATTCAAAAAGGGCATCATGACTGACCCAAAAATTTACCGGCCCATATTCCTTTTGCCAACGATGTCAAAAATATTTGAAAAAGTTATAAAACATAGACTGATGACTCATTTAAATGTTAATAAAATCATTAATGGCTCCCAGAAAGGCGTTGGTTGCTCAGATGCAATAAACACTCTTATTAATGACAATTAATAAATTAAATGACAAAATGAAAGCGGTTAGGCTATTTGTCGACCTCAGCTAAGCTTATACAGTGTTGATTATGAGTTACTACTAGCAAAACTTGAATTTTACGGTGTCAGAGGCAAGTTTTTACTTCTTTTAAGATCCTACTTACGAAATAGAAGAATGTTTGTCGAAATAAAAAGCATTGATGAAAGTAATCAGGAAGTTGTATCCACGTCAAAGATTACAAATATTCAACGTACCTCAAGGTTAATTTTTAGGGCCAATACTATTGATCATATTTACAAATGACTTGCTAAACTTTATGCATCACATTCAACCTGACGTAAAACTTATTGTCTTCGCAGATGACACTAATATAATACTGGGGGCAAATGACTTAAAGGATTTGACCAAAATTGTAAATGAAAGCCTGAAAAATCTTTACAGCCAACGACCTTATGTTAAATGCAAGTAATACTAACATTATTTTATTCAAGACTACGACTCGTTATAATGACAATTTAGACGTACAGCTCAAAAGAGACACGATTGACTTAGTAGTAGTAACATAGATGTGAATTTAAATTGGAAACAGGAGTTAGCTGCTATTGACTCTTCTCTTTCATCAGCGTGCTATGCTCTCAGGAGTCTTAGAGATATTTTAAATCTAAAGCAACTAAAGGCTATATTATGAGCTAATTAAGGTACAGCATCATGCTTTGGGGTAACAGCTACAGTTATAACTGTCAGAAAGCTTTTATCTTAGCGAAGCGGGCCATAAGGACTTTATTAAGAATCTCACAATGAGACTCATGCAGAGAGCATTTTAAAGAACTAAAAATTCTTACATTACCAAGTTTATATATATTAGTTATCCTTAATCACTTTGCCAAGTATATCCATCAATTTGAATCACAAGAGGAACGGAAGGTAAGAGAAAGCACAATAAGAAAGGCGTTTAAACACAAGATTATACCAAATTTTAACGTAGCTAAGCATTGCTCTGGATACCAAGCAGTAGAATTGTTTAATAGGCTACCAACTGATTTAAAATGATTAATATAAAGCCCTCACTTATTTAAAAACAAATTAAAAACCTTCTTGATTGAAAAATGTTTACACTCAGTATCAGGTTTCATGTCAAATTATATAAAATAAATACTTACTCACACAATAATACTATTCTAATGGACACGCCAGTATTTAAAATTGACATTAACAATGTTTTGAGTTTTGGTTATTCACTTGACATTACTTTTGACATTATATCCGACATTTGACATTAGATTTATTTATAGACATAATTTATGTTTAATGATTTGACTCAATATATAATACACTATTTAATTTTAATTTTGTAAATTGTTTTGCTTAAATGTGACAGCTCTATTTTAATATTATTTTAAAATGATGTAATATTCAACACAATGTTTATTGTTATGAATTAAAAAAAAAACTTTATTTTTCATTAACTTAGAAGTTTGATTTTTTTACAGCTTCAAGGGTCCGCAGACTTGAGTATACGGTTTTAATTTCAACTCGATACCTTTACGCGTTTTCGTGGTAAAGGGTCTTGACAGACAGACAGACAAACGGACAACAAAGTGATCCTATCAGGGTTCCGTTTTTTCCTTTTGAGACACGGAACCCTAAAAAGACGACAAAATAATCATAAAAATTATTACTATGGCTGGGGATCGAACTTAAAATAAGTGTCGTTTAATACCGACATTTTGGGATTTTGCTCACCCCCCATAGCAAATAGCGTGATAATTTATAGCCTATAAGTTAATCTGACCTATAAGGATTACGTATGCAAAATTTGAACAGGATTGGTTAAGTAGTTTTTGCGCCAATTAACAGTATCGATCCACAATTTGACTGTTTTATTATATGTTTAGATAAGTAAATAAATGCTTATGTAAAAAAACATCAGTAACTCTCCATAATTATATATTTACACTATATACAAAGTTCAAAATATACAGAATGTGCTTAGAGTGTAAAGGCGGGCAATTTAACCGAGGCGCTACCAGCGTGCGGCGGAGGGCCAGCAGCTGCGCAAGCAGCTCGAGCAGCTTCACCGGGGTGTCAGCATCGTGTGGCGGAGGGCCAGAAGCAGTGCAGGCAGCCCCAGCAGCGCGGGACGAGGCCGCGCTGACCGCGCGCCCGCCGCCGCCTGGTCACGCTGCATGGCCTCCACCCGGTCTTCTGCAATCAACACGTGTTGCGTTTTAATACAGTGCATGTACTACCAACAACAGAGGGCACAGCAGTGCCCCCGACTCTGCTGGAACTAGGGCAGTGCCAGCGGTGCCCAGGCACAGAGCGCAGGCCCTGGTGGACAGCAGTGCGAAAAATTATATCAAAACAGGGCCAAGTTTTGGATCATTTTTGGTAGTTAGTAGCTTACTAAAAAAAGCGATACTTATTATTATTTATCGTATACATAAAACGATTGTAGGCGCGCCCTAAAACACCTAAATAGTGGGTGGTGGTAAGTGGTGTGTTTGAGGCATCACGTCAATCATATTTTTTTATTTCTAGGCATCTTTCTTTTCATGGTTCGAGTCAGGTTGTCAGATCTTTTTGCTTTTAAGGGTGGCAGTTTTAGAAGCTCGCACCGAGTGATTAAAAGGCGCAGCCGATCCGCAGAGCCGCAGGATCTTTTTCTTGAAGCTATTCAGGACAGTAAATCTGAAAGCCTGAATCTTCTGTGATCAAGAGAGCATAACAAGTATAGTAACAAGTGTAGTAGTAGTATAGTAATTGTAGTAAGAGAGTATAATAATAGTAATACACATTTAGAAAAACAACCGCTTTTTATCAAGACTTTTCAAAAGCATTTGACCTAGTGTCGTATAATGAGCTATGGAGCAAACTGCGACGTGAGCCAAATGTGCCGCTAAAGGGTTTATTTAAATTATAGCTTTTTTCGTACATAAAATATAGCATTGTCACTCAGGAAAAAAGCAACTTTATATCGATGAAAATTTTTTGCTATAAGGTCAGTACTTTTAGAGATTACCTCCTACAAACAAAAAGAAAACAAACTCTACCTTTTTATAATCTATACATTCAGTCAAAAAAGTATCGGGAATGGATGATTTGTTTATGGTTCCAAATTCAAATTTTTGTTTTATTGTAGTTGTTAGATTGGCACAACTGTTTTCCATTTTGGCGCGGAGTTTGAGTTGCATCTGTTATTTATATTAAATACAGTGCTGGTTTTAGTAATATCATATATAGTGTGTATTGCGAATTTCATAATGGACAAAAATATCGAACAAAGAGTTTGTCTTAAATTTTGCATCGCCAATGGAATTTCGTGTTCGGAGTTACTGAAAATGTTACAGAAGGCTTACGGTGAATCGACTTTATCAAAAACTCGTACTTATGAGTGGTTCAAAGCGTTCAAAAGCGGTCGAGATGTGATGGAAGATTTGCCTCGCTCTGGTAGGCCGTCAACGTCTGCAACTGAAGTTAACATCGCAAAAGTGAAGAAAATAGTGACTGAAAATCCCCATTCAACTCTGAGAGAGATAGCCGCCGAACTTTCTGTATCTCACGAGTCGATCCGTACCATTTTAACTAATCATTTGGGTATGAAACGTGTTGCTGCTCGGCTATTCCCAAAAGATCTGAATTTTCTCCAAAAACTCAATCGCATGAAAGTCGCTGAGGACATGCTAGAACGAGTCAGTTCGGACCCAACATTCATGAAACGCATTGTTACTGGTGACGAGACGTGGGTTTACGAGTTTGACATGCAAACTCGTCAACAAGCTTCGGAGTGGCGCCTTCCAACTGAAACGAAACCGAAAAAAACCACGCCAAAGTCGATCAAAAGTCAAAGTCATGTTGACTGTTTTCTTTGACTATCGCGGTGTTGTGCACTCTGAATTCTTACCGGAAGGTCTAACGGTAAATAAAGAATATTATTTGAGCGTTATGCGGCGTTTAAGAGAGCGAATTCGACGAAAAAGGCCAGATTTGTGGAAAGAAAATTCTTGGATTTTGCACCACGACAATGCGCCTTCGCACAAGACTATCATTGTGAACGAATTTTTGACCAAACCCTCAACCAATACCATCCAGCAACCACCATATTCACCAGATATGGCTCCTGCTGACTTTTTTCTTTTTCCTAAACTCAAATTACCACTTCGTGGCACCCGTTTTCAATCGATAGAAGACATAAAGGAGAATTCGCGGCGAGAACTGAACTCAATTCCGGAAGCAGCGTTTAAAAAATGTTTTGATGAATGGATTATTCGTTGGCGCAAGTGTATCGTTTCTAAAGGAGCATACTTTGAAGGTGATAAAATAAATTTGGATGAATAACAGACATTTTGTGTATTATTGATCTTTTCCCGGTACTTTCTTGACAGAGTAGTATATCGATGGCTTATAGCGAACACCTCGTAATTACGAAATACGTAACTTCTCAGGAGGCACAAAAAACCAATTTAAATCTTTATTATCATTTAAATTTAAATGTGCTTCTACGTGCTTTATCCAAATATTTAAAGACATTGATTTATTTCATATATTTATTTCTCTTGTTTTTCAATGTTTCGTCAAGTGTTGACGTGTCATCGCGAGGTTATCACACCAAACTGACTCGAGCAGGGTATGCATTCAATATCGTAGATGTCGCTGCAAGTATCGAATCAAAATTTTGCGTGATACAAGACTATGCTTTACGAGCTTTTTCTTCGGAAATATAATAAAATAAATTTACATAAAATTACATACCCGAGGTTTTCACTCTAAGCAGTCGATATATAAAAGAAGAAACAGCATGACTGACTGACATATCAACGCACAGCCAAAACCGCGGGGGCTAGAAGCTTGAAATTTTGCATAAAGATCAATTAAATGCCGTAAGCACTAAGAAGATATTTTTGGAAATTCATCCTCGTAGGGTTTTTTTTTCGGTGATAAATCAGCTTATGACATCCCCCGCTCTTGGGCGGAACGGGAGACAGTGTCAGACTTTTACTGACTAAAACCCACACCTGTTCCTTCGTTGCCTTTCGTACCAGGGACGAGTCTTCTTTTCAGAATTAGACCCTTGGCCCCAGTAGGCTTCTGCTGCCTGCCTGTGGACCCTGCTGGGTCCCTACAGTTGCTGACATCTCCTTGAGGCGCACGTGGAACAATACGCACCGTCGACAACTTGGGCTCGGTCCGGACGGTTACCTACGCCCGCCGCTGATTTCTGACCACCGTACGCGGCCGGAAATCGGCGGCGGGCGTGGATCGGAAATCGGCGGGCGGGGATCGGAGTCCCGGCGGCAGTTGGAGCGTGAAGACCGTTGCCTTAGGCGATCGGCCGCCTCCTTTGCTAGCATTACTGCTTCGCAGAAAGAGGCGACCGCCTGCCACTCCTCCTCGCTCCGGACCATGGCCTGTACCAAGGCCCGGCGCGAAAGATCGCCGCCGCCAATTGCCCCCTCAAGGACACGGCGCTGCTCTACCCAAGCGGGGCACACCTCTACTGTGTGCTGCAAGACCCCGAGGACGTCGCCTCATTAATGGAAGCTTATAGCTTAAGCTGCCTGTAAGATAAGTAGGAAAAAACAAGATCAGCAGCTCGTCCACGAATTCCGTAATGATGTAATTTACGGATAAGAGTATTATGGTCAACACAGTCAATTGCTTTTGAGAGTTCACAGAATATGCCAATAGCATCCTGGCAGTTTTCCCAGGATTTCAACATGTGACTGATGAGTTTTACTCCTGCATCCGTCGTTGACCTTCCTTTCGTGAAGCCAAACTGATGACTATGCAAAATCCTATTTAAATTAAAATGAGACAACATCTGGTCGAGCATGATTTTTTCAGATTTTACTCAATGCTGGAAACACAGATATAGGGCTGTAATTAGAGGCATCACTCTTACTACCTTATTTGAAAATTGGTACTAATTTACAATCTCCGATCTCCGGAGGGGAGTGATGTAGCGACATCTATGGCGTCACATAACTAATCCTGCATCGCGCAATCAAAGTACTCCGCGCGATTAGAACATATAGAACAGCCCGAAATCATCTATCGGGCAGTTGCAGCCCACCAGACATAACATCCCGTCTGGCCGGAGGATCCTCCCTTTTCAACGGTGGTTTGCGGGACTTTATTCTCTGTTCCGCTTATCTCTAAACTGGTGACCCTCGACAAAGAACGTCAGCGCAGCCTTCGTGCAGCTACTACTTCGTGACGTCATCATCACTTCCTCAAGCTTTCGAGCAGCGAGCCATACAGCCAGCACCCACGGCTATAAAGGGTATCCTGACCACCAGCATGCCTACCTGGTCATACCTGGTCACCACCCTGAGCCTCATCAGCGACCTTGGCGAAGCACACTGCACCTTCGGCCAGTCACATGAAGAGCAATGAAGAACCTCTCCTGGTCGACGCAAGCAGTCAAGCCACTACGTCGCAAAGCACCGCTCCGACTCACTGGAGCCTGCAGCATCATCCCGACTCACTGGGACGTCACCACCCCGACTCACTGGGGCATCACCGCAGACAGTTCCGACTCACCGAGAACTATGAGGCATTTGGTTCCGACTCACTGGAACCAACCTACCACTGTCCTGGCACGCATCAAGAAGCATCAAGAACCATCGATCTCCGATCTCCGGAGGGGAGTGATGTAGCGACATCTATGGCGTCACATAACTAATCCTGCATCGCGCAATCAAAGTACTCCGCGCGATTAGAACATATAGAACAGCCCGAAATCATCTATCGGGCAGTTGCAGCCCACCAGACATAACACCCGTCTGGTCGGAGGATCCTCCCTTTTCAACGGAGGTTTGCGAGACTTTACTCTCTGTTTCGCCTACCTCCAAAGTTTCATTAAATCAGGGAACATTCCGCTGTCTAAGGTTGATTAAATATGCCTGTTAGGACAGGAGCAATAGTATCAATAATATCATCTCCAAGAACCTTAACGGATATACCCCATAAATCTTCAGTGTTTTTTATGTTAAAGCTTTTGAGTGTTTTTACATAACATAATTGTATCAACAGAGATACGCTTAAATTCAAAGGTTGGTATATTCTTAGTGAAATGGTCTTTTAAAAAAGATTCAGCTAACAAAGATGAAGAAGGGAGAGATTTCGTAACTTCTATTGGAATGTTGGTGAAAAGTTTTCCAACATCTCCGCCACTTTTTACCTATCTGAGATGATTTTACTATCAATTTTTAGCGACAATTCATTCCGATCTCGTTGGTTTGTCATTCCCGTTTCCTTGTTTATCACCTTCCAGACAGCTTTTATTTTATTATTAGAATTTCCAATTAACTTACTTATTGATTAAGATTTAGCTTGGGCGCAGACTCTATTGAATATCTTTGAATACATTCTAACGTGGTTATGCAAGTTAAGATCAGATGACAAGGATTTTTCATGGTATAGCTGATATAAAGTATGACTGCTTGTTTTTATTCCAGCAGTAACCCATTTATTAAATTTAGATTTATTATTGATTTGAACTTTTTTAACTGGACACGCCTTATTAAATTCTTGGCATCTTGTAGAAAATAATGTACTATAGTTTACATTGGGGTCTTGCTTTAACAGAGCTGTAAAATCTTGCAAGAAGGTGATGCCCAGGTCTCGGTTCAACCACATTAGCCGCATCGGGAAGGAACAAACTCGCTTCATACCGGTAGTAAAGCGTTTTGGTTCCTGGCTAAGTCGGTTGAATTGAACTTCTACAGTCCCTCACTACCACCACTACTGAAACGCGAAGGGTGGCTGACCCATACCGCTGAAGAGAAAGCAAACTTGTTTGCCTCACTCTTCGCGGGATCTGTGCGTCTAGATCCTGGTGACGCGCAGCCCCCTGCTTATCCTGATGGTTGTGAGACGAGTAAGTCGGATATTCGCATCGATCAGAAGGACTTCCGTAGGGTGCTGCGTAACCTTGACGTGAATAAGGCTAATGATTCCGACGGCAATTATTCTAAGAACGTGTGGGCCTGAATTATCTGTCTCAAATCCTCACACGCCTATTTAGGCTTTCATTTGAGGCTGGAAAAGTGCCGATAGCATGGAAGCAAGTTAACGCCCAAAAAGGGTAGTCGGGCTGACCCAGCTTATTACAGACCTATCTCAACAACGTCCATTCTGAACCCAATCTCCTCTGGGCAGGACATAGTACGGCTCGGAGATAACGGCGATGTTGATCGACCACTGCGCCATGCTCTGGAGTAACAGATCCTGAGCTGTGGCGCAGTGGTTGATGTTCGCCTGGAGGAGACGTAATGGAGTCGTTATTTACAGTCCATTACAGTCTCCTCCCGAGCCCCCCGTGAGGGACCTGCCGCGGCGGGTGCGGCGGTGACAGTGACGGCAGCCAAGGAGGCGGCTTCGGCGATGAGGACATCAGCGGGGATGGGCCTCCTGGCCTTGCCCTTGGCCTTGGCAGGGGGGTCGCAGGACCTGCTCCCAGCCCGGTGGTCGGCCGGCTTGCCTGCCGCCGCACATGCGTAGCAGTGCGGCGGTGCACGGCATTCGACGGCCTTGTGACCGGCCTGACCGCACTGGTAGCAGCTCACTGCGGTCCACCTCTGCAGTGCAGAAGGCCCCCATGTGGCAGCGGTAGCACCGCAGAGGTCTGGGCTCCAGCATCTTCACCTGGGTGGAAACCCAGCTCACCAAAAGCCTGCGGCCCTCGCCCGTGATGGCCTTGGCCGCCGACACATGGCAGCTCACCGTAACGGCTCGCATGCCCGTGCTGTCAGCGCGTATGGTGCCCGCTCGCACTTGAACGGAGGTGCACTTTCCTGCACTGACGATGGCAGCAACCACCTCGTCCACCCTGACGGAGTCGTCCAGGAGCATGATGCTCATGTCTATGCACTTAGTGGACCTGAACACTCGGACCTCCTCGACATCAAGGGGACGCCCTGATCCTTTCAGCCAGGGCGTCCGCGGCAGAGACACTATCCGCACCATGGACCTTCAGTATTCGGGCCCCTCCAGTGCACGCTCCAAGCTCACCAAGTTGGGGCAACACCGCCTGCTTCGCCTTTGCCATGACGGCGTCATAAGTCACGCCCTTCTTTACCGCGTCTGGCTGTAGCTCGACGCCGCGTCGGCTGATGACTACAGCCTCGGAATTCGGGGCGCGAAGTCTGGCCGCCATGGCCCGCTTCTCCACCGGAAGGTGGAAGGGAGATACGGGAACTTCATAATTAAACAATGTATCCTAGCAGAGTTTGGGTTGATAAGTGTATCGCAACTAAAAAGTATGAAATAATAAACTTATCACAAAAAAAAAAATAACCGACTTCACTAAGAAAACACTAAAAGGATCAAAATAACTTTAATTTCGGAACTCAGTGTTAAATAATAAACAAACAATACCGAGAAATACCGACTTCCGAAATTAAATTTATTTTGATCATTTAAGTGTTTTTTTAGGGTTCCGTAGTCAAGTAAGAACCCTTATAGTTTCGCCGAGTCTGTTTGTCTGTCCGTCCGTCCGCGGATAATCTCAGTGACCGTTAGCACACTAGAAAGCTGAAATTTGGTACCAATATGTAGGTATATCAATCACGCCGACAAAGAGGTAAAATAAAAGTAGAAAAAAATGTTTCATTAGGGTAACCCCCTTACACGTAAAGTGGGGAGATTTTTTTTTCATTTCAACCCTAACGTGGGATATATTGTTGGATAGGTATTTAAAAATGAATACTATAATATTACAATAATTTTTTGATAATATTAATATTTTCGGAAATAAACGCTCCAAAATTAAAAAAAAATGTGTCGGGGCCTCTAACGTTTGAACCATAAGTTTAGAAAATATGAAAAAATCTCAGAAGTAGAACTTTATAAAGACTTTCTAGGCAAATTATTTTGAACTTGATGGGTTGAACAGTTTTTGAAAAGTTGAACAAAATAATTTCTGAACTAAGTGTAATTTAACTTGGTTTATATATTTTATTATACTGAACGTGTCTTTTAAATAAAAAAAGAATGATTAAAATCGGTTCACACAATCCAAACTTACTAACGAAAACCCAACATACATAACCCGTCTAGTTTGTATAAATTAGTAACCCAATTTACCGAGAGAAAATTTTTTTCCTAAGTTGATGGGGTTGGGACGGGTATGAGCTATTATATTGAATCCATCACGAAACCAACCCCATACACGAAGTTCCGTGTACAAACCGGCCTGTGCAGGCTAAACTATGGTGAAACTTGTGCATGTGGCAGGCCCATAATTGGAATTAGTGATATAAGTGGTATACGTTTGAACAGTTTCGTCAATGCACTTCGATGACATTTTAACCGGTAATAGGCCGGCGTTACTTAAATTCCGAAGGGTCATAATCAGGACACCAACCTTCAGCTAGATAAGGTGTGCTGATAGTGCACTTACTGTAAGCGAGAAACACAACACACCTCTCTGCCCGTGAAGCTCAATAATAAGATTCCCTAAGCATTTTATCTGATAAAAAATACAAAATCCAACTGCATAAGGACTACCGCTGCGAAGGGCTGTGCTCTGCAGTGGCTGCAGAGCTGCGGATCTTCAATGATGGATCTAAAACAGATACTGGTACAGGAACGGGAGTCTTCTCGTAGGATCATTCACATAGCCAAACCATTAGGGATTCCAGGCTGCGTGCTTGGGCATTTCCCGGGCTGCCTTAGCCATCACAATCAGGAAAGTTAAGAACCACTCAATACACATACTCTCAGACAGCATGGCTGTCCTGTAAACGCTGAACACCCATACAGTTAACTCTTGGCTGGTATATTGGTTCCACCAACGCCTTAACCAGGAGGGTAAATACAACCAAGTAACCATTCAATTGATAAAAGGATACAGCGACTCCCGAGGCAACGATGCAGCGTACAATCTCGCTAGAAGAGGTTCGAGAATGGAAACAATGGAGGCTTGGCTTATTGTGCCGCTCCCAGGTCCAAGAGTGCTCCAGAGATCTACACCACAAACTATGGGTAGACGATAGTGAGTGGAGTTAGGCCCTACTAATAGCCGCTTCACAAAACCGGTACTGAATCTGGTAGAGTACCTACATCAAATTTTAATACAACTTCACAGAAACATCACGAGTGGACCGAAAAATTAATAAGTAAAAAGTTTCCCCCCATATTTCTTTTATTTTATTACATGTACAGGTAGGTACAAGATACATCACATTATTTTTTTTTAAATACATTCTAAACGTTTAGGCTACAGTGCGTGCAAAAGAATTACCAAAAAAGTATATAGACATACTCTCAAAATACATTACCCTCCTTCTGTGGCAGTGTGACCAAAAAAAAACAATTCAACAGTCATCTGGACAACATAGTGTCGTCAATCTACGATAAAATAATCAATCTATTTTGAAATACCTTGAAATAGTTTATTTAAGTGGGAATAAAAAAAATCTGACTAAGCAATTTGAAATGATGTCAAGCGCCGCAGGGCTGTGCTATGAGCCCACTGTGATGGTGACTCACCGTCATCGTCATCGAGGATAAGCGTGAGTGTGGCGGCGTGACCGGCGGCGCTGCACGAGTAGGCGCCGGCGTCGCGCGCGTCCACGCCCGCCAGCGTGAGGCGCGACTCCACGCGAGCCGGCCAGCGCGCCGTGTCTAGCGCAACGCCACCGCGCGCGCTCTGCAGGCTCACGGGCTGCGTGCCGCGCTGCCAGCGCACGTCCAGCGGTGGCAGCGGCAGCTCGTGCGGCGGCGGCTCGTAGCGCGCCTCGCAAGCCAGCGTGGCAGCGTCGCCTGCGCGCGCGTGCACCGCATCCGCTCCCAGCACTGACACGACCACCTCTGGTACCGGCTCATCTATACGTCAACGAACGTAATCACCCGGTTAATCATTAAAAAAAAATATGGTAAGTCAAAAATGAGGTATTTCAAGATTGAGTCTTGTAACATTATGGTTTGTTAAAATAACTCAATATGCCGTCTGTCCACATTCACCTTACTGTTAACAATCAATTAACAATTGTGCTAAATGCTGCTGCCAAACTTTGCATTTGTGCATCGACAGCAAAGAATAGTACCTACTTTAAAGAGGATGTATTGTCGATGTTAGCTAATTACATAAAATCGCGTTTTTTAATTCTTTTGAATTTTTGTGATTTAACTACACACATACTAAATAAATAAATCAAACGGCATTAACGTAATAATCCAGGAGTCCACGGGCCAAGTGTCCGAGAGCTCAGTGAACCAGAGGACCAATCCTAGCAAGTTTTTCTTAGGTCAACGAATCAATATCTCTTTTCAATGTGGCAATGTTGCCAGCGTTTTAGGTACTTTACTCATTGACATCGATAAGGATAAAGTTTGCACTTTTGCGGACTGTATCACATTTTTTAAAGAAGAAAGCATTCTTCAAAATATTTAGTAATCTGTGGCTTATCTGTGGGTACCTGCACTCTGTAGGTATCTATTTCATTATTTTATAGTATATAACACATAGATTCTTTACACAACTATCAACTGTTTAATTACGAGTATGTTCATAATCTCGTCCTCATTATGTACTATAATAGACGTTTAAACATTAAAGTTGTGTAAAGAATCGTCACTGTTTATTTGTTATAGATAACGTAATAAAAGATTTCATCATCATAAGTGGTTAGTTATTCCTTAATAGTTTTAATTGTTCCTTATGTAGATACCGACGTAACACGTAAATATTAAATATTTATAAGTACAAAATTATCTGTCGAATATGCAGCTTGAGCGCATGCATTGGAATCAGTTACAATGCAGGCAAGGTGCCTACGACCAAATTGTAACAAAAATAAATTGTACTTTTGTACCAATTAATGGTAATAAAGTCAGACAGTAAGTAAAGCTGTATGTCTAGCAGTATTTATCAACTTCAAATCAAATCCGCTTCAAAATCTCAACATATTCGTAGGATTTGAAGATAGACAAGTAAATGTAGAAGATTCTTGTGACCAGTCTACAGTAACTTTAAACTGAACACAATTCTCCTTATTACCTAAAAATGTATGGCTCCGTAAAAGGACTATGAGGTGGTTGTGTACCTGATAAAGTGTGCTGAGTACTGTTGGAGCAGTTTTCAGATACTGCTTAAGCCATTATCATTTAAAACTTGCTTTATTCAAAAAAAGGAGGAGGTTATCAATTCCATTGTACTTTTTTTATAATTTTTTTATGTTTGTTACCTCAAAACTCCGTCGTTTACTCTCTCGTCTCGTCGTAAACTCGGTCCGAATTGCAAAAAACTTTTTCTCCTTAAGGGATGCCCAGTTCTGATGATGGGTTCTGGTGAAGCGTCAATGCCTTTTTTCCATGTGTATATATTTTTAGAGAATAAATAATATAAATTAGTTACTTTTCCTGCATTCTCCGCACTTTAATAAAAACATATGAACAATGATTCCGTTCACTAATATTTACGACCGCAGCGCGCCCATTGGTTGCGTATCGAATGCTTCCTTGAGAGGCTCGCTAAAGACCGATAGAGGGCGTCTTCCCGCCAAGAGAGAAGTTTCCGTTTGCCACCGCCATTCGCATTGCGTCGAATGTACACCGCTCCGCGATAAAAATCCCATATATGTTGAAAACCTGAGAATTCTCGTGGAATAATAAGTGCATCTGCTGCTGTGAGACATT
The DNA here is from genome assembly GCA_949316375.1 of Mythimna vitellina. Lineage (NCBI taxonomy): Eukaryota > Metazoa > Arthropoda > Insecta > Lepidoptera > Noctuidae > Mythimna > Mythimna vitellina. Next base: position 24,747,507 of record OX438698.1, read on the forward strand.
GAGACCTTATAGTGCAGTGTTGATTTCACGAGTTCTGACCAGTCCACCGGTGGATAAAACAAGTTAGCTCGCCGGCCGGCAGCCCACCAGCAACCACGCACCCGTGAACGAGGCGTCTTCCTACCTTCAAGTGGGGTCACTGGATTAACAAGGTACGTGGGCTTTATTGCTGCAAATAGATGTTGTGGGTATTGGTGTCTCAGAGGAATCGTCAACAGGGATTTAATTTTGTGTAATTTAAATTTACTTTCACCACCATATTGGTTGTCCTAAAACACCTCCTATATTTCTTAGGTGAAGCTATTGACACGCCTCACCATAACTAGGTTCTAATGGAATCAAGGAAACTCTTCAAATATTATACGCAATCATATAGTGATTTTGATATTTTTATCGAGAACTTAAGCATTCAATACTAATGTTCCACAACTATCACACAACGCCGCCTAGTCCCAAGCTAAGCAGAGCTTGTGTATGAGTACTAGACAACTGATTTACATACTTATAAATATATTTCAAAATACATACATATAATAGATAAATTACACCCAGACACAGAACAAATGATCGTGCTCAACACACAAACATTTGTTCTGATGGGAATAGACCCGCGACCTCTGGCATAGCAGTCAAGGCAACTGACCACTAGACCAACAGGCCAGTCAAAAATTAACATTGGATGAAGTGGAACTGATGAAGAAGACCAGAAAAGGTCAACGGAACTTTATACTCATATAGATATAATAATGAAGATAGTTGAACGACTATGACAATACAAATAAATAAATGGTTCTGAATAGTTATATTGCAAATGGTATCATCGAAGTGACCTGATGATGATGATGGAGCCGGAAGATAGGCTCTGGAACTACGTAATTAATCAATGTATTCTAGCCGTGTTTGGGCTTATAAGAATTGTCATGAGATTCTGATGTACTTTGGCTATAAAGTACTATCACACTGATCTGATTATGGAGCCGGAAGGTGGATAATAGACACGGGAACTTCATATTAAAACAATGTATCCTAGCAGTGTTTGGGTTAATTGGAATTGTCATAAGAAATAGGCACTCTGGTTATAAGTGTATCGCAATTAAAAAGAGTGAAATAAAAAACTTTTTTAGTTTTTTAATCGTATTTTCAAAATAAATATCACCCATTTATTGTGATATCTATGTGAGGGTGAAGTTCCTATGGCCATTTTTGGTCTTCTTCATCAGTTCCACTTCATCAAATAATGTTACATTTTGACTGTAAATGCTCCTTGATGAAAATACCAAAATCACTGTATGTATAGTTGCCTAGAATATTTGAGGAGTTCCCTCGATTCCTCATGGATCCCATCATCAGAACTGGTTTTTTTTTTTAATGGGACCTATTTGAAAGCATATCCTTTCAGAAAAAAAAATAATTGCAAATTGGTTCATGAACGACAGAGTTCTGAGGTAACAAACATAAAAATATGATGATAAAAAAAACACAACCGAATTGAGAACCTTCTCCTTTTTTTGAAATCAGTTATTATTATTTATTTTTAAGGTTTAACGGGAAGATAGCAGCAGCAGGGAAATTCTTCCAGTTCTACGACGTACGTGGTTTAACAGACGATGCGAAACGCATACTCCGGACCGTAAAAGTGTCAACAATGTAAGGGTGGACACACACTGTACGTCATTTTATGTTATAAAAATTTTCGTATTTTCTTATTAAAAATAAAGATTCCGTTTTTGCCGACTTAGGTACGGGACCCTAATAAAATTATTAGATTTTAAATGAAATAATTAGGCATATTCGATCATTAAATGATTTCTAGGAATTTTAGTTCTAACAATTTCGTTTCTTTAATCGCTTTTCCAGTTCCCACAAACACTTGTCTCAATCATAGCCTCGTGTAGATCTCTCAGCATATTTAGTCCTATTTTGTTGATGAAAATTAATTTTAACACAATAAAATTCACGCACACCCCGCGGCACAAAAAATATAATGACATTGATACCCACAAAGTGCAGGTACCAACATATAGAACAGAATAGAATAGAATTTTGTTTTGCAATATATGGGTCATACGTAATAGTTCATAATATTACATTCGGCATGCAAACATTTAAAATTATCTATATCATTGTTATTTCTTTTTTTTCATTCTTGAATCTGCAATCGGCTATCTAGTCATAATCAGATGTGTACCGCTCTTCTTAGCTATCTTAGATATCATTGATATTACACTTAAAAATGTTTTAGATCAATTTATAAATCACTATTTTTAAATGTTAAATTATCAATGTAATTAAAAATACATATATTGTTTTTAATCCGTAATTTACTTTTAACCGTTGCGTTTCAACCACTTGTTAATTTATTGTAAATAATTGGGGCCTTGCAATCAATAAACGCTCTTACGAATTAAAGTGGTTCGACATAATTTGCTGTTGTCACGCCTATTCCTTGGGAATACATCAGCCAGGCGTTCAAAACGAGATGGATTTTGCTTAACAAACACAGCTACTTCGAAAATATAAATACAGGAAAGTGTCAAGATTTTATGTAGCTTAGAATAGGGTGCGCAATTTGAGTTTGAACAATGATCGGAGACATTTTTTTTGGGCCTTAAATGCTATATCTCGATCAGTTGAGTTTTCCTCTAATAAATCTTATGTCACGGACACGGCAACCAGCAAAGGAGTTGGCGGTACGGCTTAAATGTCTTCCTTGGGAATTGGCAAGAAGTGGTTCAGAGTCGGGAACAATTGAAGAAATGAAGGGAGGCCTTTGCCCAGTCATCATCATCATCATCATTTCAGCCGAAAGACGTCCACTGTTGGACATAGGCCTCGCCCCAAGTGTCCTCATTCCTGATTCGATCACGCGAGGAAACTCCAAGCATAGCCCTTTCCATTGCCTTTTGGATGACTTTAAGTCTTCTTACGAGGCCCATTGTAAGCGACCACATTTCGGAGCCATATGTCATCACTGGCAACACGCACTGGTCATAGACTTTCATAGTGGACAGTACATATAGGCTAGATATAATAATATAATTAAACGACAAATAGACTGTTTATTTTTTTAAAGTGAGAATATCCGAATCGGCACTCACCAACAACTGTGAGGTTAAAGAAGAGACTCATCTTGGGCTCGGTGTTGACCTGGCACTCGTAGCGGCCGGCGTCGGCGGTGCGCAGGCGTTCGATGCGCAGTGTGTGGCGGCTGGCGGCCCCTGTCGATCCGCCCGGGCCGGACGTGGCCGACACGCGTGAGTCTGCCGTGAACACGACGCCCGCATGTGACAGGATCTGCAGGTCACGGGAGCGCACCCACGACACCTGCGACAGTACCACGTCCACAACTTAACTGACTGTTGCACATGATCATTGATCACGGACCTCACACCGGTCAGTACGAGATCATACAATAAACGAGTGTACATATCTGATATCATATGCGTAACCGACTACAAAAAGGAGGTTAAATACCTATTTGTTCGGCTGTGTCGTGTATGTTTTTGATGTATTGTGTACCTACAGACATTGAAAAAAATTTTTTTTTGATTCAAAGTGTATATTTTTGAATTGATCCCGTTGCAATTAAAATATTCTCGTGACCTCATGAGGAACTTCGAAGATATGGAAGGGATGTCTTCATAGGATCATAGCAGAACTGTCGTTACAAGTAAAATTGTTTATACGTCTCGTCGATATCAGACTGAAAAAAGAGGGAAAAAGAGTACATCGAACTGATCTACGTCGGTGATACGATAGTGATGGAAGGTAGGCACGAAAACTCTATGTCAAAACAATGTCTCCAAGTCGCGTCTTCATTTATTGGAATTGTCATGAGATGTAGAATGTAAGCACTCTGATTATAAATGGTTTTAATGGTTATATTTATTCTGTAGCTACCTTACTATAGAACTTGCATACACATAATTTTGGACTCCTCCTAACTTATGTGTATAATGTGCGAGTTCTATAGTCATAACTATAAAAAACTATACTAATAAAAACTTAAAAAAAAAGACTTCTTTAAAAAAAAAAACACTAATAGGATCAAAATAACTTTAATTTTGGAAGTTTGTGTTTTCCGGTATTCTTTGTTTCTTACTTAACACCGACTTCCGAAATTAAAGTTATTTTGATCCTTTTAGTGTTTTGTTTTAGTGAAGTCGGTTTTATTTTTTGTAAAAAGTATTTTATTCCACACTTTTTAGTTGCGATACACTTATAAGCAGAGTGCCTATTTCTCATGACAATTCCAACTAACCCAAACACTGCTAGGTTACATTGTTTTAATATGAAGTTCCCGTGTCTATTATCCACCTTCCGGCTCCATCATCAGATCAGTGTGATAGTACTTTATAGCCAAAGTACATCAGAATCTCATGACAATTCTTATAAGCCCAAACACGGCTAGAATACATTGATTAATTACGTAGTTCCAGAGCCTATCTTCCGGCTCCATTATCATCATCAGGTCACTTCGATGATACCATTTGCAATGTAACTATTCAGAACCATTTATTTATTTGTATTGTCATAGTCGTTTAACTAATGAAGTTCCTGTGTCTACCTTCTATCTTCCGGCTCCATCATCAGATCAGTTCGATCAGGCTTGTTAACGTTACCAAATTCACACTATAAGTTTCGTTAATTAACGTTATTTTCATAAAGTTAACATTTTAACGGTAACACGAGTAACGATACCTTGGTATCGAATCTATAAAATAACGTTACCAATTAACGTTACAAGTATCGATACTTTTATCGTTACTTAATGCATTGTTGTCAACCCGCGCAACCTAAGCGGCGCGGCGTAGCGCGGGCGGCGGCGCACTACGGAACGGCAACATCGCCAGTCAAACGATGCTTGCTAGTTGCTACTAAAATCTAAACTAAATATGGTACGGTTTCACAAACGAGGCGTGCGGTAATTGTAATTTTGATTAATTACTCATTCGCTTAAAAGTTTTTCAGAAAAATTGGCGTCATTCAGAATCTCATATTAAATGTGCAAGGCTTGTATTGTGTACTTTTTTTAATGAGTACATTATGGGGGGCCAAAGTTCACGTAAAATAGCAGATTTTCAGAGGTCTTTTGCTAAATTAGTTTTACACAAATTTATTAAAATAAAATTAGTTTTTGTATTTTTTTTTCTTGAAGTAATATAGAAAAAGTTCTTAATTAATAACTAAAACTTAAGGGTTTATTCCCACTACTCACCTTCCAACTATGGGTGGTGAGAGTCGGGCCCCGCTTACTTAGTATTTTCTTTTCATTTTACTCCTAACATTAAGTGATTTGATTTGTAACGAGTATCTATACCCTTCGCCTGATAAACCACGCCTTATTACGAATTGCATTTCGAGGTTACAGATCCGATTAACATTGCTGAAAGGGCTCAAAAGCCTTTACATATATTAAAAAAAGAAAACTAACAATGTTAATCTCTCACGGCTACGCCAAATAGGTCAAGTTCAGCAAAAATGCCAGACAACTACTACAACAACTAGTTGCCTGACGCTGGTTTTCAACTGAACCGTATTTGTATGTATGTATGTACGCGTATACATAAATAAATACATAGATAGAATAGATACAAAGATGCATATATAGACTGCCAAAAACGACCATTTGGCATGCGAAAAGATCAAATACAGATAAAAGAGTGCAAAGGTCCTGCTTATTTCTAACGAAATTTCTTCCAGCAGACCTGCGACAGGAGAGTTGGATGAGAGATGTAGACGCAGTGTGTATAAAAAATATAGAGAAGAATTAAATAGACCATATTATCTGAATTAAATCATATAATACATACATATTTAACAATAGCAGTAAATAAATAGATACAAACATAAATTGAGTGAACGAAAAACGATCACGCAAGTAGCCAAGATAAGCAGGGTTACACAAATACATATAAAAAAGTGAAGCTAAACTGCACGTTCCAAAGCGTAGATCTTTATGGAGAAGAACGTGCAAGGAACTCCATAGACACCGATTTAAGTCACATTAGTCGCTTCTATTATGTGAGCACAATGTAGGTAGATAAGTAATGAAAAAAAAAATTAATAAAAAAATAGAAATTAAAAAAACCAGTCTCAACTGACGGCGCCCGTACACGAACATGACACGTGCATCAGCCCCACTGAGCTCAACCCTTTTGAAGGTCCACCAAATGACCCAATAAAACGTACCATCATCAGCGAGATATTTGAGTGAGCATGACAAACTCTCAACTGCCATGCTCATAATGTCAAACAAGTTGTAACCTCATAAAAATGCTCCAGGGTACTTCACATTCTTATACAATGCTATTGTTTTTAAATACAAAAAGTAATAAATGAGCACATCATCATCATTTTAGCCGAAAGACGTCCACTATTGGACATAGACCTCGCCCAAACGTCGCCACAACGACTGATCCTGTGCGTCGTCATCCACCGCATTCCCGCGACTCTCACCAGGTCGTCGGTCCACCTTGTGGGAGGCCTTCCAACGCTGCGTTTCCGATGCCCGGTCGCCACTCTAGAACCTTTCGGCCCCAGCGACCATCCGTTCTACGAGCAATGTGCCCTGCCCACTGCCACTCAGGTTTGGCGATTCTTCGAACTATGTCTGCGACCTTGGTTCTCCTGCGGATATCTTCATTCCTGATGCGATCACTCAAGAAAACTCCAAGAATAGCCTTTTCCATTGCCCTTTGGGTGACTGTAAGCCTTCTGAAGAGGCCAATTGTAAGCGACCATGTTTCAGTGGCATATTTCATCACTGGCAACACGCACTGGTCTCAGACTTTCGTCTTGAGACACTAGTATGTTGGTAGAGAAGATACCGCGCAGCCTCCCGAACGCTGCCCAGCCGAGTCGGATTTGACCATTGACCTCTTTCTTAAAGTTAGATCTACCCAACTGGATTATCTGTCCCAGGTAAACGTAATCGTCTACAACTTCGAGTGTAGAGTCTCCGATTTTCGTCGGAGTGGGTGCTACATGGTTATTGACCATGACTTTGGTTTTATCCATGTTTATTTTAAAGCCCACTCTTTCGGAAGCTCTACTAAAGTAATCGAGCATTGTAATGAGCTCCTCCGTAGTCTCAGCCATGACTACTATATCGTCAGCAAACCGAAGGATGTACTCGCCATTGACATTAATGCCTAGTCCACTCCAGTCCAGAATCTTGAAGACATCCTCCATTGCAGCCGTAAACAGTTTCGGAGAAATGACGTCTCCGTGCCTCCACCATCCACCATCTGGTCCTGAAGTCGAACTGACATTGTGATGTGTCTCGTACGAACACTTCAGCACTTCGACGCACCGATAGTCAATCTGGAACCGTTGGAGATTGCAGTACAGCCCAAGTCTCGATCGAATCAAAGCTCGTAGTCCACGAATGCTAAGCAGAGAGGTTCATGATATTCTGAGAATATCTTGATGATATTCTGAGTATAAGATACGCCACCCTGGTTGACACACTCTCGATCCTCACCACATTGTCCACAAGGGACCTGTGGACGATAAACCTAAAACCATCCTGGGACTGCTGGTCATCTCCCCCGGAAATAAAGCAGGTTTCCAAATTTGAGAATTATCGATCCTCCTCCTGTCTTCAGACTTCAGATAATCCCACAAGACTCTATCGTAACCTGCTCAATTTTTCTTAAAGTTCGATGATCTTCTCGTCGAAGCGGAGTGTACGCGTGCTATATGTTGTCAGGTACGGTCGTTGTTTTCTAAAGGGGTAGCCGGATCCCATCCGGAGATTCTTCGCACGACTTGCTTCGCCATAAGGTTATGGCGAAGCAAGTTGATCGCTACCGGAGTTAAGGGTAGTGAGGCTGCCGCCCGGCAGTAGTGACCACTAGGACCTATTCCTTTTGGTTGTGCTTATCATTATGGGGTTTTGCCATAATCGCCACGCTTAACATGCCGATTGGCGATCGCAGTGTGGATGTTGCAATGCACAGAGAATGCTGCTGCCCATTATCTGGTGTGTCCTTTAGTCACCTCTTACGACACCCTCGGGAAGAGAAAGGATGGTGTTATTCTTTACGTCTGGACACCATACAGAAATTTTCACAAGCTCCTTTAAAATAAACAGATAAAATAAAAAGCACCATTTCAAAAACAACAATACAAAAAGGGCAGTAGTATCTCCTCCAATATTTATAAAAATATAAAAGAAAAAATATTTTGGCATTTAGCCAAACATTTTTATCAAGGATATAATCCTCCAATGTATAATATGCTTGCTTGTGTTATGTACACTTTTTTCTTCTGTCCGTACAATTAAACTGCTAGTTCAAAAAATAAAATAATTACAAATTAATTATAAACTGACGAGACTGCCTTAAAAGCCTTAACTGAAAAGATACTATACATTAACTACTAAACAACAGTTGCTCATGTGTATCACAAGCCATAAACACACACAAACGCTCGAAATATATTACCCTCCTTACTGCCGTCCATTAAGGGGGAGATCATGATTATTGACGATTTTAAATCCAACAGCACGTCTAAACGGCTAGTCGTATGTTTTGAAAAAAATATATGTTAAACTAGGCTACTTGCCTAATAATTTGATATACGAATATTTATTTTTTTCTCGTAAAACTTCGTGTGCTTTATTTTCAAAGTTATGTCTAACACACACAAAAAAACGAAGATCAGGCAAAAACCGTCACGTGTATTTTTATGAAACTTTCTCAAACTAAAAGATAATTTAATTACCAATCTTTTGATATACTGTTTTTGTTCATATTGTGTTTAATAAATGAAGGACATGTTATTATTCGAATAATCTTGATGGGCGATGAGTGACGCTAGGTCCTCTTTTGTTCGCTCAAGGTCGCTGGCATTTAGTGTCCCCTTAACTAATAGACCGCAAAGCCATAAATAATAATAATAATAATAATAATAATAATAATAATAATAATAATTTATTTCTCCATAAATATTGTACAAATTTAAGCAGTAAATTGAAGGTAACTTAATACAAATGCATAAGAAATAAAAATGTACAACTGCGCCTGAGCTAGGCCGAGCCTGTATTTCAGGACGCAGTTCTCTTACCAGAAAAGAAATTATCAATATAACAGCATTTGCGTGTAACATCTATATAATTTAACACATAACAAAATATTAATTTGCAATCAAAATTGTGTGTTGTGTGCATGTGCTTCGTGTGTTTGTGGTGTAATTTATCTCATCGTTTTAAGAAGGTCTTCAGTAGTTTGGTAATCACATGTGAGTAGAAAGTCTAGTAGTTTGCTTTTGCATCGTTGTTTGTTTAGTGTGTAGATATTAAGAGTTGTGTTAAGTTTGTTGTAGAGGAAAGGACCATTGAAACAGAAAAACCTATGTGTGAAAGAATGTTTAAATTGACGGGAACGGGGTACTACAGCATTACGACGCCGTTTGAGTAGATTATTCCTATCCAAAGGGGTAAGAGAGTGTTGTTTTAGAATCACATTTAATATGTAAAGTTGACGAACAGTGGGTAAGCTCCAGGACTTATACAAAAGATGTGTAGGGTAATCAATGGGTCGAAAGGAGCTAACCTTTAAAATTGCTCGTTGTGCTATTTCAAGAGGAAGTAGAGTGGTTTTGGAAGCTCCACCCCAACTGGAAATGCAATAAGTTAACAGCGATTCACAAAGTGCCCTATAAACTTTTTTTAGGATTGAAATATCTGCCACGTGTCGTAAGTTCTTGAAGATATAAATCAATTTTCTAAGTCTGGATTGAAGCATAGAAATGTGCGCACTGAAGTTCAGCGATGAGTCGAGTAAAATACCTAAGTATTTGGCTTCAGATCTTCTAATTAAACTAGGGCAATTACAAGTAGTGTCATTTGAGGAGGCGACATGATTGGAATGTGACTTTAACGTAAGTTCAAGGACGGGTGCATTAGAATTTCGTAAATAAAATGGCATGTAAAAAGTTTTATCTGAGTTTAGAGTGAGGACATTTTGTTTTAACCAGTTGGAGACCTTATTGAAACCATTTTGAGCCAGCATAAATGTGTTTTCCCAAGTGTCAGCAGAAAACAGCAACACAGTGTCGTCAGCGTAAGAAATAATGACACCCCGCTCTAATTTCATCCCGCACAGCTCATTTAGATACACTAAGAAGAGCGTTGGTCCCAGCACCGAGCCTTGCGGGACACCAAAAGAGACAGATTTCTCAGTGCTAATGTAGGTGTCTACTTTTAGACATTGTTTACGATTGCTTAGGTAATCTTGGAACAATTTAAGCTGTAAACCTCTTACACCCAGGCGTTCCAACTTAGCTAGAAGACGCGGAATTGATACCGTGTCAAATGCCTTACTGAGGTCAAGAAAAATGGCGAGTGCTTTATTCCCGTCATCTAGAGTTTTAATAATATGGTCAGAAAGTTTATGCACCGCATCCTCAGTCGACTTTCCAGAGCGAAAACCAAATTGTCCAGAAGAAATCAAACTGTTGCTTTCGAGATACCTAACGAGCCTACAATTTATAACTCTCTCCAGAATCTTAGAAATAGCTGGTAGTATGGCAATTGGCCTGTAGTTGCATACACGAAGTTGATCACCCGCCTTGAATATAGGGACGATGATAGCCTTTTTAAGGACATCGGGAAAAACTCCTCGATTAAGGCAAACATTGAATAAATGAGTAAGGGGTGGGATAATGATATCTTTTATGGCTTTTAGTATGCTGCTAGATATTTTATCATGACCGACTGCGCTAGTACATTTTAAGCCATTTATAAGTGACAAGATCTCGCCCTCATTAGTGTCTAGTAATACAAACGAGTTGTTAGTAGTTTGGCTTGAGACTGGAAGATCTAAGGTATTTTGAGCTATTGTCGGGCAGTTTAGAAGCCTGTTTGCCAGAGAACTTCCAACGTTAGCAAAATAATCATTAGCCTGATTGACAGATGTTTGTGGGCAATCACCAAGGAGGTTGGTAGCAGCTGATTTTGTTTTGTTTGTGTTTGTTATAGATCTAATAACTTCCCAGAGTTTTTTATTGTTACTACAGTTTTTGTCTAGTTCACTTTTTTCGTGTTGTCTTTTAAGTCGTTTCAGTAAATTGTTACAATGGTTTCGATAACGGGTGTAAATTAGTTTTAAGGTTTCATTTTCAGGTGAGCTTTGCGAGTCTTTGTGGAGGCGATCCCTATTCTGTATACATCTCAGTAATCCCTGAGTGATCCAGGGTCGAATGATGCGTTTTTTACGGGGAATTTTTACAGTCGTGGTGTTGTCGATTATAACATCTTGCAACATTACTACGAACTTATCCATGGCTTTATTAGGATCGTCAATATCAGTTATGTGACTGAAGTCTACATTAATCAGTTGTTCACGAATAGCAGCAACGTTAAGTTTAGATACGTAAGATAGTGGATGATTTTCTTTGTGGGTCTGATAAAGACAGAGTAATACCGCGTTGTGGTCTGTAATGGTGGAATTTAAAACAAATGTATGAGACTTGAATTTCGTTTTAAGAAGAACATGATCAAGACAAGTTTTACCTTGTCTGGTAGGAAAAGAATGGGCAGGTAAAAATCCTTGAAAGGCCATAGAATTTAGATATTCAGGTGCTCTGGCGTCAATTGAGTGCATTGAGATATCTATATTAATGTCTCCAATTATAACGGCAGATTTTATATTTTTTAGATTGGATATAGTTGAATTAAGGGATGCTAAAAAGGGAGTTAGGTTATTATATGATGGTGATCGATACAATGCAATTACAGCCGTCTCTTTATTTATTGTTAAAATCAAACAGTTACTTTCCGAAAAGAACGGCTCAATTATATCTACATTAAGCGAATCTTTAAAATAGATTGTTATTCCATCGTTTTGGTTTCTATAATTTTGTGTTATGTGAAATATTAAACATATGAGCGAAAAATGTATGACGTATGTCACGCAATCGAAGGTTAGAGAAAGATTTAGGTAGGTATAGGATTTATTTATCTCTAGATACTGAATCAGATCCATTATTATCTTTATATAAACCCTGAAAATCGTCACAATGATGGCGAAAATAATCTTCAGTATCCGTTTTAAGTTCAGGTACAAAATTACGTAGCCTTTTTTCATTTGAATATAATAAATGTACGTAATTCCTATTTAAAATGAAAAACGTTGCGCAGCACAAGTGTTTTTGATTTGAATACCTACGTGATCAAACCAGTACTGCATTAATGTAGACGAAAAAAAGAGATAAAAGAAAATAAAGTTATTTAACGGTACTTTTCGTATGTATTTGGTAACGTTATCAGGCCGTGGGCCATGGTAACGTTACTATTTTTCGGTAAAATCATCGATAACGTTAAGTCAGTTTACCGGTAAAAGTTGTACCAAGTATCGTTACCAAGCATAACGTTACCTCTGCTAATAACGTTACCTTCGTCCGATGAAAGTAACGATACCAAATTTTTAACGTTATTCAAAGCCCTGGTACCCCATAGCCAAAGTACATCTTATGACAATTCTAATAAGCCTAAACACGGTGAGATTACATTGGTTAATTACGGAGTTCCAGTGCCTACCTTCCAGTTCCATCATCATCATCAGTTCACTTCGATGATACCATTTTTAACATAACTATTCAGAACCATTTATTTATTTGTATTATCATAGTCACTTAAATATCTTCATTGTTATATCTATGGTGAGTGTGAAGTTCCGTTGGCCATTTCTTGTCTTCTTCATCAGTTCCACTTCATCAAATGTTATATTTTGACTGTAAATACTTAAGTCCTCGATGGAAATACCAAAATCACTATATAGTTGCCTATAACATTTGAGGAGTTCCCTCGATTCTTCATGGATTCCATCAAAAAAACTGGATTTTGAAAAAAAATAGACCAATTTGGAAGCATATTCTCTAAAAAGAAAAAAAAAACATTGCAAACCGGGTCATAAAAAACGGAGTTCAGTTACCTCAGAACTCCACAAGCCCATTTCTTGCTTACAATATTAAAGGGCGGAATTCACCAATAAAACTAATCGCGTTTTAACGTATTTTTCTTTTGTTGTATTTTTACAAGTGACACTAGTGACAGCGACTAAACGCGATTATGCGAGCCAAACGTTATAACGCCATTAATATTGTTGGTGAATTCCGGCCTTAGTGTTTATGTTAAACTAAGTTTTAAGCTTGTGAAAACCCCTACAAAGTGCAGCAAATTTGTAAGTTAACGTAAGGGGAAGGCACCTGTGTCTGTAACACAGTTTATACTAGCACAGACACAGACGTTCACTCTGTCTCAATTAATGCATAGCGTTGTATTGTACTGAATTGTTTATATGTTCGATTGAAATTGACAGACTGTGTTTGGCTTTATGAAATAAACGATTATTATTATTATATTATATATTATTATAATTTGACGAGTAGATTGCAAAAAATTAAATATAATACACAGTTAATCGAAACCGTCAAGTTAAAAAAAATTCATTTTTGCAGTTTGGTTATGAAACCTCAATATTATTAATATCAAAAACACACGAAAAGTTTCTATACCATTGTGCAAATAACACATACTTAATAAAAAATCAAAAAGCAACTTAACATTGTGGTTTAAAAATACGTATTTTCCCATACACTTAAACGGAAATATAAGTTAGTTCGCAAAATATTAAAGATTTACCGTGTTGTTCCAAGACCATAAACTTTATAGACAAAAAAAAAAATATAAAAATTAAAAAACACGACTGTCATGTCAAAAAAAATTACTTAAATTTAAAAAAAAAAAATATGTGTGTTAATTTATAGAAAACTGAAGAAAGTAGTCACTCATTGAATAAACACGGAATTCCGGAAACTCCTTGATCTACAAAACTGACATTTTCATCACAGTCGGGGGACCACTTTGTAAAATACTTAAAGTATAACAAATATTTTTTATTTCTTCTAAACTTCAGAAATCAATGCAATAAGCCCCAGAGATCACAATTTAAAAAACTGTTCACTGCACCTCCTAGGTTCTCCAACTTTGGAAGACAGTTTTTCTTTATTCGTTGACGATAAAATTAAACGTTTCAACGATATTTCGGATAGACTTTCAAAATTAACGTACATTCGGCTTTCACCCTCATTAAATATTGCTATTTTGCTCCAAATTTTATGTATTTTCTTCTCTCTTCCTCTTTATGGATACAACCACATCTCTTGGACAAAATTGATCAAACCATTCGATCCGCTTTAACGTCCGTCTTAAATGTGGCCCTGGATGACCGAGCGTGGGTACAAGCCACGCTACCCATCCGTTTTGGAGGGCTCGGCATCCGCAAAATTTCTATTATACGTCTACCGGCGTTTCTGTCTTCGGGCCACAGCACTCAACAGTTAGTTGAAAGTATCTTAACTCTATCACTGGTTGATTGTGAGGTGCCGTGCTTGACCGACGCCGTGAACGCCTGGAAAGTGGCTTGCCCGGACAAGGCGTTGCCCGAGATTCCATCTTCCCAGAGACAGTGGGATGAGCCGCTCTGCAGGTTGATGCGGAATAATCTTATTAATACGTCCACCAATACTGCTGAGCGCGCCCGCCTTATATATAATAATGCCTTGGAAATTGGGTAGGCCTTTGGTGTGGGATGCAACATGTGTCGACACCCTTGCGCCATCCCTTGTCTAAGTACGGCAGACTGTGCTGGGGCGGCTACTGCAGGTGCAGAAAACTTCAAACGGCGTAAATAATAATAACCGAAATAATAACCTCATTGGAGGTTAAATGTTTGAGCTGTTCGGGGTCGAAACACTGGGGCCATGGGGTCCGAGCGCTCATCGAGTTGTTCGGGAACGACGATCAGCAAACAACTGGTCGACTCTTCGCGTGACCAGAGGGCTGGGCTATTCTTCGGTCAACGAATCAGCATTGCCATCCAGCGTGGCAATGCTGCCAGCGTTCTGGGCACTTTTCCCATTGACATCGATGTGGACGAATTTTTTGATGCCCTATGAGTTTTTTTTCTACCCGTTTGTACATTTTATTATTTTCAGTTTGTTTAAATATTTATTAAGTTATAATATTTAATAGATAAAATGTATATAGGTATAACTTGAGTTATAAATATGTAATAAAAATATTTATTTTTTTCAATTATTTTTTTTGACATGGAAGTCGTGTTTTTCAATTATTTATTATTTCAGTGAAACCAGCGTTTTTGTCCGTTAGGTAACGAAAGTAAAAACAGACTAGTCATAGACAATACAGTTTTTTTTTTTATTATTGATAGGCTCTCGTTTGACCACTATCTCACCTGATGGTAAGCGATGATGTGGCTGACAATGGAGTACGCTTGCCTAAAAGTAACCTATTCATTTTTGACTTAAAGACCCCTAGGTTGTAGCTGTCAGGAAACACAGGCCTCGGCAGGGAATTCCACTCCTTAGCTGTACGAACAAAGAATGTGTTCCCAAAACGCTTTGTACGTATGGGTGGGATGTCCACCATGTACCGCTGGCGCAACGCCGTACTTCTAGTATTCCAATGATGGAACGGACATGGTGGAATTAAATTCTGCAATTCTAACGCACACTCCCCGAAATGTAATCGATAGAAAACCAACAGGCCAGCAACTCGCCATCGATGCTCAAGGCTTTGGAGTTTTAACTCGACAAGTGCATCATCACCGATGATTCTCTTGGCTCGCTTCTCAATCGACTCCAGGGCATCAAGCTGGTATTTAGCAGACCCATCCCAAAGATGAGAGCAGTATTCCATACAAGATCGAACTTGCGCTTGATAAAGGTTGAGCAGCAGTTCCGGCGTGAAGTACCGTCTCACCTTAGCTAAGATCCCCAATTTTTGGGCAGCCTGTTGAGCATTTGCCTCGATGTAAGAACCAAAATTGAGGGTAGATGACAACGTTACCCCAAGAAGCTCAAAGTTGTCAGTTATCGACAACGTACGTACGGTTACACCCCAGAATGATGAGGCCGGGTGGAATGGGCTCCGTTTTGCGGAAAAAAGACATGCTTGGGTTTTAGCAGCATTGAATTTGACCAGATTGGCATCGCCCCAATCGGATACTGCCTTCAAGCGTTCAACCATCATCATCATTCGTTCATTTCAGCCGAAAGACGTCCACTGTTGGTCATAGGCTTCCCCCAAATGTCGCCACAATGACCGGTCCTGTGCGACTCGCATCCATCGGATTCCCGCGACCCTCACCAAGTCATCGGTCCACCGTGTGGGTGGCCTTCCGACGCTGCCATACGTTTAACCATAGTCTCTCGGAAAAGCTGGATCTGTGACCCACTAGCACGTGCATTGAACACGTATCTTTCAGCAACAATTTTTTTCTTTGAATTTCGTTCAAAGAAAAAAATTTCTGCTAATTTTGAACAAAATATCGTTTTTATACGATTTTCGATATTGAATATTTTGTATCGATAAATTGATGTTTCGGTTTAAAATATATCGGGTGAAAATATCGATATATTGAAGTAACTTAGTGATGTGCCGTGTCACTGTTTTGGTGGATCGAGTTGACTCGATTCGTTTTGTGTCTTGAATCTTGACTCGATTCCGCGGTTCTAGTCCAATACTCAAATTCAGTGTTTAGTACTAGAATGTTCTGTATATCGAATGACTTTTTAATTGATACTGAGTAAGTATCGATACATGATGACCGATATCGTATCGAGTAAAAGTAACGAAACCTCAATGGTATCTTTTATACTCAGACAAAACAGTTTCGTTTTAGGTGTGCGTCGTGTCATAGACAAAACAGTTCCGATTTAGTCTTGAGACAGAGTGGTCTACGTGTAAGCAAATCATTTAGGTTTCCGGATTTGATTTCCTGATCAGGAAACCTAATTAGGAAACCGAACGTTTGCGGCCGGCCCAATTATGTGTATATTTTATATCAATAAAGTATTTTATAAAACAAAACAACACTTGGCCAGTTTTCATTTAAAATCGAAAACAATCGTAAGTCGATCAAATCCGACTTGGATTCAGCATCTGTGAGCGAAGATAAGTAAATACAAAAATGTGATTATATCGCGATGCAAACATTCGCAAAAGTTATAGAGTAGTGTTGGCAACGCGCACTTCCGGAAGCGTGCGCTGTGGGCGTGCGCGCGTGCCGCTATATGTGGCGCGTGGCGCGCGGCGTGCCGTGCGGGGAGTGCGGCGCATGAAGGGGGCGAGTCGATGACCGGCATTTTTCACATCGCTCACGATCAGTGTCAGGTATTTGTTTTTAGCCGCGCGAGGATGCCGCGGACCCGCGCCGCGGCCCGTGCGCGTGCCGCGGCCCGCGTGCCGACGCACCCGTGTGCCCACACGCGTGCCCACAATCCTTACAATATCGTGTAATCTTCTAATGCGTTTCACATTTCACACTCGTCGTCGATTCATTCCGCTGATATTTCTGGATCGCGAGAGAATTGTTTACGATGCTCATTTCTGGGCTTTGGCTTCATGGTTCATTTCAATTTAGATTTGAGTGAGTAATCCGTCATTTTACGATTTCAGTATCATTAACTATATTGAGGACGAGTATCAGCGCGCAGCTGTGACGATCTCCTCAGCAGCACATGTGCGGCAGTATCGGTACCTTTGAGAATCTGTCATTGATTCATAATACACAACTATGTTTAAGTACCTACATACATTTAGTACAATTTCAGCTTGTGTACCCGTCCATCTATTCACTTTCTTTTCACATGCGTGAGATGAGAGAATATATCTAACAGGTAACTTCTGCGACCAGTCTAAGACCTTTCATTGGGTAAATATCAAAATATTACTCCTAAAACCTGAACATTATCTGGAAGACAAAACTCCGTAAATGCTTAATAACGGAGAAAATTATTACACATCTATCATGTACACCATGATAAGTTACAACGTATGAGGATACCGTAGTAATGCTTCGAAAATACATACTTTATTTGAATGATAGACAGTAATTAGTTCTAATGAATGATAATATCAACTTGTTGGGATTTATCGTGAAAATGGTGTTCCATTGCAGGACTTTTCTTATTTTTATTTTATGTAAGTCGTATTCTATTATAATAATTATAATAAAAGTTTATTGACATAAAGGTTTTACATAGAAATGAATCCCCTGGTCATGGACAAACTAGTGTAAACTGTATCATAGGGAGCAGTGTCGCCAGTTTCCGTAAATACATTATTATGTCAGAAATACTTTAAAATTAAGGTAAGTTAGATAACAAAATAAATACTTTGGTCTAGATTTAAAATTAAGCATTTTGTGGAGTGTGTGTGTATGTGTGTGTGTGTGTGTTTTGAATTGTGTGTAAGCGAAGTTATAAATAATACTAATAATAATATTTATTTGCCTGAAATTAAGTTTTCAATTTCATCATAATTGTACTGTTTTAGCCAGAGAGTTAATTTGGTTTTAAATTTACGGATAGTATATGTTTTACAGTCATTATCTGTTTTTAGGAATATATTATAGATTTTAGGAGCTAGCACATCAATATGTCGTCTTGCAAAGGCGGTCCTAGCACGCGGTATAGGGCAGCGGTTGAGCCGTTTAGTTGTAGTTGTAGGCAGGGTAGGTACGATGTTTCTGTGGTATCTTATCATCATCTCAAGCACAAAGAGTTTTCTAACTGATATTACGTTTGCCATTTCATGGACATTCACTGTTGGGTGTCTACAGGTCAAGCGCATATCACCTTTAGTACTGCTCGTTGCGCTCTTTCTACAATAATCAGATGATTTTTAAATGTATCTCCTCATGAGCAGATGCAATACCTGGCTAGGCACTCGCACAAAGCTCGGTAAGTTTGAATTAGAAGTTTGAAAGTTGCCACACTCCGTAAGTTCTTGAATATGTATATAGATCATTCTTCTAATCCTGCTAGCCAGCATTGTTGTGTGAGTGTTTTTTTATATCACAACTAGCTGGTGCTCACACGGTGGTGCACACGATGAAGGTGTGGCCCACATGGGTGCAGCAACGCCGTGCCCTTTGGAGGCGATTCACGGTAGCGAGAGCTCGCGCCGGGCCCTGGTTTAGGCCATGATCCAGAGCGAGAGGGATTGGGATGCGGTTGCATCCATCTGCAGTACAGTAATGCGAAGGAGGCGGATTGCGGCTGCAACAATGTGGGAACGACCAAAGGCCAAATATAAGGACCAAGCTCAATTCATCGACCGCGCGTAGTGTTCATCGCAGCAGCGTGTTGTTAAAGTTACTCCATAGAACATCAGCTACTTAAAGTCAACGTCCCGTCATAATCGGTCCAGCCGTTTCGAAGATTAGCCGGATGAAACAGGCAGATAGACCAACAAATTGTATTTTTGTCGATCGATATCTATTATCAAATATAGTTTCATATCAATCGTATGTGTATGTACAATTCAGCCTCTGCCATCGGCTTCGCCTGCATGGAAGTAGGTTTCTTCATACAAACTTTGGACCCTCACTTCATGCCCTTAGAGAGTAAATTTCGGAAAATTATTTATACATTATAAAAGAAACCTCTGTGCACAATTCCAGCCTCCTAGGTCAAAGAGTTCGGGCTGGGGGTTGATGAGCCAGTGAGTGAGTCAGTACTTTGTCTTTTATAGATACAGAAGTAGATTATCTGCAGCAAGGAGTACCTGGGATCTCCGGGTTCCTTCGTAAGACCTACCGACTTGTCGCGCAGGCGCAGCACGCGGCAGTCCAGCGTAGCGGCGTGGCCCACCGGCGCCAGCACGCTGGTCCGCTGGCGCGCCGCGAACGTTGGCAAAACGCCCGCACCGCCCGCAGTGCCTTCCTCCACAACCGACACCACCTCGCCGTCCGCGCACCAGCCAGCACGCCCTGCCAACACAACATACGTACACTATCGCATGCACTCGTCATCAGGGTATTCCACAGGTTCAGCTGACCATATAATTATATCGCCTAAAACAAAACGTTACTCGAACGATACGTAAAGTTAAATGTTGAACATATGAAGGACGCGAGCAACTACAGGGTGGGGAAAGCTGCAGGACGGCGCGCAAGGCCGCGCCGCCTGAATGGAGCGTGACGTCACACGCGTACACCGGGCGGTGCGTCCGGTGCGGGGCGCTCGCTACTGATTCACTGCAGTTATTTGCCATCAACAATGTAAACTATGCAATTCTTGGAATTGCTGTAAATACCCGCACAGATCCAAGTGACACGGCCGGTATTCAGCTGAGCGGCCGCTCTGTGATTCAACGTCTTGGACGTTTAACTAATTTTAACGACGTAAGCTCGTGAAAAGTAAAACTACATACGACAATCCATCCATGAAAACTAAAAACTTTCATTGTTCAATTTTATTCGCACACAGTGTTCGCTGTTTCATAGGAAGGTACTTATTTCTTATTCTGTGCTTAAGGTAAAGAACACTTTGGATCAAGATAACTTAATTACTTACGTAAAGGTAATTCTACGTAGGTATGTACTTATGTAGTTACTGATGCCACTGCAAAGATACCAAAGCTTCAGATAGACAAGCCTAAACATAAAATAATAAAGTAATTTAATAAGAAGCTCTAAAGTGCGGAGTACGTGTTGGTCACAGAGCACGTATAAAGCTGGAGGTGTTAATGACGTGAGAGAGGGCTTCCTGCCGCTCGGAGGTGCGTCAGCGGAGCGGATGTGCACGCGGGGCATGCGGGCGCACGTGCGCGCCGCCCACCGCGCTGCAAGACCTACGCCGACCACACACTCCTTACTTTCAGCATTAATTCCTATGCAGGAACCAGGAGCATTATGTTGGAAAACCGTAACATGCCATGCCATAAATCAAATATTAAAGAAATTATTACGGGTTTCTTTTTAGTAATGAATGAACGATAAGACGACGGAACCACGGAGCATATGAGGGAGTGTCATCGTCTGATGTGTATGGGAGTCACCGCTATAAATACAATGAACTCTCAAGTCATGGGCACCGTCATCATATCATCACAAAAAAAACCTTTGATGCAAATAAAATAATGCAGGAAACAGCGATATTTCAGCGACGATGGACCTGAGTAAGAAACAGTTTTCGTTTAGCAAATGCTTGTAAGAGTGACGCGTGACGTTACTTTGAAACTCTAACGGGTTACAGGCTACGACTAATAAGTGGCGCCAAAATAGAAGCAATTAACCGCATTGTGACATTGCCGGTTCTGTTTGTGGAGCAACCGCCCGAAATAACGGCGCGAGCTACCGACTTGCTGACATCACACCGCGCACCTCATGCTGGCGCCGTTAGCTGCGCCGCGCTGCTCAACAAATACCTACTCTTCTTTTATCAGTCTGATTTTTTATCGAGTACCTTTGACATGATTTAATTACACTACAGTAGCGGCGTTCCTTTTAAAATGGAATGGAAAGGAAGAGAAAGAAGAACCGCATTCTGTACATTGTTTCGAACTCAGAAAAGCATACAAATTGTGATTCTGGATCAGGGCTTACATAATTAAAACAAGAGGTTTTAAAACACATTTTTAAAACAAATTTAAGCGTTGTATAAAACAATAAGAAAAAAACAAGCTTTAAATATACTTTTTATATTGAATGAATGCATATAAAATGAAAATAAATTAATATTTCGAAGTCTAAATAGCTTGACATAAAACCATTTGAGTTTGCTATTGCTATTTTATATTTTTGAAGTTTTATTGGCATTGCAATTAAATAAAACATATCGACGTTTGAAAGACAAAAATTATGAAGCCACATTGAGTGAAATTTACAGGAAAATGATTTAAAGTTAAAAGTTGTAGAAAAAAAATTGTTAGTTAAAAAAAGTCGGATTTAAATACTATTACCATGATTTTAAATCTAAATCAGACTATTTCGTCATTTTTACCTATTTTTTTCTTAAAATTTTAACCCTATGTAAAGTTTACTCAATTTCGCTTGGTAATTTTTGCCTTTCAAGTGTCGATATTCCGACACCCCGATTTGTTTTTTATAATCAATCGGAAACAGCCTTGCTTTAAACTATATAGGGTTGTAACGAAATTTCGACTCCGCTTTCGTTAAAGTTCCGCAAAAAATCGTATCTTCGCATCCCTCTCCGTAAAATTTATGCGACTTATAACGGAGTTTTATTTACGTCATATTTATAGAAAAATACCGCGCGAGTAGCGGCGCTCGATGACGACTCAGTCGTCCGGCCTGTGAAATGGTCAAGAATCAGCATGTGCTTAGTGGGAACGTGGTCGGGGTGGGAGAGGACGTCAAATCAATTTGAGATTACTGAATTCAAAGGTTAAATTTAGCACTTAGTTACTTAAAAAAATATGATGTTATTTATTAAAAACCAGTTAATTAATAGATACTTTAATAAATACCGAAATATCTATTGTTCAATACCTTGACAACATCATCACCTTCCTGCCCTTGTCCCATCTTATTTGGGGTCGGTGCAGCACGTTTTTTTCTTCTATTCTATCCTGTCTACCGTCATACTATCAGTAACTTCCTTTTCTTTCATATCACTGTTCACACAGTCCATCCATCTTTTCTTTGGCCTTTCTCTCCCTCTCCACCCATCCACATGTAAACTCATAACTCTTTTAGTAACATGCGTTTCATCTCTCCTCTTTACATGACCATACCAAGACAAACGATTCCCCTTCAACTTTTCAGTCACTGGCGCCACTTTCAAACTTCCTCTAACATATTCATTTCTCACTTTATCCATTCTCGTCACACCACACATCCATCTCAACATTCTCATCTCCGCTACATGCAATCTTTTTTCATCCGTCTTTGTCATAGCCCAACATTCTAATCCATACAGTATGACAGGTCTTATCACGGACTTATAGATTTTACCCTTCAACTTGGGGGGCATCCGTGGGTCACAAACTGTTCCAGTGACCTGTCGCCATTTCATCTATCCTGTATTGATCCGATGTGATACGTCTCGGTCTACCTCGCCATCTCCTTGGATAAGCGACCCGAGGTACCGAAAGTCGGAGCAGATTGGTATGGGCGTTCCAGCGAGAGCTAAGGGCATAGGACCGGAGAGACCACCGAAATCGCAGAACAAGTATAGTTGGATAGAATACCTTGACAACATATAACATATAAACTAGATGTAATACGAAAGTTCTAAAAATTGTTTCGTATTCAGAAACTCCAAATTTAGTAAAAATAAATTATTAATTATAAGTATATAAAAAAATAGTTTTTTGTAAACTAGTGTATAAGTTTATTTAAGTGTACTATGATTGCACGTATTTACGTATACGTATTTTAAAGATTTTTGACTACTATAAACCATAAATTACTATTTTTTTCACATCTAATTAAACCTCTGCCTCCGTTTACCTCCGCATCCGCGGAGGTGCCCCCGCTAAGATGACCTCCGTTACAACCCTGCTTTAAACCCTGCAGATAGAAATAGGACCTGAGTACTTGTAAGCAAGTTACATCATGTTACTTCTATATAGAAGATTTTTAAGTTTCACGTTCAATTTATTATGTACACTTTTACATCGAGCCGGAGTACTTACTCCTGTCCTTGTCGGAGTGCCCTAAACATTACATCGCTTCTTTCCCTGCTTTCGTCTTTTACACACGTTACCGGATGCGAATTCGGTACTGCATAGGAAACCTAGGCATAGTATAAAATTTTAATATTTCATACATTAACTACAAGGTTTAGGTATTTTATACATTGCCTAGGTATTGGATAGAATACCGGATTATATAGATTGCCGGTGACACAAGCATTCATTAGTATTTTATGTCATGTTGCTTTTAATGATCTTAAAACATGAGTGTTAATAGTAAATGATATTTATTTTATTTACAAATAAGTTTTAAAAAACGCTTATACATCTGGTTTTTTTTTATCAATTTAAACTACATAATTGATTGGTCTTGTGATATTTTAATAAATTATTTTTATTTTTAAATATTAAATAATTCTTTAGTGTAATTAATTACTTGATTCATAATATTGAAATAATAATGCTTAGTGTAATAATACTAAACGATTAGTGGTAATTATGTTTTCGGTACCAGATTCATATCTTTATTATATAAGGTCCCATTAAAATAGTGGGACAAATTTTAACACAGCATTCAGTACGTCTAACCAAAGATATCCAAGAAAAAAAAACAGTGATTAAAGTATTTTTTTTTTTTTACCTATATAAGGTCCCATTAAAATAGATGGACAAACTTTTAGAAATCATTCAGACCACCAAAATAAAGACAATAGTAAAAAAAAACTGTACATACTTACAATGAAAAAAAAAACAGCTAACGAAAATTTACTAAAATGTTGGTTACCCGATGCATAAACACATCTCATAATTCTACAAATACCTACGCGAGGTCACCGGCCGCCACGTTCATTGATCAATTCATGCCTTCTCACTCTAACATAGCCTTTCGCAGGCGCCCGCGTCGCTTGCTTGCCGTTAATGACAATGATGACGCAATTTCAGTTTTCGTCGTGCAACCGAGACGGTAACGTGTTTCGCGAACGTCGAATGTAAGTTTGTGACTGTTATTACGTACCTAGGTAGTTATCACAATCGACAACAATACCTTATTATATTACGCGTACACCAATCAAGAATACTTGGAAATAGCATACGACAAGCCCAAATCCTTTACCATGAAAGATTTGGAAGGCGGCCGAGCCTTGCGACAATCCTGGGAGCAGTACAGCGCCATCGTGATTAAGGCACCTTCATGCCACCAGCGGTTGACGCAGGAAGACCGCGCTATGCAGTGCATCTTGAAGAAGACATTTTAGACTTTAGACGACACCCCACGGCGAGCACGGCCGATGCTGGTAGTGTATTCAATGTCAGTGATTTTTACGTGTGGAATCTCCTTCGTGATGAAGGCCTCCACCCGTATCATTACACTCGTGTGCAGGAACTAAAAGTGAAGACACTCTTTTAAAAGTACACATAATTAAACGCGCCCGCAAGTGCACTGAACAAAACAGTAGGCATGTTCAACAATTAATCTAAACCTACCGGCGTAGAGTAAGTAGTATTTCAATTAATTACTGTAAATAGGGCTGATTCTAATTTTTAAACACGCCTGAATCAGTGTTTTACTGTTATCGAACTTTAAAATAATCAAAAATGATTCATATCAGTACACTGTTTCCACTGCGCGCTTGTTTATTTACAACTTACATACTGCAATAGCTTTGACACCTTGATAACAGTTCAGCACGCAATTAGACAGTCCAATGCCTGGTAAAGTGTGTTGGGAAATTAGAATCTTTTCTTAGGCACCTAGACGGTTCATAATCATGTGTGTTCGAGGAAAGTTTATACACACTCGATGGTAGCCTGTTCTTGAGTTGGGCGTACTTACTATCTTCTACTTATCCAGACTAGCAACACTATCCTAAAAATGCGGTGTGTAGATAACTGAAAGTAACTATTACGATTGAGTAGCGTAGGTAATTAGACACACAATAGAAAGACAATGACCGAGCGAACGCCGACGTTCGCTCGGGGTTCAATGAACTATACGCGCGACGTGCGGCGCGAGGCGCGAGTTTAAGTACCTACCCTTATTGGATGTGTTTATTCTTGAGTGCCATTTATTATTTTATATAGGTCAAAATAAAAATACTTTAATCACTGTTTTTTTTCTTGGATATCTTTGGTTAGACGTACTGAACGCTGTGTTAAAATTTGTCCCACTATTTTAATGGGACCTTATATATACCTATTGTTAATTGTCCCTAAATAAATAAATAAACAGATGAGGCCAACAGTGTTTCCTAGCTGACTGCCCTGAGAAATACTGAAACAAACTAAGACATGACCTCTGACCTCTCCTCTACGAGAGGTACGCCTTAATCATGGCGGTAAATTTCTTTATTGAGGAAAAGTAATAATAATAAATTTATTTTACACAAAAAAACAGCATTTACATCATAAAACTATGAACATATAGGCTTATTACAAGTTCACAAATAAATAGGTACAAGTAGGTACTCTGACTCCTAAACTAGGTGTAGGCCCGTAACTTAGCTTCGGTAGGAGAGAGGTAACAGCGTCCTCACCTTCCGCATAACGCAGGTCCTCACTGGACATGGTAAGTTTGGGAAGTTTCTGCACCAGATTCGGGCAGAAGAAACGCCCGGTTGTCACCATTGTGTGGACTGCCCGGAGGACACGGTAGCCCAGGGCCCCACTCGGGTGAAGCACCGCCGTGTCCTCATGGGGACGATGGGTAGCGGTCGCCTTCTTCTTCTGCGAAGCAGAAATGCTTGCGAAGGATACGGCCGCACGCGTGAGGAAACAGATATCCTCGCGCCCCAGTCGCCGGGACACCGACCCCGACTTCCAGCCACCGTAGGAGTGAGCTTGCCGATGACGAGCAATGGATAGCTTGAACCTGAGTCGTCGATCGCGCGTAATCTTCCACGCGCCGTCAAAGAGATGTCAGCGAAACCGTAGGGGCCCAGCACAGCGCCACGGACAGACGCACAGACACACAGACATACATTTTTCCGTCGGGGGTTAAAAATAAGATTCTGATCTATGTAAACTCAGAGTTAGAATGTTTGGAGTCATACACTTCTTTTAAAAGCAAGGAAAAATTGTTAAGTGCTGCAAAAATCACACACACACACACAGTCACACACGTCACATCAGGACGGCAACCAGTCGGTTGTCCTTTAAAGTTAAAGCACGAGAACACTTTCGCAAGAAGTTGGTAGATTCATCACACTCTTGATTTGTTGTATTCGTTTTTCTCTCAATATCATTCTTTATTTGTATGTATGTATCTAAGTATATATTTATTATTGTTCTTATTTCCTCTCTGTTAGTCTTCTTTTAAGCTGCACCTTCCATTTTATATCTCTGCACCACCCTAAGGTCGACTGGTAGAAAATGCCTAAGGCATTAAGTCCGCCTTTGTACAATGTTTCATTAGTGCATAAAGTTTTAAATAAATAAAAATACTTTTTTAAAATTTCTAAATAAATGATACTCTTTTTTATGATTTCGTACTCTTTATTTACCTCCTTTGAAATAAGATATACTCTATTTCTTCTAATAAAAGTTAGCAACCCTACCAGCAATGCCAAAGACTATTGGAGTCATGGTTTGAAAGGAAAATCCCTAGTCCTGGACTCTATAAGACTCTACTGTCCGTCTGTCTGTCCCTCTGTCTGTCCCTCTGTCGCCAGGCTATATCTCATGAAACGTGATAGTTAGACAGTTGAAATTTTCACAGATGATGTTCTATCTGTTGCCGCTATAACAAAAAATACTAAAAAAACAACAATAAAATAAAAATTTAAGGGGCTCCCATACAACAAACGTGATTTTTTTTGCCGTTTTTTGCTACGGACGATACGGAACCCTTTGTTCGCGAGTCCGACTCGTTTAGTTTGCTTTTGAAGTCGTCGTCGTTTGTAGCCTCGGGGAGGCAACGAAAGACTCCCGGTCTAGGTCGTTCTTTAAATATTCAGAAATAAATTCTAAGAAATCGGCTAGACTTTTTCTTTTTTCTTCTAACAAATGTGTTAGAAAAAAAGGAAAAGTATATAGCTTTTGCAATATTTTTTATATTATTTATTTACTGGCATATCAACAATTGTTACACATTGCATTCAAAACGTACTTGCCCTTGTACAAACCAAATGTACAATATATTACGATAGACACAGCATGAATAAACAATATTACAACAGAAAGATTTAACAAATTATATTAGTACAGATACAATACTTTCGAGTTACGTTGTTTCAGATGTTGGCTAGTAGTAACTCGTTTTAGGTGGACTCGGCGCTTGAATTAATGGATAGATGTGCCAAAAATATCCAAACTTACATCGCAATTATTAAGAAGCCTACAAAGTCTTGGGATTGGGGAGTTAGACCCTGAAATAGTTTTTCGGAATGGGGGACGTAGTCATTTGATAGGATGGTGTAGATAATTGTGAGGAAGGTTAAAATTAAATTTACGCAACAACTGAGGACAGTCTATTTTACTGTGAAGAACTTTAAATAAGAAAATGAGATCGTGATCGATTTTCGATCGTGAAATTCATTATTAGACGCCAAGCACCATAAATTCGTTAGTAATTTATTTTGTTAACGTCTCATCATCTTCCTGCCCTTAACCCGTGTTATTTGGGGTCGGCGCAACACGTTTTTTTTTTCCACTCTGCCCTGTTACTCGTCATGCTATCACTAACTTCCTTTTCTTTCATATCACTCTTTACACAATCCATCCATCTTTTCTTTGGTCTCCTCCTCCCTCTCCATCCATCTACATGTAAACTCATAACTCTCTAACCTTTTAGTAACATGCATTTCATCCCTCCTCTTCACATGACCATACCAAGACAAACGATTCCCTTTCAACTTTTCAGTCACTGGCGCCACTTTCAAACTTCCCCTAATATATTCATTTCTCACTTTATCTATTCTCGTCACACCACACATCCATCTTAACATTCTCATCTCCGCTACATGCAATCTTTTTTCAACCGTCTTTTTCACAGCCCAACATTCTGATCCATACAGTATGACAGGCCTTATCACGGACTTGTAGATTTTACCCTTCAACTTGAGGGGCATCCGTGGGTCACAAGTTGTTCCCGTGACCTGTCTCCATTTCATCCATCCTGCGTTGATCCGATGTGTTACGTCCCGGTCTACCTCGCCATCCCCTTGGATGAGTGACCCGAGGTACCGAAAGTCAGAACAGATCGGTATGGGCGTTCCAGCTAGAGCTAAAGGCACTGTATTGGAGAGACCGCCGAAATCGCAGAACAAGTATTCCGTTTTGGTTCTACTCAATTTCAGGCCAACACTCTCCAGTCTGTGCCACCACACTTCCAATCTGTTCTGGACCTCTAGGCCACTCTCGGCAACCAACACAATATCATCGGCAAACAACAAACACCAGGGAGCCTCTTCCTGAATGTCCGACGTCAAAGCGTCCATTATCATCAGGAAGAGGTAAGGGCTGAGAGCCGACCCTTGATGTAAGCCGACTGCCACATTGAAGCTGCCAGTGGTGCCCACTGTAGACCGGACTTGGGTACTGCATCGACTGTACATCGCTCGGATCAACTGATATATATACTTCCCAGGCACACCTTTCTCCTTAAGGGCCCACCACAGAACCTCACGAGGTACCCGATCGTAGGCCTTTTCGAGGTCAATGAATACCATGTGCAAGTTTTTATGCGCACCTCTATATTTCTCGCACAGCTGGCGTATAGCAAAAATGGCATCCGTTGTACCCCGACCAGGCATAAAACCGAATTGGGTCTGTGAAATTTCACTCTCTTCTCTCAGCCTCCTTTCAATAACTTTCTCCCAGACTTTCATAGTATGTGACATTAGCTTTATTCCTCCATAATTGTTGGACTCAAGCACATCACCTTTGTTTTTAAAATCGACACTAAAGAGCTATTGCACCACTCATCAGGTATTGCTTCTTCCAGCAACAACTTATTGAAGAACAAAGCTAACCACGTCCATCCATCCACTCGCAATAACTTCCACACTTCCACTGGTATTCCATCTGGACCAATGGCTTTACCATTCTTCATTCCATTTACTACTATTCTGACTTCATCCGTATTAACAATTCGCACTAATCCCACATTCACTGGTTTATTCTCTAACACCCCACTCCAATTATTTTCCTCATTCATCAGTCTTTTAAAATATTCTTTCCACCTCTTTTTGATTTTTTCATCATCCGATAGAACCATTCTAGTTTCATCTCTTATACATCTTACCTGACAAACATCCCTCGCCTTTCTCTCTCTTATTCTAGTAAGCCGGTATAGCTCTTTTTGGCCTGCAGGACTGTCCAGTGTGTCATATAGTTTGTCCTGGGCCTTTGATTTTGCTATTGCAACGGCTTTCTTAGCTTTCTTCTTTAGAACGTCATACTCATTTTGTTAACGTCTCATTTATTGATAATTGTAATTATATATTTTCATGCTTTTTTTTATATAGCCACTTTTTTATAATGTGAATGAACACTGTAGACTAATTCTTAGGTAGGTTAGGTATTATGATCTCTTTATTTTTCATGTACATATAACCTACATTTTTAAATATTTCTTAGAAAAAATATTTACAAAAAACATTTAAAAATATAAAAAATAGTAGTCCTCCGGTGTCGGGAGCAGGATCTAAGCTACCGATGGTTAGGGCTCCAGAGACAGAAACCTCCTTTCAATGCGAGCCGTATATAGGTGTACTGCCTTCTGTATCAGGCCCTTGATCCAGCCGCGCAACGACAGCTTCGACAGATGGTCGTCGAAGCTTTTGGCTATAAGGCCTTTGGCAGTCACGACAATCGGCACAATGACAGCCGAGTCCACATTCCACATGTCGACAACCTCGTTTGCTAAGTAGTATTTGATTTGTTTCTCTTTCTCAACTTTCACGAGATTCTCGTCATGTGGGATAGTGACATCGACTATCATTACACAGCGCGCTAATCGGTCTATCACCACTATATCCGACTTATTGGCTGCAATAGTCCTGTCAGTGATGATAGACCGATCGCAGTACAAAGCGACGTGGTCATTTTCGAGAACTAAGTCGGGCACATATGTATTTCAAAGCAAGTTTCTGGTGAATAATCCTGGCTACTTGGTTATGTCTGTCCAAATACTCGCCATTAGCCAAGTCTGATAGACTCGAATGCCCGACACACGTCAACCGTCCCGTCCTTCATTATATACCTCCAGTAGTTGTTCGTTACGATAACCTCGGCGTCGATGCTCGAGGCTTTGGAGTTTTGACTCGACAAGTGCATCATCATCGATGATCCTCTAGGCTCGCTTCTCAATCTACTCCAGGGCATCAAGCTGGTATTTGGCAGACCCATCCTAAAGACGAGAGCAGTATTCCATGTAAGATCGAACTTGCGCTTGATAAAGGTTGAGCAGCTATTCCGGCGTGAATACCCTTAGCTCCCCAATTTTTTTGAAGCCTGTTGAGCTTTTGCCTCTGTTCAAGCGTTCAACGCTTAAACTTGTCCTACACACATAACATAAATACGTGTAGTAAACACTAAATTGTATTACTAAAATGGAGATTAGCTAAGACCAGCAAGTCATTTTTTCATTTTTCAGCAGACTTAATTTAGCGAGGGAAAGTTCAAAACCCATATTAAGCGTGTCCTAACTAAAACAGCATATGACTATGAAAAGACTATGTCGAAGACACGCTTGTTTGGCAATGACTGCTTCTGCACATGTGGCCCCCTGATAACTCATAATATTGTGTAAATGTATCTATTAACTGCTCCACATTTGTTCTAATAAAGAAAAAGTATATAGCTTTTGCAATATTTTTTATATTATTAGATCCCAACCACCATAACTACGTTATTAATTTATTTTGTTAACGTCTCATTTATTGATAATCGTAATTGTTTACTTTTCTTGCTTTTTTTTATATAGCCTCTTTTTTATAATGGGAATGTGAACACTGTAGACTCCGCGAATCCTTGGGTTACTTCTTATTACGACTCACTTTTACCGCCCCAATCGGATACTGCCTTCAAAGACAAGTTCAAGCGTTCAACTATAGCCTCTCGGAAAGACTGGATCTGTGACCAACTGCATCGGACACGTATCTTTCAGCAAAAGTGCTATCGTCTGCATACACAGAGGTACCGGGTTTAAGTAAGTCGTTTATGTGCAGCAAGAACAGTGCTGCTGAGAGTACCGACCCCTAAGGGAAACGGCATTGATATCCATTTGACCGGACGAACAGCAATCAATAACCACTCGAATGGATCGCCCCCTTAACAAGTCTGTGATTCACTCTGTAATGATTTTTTAAAGAAAATATTCATAAATCGTTCAACTTCCATCTTTAAGCGATAGATGGCGCTAGTGGTTACATGAACTTATGGCATTCGTTGTAGATATTAAGTAATAATTTATAGTATTGGAGTTTATGTATATGTTTTGTATAAATATATCATAATTGTTAAAATGAAATATTTACTTGCAGTTAACTATAGATAAACTCTAATGTATATTAGTTAGTCAATTGATGTTACGTACTGTTAACTTTGCTCTGATTGGTCGGACCGAGTGTTTGTGAAAGTTTGTGGTGGAGAAACATTGAGTTTGTAACTGTCATTCTGGATAGTCAGTCTGCTTTGAGTTGTTGAACAGTGAACATGTCCTACCAATCGGTGTATTTGTAAATGATTGTTATTAGAATAATAAATATGAAATTATGTTGATCAAAGTGAATAAAATATTTATATGACTAAAGCTTGAAGTTTATGATTCATCACAACTCACACAGACCAGTGGGCAGACCAAAGGAAGGTGCTAGACTCTGTCGAAGGCCTTCGAGATATCAAGGGAGACTGCAACTGCTTCCCCATGCTTCTCGATGGCCTCGCTCTAGATGTGAATAGCATACGCTAGAAGATCCCCAATTTCTTTTCCAGCCTCAAACGAAAGACGAAATAGGCGTCGGGATCGGAGATAGTTCAGGCGCACTAGTTTTTAAAATAATTGCCGGTATCCCGTCGGGACCGCTGGCTTTGTACACGTCAAGGTTACTTAGCACCCTACGGACGTCCTTCTGATGGATGCGAATGCCTGCCATAGTCGTCTCGCATTGCTCAGGAAAGGCAGGGGGCCGCGCGCTACCAGAATCATCAAGTGAAGATTTAGCAAAAAGAGAGGCAAATAATTAGCCTCCTCTTCAGCGGTGTGGGCCAGCGACCCATCGGGTTTTAGCAGTGGTGGTAGTGAGGGTCGGCAGAAGTTCGATTCAACAGATTTAGCCAGGGACCAAAACGATTTACTACCGGCTGAGTATGAAGCAAGTTTATTCCCAATTCGGCTAATGTGGTCAAACTGAGACCTCCGCATCACATTCTTGCAGGATTTGGCAGCCCTATTATAGGCTCCCTTCTTTTGACCCGCGTCACTTGCCTTTCGCATACTAGCGTCAACCCATTTGATATGCCGCGTATATGTTTTAGCGCTTCAGCGCGATTGCATTCGGCGCCAAACCAAGGTCGAGCTTTGTCAGACATTGTTACATCAGAGAATGGAATGTAATATTCCATCCCCCGACGCAACACATCCGACACTGCGTTCGCGCACAACGAAGGATCAGCAGAAGAGAAGAGATATTCTGAACGAGTCAGTCAGTTTTTAAGTAACCGCCAGCACGACGACGCTAGTTCTGGTCGAACCGGACATTCGGCCACTTTTTTGCTGAATCCGAATCTTCAATCCATCGCTGACACCAGCAACGGATAAGCAACGGAAGTTGCTGAATCCAAAGGGCAGCTGAAGGAACACTCCTTCAGCTGCCCATTGCAGTAATTAAGTAAGTCTTTCCAACAATCCTAAGCTGCAAGCCTGGCAGCCATACGACACTAGCGGGCCCAGCACAAACCTCGTCTGAGCCACAGTAATTATAAACTCACACTCATATTTCAATAGCCCTTGTTGTATAACAGTATTATAATAAACTACTATTAATCTTCAGAAGATGGCAGGTCTGCTACATTATATTACACTCTCAGCATTCGCCATGCATTACTTTCTTCGAGATTAGGTAATCATGGAGATATTTAATCCCGAAAACACTTAGGGTATATAATAATAAGTATATAGTAATAAGTACCCACAGTACTTATTTAGTGCTAGTTAGCTTCACCATCAGGTGCCCCGACCCTCGCGGCCACTGCACATCCGGAGGGGTTGGATTGTGAACAATGCAGCGTCGCACAGTGGGGCCTTAAGTGGGCCCTTCCCCACTCGCCCATCGTCAACGTCGAGCATGGTTTGAAAGCTGGTTGCTTCATCTAACTCAATTCAACGTGATGTTTGATGAAGAGGCATTGCGAAAACTTTTTACAAAAAAAGAATAACCGACTTCACAAAAAAAAACACTAAAGGATCAAAATAACTTTAATATCGGAAGTCGGTGTTTCTCGGTATTATTTGTACACCGACTTCCGAAATTAAAGTTATTTTGATCCTTTAGTGTTTTTTTTGTGAAGTCGGTTATTCTTTTTTTGTAAAAAGTTTTTTATTTCACACTTTTTAGTTGCGATACACTTATAAACTGAGTGCCTATTTCTCATGATAATTCCAATTAACCCAAACACTGCTAGGATACATTGTGTTATTATGAAGTTCCTGTGTCTACCTTCCACCTTATGGCCCCATCATCAGATCATTTTGATAGTACCTTATAGCCAAAGTGCATCTCATGACAATTCTAATAAGCCCAAACACGGCTAGGTTACATTGATTAATTACGGAGTTCCAGTGCCTACCTTCCGGCTCCATCACCATCATCAGATCACTTCGATAATACCATTTTCAACGTGACTATTCAGAACCATTCATTTATTTGTATTGTCATAGTCGCTTAACTATCTTCATTGTGATATCTATGCGAGTAAGAAGTTCCGTTGACTATTTCTGGTTTTCTTCATCAGTTCCACTTCATCAAATGTTACTTTTTGACTGTAAATGCTGTAATCACTATATGGTTGCCTATAATATTTGAAGAGTTCCCTCGATTTCGCCAAGATTCCATCATCAGATCCCAACTTGGTGACTATGGGACCATTTGGAAAGTATACCCTTTTCAACAAATAAAGAATTTTTCAAATCGGTTGGCAAGCAACGAAGTTATGCGCGAACAAACATAAAAAAAAATACAAACATCCGAATTGAGAACCTCCTCCTTTTTTAGAAGTCGGTTAAAAAAAGAGAGATTACGCTGAAAACTCTGTTAGCGTTCGGTAATTCCGTGATTTACTCGAAATTTTCACAAAACTTATTCCAGGAAATACGTGTTTTTAACAGACTTCAAACAGACTTCAATTGTATATTTTTTTGTTTCCTTAGATCTCCGTCATTTGTGGACCGATTTGCAATTTTTTTCCCCCTTAAAGGATATGATTCCAAATTGGTCCCATTTTTTTCAAAATCCAGTTCTGATGGAATGAGGAATTGAGGAAACTTCTCAAATTATAAAGGTAACCATGTCGTGATTTTGTTATTTTATCGAGAACTTAAGCAAGTCAATAAGTAATATTTGATGAAGTGGAACTGATGAAGAAGACCAGATATAGCCAACGAAACTTCTTACTCACATAGATATCACAACGTAATTCAGCAACTATGACAATTCAAATAAAACCATTTATTTGTTTTGAATAGTTATGTTGAAAATAGTCATCGAAGTGACCAGATGATGATGGATCCGGAAGATAGGCACTGAAACTACGTAATTAATCAATGTAACCTGGAAGTGTTTGGGCTTATTAGAATTGTCATCATATACATTTTGGCTATAAGTAAGGTACTATCGAACTGATCTGATAATGGAGCCGGAAGGTGAAAGGTAGACACGAGAACTTCATAATAAAACAGTGTATCCTAGGAGTGTTTTAGTTATTTGGAATTGTCATGAGAAATAGGCACTCTGGTTGTAAGTATCGCAACTAAAAAATGTCAAATAAAGAACCATTTACAAAAATAAGTAACCGACTTCCCTAAAAAAAACCAGGCAAGTGCAAGTTGGACTCGCACACTAAGGGTTCCGCACAAACTTACCTATGAAAACAGTTCGATTCCCGAATTGAGTGACAAAGATTTTTCCGAATCGCAAAAATTCGTAACTCAATTCGGGAATCGAATTATTTTCATAGGTAAGTTTGTAGGTAAGTTCTACCATAGTGTTGTCTCTTTTAACCCTAAGGTTGACTGGTAGAGAATGCTTTGTAGCATTAAGTCCGCCTATGTACCACTTTATTTATTTATTTAAACTTCATGTACAGTAGACATGAAGTTTAAATAAATAAATAAAAAAGTAAGTTTTTGCGGAACCCTCAGTGCGCGAGTCCGACTCGCATTTGCCCTTTTCTTTTTGAGGAATGGAACCCTAAAAACACTAAAAGGATCAAAATAACTTTAATTGCAGAAGTTGGTGTTTCTCGGTATTGTTTGTTTCTTATTTAAGACCGACTTCCGAAATTATTTTTTTTTAGTGAAGTCAGTTATTATTATTTTTTTGTGTAAAAAGCTTTTTTTTATTTTAAAACGATTAAAAGTTTTTGAGAAAAATTGTCGTTACTAAAAATCTGAATAAATCTGCAGGGCTATATATATCTATATATAGATGTACTTTTTATATTTTTAATATATGAGTACATTATGGAGGGCGAAAGTTCATGCAAAATAGCAGATTTTCAGAGGTCTTTAATGGATTTGTTTTACACAAATTCATGATTTGATTTCTATAGTAGCCTACATAATATCCACAAAATATCTGTTTATCCAAAATATCTGGAGAAAGATGTGTAATAACATTATAATCACGTAAGATCGCTTGTATGAAAATTTACTTCGGGTTGGCCGCTCTTAAGTCCCAGTGATGCGGGTGCCGACCCCCCGCGAATTCAAGCAAGTAATCAAGATAAAAAATACATCTATACAAGACAATCAGTTAATCCCTACTAAACAAAAAACACCTACACCTAGTTATAGGACAGACTCTGCCTCGACCTACAAACGATTGGCACACGAAATGAGCACATACAAATTGTTTCTTTGGGCAATATACGACGACTCGGTTAAGATGAAAGGGGCGCTGGTTAAAATGTTTACACGTAGGCCTGAGGCCGGCCGCGCGGTGCCACTGCGCTCCGCTCCCCGCGCACGCCGTGCCACGCGTTCGCAGCTACTCGCTGTTTATGCGGACAACGACATTCAACACTCGCTGATGTGATATGATGCATCATATCCGAACTGTATCCGAACTGTTGCGCTCTTTTTATGAGGTCATGCTTTTAGATAAGGTCAAACTAGGTATACTTACCAATAAATTATATAATTATTATGTATTATTATTCCATTTATTTCCTATCTTAATATGTATATTAAGTATTTACATTTTTAAATATTTCTTTAAAAAAAGCATATTAAAAAAGAAATATTTAAAAATATAAATAGTAGCCCACCGGCATCGGGAACAGGGTCCGAGCTACCGGTGGTCAGGGCTCATAAGAGAGAAATCACCGAACAATACGCGCCGTGTTCAGTAGCACTGCCTTCTGAATCAAGCCCTTGATCCAACTGCCTAACGAGAGCCTCCTCAGATGTTGGTTGAGGCTTTTGGCAATTAAGCCATTGGCCGTCACGACTATCGGCACAATGACTGCTGTGTCCACCTCCCACATGTCGACAACCTCGCGAGCCAAGTCAAGATATTTAGTTTGTTTATCCTTCTCAGCTTTCAGAAGGTTTTCGTCATAAGGGACCACTATATCAACAATCATTGTGCGACGCTCCAGTCGATCTATCACCACTTTGTCAGGCTTATTGGCAACAATAGTCCTATCAGTGATGATAGATCGATCCTAATACAACAGGATGATTCCATTCTCGAGAACTGAGTCTAGCACATACCTATAGTACGGTACTTCTGAATCCACAAGACTGTATTTAAGAGCAAGTTGCTGGTGCCTGGCCACGAGGTTGTGTCTATGCAAATGGTCTCCGTTAGCTTGATGAGAACACCCAGAAATAATGTGTCGGATTGATTCTCCGGACCGGTATGCCACCGGCCCGACTGATGTCAACCGTACTGTCCTTCACAATGTATTTCCGGTAGTTGTGCGTCATTATTAATAATATTGACTAAAAGAATTATGTAAAAATACACTCACAAACACCCACACTACAGTCACGCACACATCCAACACACAGCCTCACACTACACACCACACCACACTTCTAACATACAAACCTTCGCGCTAAGAGGCGAATTAGCGTTAAGATACTAAATTATCTTCTATCTTGTAGCCCACTGGCATCGGGAACAGGATCCAAGCTACCGGTGGTCAGGGCTCCTGAGAGAGGAATCCCCGAACAATACGCGCCGTGTCCAGGAGTACTGCCTTCTGAATCAAGCCCTTGATCCAACTGCCTAACGAGAGCCTCTTCAGATGTTGGTCGAGGCTCTTGGCAATTAAGCCATTGGCCGTCACGACTATCGGCACAATGATTGCTCTATCCACTTCCCACATGTCGACAACCTCGCGAGCTAAGTCAAGATACTTAGTTTGCTTATCTTTCTCAGCTTTCACGAGGTTCTCGTCATGAGGGACCGCTATATCAACAATCATTGTGCGACGCTCTAGTCGGTCTACCACCACTATATCAGGTTTATTGGCAACAATAGTCCTGTCAGTGATGATAGATCGATCCCAATATAACGTGATATTGCCATTGTCGAGAACTGGGTCGGGCACATACCTATAGTACGGTACTTCTGATTCCACAAGATTGTATTTAAGAGCAAGTTGCTGGTGGATAATCCTGGCTACGAGGTTGTGTCTATGCAAATATTCTCCGTTAGCTAAATGAGAACACCCAGAAATAATGTGTCGGATTGATTCCCCGGGTCGGTGGCATGCCCGACAGATGTCAACCGTACCGTCCTTCACAATGTATTTCCGGTAGTTGTTCGTCATCATAACTTCGTCTATAATCGCAAAGACAAAACCTTCGGTTTCCCCGAAGAGGTCACCGAAACGCAGCCAAGATACGGACGCTAACAGGTCTACATCAGGCCCATGTAAGGCCCGGTAAAAGCGTCCGTGAAGCTCCTTGCTCTGCCATACTTCTATGCGGTCATTAGTATCCAATACTATAGGTTTGCGCCAGTTCTCGTTAGCCAAGGAGAGCGGAGTGAGGCCCTTGTCCACCACTGCCACATCTCGGTGCATACCCACGTCGGTTTTTTGGAAGTATTCCCTGAGACTGCATACCTCGCGGTTGTGCAGGGTCTTAGCATTTAAGAAGCCACGACCCCCGCACTTCCGTGGGATATACAGTCTCATCACCGATGACCGTGGGTGATGCATCCGATTTGCGGTAAGTAGTGTGCGGACCCTCTTATCCAGGGCGTCGAGTTCTGTCTGAGTCCATTTGAGTATGCCGAAAGATCAATACCGGTATGACCCAACCGTTGAAAGCGCGCACCTTGTTTCCGCCTGACAAAAGACTATTCAGTACTTTATTCAGGCGGCCAAAGAAGCGCTCTTTCAACGATCGTTTTACGTCATCAGTATTGATGCTTAATGCTTCCGACATACCCAAATACTTGTAAGTTTCGGTTGAGCAGAGGGATCTAAGGTGTATGGAATCCGTGAGTTGAATTCCTACGGATTCTATAATCTCACCTCTCTTTACATGTACGACTGCACATTTGTCCACACCAAATTCCATCCTGATGGCACTACTGAAGGTTTCAGTTAACTTCAGTAGCTCCACCAGTTGCAAGTTGTTGGGGGCAAAGAGTTTCAGATCGTCCATGTAAAGAAGGTAAGATATGACCTGACCGCCTCTTTTCAACCGGTAACCTAATCCAGAACCCTCCAGCAGTGTGCTGAGAGGGTTCAAGGCTAGGCAAAACCACAGTGGACTCAGACTGTCACCCTGGAATATGCCACGCTCAATCCTTATCGGTTCGCTGTTCTCCTGAATCTATCGACATCCCGGATAGTGAAGGACTGTTCTCCACTGCCCCATACATGACATCAGGAAGGTGCGCAAAGTTGCATCAACTTTATACAATTCTAGCACCCTCATGAGCCATGTATGAGGAACAGAGTCATAGGCCTTCTTATAATCTATCCAACATGCCGACAGATTCTTTCGAGAACGTCGAACCTGTTGGCTAATGGCCATATCTATGAGGAGCAGCTCCTTAGTACCGCGGGACCCGTTCCTACATCCATTCTGAGAGGCAGACATGATAGAATTTGTCTCAATATGATTGTTGATTTTAGCTCTCAGAATGGACGTAAGAACTTTATAGACCGTTGGCAAACACGTGATTGGTCTATAATTTTTGGGTTCCGTAGTACTACCTGATTTATGGAGCAGGTGGGTTATTCCTGTGGTTAGAAACTGGGGCAGCGAACCAGACTCTAAGGCAGACTGAAATTAAGATGCCAAGCGAGCGTGCGACCCTTGAAACCATTTAATCCAGAAATTGTGCAGCCCGTCCGGCCCAGGAGATTTCCAATTAGGCAACGGACGGACTGCACGAGCTAAATCTCGGGGGCTGATGGTTATTGCCCCCATTTCTGGTATAGGATCGCATGCGCACTCGACCTCTCGAATCCAATCACCCTCGGTGTGACTGGCAGGCGCCGACCAAATGCTGCGCCAAAATGAACACATGGCGTCATCATCTGGCAGGCGCGTATCAGTCACACCTTGATCCGGTCGCTCCCAATCCCTGTAAACCCACCTTTCGTTGCTTTGGAACGTACGATTCTGAGTGTACCGCTCCACTCGCCGCTTGTACCGTCGAATACGGTTTGCCGTTTTTGCGTCTCGCATCCATCGGATTCCCGCAACCTTCACCAGGTCATCGGTCTTCCAACACTGCATCTCCCGGCACACGGTCGCCACTCCAGAACCTTTCGGCCCCAACGGCCATCCGTTCTGCGAGCAATGTGCCCTGCCCATTGCCACTTAAGTTTGGCGATTCTTCGTGCTATGTCGGCAACCTTGGTTCTCTTGCGGATATCTTCATTTCTGATTCGATCACGCAAGGAAAATCCGAGCATAGCCCTTTCCATTGCCCTTTGGGTGACTTTGAGCCTTCTGATGAGGCCCACTGTGAGCGACCACGTTTCGGAACCATATGTCATCATTGGCAACACGCACTGGTCATAGACTTTCGAATTGAGACACTGTGGTATATTGGATGAGAAGATACCGCGCAGCTTCCCGAACGCTGCCCAGCCGAGTTGGATTCGACGGTTGACCTCTTTCTCGAAATTAGATCTACCCAACTGGACTGTCTGTCCAAGGTAAACATAATCGTCCACAACTTCGAGTATAGAGTCTCCAATCTTGATAGGAGTGGGTGCTACATGGTTGTTTATCGTGACTCTAGTTTTGTCCATGTTCATTTTGAAACCCACTCTTTCGGAAGCTCTACTGAGGTCATTTAGCATTGTGCTGAGCTCTTCCGCAGTCTCAGCCATGACTACTATGTCGTCGGCAAACCAAAGATGAGTGATGTACTCGCCATTGACATTAATGCCTAATCCACTCCAGTCCAGAACCTTGAAGACATCCTCCATTGCGGCCGTGAACAGTTTCGGAGAAATGACGTCTCCCTGCCTCACACCCCGCTGCAGGAAGACAGGTTTCGAGGTCTGCTCCTGCAGTCTGACTGACATAGTGGCGTTTTTGTACAAACACTTCAACACCTCGATGTACCGATAGTCAATCTGGCACCGTTGGAGAGACTGCAGCACAGCCCAAGTCTCGATCGAATCAAAGGCTTTCTCATAGTCCACAAACGCTAGGCAGAGAGGCAGATTATACTCCTCGGTCTTCTGTAGAACCTGCCGTAGCGTATGTATATGGTCTATGGTGCTGAAGCCTTTTCGGAATCCAGCTTGTTCTGGGAGGCTGGAAGTCGTCGAACCTGCGCGCGAGACAGTTCGTGATGACTCTGGAAAACAGCTTGTAGACGTGGCTCAGAAGTGAGATGGGCCTATAATTCTTGAGTAGCGCCTTATCGCGCTTCTTAAAGAAGAGTACCACCACACCTCTGCTCCACGCCTGTGGTGTTTTTCCCTCGAATATGACGGAATCAAACAGCTTCTGAAGGGTCTTAAGGATCGGTTTCCCACCCGCCTTCAGGAGTTCGGCCGTAATTCCGTCATCACCTGGTGCCTTGTTGTTATTGAGCTGATTCAGAGCCATCCTAATCTCGTACAGGCTGACGTCCGGGATATCTTCGGTATAGTGTCGGGTCAATCTAGCTCTTGGGTCGTTTGCTAGATTCGCAATGGGTTTTGTGATTGACGTATACAACTGTCCATAAAAAGCCTCGATCGCTCCCAGAAGCTCCGATTTGGCGGATATGACACTGCCATCGTCAGTCTTCAGTTTCGTGAGTTGGCTCTGCCCAATAGACAGATCTCTTGCAAACACCTTAGAGCCCTTATTTCGCTCAATCGCGTCTTTAATTTTTCCGGTATTAAAGTGACGGAGATCGCGTTTCAAGGACTTAGAGATCTGTTTATTGAGCTGCCGATATGTGCACGCATCGTCTGAAGACTGCAGAATCATCTCACGCCTCTCCTTCATAAGCTGGAGAGTTCGATCTGTGAGCCTCTTGCTCTTATTTGTACGAGTCTTATAAAATTTAGACCCGACCGTATGGATAGTTTCCACGAACCCCTCGTTGTATTCATCCACAGAGCTTCCTAGGCATTCGAAACGATTTTGAAGTTCAAGCTGAAAGCTTTCGGAGTTTTGGATCTGGATCTGTGCAGGACGGAGCGTAGACCTCATCAGTCGTGACCTTTCAAGCTTGACATTGATATTCAATGAGCCTCTTACCAGGCGGTGATCGCTTCCGGTTTTCACCCCATTGATCACAGAGACATCATTGAATATTTGCTTCTTCGTGGACATGATGAAGTCAATCTCATTTTTAGTTGCACCATCAGGGCTTTGCCAGGTCCACTTCCTATGCTCACGCTTTCTGAAGAAGGAGTTCATCATGTAGAGGCCCTCCTGCTCCATAAAGCTAGCCAGTAGGTGTCCCCGGTGGTTCCTACGTCCAAACCCAAATTGCCCCACTCGCAGCTCGTCACCG
Organism: Mythimna vitellina; assembly: GCA_949316375.1. Classification (NCBI taxonomy): domain Eukaryota; kingdom Metazoa; phylum Arthropoda; class Insecta; order Lepidoptera; family Noctuidae; genus Mythimna; species Mythimna vitellina. The sequence continues at coordinate 24,790,149 of OX438698.1, forward strand.
TCGCGTTTGCCCAGTTTCGCGTTAAAGTCCCCCATAACCACGGTGAAGTGAGACTTATAACCATGAATGGCCCTGGATACATCCTCATACATGGTCTCTACTTCGTCATTGGGATGTGTCCAGGTCGGAGCGTAAACCTGTATAACCTTCGGCGAATATCTTGATGATATTCTGAGTATAAGGTACGCCACCCTGGTCGACACACTCGCGATCTTCACCACATTGTTAACAAGGGACCTGTGGACGATAAACCCGACACCTCCTTGGGACTGCTGGTCCCCCTCCCGAAAATAGAGCAGGTTACCAGATTTTAGGATTATCGTATCCTTCCCCTGTCTTCGGATTTCGGATAATCCCACAATACTCCATCGTAACCTGCTCAACTCCTCTTCAAGTTCGGCGATCTTCTCATCGGAACGGAGTGTACGCGCGTTGTACGTCGCCAGGTCCAGTCGTCGACGGTTGATCGATATCACCCGGAGATTCTTAGCACCCCAGACCCCAGGGCTGCGCCCACGCCCGTTCACGCTAGCACAACCGCTGGAGCCGCCGGGCACTTGGGGCCTGTTTTTTATTGCATTATGCATTTAGGGGGGTTATTATGATTATTAAATTATATTCTATGGATTGCTGACAGTCGTAGTAGTGTATGTGGTCTACGATGCTAAAGCTTTTTCTAAATCCAATAGGTATCTAATATGGGAATCCGAAATAACATAAAAAGACTTATAACTCCATTACATAATTTTTTTCTTAAAATGGCGTCAACAAAATCAACAAATTTCCTCCTTACAAAACATATGAATTGTATACAATACAAGGTAACAAGATAATTATTTAACATTCACTTCCCTTCAACTAATATTATATAGTATAACGAAAAACTTCTGAACACAAGTAGTATAAATAAAAACTAAATAATTTATTTAATTAAAAGCCTCATGTATACGTATGAGCACTCGGACCCTATCGGCTCAAAAACATAACTGCTGACGCGGTGTTTATATTTCCGCCGCTTCAAGTTCCCCGCAGCCGCAGCGGCAGCACCAGCACAGACATACCGTCCGGTCTCTTACCATCATCGCGTGCCAGGCCATGAGGTTCCAAAACAGCCGGAACGCCGACGGTGACAAGGGCTCGTCGGATAATGTCGTTAATATTCGCGTGCTGCGCTATGCGTCCGCACTTCGACTTCAGGACAGGCAGTAGTGACTGGGGCTGTTGACAACTTCACCACAGCGGCAGCGATGAGGAGAACAGCACGGAGCGCCTAGGCATAGGGCAACAGCTAGGCGAAAAGTAGTATGGTCGAACAAGGTGCCAATATTCGGGCGCGCACGCTCCGCAGTAGTAGCAGATGTTAGGATTAGGTTTTCCTGGACTACTTTGCAGAGTGGCTCATCCCACCGTCTCTGGGAAGTTGGGTTGTCGGGTGGATTTGACTCCAGGCATCTGTAGCTTCGATGAAGCACGGCACATTGAAATCTATCTGAGAGGGTGATAGCATATTCCTGATTATTTTTTCATTGCCGTGAACCGAGGATTTAAAAGCTGGTAAACTAATACTAGTAATTTTGCGGACGCCGCGGCCTCCCATACGGATGGGTCTTGAGCTCAAGCATTGAGAACGACTGAGCCCAGTCTCGGTCATCAATGGCCACGTTTAAAATTGACGTAAGGGGGCTAAGATGGGGCAGTTTCTATAAATGAAAAGCGCGAAGGAAATATGTTAATTTTGGGCCGAAACAGCAGAAACGAATTAAGGTGATGGCCGAATGCATGTTAATTTTTTAGCAATCTTTCTGAAATATCATTAGATTTTTAAATTTTATCCTCAACTAAATTGGGAAAGGAATCCTCGAAAATAGGAGACCTAAAGAGACGAAAATCCAGCTCTGGAAGATTACTATCAATACCGGCAAATTGCACTCTTAGTCTGTTTAAATTGTGCATTTCTATATAAAAGTTTAAATGTTTGGAGTATTTCGTTTTGCGTGAGCAATCGCTAATATCTGTTCAGCAGGGTCTTATTGACTGCAATGGTCGATAATTGGTGTTCACCAGCATGTTTAGAGATTCAGGCACATAAATAAGCCTTGTAACCATATTGTAACAATTGATACAATGGCTTTGTGGATTATGCACTGTATCTACAGATGCCATTTTGATAAAATCTTTCGAATAAAATTACGAAAAGAACAGAAGAAATATGCAACTATCCAATAATCGGAAACAGTAGTAATGTTGTCTGTCAGTGTCAAACTGATTGAAACTGGACCACAGAGCATTTGCAAAGGGCTATTAATTACGTTTAGTTCCACGGTGATTTTTAAGGTACGTTACTTAATATTTGTGTTAACCGTTAATAACAGCATTAAAAACAAGTTGACTGTACCAATTAATTATTATCTCTTTAGACGCATTTAAAGCCGATGTTATTACCGCTGCGCACCATAGTAACATTTTTTTTTCATGTTAAAATAAACCTAAAAACACTCCTAAACAAAACTAAAAAAGCATTTTTTGCCGTTACACTTTATTACTATTATTTCATTATTCCGGTTAGATTTCTATATAATTTTTGGTCTGTTAATTATACTAAGATGATCACTTATTTCCTGTGTAATATGATTAATATACGTTACCGTTTAATAGTGGGCCCAAAAAAAAAGTCTCCTTTATCCCAAATTTCCAAGAGTTAGTAGTGCTATCGCGGCAAGCGAGATGTCAGTGTCATAGTGTGCGTCATTACTTCGGTCACGTTGTAAATTTTATTGTAATAATATTTCTATCGACGTTCTGTATTTCTTTTACTAAACTTCAAATACTTAGGTACTTTTTTTGGGTAGGAAATCATCTTCTGATTTACTGGCTTTTGGGCGGAGCGCGAGGGCGTGTTACACTTTTACTTACTATAGTCGACTCCTATATTCCTTCTTTGCCTTGCGTTCCAGGGCCCCAGGTTTTTCTTTCAGAAACGAACCCATAGCCCCTGTAGGCTTCGACTAAAATCGTGATCCCGCAAGCCTGCGGGATAGAAGTCAGTAATCCCGCGGATCCGGGATTCGCGGGATTGAGATTTTCAAATATTTTATTTTAAAGGGCATGCTCAAAGGTAGCCCACAAAATTCAAATTGTTTTATTTTTTTGGCATTTTGAAGGTCATAGTGCCACTCTGACCTGCAAAATGCAAAAAAACTTTAGACAATTTGAATTTCGCACAGGTATAAGTAATCAGGAACGATAAAATAAAATATTTAACGTTTCAACTGACAACACTCCTTTCCACTTCCGATTTAAGTCTCGCACAACACAAAATAGAAATTCAAAACTAACTAATTTTTTCATTTAATTATTAGCTGTAAAATAAAAAAATAAATCAAAATTATTTTCATGGAAGTCACGGTTTCCATGGATAGTTGTTAAACTACATGTTAAAGTGACTGTGCTGGCTCTAACTCATCTTTTCCGTTTTTCTCATACTCAACTCAACTCATAGGTAATTCGAACTGCTTGTCATCTAAACCTATTTTACTTAGAAAAAAAATCAATCCCGCACGAGGCAGAATGCGCGATCCCGCACGAGTAATTCAGCATTTCTGATCACGCAAAAAAGGTGTGGGATCCCGCGCTTTCGGGATTAGATTCTCTAGCTTCGTCGACCCTGCCGGGCCCTACGGTTTTGCTGACATCTCCTTGAGGCGCACGTGGAATACTATGCGCCGTCGATAACTCAGGCTCGGTTTGAATGGCCGGACGGCGAAATACCCATTGCTCGCCGTCCGCAAGCCCACTTCTACATTGGCTGGAATTTAGGGTTTGGAATTCGGCGGCTGGGGCGTGCGGGCTGATCCCTCATGCGTGTGGCTGCCTCCTTCGCTAGTATTACTGTTTCGCAGAAGGAGGTGACCATCTGCCATTCCTCCTCGCTCCAAACCATGGCCTGTACCAGAGATCGGCGCGAGAGTTCGTTCGTGCCCGCCGATGGCCCCCTCGAGGACATGGCGGTGCTCCGCCCAAGCGGGGCACACCTCTACCGTGTCCTCCGGGCGGCCCACACAATGGTGACACCCCGGCGTTTCTTTCGCCTGAATCCGATGCAGGAACCTCCCGAACTTGCCATTTCCGGTGAGGACCAGCGTCAAGTGGCAGGTGAGGACGCCGTGACGTCTTTTCAGCCACTCCTATAAGAGGAGACTTACCGCCATAATTATGGCGTGCCGAGCACTGAGTTACGATAGTCGCTACCACCATGAATCCTGCCGGAACTTTGTCCGCCATACCGCGACTTGTCGCGGCAGCGGAGTTTCGCCCCGGCGTTGCATCTCCACGCGTAAATCATGCATGCGTGGAAGGACTGTTGCCTTCAGATCCCATGGTGGCAGTAGGCCAGCAAGGAGGCACGCTGCTTTGCGGGAAACCGTGCGGTATCCCCGCACCATCTGGATGGCCCTGGCATGCGTTCAGCTTGGCCGCCGATCGCTTTCGCAGTAACGGTGCCCACCGCACATGTGAGGGAACGGTCTTGTTCACGCCCCAGCCGCCGGGATCCTGACCCCGATTTCCACCCACTGTAGGCGTGGTGTTGCGGACGGCGAGCAATGGGTAGCTCTCCGTTCGGCCGTCCGGTAATCGTCCATATCGAGCTCGAGTCGACGACGACGCGTAGTGTTCTTCGTGCGCCTTGAGGAGATGTCAGCAAAACCGTAGGGGCCCTGGATCGAAGACAAAAAAGGAACAGGAGTGGGTTTTTTGTCAGTAAAAGTCTGACACGCCCTTCCGCTACGCCTGCAAAAGTCAACTTAAGGACTTACCTACCTGTGCCAGTAAAAGTCAGACACTCTTGCTTCACCCTAAGAAGTTATTGGATGATGAACAAGCGTGTCTTTTACTCTATTATTTTCGACTAAGCTAGTGACTGAGTAAGGAGTGCTTCTTGCGCTGACGGCGGCCAAGAGCAGGCGCATGTGTCCCACGTGCTCGTGACTCAATTTCATGGAATGCTCGGCGGAATGCACACATGCGGCCGGAATACTTGCCGCCTCGCGCCAAGCGGCTGCGGCCCAGCTCACTGCTATTAGTATTTCGCGTGACACAACATATCTAACACTCTTCAAAAACTTTAAAATGGAAATGAACGTCGTGATACGAGATCAGATTGTTTGGATGAATGCTTCGTTTGGAGTATTTCCATGCTAGTCGATAGCAGCGCGCCCGTAACTGCCCGGCGCCGGCACCTCCGCCTCGCGCCCGCGTCTCTCTGTACGTTACAGACTTCCCTGAACAATCACTATGTAGTAAGTAGGTACTGACAGTACCTTCCTTAGAATTGTATAACGGTCACACACTATCTAATAATTGTTGTTGAAACTTCAACGGTCCGTTTCGCTTCGTCGTTTATACCGCGTACATCGAAGGACTGGAACAATTTGCCTGCTGGGATCTTCCCGTCCAACTATAATTTAGGTATCTTTAAGGCTAGAGTGAATAGGCTCCTTATAAACTAGTGCGCCTCACCATCAATGATTGCATCAATGCTTACCATCAGGTGGGATCGCAGTCAAGCACTGGTTTATATCAATTAAAAAAGAACACTACCTAAGTGTATTTAACACTACCTATTAATACAAATAAAACTCTTTTTTCTGAAAATAGCATCACCATTCATAGAAACGTATTTTGTAAATAATAGAAACACGGAAGCTGCTTCAGTATGTACCTACGCGAATAAATATCGACTGCGACATTTACCAACAAGAATGGTAATTGAAAACCTTTTGAAGAATCTCGAAGGAAGTGGTTTTTTTCAAAAAAAAGCTAGTACGGCGCGGTGGCCTTTTGCAAGATACCGTCCAGATATTATGTCGCTCTTGAAGTAGATGTGAGTGTTCCTGTACTATTTCAGTTAGCCTTATAGAGTTTTTTGATCACAGTAAGAAATAAGATCGTTTGGTGAAAAAGACTATTCCTAGTTGATTTATCGTTTTTTCCGTATAAAATGAATGGGAGAAATTTTTGGCGACTTCTGTGATTCTTCTGTGATAAACGTTCCTGGGAGACCTTTGAGACGGTATGAGTTAGACTTAAGGGTTATACACCCTTAAGTCTAACTCATTCCGTTCCGGGAATAACGGAAAAGTTTGTTTATTTTCGATATTTACAGACTACTTAATGAATAACTTCTTATTTATGTACTTGGATTTATCCAAGTACATAAATAAGATACAGGGTTATAGGGTATCTTACTCTATAAATAAAACGCTCAATATTTTACAATCTATGCGGACGCTAGCGTTTAACCTAAATGGCGCGAAATCACGCGCGAACGCCGGCGTTCGCTTGGGGTTTGAGTGGTAGATCTCCTAAGAACGTTTTTCTATAGCTAAAATGGTTAAAGTACCTGCAGCTGTTCCGCAGTGAACTACAGTCTCACCTTTGCTAGGTTTGACTTGTAAAAATGTTTTTCAAAAACCTATTTGTACAATAAATATCATTTATCATTTATCGTTCTCCAGCTTTTTGGCAGCCAGCTGAGCCTTCGCCTCGATATTTGGCTCAAAATTGGAAGTAGATGTCAGCGTGATGCCAAAATGATGATGGTCAGATCTCTCTCAGAAAAGTAGATCTACTGGTCGGACATCACCTGATCACCAGAGAGAGTGGAAACGGCGAGAGATATCGTGCGGTTTTCTACAGGGATCGGTACTAGGATCGCCCATGAGGAAAATCGGGTACGACTACGTGCTGCGCGGTGACCTCCCTGACGGGCTCAGCCCGATTTTTTACACAGACGACACGCTGGTCCTGGCGCAGGGGGAGTCGTACCAGGAGGCGATCGAACTAGCCACACGTGGGGTTGCGACAGTCGTGGAAAGGATCCAGCAGTTGGGACTCGAAGTGGCACTACACAAGTTCGAGGCCATGTGTTTTCACGGCCCACTAGTAGTAGGCGCGCGCTTGCGTTCGGCGAGCAATGGATAGCTCGCCGTCCGACCGTCCGGTAACCATCCGCATCGAGCTCAAGTCGTCGACGGCGAGTAGTATTCCACCCGCGCCTCGAGTAGATATCAGCAAAACCGTAGGGGCCTAGCAGCGTCGAAGCTTACTGGGGCCACAGGTTGTGCGAAAGAGAACCCCGAGGCCCTGGAACGAAGGCAAATAAGAAATAGGAGTGGGTTTTAGTAAGTAAAAGTCTGACACACCGTCTCGATTAATTTCAACCTAAAAATAACAAAACCTTGGAAAGGTGGATCAAGGTGGAATTGGCTCATTTAATCGGAAAAAAGACACGCCTGGGTTTTACCATCATTTACAAGCGCTTCCCTGTGCCTCTCGATAACCTCACTTCGGATAAAATGGCATATGCTAGAAGATCCCCCAGTCAGTTGACCGTTTTCGGCGAAATCCGTATTGACGATTACTGAGGATGTCGTTAACTTCTTGGTATTCCAGAAGCTTACTGTTGTGTACCTGTTACCGAAATAGGTCTGTAGTAAGCGGGGACAGCCGACTACCCTTCGTGGGCACGGGTGCACGTTAGCTGACTTCCAAGCAATCAGTACTTTTATAGCCTCAAGTAAGAGGCAAAATAGGCAAGTTAGGACGGAGATAGTCTAGGTGCGTCAGTTCTTAAAACATTTACCGATATCCCGTCGGGACTACTGGCTTTGTTCACTTCAAGATTACGTAGCACCATTACCGTTCCTTTTGATATCTATCAGAAGGAAGTCCTAAGAGTACTAAGGTTGGGAGATGAGAATGTCGGACATTCGCAATCTCATCTCGCATCCATCAGGAGAAGCTGTGAGGGACCAGAATCAAGCCGTGAAGATTCCATAAAAAGAGTGGCAAACCAATTTGCCATCTCCTCAGTGTTGTGAACCAGCCCGTCAGGTTTTAGCATGCAGTGGTGTTAGTGAGGACCGTCAGAAGTTCACTTTTACAGGTAGGAGATTACAAGTACCTAATTATTCATATTTTAATTTGCTGATTTTATTTTATTTAAACATTCACACCAATGAAGTAGGTTTTGGAAGGTCTACTTATAGGTACTCTGGGAATCAACTTGAAATATCGCAACATACTTTTACCATCCAGCGTCTTAGCCAATCAGTTGAAGTAATAATAAGAGTGCGCAGTGTACGAGTAGGTGTGGCGCCGAGCGCCAACTCGCCAGGTCCGCGCGTCACAGCGCGGTGCCGCGGTCCGCGGCGTCACGGCCTTCCCGCACCCGTCCCGCTCCCCGCACCCGTCCCGCTCCCCGCACCCGCGCCCTGCTACACCATCTCCACTAGATAATGTTGTGAGCTTCCTACTCGAACGTTTAAACCTATGGCTGTTTGCCAAATCATAATGTTCTTAAGGATGGTTTATTTTCGTATCGAGACCATTGAACTAGCGCAACGAGTAATGCAACAGCGCACGCGTTCGTGCAACCCTCCGCGCAACCACGACGTAATACGACGCATCAACATCACTGGGGCCATAGGTTGTGCGAAAGTGAACCTCGGGGCCCTGGAACAAAAGCATAAAAGGAACAGGAGTGAGTTTTAGTCGGTAAAAGGACACGCCCTCCCGCTCCGCAAGAGCGCAAGATGTCATTAGATGATTTCTCACCTAAAAAAAATCTCTTGTGTTTAACCGTCTTCACATCGTATTCAAACACCTCTAAAAATAAAAACGCACATCGTGACTTGTTATTACATCGGGTTCTAATGACGTTAAACTTTAACGTCATTAGAGCTCGATATTTATTAAAGGTACATGTCAGCTGCGAACCAAGGTATATACGAGACAGACCCGCTGTTCACAGCATCGTCAAAATATATCGAGCGCCCTTGCCATAGTCGAAATAGGTACATGGCAGTTGCTTGCGGGTTGATGATAGCTGAGCTCGCAGGCTGATACCGAGACGGCGGTATCGCGTCTTGTTTGTGTGTACCTGCAAGCGCGGGCAGCGCGGCCAGCAGCAACAGCGTGGCGGCGCACATGTCGCCTGCCCCCTCGCTTCCTTCGCCACGCTCGCCCCTTCGCCCCGCGCACACCTGAAACATTACACTACTATTTATTGTCATTCGTCACACAAACCAGCTAGACTACAGGACTTAGTACTTGAGTAGGTAACCCACAAACATCATATTATTTAGACGAATTTTCCAAATGTTCTATTCGATCAAAACAAGACAAAAAAAAAACTATATAAAATTGGATACAACATCGGTTACTCCGATTAAATCGTTAACCAATACAATAAAACAGAAAAATAACAAATAAAAACTGAAAAGAAAAAAAGTAAGTTCAGTCCAGTAGCATAGAAACTAATTTAATTGCATTAATTCAAACACATAAAATAAAGCAAATAATAAATTCCTATCCGGAACATACAGACTGCAACAGTCGAGAGCCATATTAGATGGGATGATTTTAGTCTAGATTATCTTAATATCCGGGGATAGAGGACATCTCCGAAACGGCTAAACTGACTCTGAGAGACTTTCACTGACTGATAGCTGATATATATTACAAGGATTAACTTAGGCTGCTTTTAATTTTACCGCGGGAATAGGATTTCAAAATACGAAAAACGTAAGCGAAACGATTAAATAAAAGTTGACGGGACTTTCATTGGGAAATATCTAATATTATAATGAATACCTTAAACTACTTTTACATTCTCGCGGAAACAAGGTTCCTTCAGTTGCTCTTTGCGTTCTAAGACCAATGGTTACTTTTTCAGAAGTCCTCCCATGACCCTAGTAACCACGGCTCTGCTGGGTCATGACATCTCTTTGAGTAACGCGTAGTACATGACGCGCCGTCGACAATTTGGGCTCGGTCCGGACAGCAGCCGGACCAGTCTTCAAAACCGTTAAATTTTGACGGGATGGAGTCGACCGCCACCCATTTTCCCTCGCTCCGAACCATGGTCAGGATCAGAAACCGGCGCGAGAGGTCACCGCCGCCAATAGCCCCCACGAGGACACGGCGGTGCTCCGACCGTGCAGGGCTCACCTCCGCCGTAAGCTTCACCGTATCCTCCAGGCGGACCGCACAACGGCGACACTCCCGAGCGTTTATTCTACCTGTATCCGGTGCTGGAACCTCCCGAACTTACCATGTTCGGTGAGGACCTGAGTCATGCGCAAGGCGAGGACGCCGTTACACCTCTCCAGCCACTCCTCAAAGAGGAAATTTACCACCATGATTATGGCGTGCCCAACTGACGGACAGTTGATGTTACTAGGAGTTGCTTAGGCAACATTTCATTTTCCCGCGAGAACAGGACTTAGTTCTTACGAGAGAATATATCTCTGAATAAATATTTTTTTTTTTACAAAAGGAAGTAACTAAATCGCGAGTAACAGCTAGTAGATAATAAATAACATATTTCCTATTGTATTTTTTTAATATGGTCATGATATATTTTGTTTTGCTTTAAATTCACCGACGTCATTCAGATGCTTTTTTTAACGTCACCTATCTGAGAACACTTGGGTTATCACGACGAATAACGATATCTTAATTATGTAAATCCGTTCAGCAGAAGATATGAGGTAATAAAGAATATTACATACATACACACATTCATATATACATACAAGATACACGCGAAAAACATAATTCTTCTTGCAATCGGGTAACAAAAAAAAAACTAAATAAAAATGGGTACAGCACGATTACTCAGATTAAATTGGTAACCAATACAGTAAAACAAATAAAATAAATATCGATAACTACTTGCATGTTATAACAAATTAAGCAATGACACTCGGAACGTCGCATGTGCTACATGTGTTTACTATAACCGCGTTGACGACCACTCGACGGCCGGCACTGCGCACAGCTCGCAGGCGCAGCGTGTGACAACTTGACGTTTAAAACTTTGGAGGTATACGGAACAGAGAGTAAAGTCCCGCAAACCTCCATTGCAAAGGGAGGATCCTCCAACCAGACGGGTGTTATGCCTGGTGGGCAGCTGCCCGATAGATGATTTCGGGCTGTTCTATATGTTCTAATCGCGCGGAGAACTTTGCTTGATTCAGGATTTTCTTATGTGACGCGATAGATGTCGCTACATCACTCCCCTCCGGAGATCGGAGATCGATGGTTCTTGATGCTTCTTGATGCGTGCCAGGCCATTGGTAGGTTGGTTCCAGTGAGTCGGAACCGAATGCCGCATAGTTCTCGGTGAGTCGGAACTGTCTGCGGTGATGCCCCAGTGAGGTAGGCATGCTGGTGGTCAGGATACCCTTTATAGCCGTGGGTGCTGGCTGTATGGCTCGCTGCTCGAAAGCTTGAGGAAGTGATGATGACGTCACGAGGTATTAGCTGCACGAAGGCTGCGCTGACGTTCTTTGTCGAGGGTCACCAGTTTGGAGGTATGCGGAACAGAGAGTAAAGTCCCACAAACCTCCGTTGAAAAGGGAGGATCCTCCGGCCAGACGTCTAATCGCGCGGAGAACTTTGCTTGCGCGATTCAGGATTTTCTTATGTGACGCGATAGATGTCGCTACAAAACTTTACAAGATAAACACTCCACTGACGAGGTCTCGACTCCGTCCACTCTTCATCTACAACTTGGGACAGTCGATACCCGAGCGCATGTCGCCTATAGCTATAATACATTATCATAAACGTCACATAATATCATTCTCGTCTCTTATAAGTGTTGTTTTTATTGTGGTGTCAGTACTGGGTCGGCTCGCTCGAGTATTATGGCAAAGTCAAGTGCCTCTTTGAACTGTTATTTAGTAAACCTGCAAGTATGTTGTATCACAAATCACAACAAATTCATCAGCAACAGTGATTAGGGGTCACTGTTGCTGATGAATTGAACAGGGCACTGAACGACTCACATAGGTAGATTTCGCGAATTTAGGCGGCCAAAAACATTTTACTGTGATAACAGCTTTTAAATGGGGTTTTAGTAATTAAAAGAGATTATTATAAACTGAAACACTGTATTGAGTAAAAGAAAAGTTAAACATTAAAAAAAAAATGTATATTCCATATGTATTACTTAAAAAAAAAAAAAAATACAATTTTTTTTATATATACGTATATATATATTACCTATATAAAAAATTACGAAATGATAATTTTATAAAAAGTTATTAATTAAAAAAAAAAATATGTGCCTGAGTCCTATATTTCATTTTCAGTCTCATTTGGATCCCCAGGCAACAACATTTCTATAGTTTCACTTAAAAAAGATTTATGTGAGGTTTTTGTGATTGGTCTCAAACTACTTAACAATGGATCTGATGATAATAATAATCTGTGAAAAATATCCAAGTTGCACTCTTCGCGCGAAAACTTTCTCGCGTAATTAAGCCTGTAGGTGCGAAAGTGTTTGTTGCGTGCTTCTGCCGCTTCCTCTGACAGCTGTCCTATCGGCAATAATGCATGTTCGATGATGCTTTCACCGTGGATTAAAATCTTATGCATTGTTGGCGTCATGGGGTGCCATCCATTCTAATAGGTCGGCAAAATCGTGGTGACGAAGGTGTAGGATTCTGCCATACAACCTTTTTGCCCTGTTCTCCACAGACAATTTGGATTGGAACAAAAGAACTAAGGAAAATATTTGCATCAGAGTCGGCATCTTCTGTAAATTTCTGCTTATACCGAGTTTGTTGTGAGCCGTCACTGCCCCAATATAATACTTAATGATTGCCTTTCATTAGCATTAAGCGTTAACAAAACTTCTTCTAGGAATTTCGATAAGCGCGTAACGGTGTGATCAATCAGGCTTTGAAGATCTATTTCCGCGCAGGTCGCCGTTACCCGTAAAGCCGATTTCGGCGGGTAACACTCTTGTTTCGCTTTCAACAAAAGGTCATAACAGGGGAAATGTTTTTTGTTTGTCGCTCTTATTATTTCATATTGTCTACGGGTGAGATCAGCCTCAACAAACATCTTGAGTGCTTCGAAGGGGGTCAACGGAGGGATAGCTTCATCAACCTTAGAATAAGCCTTTTTGTATTGACTGGCTTTTGTTGGCGAATTGGTTACGTCCTTCAGGATTTTGGACGCATTTCTTTTTCCTTCAGATTGTAAAAGTACTTGAGCAGCATGAACTATTACTTCAGGGTCAACAGAAGAACGTATTTCTTCTGTTTTCCTTCTCTTGCTTCGCTCACTCGAATCGGCAAACGATTTACTTGGACGACCCTGGCGATGAGTTGTTTCAATCGGAATCTCAAAGGTTCCACTTAGCCAAGAGCTATTATTTTTTTCGAAAAGCTCTTTATTTTTATGGGCTTTCAACCATCTTTGTTTCATTTGCGATTTAACGTATGAAAATTTATGTTTAAGAGCTTTTTTATTGTCTTCTGTATCACCATAGCGCATCAACAAGTAATTTTCTAAATAATCCAATTTCTCATCAAAAGAAGGTAAGTTTTGTCCCTGCATTAGGTCAAATATATATTTTTTCGTCACTACCTTCACGCCAGAGGTATTTGGTGACCCTAAAACGAAGAAAACTATATTTTAGAAGCATTAGAAAAAATTATTTTTTTTCTCGTTTTTTTTACAAAAAATCTTTGATAAAGGATTTTTCCGAGATTTGCGGTTTCTAGCGGCTAATTTTTTTTTTACTATAATAATAAGACCCTGTTTATAGCATAAAAGAGAAAAAAACAGGTGGGACGGACCCTGAAGTATAATTAAAACTCTTGAGAAATCGAAAATCAATGATAAATTTTTACCAAAAACCTCTTGTCTTACAATTGAAAAAAAAATATGACAATTTCTAATAAAACACCATTATTATATATAGTTTTAAAGATTGATACCTGAATTATTCGAATCCATCTCTTTCATTAAGGTAATTACCTCCAAAAAACAAATTTGGACTTTGTAACACAAGTTGCACAGAGAGCTTCGAGAACTGTAACGTACACCGAGAACGGAAGTCAAGTTTCAACTACCTGTAAATAATTTATGAAACATTGCCCAAAGGTGGGGATAGTTTTGATAGATTACTGGAAGTGTCTTCTATCGGTACCGGTCAAAGTTTTACGGCTAAATTGACTTTGAAAATATGACTTTTGGCCGCCTAAATCGTCGAAATCTACCTATGTGCGACTGATGCTCATCTGTTATGTTGTCCGTATACCTACTTGATACGCAGCGGCTTCACTGCTGTCGTGGACGCGGCAATTAACCGAATTATTGTGGTTGATAATCAATAATCATTTATTATTTTTTTAACACAGGTAGTGAATACAGATCTTAAATAAGGTTCTTAGGTCGCTATGTTATGCCTTGAGGCGTACAAATATGGTTGCATGCATAGAGACATTAATCATGCGAGAGGTAAACTCGAATTATTTGCAGTGCAGGTATGTCAAAATTAATGTAATGATGATAAAATAATATAATCAAAAATTATAAATGTCACAATATGGAGTAATGTCTAATTCTACAGTCAAATAAATAAACAACAATCATTTAGAAATCCATCATTCGTGTAATAACTTTATTAAATTAGTAACTGTTTCAATTTTAAGGGTTCCGTAGTCAACTAGGAACCCTTATAGTTTCGCCAAGTCAGTCTGTCTGTCCGTCCGTCCGCGTATAATCTCAGTGACCATTAGCACTAGAAAGCTGAAATTTGGTACCAATATGTATCATCAATCACGCCGACAAAGTGGTAAAATAAAAAACTTTTTACAAAAAAAATAACCGACTTCACTAAAAAAAAAACATGGTGTTTCTCGGTGTTATTTGTATCTCATTTAACACCGACTTCCGAAATTAAAGTTATTTTGATCCTCCTAGTGTTTTTTTAGTGAAGTCAGTTATTTTTTTTTTAACCCCCGACGGAAAAAAGGGTTGTTATAAGTTTGACGTGCCTGTGTTTCTTTTTGTAAAAAGCTTTTTTTTTCACACTTTTGAGTTGCGATACACTTATAAACAGAGTGCCTACATATTTCTCACGATAATTTCAATTAACCCGATATTATGAAGTTCCTGTGTCTACCTTCCACCTTCTGGCTCCATCATCAGATCAGTTCGATAGTACCTTATAGCCAAAGTGCATCTCATGACAATTCTAATAAGTCCAAACACGGCTAGGTTACATTGATTAATTACGGAGTTCCAGTGCCTACCTTTCGGCTCCATCATCATCAGATCACTTTGATGATACCATTTTCAATGCAACTATTCAGAACCATTCATTTATTTGTATTATCATACTGGCTTAACTATCTTCTATGCGTACTCGCATCATCAGATCCCGACTTGTGACTATGGGACCATTTGGAAAGTATATGCTTTCCAACAAATAAAGAATTTTTCAAATCGGTTGGCAAGCGACAAAGTTATGCGTGAAGAAACATAAAAAAAATACAAACATCCGAATTGAGAACCTCCTCCTTTTTTAGAAGTCGGTTAAAAAAGTGGAAAAACATGTTTTATTGGTGGGTGGTACTCCAATAAAACACGTAAAGTGGGGAGTGATTTTTTTTTTAATTTCAACTCGTAACGTGTGATATATTGTTGGTTTATAATTTTAGTATACCCCCATTCATTTTTAATAGGATTTTAAAAATGAATAGGGGTTTACTAAAATCATTTTTTGATAATGTTAATCATCATTATCATCTTCCTGCCCATGTCCCGTGTTATTTGGGGTCGGCGCAACACGTTTTTTCTTCCACTCTGCCCTGTCACTCGTCATGCTATCACTAACTTCCTTTTCTTTCATATCACTCTTCACACAATCCATCCATCTTTTCTTTGATCTCCCTCTCCCTCTCCATCCATCTACATGTAAACTCATAACTCTTTTAGTAACATGCGTCTCGTCCCTTCTCTTCACATGACCATACCAAGACAAACGATTCCCTTTCAACTTTTCAGACACTGGCGCCACTTTCAAACTTCCCCTAATATATTCATTTCTCACTTTATCCATTCTCGTCACACCACACATCCATATTAACATTCTCATCTCCACTACATGCAATCTTTTTTCATTCGTCTTTTTCACAGTCCAACATCTTGATCCATACAGTATGACAGGCCTTATCACGGACTTGTAGATTTCCTTCTGGCCGTCGGTAACCGTTCATCGAGCCCGAGTCGTCGATGGTGCGTAGTGTTCCATGCGCGCCTCGAGATGTCAGCAAAACCGTAGGGCCCAGCACGATCGAAGCCTACTGGGGCCACGCGCTGTGCGAAAGAGAACATCGGGGAACGAAGGCAAAGAAAGAACATAGGAGTGGATTTTAGTCAATAAAAGTCTGACACGCTCTCTCCCCCTACCCTAGAGCGTGAGAAGTCATTGAATGATTTCCCACCTAAAAAGAACCCCTCTCACGCGCTATTTGGTTCAAAAACTACAATTGTGTTAACAAATAGACAGGATTTTTTAAAATTAATATCACGCTTGTGTATTGCTTAGTTAGTGTTTATTAAAAAATATAAAACTATTTTAATTAAAATTTATATAATTTTTTTTTTATTGTTATGAACTAGTCCTTGACTGCGTTCAATCTTTATTGGTGAGGCGCACGAGTTCATTAAGGGCCTATTCACTCTAGCCTTGAAGACACCTAAATTATAATCGGACAGAAAGACCGCAGCAGGCAAATTGTTTCAGTCCGTTGATGTGCGCGGTGTAAATGACGAGGCAAAACGCTAAGTCCAGACTTAACTTAGGCTTACTTTTTCACTCTATAAAATACATTGGCTAAATATATTTTATAGAGTGAAAAAGTAAGTCTTCATACAGCCGCAAGGAATACTTAACTAAACTTAACCATTAGTACACCCATAATTAATTAGAACACTCAGTCCAAGAGCGAGCGAAGCGAGCTCGGAATTAGAATAGGGCACCGCGATACGTACAGGTTAGGTTAGATTTGTTTTTACATTTTATTGCAAATATCCATAATCTAAGTGTGATATGCTGCTTTTGTTGGACTCTTTCTTTTCTACTTATGAAGTATGGAATCCAGTGAATGAGTCAAACACTACAGTTGATCACCAACATTTAAACAGTGTGAACTGCGGTCGCTCCCTTTTGTGGACAAGATCTCATACATGAGATGACACCGAACGAGAGATTCTGCAATTACATTTATATTTATTTATTGAACATGTGAGTAATTATTTTATTATTTTTATTCACTCTAACTCTTTATTATACTTTATTAGATTTTACCTAGTAAAATAATCCAGATTAAAATTATCCCATCTAACGGGTCCCGACTGTAGCAATCAATAATGTTCCATAACAGAATTTATTGTTTCTTTTAATTATGTGTTTAAATTATTGCAATTAAATTGGTTTTGATGGGGCATTCACAGACGGTAGCAGTATAGTGATTTCTGCAACATCTAAATGTTTTATGTATTTTTTATTCCTATACCATGAAAGTAAAAATTGTTAACATAAGTTACAATTATCTGTAAGTTTTGGGAAATAAAGATATTTATTATTTATTAATTATTGCACGTTGTACGGAAACAAGCAACGCGCCGCGGCCGTGGCCTCGCCGCGCCACGTTATTGTGCAACGTTGCCGAACTTGTTGAGCGTCACATGTTGCACTTCAAATGTTGTCTAGTGAATCGGAAACAATCTTAATGCTATCCATAGCGCTTTTATTTCATGATAGCGCGTTGCGCCTGCGTGTGAGCGTGCAAGGAGCGGGACGGGGCGTGGCCAAAGCGCGGGGGGTGCAGCTGTTCGCGGGGAGCACGCACACCGAATGTTTGTTTACTTACTCGCGCGCAGCTCCAGCTGGAGGGAACGTCGCGTGCGCACTGCCACTCCTTATCCCGCACGCGCCGGCGATGCTCTGATAGTAAGTACTACACGACAGCTGGACTGCGAGGGACATGTTGTGTAGCCTTTCGGCGAACTAATATTCATTACCTTAATTACCCAGCGGCTGCTTTTGTGGGGTAAGATACGATCAAATGAAATTGGAACAACTATTACTGTTTAGACAATTTGGGCGACGACGCTATATTGCTATCCAGTTGATTTGATTTTTTACCAGAAACGATTCCGCAACCGTTCTAGACTGATTCGCCATTGGGCTGTTTCACCAACAGTCTTTTACCTACGAAAATTTCGCCGACAGAAGCTGTCTTCTATGGCACTTTCTACGACAGATCATTCCAGCTATAGAATGTTTCAGCTATATGTCGATAAACCCGTAACTCTTTTTACTACAGACCTTTCCATCTACGACGAATGTGCCATCAAACTTAAAGCAAGCGATATTACAAAAAAATATATATCTACAGCTTACTGAGCTGCATCTTTACTAAGAGATAAGGGACGGATAAAACATGGATTTGTTACAGTTTCCGCGCAATTTTATGTCGTATTATAATGTCGTCTATAAGAGATAATAATTACAGATTAAATTGCGATTTATGAGTAAATTTTGTGTTTTTCTTGTATTCTATGTAAAACTATTCAGTATTTTGATATTTGATGGAATAAATATGCGATACGTTGAACGCTCCATCCAAACAAACATTCGATATGTTGAACACTCGATGTAAGTGTACGATATATTGAATGTAAGGAATCTCCTCTTAGGAATCGTTTCCTACCTTAATGCCACTGAACCAGTATTGGAGTGGTTCAAATATTTTTTTCAAAACCGCTCGCAGTCTCTTCAATCCGATGTGGATTTCTCTGAATAGTATGATTTGACTGCAGGTGTTCTTCTGGGTGGCATACTCTCTTCTCTTTCCTTTTCAGCGTTTAAAAAAAAGAATTTAAAAATAAAAAGCCCGACTGCGTACAAAAACTTTAAAATAAAAACTGAAAAGAAAAAACAAGTTCAGTCCAGTACCGTGGAAACAAATTTAATTGCATTAATTTAAACACATAAAATACTTACTTTGCTTACTTTTAAGGCACGTGAATACATTCGCAGGAAGTTGGTGTAATCATCACAGCGTTGATTTGTTGGATTCGTTTTTCATAATAAAGTTGTTAATCTGTATGTATGTACTCGTATCTAAGTATATATTTATTATTGTATTTCTAATCTAGTTTACCATTATGTTGCACCTATTTTATTTGCTTTATTTTATTTATTTATTAAAACTTTATGCACTAGTAAGAAACACTGTACAAAAGCGGACTTAATAAGTTAGGCATTTTCTACCAGTCGACCTCAGGGTGGTGCAGAAATATAACATGGTAGGTGCAACATAATGGTAAACTAGATTAGAAATACAATAATAAATATATACTTAGATACGAGTACATACATACAGATTAACAACTTTATTATGAAAAACGAATCCAACAAATCAACGCTGTGATGATTACACCAACTTCCTGCGAATATATTCACGTCGTGTGCCTTAAAAGTAAGCAAAGTAAGTATTTTATATGTTTAAATTAATGCAATTAAATTTGTTTCCACGGTACTGGACTGAACTTATTTATTTTTTTATTTTTAGTGGGTTTTTAAAGTTATTTTTTACTCAGTCCGGTTTTTTTATTTAAGTTTTATTACAAGTACCTTAATTCACTTTTTACATTACATGAGTTGCGAAATCGTAACATCCTAATTCCCAGGAAGAGGTTACCTATATCTTCGAAACAGTTGGACCGATTTTGACGGGACTTTAACTGACGGATATCTAATGTTAAAGGGGTGGTTTGGTCTAGTTTTCATTTTATCGCGGGAACGGGGTTTCATAATACGGAATAAGTCTTCAAAAGGGTTGAATTTTGACGGGATGGAATCGGCCGCCTCCCATTTCCCCTCGCTCCGGACCATGGCCAGGACAAGGGCATGGCGCAAGAGGTTGCCGCCGAAACATTTTCCCGCGGGAACAGGACTTAGTTTCTAGGGGAGAATATATCTCTGAACAGGATAACATTTTTTTACACGATTGCCTCAAAAAAGGGGAGTAACTAAGTCGCGAATAAAGTCATCATCTTCCTGCCCTTGTCCCATCTTATTTGGGGGCGGCGCAACACGTTTTTTTCTTCCATTCTATCCAGTCAACCGTCATACTATCACTAACTTCCTTTTCTTTCATATCACTGTTCACACAATCCATCCATCTTTTCTTTGGCCTCCCTCTCCCTCTCCATCCATCCACATGTATACTCATAACTCTTTTAGTAACATGCGTTTCATCTCTCCTCTTTACATGACCATACCAAGACAAACGATTCCCCTTCAACTTTTCAGTCACTGGCGCCACTTTCAAACTTCCTCTAATATATTCATTTCTCACTTTATCCATTCTCGTCACACCATCCATCTCAACATTCTCAGTCGCGAATAAAGTAAAGTAGATCTACTATAATAAATAGCATATTTCCTATTGTATTTTTTTAACATGGTCATGATATACCATTTTTAATAAATCCTCATGATGAGCCGTTTAATTCGATACCCATAGTGTAGTATCAAAAAAAATTTTTTTGCTCTAAATTATGGCATCTCACAGTCGTTACGTTGGATAGTTTTGAACATCATCTACCTAAGAACACTTGGGTTATCAAGATGAATCTAACGATATCTTAATCATGTAAATCCGTTCAGCGGTTTGGAAGGTATGAGGTAATAAAGAATATTTCATACTTGTACAAGATACGCGCGAAAAACATAACCCTTCTTGCAGTCGGGTAAAAACGCTACCACTAAGGTTTTAACTTCTTATTAGTATACTAGCTTTTGCCCGCGGCTTCGCTCCCGTCAACTGACTACGATATTCTACTCTACCCTGCTCTTCCCTACTCTACCCTACTCTACCCTACTCTACCCTACTCTACCCTACTCTACCCCACTCTACCCTACCCTACCCTACCTTGCTCTACCCTACTCGATAAAAAGTATCCTATGTCCGTCTCCTAGTTCTAAGCTACCTTCCCACCAAATTTCAGCCAAATCGATTCAGCCGAACGGGAGTTATAAATAGTGTAACTAACACGACTTTCTTTTATATATATAGATATCATATCTATGTAGGCAATTTGCAGCTATATAGTTTCAAGTCAACACACTAACCTCATAGGACGTTCATATTACTGATTGAGTAAGTTCTTTTACACTTTTGTTAAATGTCCCCAAAAATTCTTACTAATTCACACTAAAGTTACCTTTGCTCAATCTCTTCTTCAACCACTTATAGAATACGTGGATGTCAGTTTTCTAGATGATAAAGAGCTATTTCTAAACAAACTCGAGCTACTGCAGAATTTGTGCATCCGTATTATTTTTGGCCTCTGCAAATACGATCACGAGTAGGAAGGAGTTCGAACCAAATTAAGGTGGTTGCCATTACGGCGACGGTGAGATCCCATATTCTATTTCTTCTCTAATACTATCATGTACAAGCCCAATGCTCTTCAATACCTTCGTAAACGCTTTAAATACCTCATCCCGAGAGGCGAACATCGCAGCACTACTACTTCTCTTCTCTTTCGTACTCTTGTAGTATACTATGATAACGCCTTTTCTGTAACTGCAGTGCGTCTTCGCAACTCTCTCCCCCCCTCTTTCTACCTTTCTCTAGATGTCTTTAAGAATTAAACTAAAGAGTACATCCTATCATAATTGACATAATATTAGTATCTATTTATTACTTTTTTTAAAAAAGAGGGGGCTGTGAGGCTGCCGTACATGCCCTCGCTACCTTCCTAAATTCTGATAAGGGTGAGGTCATCCTTAAGGTTGACGTTAAAAACGCCTTTAATTCTATTAATAGGGACACTTTGTTGGCTGTGAGTGAATGGGAGTCGGGCCTCTGGCTACAGGCTCTACCGTCACCTAACATAGGTACTATGCTGAGTGACACCACCCTCCGGATCGCTACATGCCTGCGTCTGGGTGCTCCTAGTGGGGCTCCACATCGATGTCAGTGCGGCGAAGCAGTTGACCGCCTCGGACATCATGGCCTATCATGCATATGTGTCGACACCCTTGCGCCATCCCATCTTCTGAGTACGGCAGGCTCAGAAGATGGGATGGATGGCAGTGCTGGGGCGGCTGCTGCAGGTGCAGAAAACCTCAAACGGCGTAAATATAATAACCTCATCGGAGGTTATATATTTGAGCCGTTCGGGGTTGAAACGCTGGGGCCATGGGGTCCGAGCGCTCATCGAGTTGTTCGGGATCGACGATCAGCAAACAGCTGGTCGACTCTTTGCGTGACCAGAGGGCTGGGCTTTTCTTCGGTCAACGAATCAGCATTGCCATTCAGCATGGCAATGCTGCCAGCGTTCTGAACACTTTTCCCATTGACATCGATGTGGACGAATTTTTTGATGTCCTATAAGTTTTTTTTGTACCCGTTTTTACAAATTACTATTTTGAGTTTGTTTAATACTTATTAAGTTATAATATTTAATAGTTAAGATGTATTTATAACTTGATGAATAAAAGTACGAAATTTTAATAATGTGTATTTAATATTTTTTAATTAATTATACTTATTTATGTAGGTACTTAGGTTTATATTGTACGTTGAACTCTCGAAATTATTTCTCTCTGTCACTCAAAGGTTTACTGGGAGAAAACTCATTGTTAAGTTCGTCTTTGTATATGAATTGTCAAATCACTGTGTTAATGTTAAGTTTTGTGTACTGGTTAGGTATCTTTTTGTGATAAGAAATCATTAAATGACTCGCTCGCTTCTCGCTCTACCGTAAAGCGAGAGAGCATGTCAGACTTTCACTGACTTAAACCCACCTATGTTCCTTTAGTAATGGGAGTACTACAGAGACATAACGCAATACAAAAATAATCATCAAGATCGATCTATAAATCAAAAAGCTATGCGCGAATTATTGACCCCTATAACTAACCTAATTGGTGAAAAAATGTGAGTTTACCAGTGTGAACGTTACACTTCTGCGGCACCGTTACAGAGCGTACTGGTGAGTTTTTATGGTATGAAATGCGATTGCAGGAATCTCAGAAGATTTGCTATTAAGTATTTAACTCTTTCATGGTCTATCTCCAAAGTTCTTCATCAGACCTCCACCAAATTTAAATAGAAGCACTTCGTTAACAAACTTTTTGAAACGAAAAAAAAATCGTCAAAATCGGTTTACTGTATCTTGTTCAGCGATATCTTCGCCAAGTGCGAAGCTCGCTGAAAAAGATACAAAACAAAAATTCTGACGACTTGAAAACCTCCTCCTATTTTAAAATAGGTAGAAGAGTCCATAGTAACTATATATTTATATAGCCTCTTTATTTCCATAGACAATGACTTTGAATAAAATTTTACATTTCATAAGATTATTTATAAATGCATGCATAAAGTAACAAATATTAAAATTCACAATTCAATAATTCATGATTCAAATTTGCATCAATTTCTAAATAAATATATATTTCCAAATTAATATGTAATATCATGACGAACCACCACAATATACCAATAAGAGTCAATACCAATACATTGGTATACTTTTAGAGCTATATTTACCAAGAACCAAATAATAATATGTCTAAGTATTGTTATTAAACCCTTAATGTAAATAAAAGAGGGATCTTTCCTAGGAACCCCAGTTCTCGAGAGTATTTGAAAATCGCCATGATGAAAGTATGCTGGCAGTTCAATACGCCTGGGGCCAAAGTCTATTGCTATTTTTATAAATACAAACAAAATCCCATTGTCATTCTGCTTAAAGTTCGTAATCGGCTAATTCATAATGATCGATCATTGATCGGTCAATGGTCTCGTACTAAAGTTGTGGTAGAATGACAATATCGAGCTAATTAAAAACAATGACTGCACAATGACGTTCTAATGGTAGGGCACTGATCAAAAGAACTGTCATAATTTTAGCAGATTACCGCATAGGTACGTCAGATATTCATTTATCAATATGTACGAGATTACTATTCCATGCCATTACTTTCATTGGAGTGTCAGTGGTTGACCATTGGAAAGTCATAATAACGCCATTATATTAGTAGATTACCAAACTTGTCAAAATCAACAATTATGAAGTCTATGATAGACCATTCTGACACTATTGTAATAGCAGACTTGAGGCCCTGTTTGAAACTAAAACAAGAGGAAGGAAATGGCCAACAAATACATTTTGCGATGTTTAGAGGCGCGGGCGACGTGCGCAGCGCGGTTGCGCGTGCCGGCTATTTCGGCGACGCTATCAGAGGGCCTGCAAATAGCTCGCCCAGAATACCGCGCAAAGGTTAGCTAAATATCGCACACCGGCAGCGTGACCCCCCTCCCCGCACCCACCGGCCGCACCGCGCTCGTACCACATGCCGAGTGCCGCTGCCGACCTGCTTCCGCTAACAGCTACACCTACGCTCTACACTAACGTTTACGTTCGCTACAGTATTTACTACGACTGATAAGCTGCACTCATAACGTGATAAACACAACATATTTCAAAGATTAACAACTTCTATAAAACTGCTTATTCCAATTACCTTACTCCCAGTTCAGTACAAAACTAAACAAAATTCTTGAACTCACGTGAGTTCAATGAGTATAAACGTTCATATGAGATCTCAGCCAAAGGTCTATGACCAAAGTAAGTTTGGTCTATAAGCTTTCCAAAAATTTAAATGTTCCTGCAGTGATATGCCGTCACACTCAGCTACCACTTGTCCAAGACTAAACCTGCTCAATGGAGTGGAGAGGGTTTAGAGGGTTTTCGTTATAAACACACCGCTCACTATTTCTTGCATCAACAGTCTCGTGAACTACAATGAGAAGAGGGCCCGTACTCAGTAACATAATCTTGAGCGGTGGTGCGGGACCAGCGCAGTCCACAAACACAGTACGGAGTCACTATTTTCGTCAACAGAGTCTGTTTGTTCTCGTCATGTTGATAGCTCTCGTCTGTGTCGTGTTGCATTGTATACAGCAAATTTTCTCTCACATGCCAACACGTACCTACGCTTGTACGAGTATTATTGCAGTCGCGAGTATGCGGGAGAATGAGCCCTCGAATTAAAAAAAAAAATGTAACTATAAAATACAAAATTGGCTTCGTTTCTAAGTTGATACAAAACAGCGAGAATGCACAATTGAATTTGCATAGTTCAAAGACGATAATATGCATCTACTTAGTCGATTAGACGTAAGAGAAGGGTAAGTACATAATGTTGAACGTCTTTATACCCATAGCTCCAAGTTCTGCAAGTTGGGCGCTAGGGATAGGTCACATCGCAGGAGCATATCGTGAATAATAATAATAATTGTTCGCGTAATAAGCATCATCCACATCACCGATATATACGTGCCTATACGACAGGATCACAGGACGGAGTTCGAACACGGTGAAATTTCCTAATGTGGTCATACCTTTAGCTTTAATATCGCAAGTGTACTATGTACGGCAAGAGCGGGTTCAGAAATAATAGTTTATAAGACTATTACACAGTAAAGGATATTAAAACTATGATTGTGAAGTAAAATATGAATGGTATTATATTGTAATTGGTTTATTAGTATCTATTCCTTTATTCGCCTTTTCCTTTTTCTCTTATTGCACCTACTATTATTTTTCTCTGTATCAACTAAAGGTTGACAAGTAGAAAATACCTAAAGCATTAAGTCAGACTTTATTTATGTACCGTGAACGAATAATTTAAATTAAAAAATAAGCGCAGTAAAATAAAATAATAATAATAAAAACCCTATAATAATTACAACTAAATAAAAACAAACTAAAATATGGAGTCAAAAAACTCTTCCACATCGTTGTCAACTGGTAATGTGCCCAAAAGGCTGGCGGCATTGCCACGCAGTATGGCTATGCCAATCCTCTGTTCGAGGTAAAGGCCAGTCCTTGGGTCACGCGAATTGTCAACTAGATGTTTTGACAGATCTTTAAACAACTTGTGAGGGTTCCAAAGACTTTTGTATGCTAGTATGTAATAAATAAATAAAAGTGAAATTATAAACCGTGCCACAGGCGAAGTTTATAATGAAAGACTTATCATGCAATTGAAAATTTCGATTAGAATTGTCAAATGTCATCAATCTTCTCGTACGAGAATACGGGTACATACGAATACGGGCTATAAACAACCATTCAAATTATTACTTTTTTAGGTAATTTATTGGTTAGGTCATATACTAAAGAGTCTGTTTATTTTATTGTAAATTTTGGAGCTGACGGATGAGAAATATCTTCTCGCTACTGCTGCTCTACAGGGTACTACGAGTATTTCACAGACTCTGTCTGAGTGGTGTCTAGCAGTACTGAAACTCCACTCAGCTCAACCATTTTGAAGGGAACTGAATGACCCAACTGCTCATACCACCATCAGTGAGACATTTGAGTGAGCATGACAAGCTCTCAACTGCCATGCTCGTTTATCTCAAACAAATTTTAACCTAATAAATTGCTCCATGGGAATTCAAATTTAAAAAAAGTGCTTCTACTTCGAACGTAATCATACCAAAAGGGGAATAGCATCGGTCAGTTCACCAAAAATTGATTCACAAATTTTCACTTGACAACCAACAATAGTCTAAAACATGTTACGTCATTTCATCATTATACAACAACAAGTTTTCTCAATAATTTAATTTACAAACAAATCTCCAGATAAACTTTTGTTTAATAACGTGTCATTTGACAAACGATTAATTTTATCTCATAAAATAACGTTTGGAATATATAACTTTTCGGATATTTTTAGTAGCCTACCCGGAACAGACTGATTTTTATTGTCTCATGTCATTCAATATTTATCAACGCTGACGCTATTATTACCGACACTCTGACTCATCCACTTATTAAAAAGGTACAGAGAACTTAAAATACAAGAGCGAGCGAAGCAAGCTCGGGACTTGGAGCACCCCGATTCTTTTTTTAAACCACCCAGAAGTAGGAGCCTCGCTAAGCAGGGCACCAGCGATCTGTCTTTTGGCAACATAGAAGAGAACATAGAGAGAAATAAACATATTGACTTTTTATCAAAGTGTCATAAAAAGTCAAGATGTTGTGCAACAAAATTTTGTGACAGAAAGAATCGCTGCAAAACCGACTTCACACAGTCTTGTCTGCCCTACCCCTAGAGTGTAATTCAAGCCTGCGTAGGCGCGTAGGGGTTGAGTTACCCGCGAGCTGAGAAGCAGGTGCAACGTAAAGTTATTCTGGCGAAACGTTCGTAGATGAAAAATCCTTTGGATGAAAAGTTAATGGTTTAAAGATAATGTTGACCAACGGTTCATGGACCAATCGATTGTTGGTAAACCGTTTCAGTTTCCCGTCAGGATGTTTATTTCCTTAAATAGTTCCCTATCGCGTCTGCGAAGATTATATAATATGGCTTTGATAGCTCCTTTCTACAGAATAAAAAAAAACATAGACTATGTCTGCAGCCCTTCCTCATAGCAAAGTACCGTTATACATGATACTATGAAAGTAACTAAAATAAACTAGTCGCGCAATGTCTACAACAGTAAACAAACGGATTTTTCTAACAGCATGTGCTACTGAACTAAGCCGACCTGCCACAGATGTACTATGAGGACCCCATTATAGCATCAAGTCAAGGGTGATCCCTGGGAAAACCGTATTCTCGACGAATTCGAGTTTCTCCTTGTTCAATACTATGTTGGAGTAATCGCAAATCTTATGCACTTAGTTTTTTTTTTCCATTTAATGATTAAAAAAAATAAAAATATAATACTTAATTATTAACAGGAAACCAGTTTTGGACTTGCTGTAGAGCATTGTTTACGTCAACATTCAATAGATCAGTTTTAATTACCATAATATATTTTCATTTCACCAAACGCCTAGAAAGTTTGTGTCCACTATTTCATCTTTAATCTAATAAAGCAACAGGAGCTAATTTCAGATTAGTTAAATGGAATATTTTGTTTAATTAATTATTTAAATATAATGGCACTTCATAACAGTTGATTATGAACAAAAGTGATTTTAATTAGACCCAGTAAGAAGCATGCAAACAAGGATGCTTGCTTTAAGCATGCAGCATGGAAGCAGGCATTCAACATGCAGAAGGCATGCAGCATGCAAGCAGGCATGCAGTATGCAAAAAGTCATACAGCATAGAAGCAGGCATGCAACATGCAGCAAACTTTATTTCTGTCACGGCGCTACGGGATTTGGGCGGCCCCACGTAAGCTTATCGTCGCAGCTTCGGCTTGCGAGTCGGCTTCGCCGGCCAGCCTCAACCACGGTGGCCGGCCTTCAAACCACCTGCTCCTCAGCTCAATGGCCGCCATACCCCTCTGCGCCTACACGGGATTGAATTACATTCTAGGAGTAAGGCGGACAAGACTGTGTGATGTCGGTTTTGTAGCGATTCGTTTCCGTCACTAAATTTTGTAGTCATTATGTTGTCATAATGACTTTTTATGACACTTTGATAAAAAGTCAATATGTTCATTTCTCTCTATGTTCTCTTCTATGTTGCCAAAAGACAGATCGCTGGTGCCCCGCTTAGCGAGGCTCCTACTTCTGGGTGGGTTCTACCTATGTGCTACCAAGTAACCGTCTGTATGGCGGTTAATTCCGTAAAATGTTGTTTCAATGGAGTTTTGGTGAAACATTAGTGAACCGTACATAAGGTATATCTTTTACAACGCACACTATGTGGACAAGGATAATTATAATTTGGAAGGTTATAGGTTCCTTGATAAAAAAATGCTTGGCTAAATGCCGGTCCTGCTCCACATCCACAATCACTTTGGGTATCATTTAAGCTATCACCAATTTAATTAGTTTTGTGTTTCTTAAATAATAGGGTTTGTCCTCAAAATAGTAGATCTGTCACCAAAATGTAGTCACCAAACAATGCAAAATCAGTTCCACAATAAATCACCTAAAATCCTGAGATATAAGGTCTAGTACCAAATAAATGTTTTTGTATGTATTATAATAGGTGTGTCCTAATAAGTATTTAAGCAAACTAATTTAAAGAGATCACCAATAAATCATATTATGTTACTAGAAAATTCCATTAAGTTCAAATAAAAAATTAGGGTTGTCATCATCGTTTCAACCAAAAGATTCTGCTACTTAACTAGACTCCCAAGGTTTTAAATTTCCACTGGTAGTATAAATTATATTTGAATAAAATTTTTAGCAGAGTAGTAAATAAAACAATTAAAGTCAAAATAATCAATATTTATTGTTTAAAATAATTACCACTGAACAATCAGCGCTGGTTTAAAATAGCTGGCTTATGGCTAGCAGAATAATAGATAAAACACTTAATTAAAGTTAAAATAATCAATATTTATTCTTAAAAAACGCGCACGCCGCCCGCGTCGCGCATCGTGTGATCGAACCTAGTTACCTACAACCCATCGTTGAGGTCGGATTGGTCAATTTTTAAAGCGCGCCAATTTGTCTCCGCCCCTTTGATCATTTTTTCATTAAAATTATAAATTGATGTATTAAATTGGTAACGAATACTATTAATTTAATATCTGAACGAAATAAAATGTTACTACTGTATTGGTGACAAAATATCAAATAAAAAGGAGTCGCAGTCAGGGATCGATAATCGATTTATTTGGTGACAGATCTACCATTCTGAGCACAGAGCTATTATTTAAGTAACAAAACTGTTATTATAAGAACGAAGTTTATATTCATGTAATGCAATATAATTTTATTGGTTATCGATCTCTTATTTTACACATATATTAACATTAATTTGATAATTCATACCTGGGAACAATTTTTGTTTATCTGAGAACGAAAATATTTCGTGGCGATAGATCTATTTATTAGGTGATACAACTTGATGACAAATATAAATTTTGGTGATAGAAAATATAGTTCCCAATCACTTTTGCCTAATATAAGCTATTTTTTTTTTTTTTTATATTGATTGGAAGAGATGACCCTTGCATCCCTCAAACCTTCCAATTTATAATTATGCTTGTCTACATAGTGTGCGTTGTAAAAGATATACCTTATATACAGTAGCAAATCTGAAACGTGTCCAACCATAAGCACGTTAAAATATGTATAGAGATCTGAGGTTGGGTAACGGATAGGTTTTCTAGAGAGAACCTTTAGTATAGCCCTCTGTGCTCTTTCAAATCGGAACATGGCAGGTTTGTAGGCTCCTCACCACGAGCCAACGCAATAGCCCAGAACTGTTTGGTTAACTGCAAGATAAACTGCTCTGAGGCATTTGAAGTTAGCGACGGCCCTAAGCATTTTAAAGACGTAGATTAGTCTACGAACGCGAGTGACTAAGGAGTTGATCTGCTTTTTCTACTTCAGGTGGTTATCAATGACTACTCTGGTATACAGTTGCAGTTTTAGGAGTTGGAAGTGGTGCTCTAATTTTAAAGAAGTTTAGGGACTGATTTGAAGACCTGGTGTGAAGGTGGTCACTTTGCCTTGCTAATGTTGACGGTCAAAAGGTTTGTGTTTAGCCAATTCATGACCACGATTAGAACACTCTTGGTTTTATTGAACGCGTCGGATTAGTCATTGCCATGAATATTAAAAGTTGTCTTACCGGCGTAAGCTATTATTTTAAAGTTAGGCAAGAATAGGTGACGCTATTCTTTCACATTAATGAGGAAGGTTGGTCCAAGAATCTACCTACTCAGGATTTTCTAGGTAGCTGCGGAAGATATCGTGAGCCACACCACAAATTCCTATCTATTAAAGCGTTGCGCTCAATCTTATCAAATCATCATATCAAATTGTTCATATCTCACAATAACAGCTAAATCAACCTTTCCTATTTGCAGGATTTACTAAGTTTTATACATTTTTTTTCTGGAAACGCGGTTTAACTGTTGGCACATATATTTAGGTTCTTAATTTTTTTTTTTCTGTAAGTAATTCAGTGCGGTGTATTTTTAAAAATTTTGAAAACTTTTAGTTCCTTTTGAGGGGACTCTCCTCTTAAAACAAATAAAATAACTAATAAATAAACAAAAATACCGCAATCCCAAAAATTCCGCGGGATCCACTGTATTGCTAATTCTTATCCCGCAGGTGTGCGGGATAGTGATTTTGATACGGGATTGGATTCCTTAATCAGATTGAACCGTTTGCAGCGAACTAGTCTATAAACACGAATTAATTCAATAAATTAGTGAGTTTATTTGTACTATAACACATTCGCTTAGTTGGTCGATAACACGAGCGGAGCAGCTAGTGACCGCCCTCCCCGTCTTCTCAGACGGGAAGGGCGGCTACAAGTCATAATAGGGAATATGCATGAATTTTTTTATTCAAGTAAGTCTCAATATGCTTTCAAAATATTGTTTTTTTTTTTATTACTTTGGTAAATATTGATTAATTTAAATTATGTTATGTATACATTTGAAGAACATCAAACCATTAAATGTTCCGTATAAAAATAGTTTTAAAAATCAAAGCCTGTGTCGCTTAGCGTCAGTCTGATACGATAAACGCAATGAGTTCTGGCAAGGGTGAGCTCACCCTCTTTTTCGCACTAGGGGCGAAACTCCGCTGCCGCGACAAGTCGCAGCATGGCGGACAGAGCTCCGGGGAGTTCTCATGGAGAAATGGCGACAGCGACTGTCGCGACCCAGGGCTGGGCACGCCAAATTATGGCGGTAAGTCCCCTCTTTGAGGCGCGGTTGGAAAGACCTCACGGCGTCCTCACCTTCCGCATGACGCAGGTTCTCACCGGACACGGTAAGTTCGGGAGGTTCCTGCACCGGATTCGTGCGGAAACGACGCCCTGGTGTCGCCACTGTGTGGACCGCCCGGAGGACACGGTAGAGCACACGGTGGAGGTGTGCCCCGCTTGGGCAGAGCAACGCCGTGTCCTCGTGGAGGCAATTGGCGGCGGCGATCTCTCGCGCCGGGCCTTGGTTCAAGCCATGGTCCGGAGCGAAGAGGAGTGGCAGGCGGTCGCCTCCTTCTGCAGCAGTTATGCTAGCAAAGGAGGCGGCCGATCGCGTGAGGCAACGGTCCTTACGCCTTGTCCGCCGCCGGGATTCCTGTAGCGACATCTATCGCGTCACATAAGAACTAATCCTGAATCGCGCAATCAAAGTTCTCCGCGCGATTAGAACATATAGAACAACCCGAAATCATCTATCGGGCAGCTGCCCACCAGACATAACATACCGTCTGGTCGGAGGATCCTCTCTTTTCAACGGAGATTTGCGGGACTATACTCTCTGTTCCGCCTACCTCCAAACTGGTGACCATCGACAAAGAACGTCAGCGCAGCCTTCGTGCAGCTACTACTCCGTGACGTCATCATCACTTCCTCAAGCTTTCGAGCAGCGAGCCATACAGCCAGCACCCACGGCTATAAAGGGTATCCTGACCACCAGCATGCCTACATGGTCATACCTGGTCATCACCCTCAGCCTCATCAGCGACCTTGGCGAAGCACACTGCACCTTCGGCCAGTCACATGAAGAGCAATGAAGAACCTCTCCTGGTCGACGCAAGCAGTCAAGCCACTACGTCGCACAGCACCGCTCCGACTCACTGGAGCCAGCAGCACTACTCCGACTCACTGGAGCCTGCAGCATCATCCCGACTCACTTGACAGCACCACCCCGACTCACTGGGGCATCACCGCAGACAGTTCCGACTCACCGAGAACTATGCGGCATTCGGTTCCGACTCACTGGAACCAACCTACCAATGGCCTGGCACGCATCAAGAAGCATCAAGAACCATCGATCTCCGATCTCCGGAGGGGAGTGATGTAGCGACATCTATCGCGTCACATAAGAACTAATCCTGAATCGCGCAATCAAAGTTCTCCGCGCGATTAGAACATATAGAACAACCCGAAATCATCTATCGCGCAGTTGCAGCCCACCAGACATAACACCCGTCTGGTCGGAGGATCCTCCCTTTTCAGCGGAGGTTTGCGGGACTTTCCTCTCTGTTCCGCATACCTCCAAATTCCGATCCCGATTTCCGGCCACCGTAGGCGCGGGCTTGCGGATGGCGAGCAATGGGTAGCCCGCCGTACGACCGTCCGGTAGCCGTCCGGACCGAGCTCAAGTCGTCGACGGCGCGTATTGTTCCACGTGCGCCTCAGGGAGATGTCAGCAAATCGTAGGGGCCCAGCAGGGTCGAAGCCTACTGGGGCCATGGGTAGTGTGAAAACGAAACCCGGGGCCCTGGGACGAAGGCAACGAAGGAACAGGAGTGGGTTTTTAGTCAGTAAAAGTCTGACACTATCTATCCGCCCAAGAGGCATATGTCATAAGAAGATTTTCCCACCCAATAACAAAAAAAACCCTCTTTTTCGCACTAGCGTAAAAAACAGTGTAAGAGTATGTTTTCGAGGAAGTGTATTGAAAAATAGATTCCCGCACGGCACAAATATATATATGTATGGCCTACAGCAGTTGTTCCGAGTCTGGGCGTCTTGTGTATGTGAGTTTTCATGTTTGTGAACGTACCCACGATACAGGAGTCATTCCTAGTGTGGAGCAACGTTTTTTAGGGTTCCGTACTTCAAAACGAAAAAACGGAACCCTTATAGGATCACTTTGTTGTCCGTCTGTCTCTCTGTCAAGACCCTTTATCTCGAAAATGCGTGGAGGTATCGAGTTGAAATTATACTCAAGTCTACGGTCCCTTGAAGCTATGAAAAAATCAAACATCTGAGTTAACGAAAAAAAAGATTCGGCCGTTTATGTCGCAAAAATCGTATATTTCGACACTCCCAAGGGCATCAAAATTCATAGGCTACTTCACTACATATTGAGACTAAGGAGAGAACCAGCCGATGAATATCCTGAATCGTACAATATTACAATCATCTGTGAATTGATAAGAATAAAGAAGAATTCCTTCTACTTGTTGCTCGGATACTTTAATTAGAGATAGTATGGTGGCCCAGTGGTAACGGCTTCTACTTACAAGTTGAAGGTCGTGGGCTCTAACCCAGCCAGGCGCATTACATTGACACGATCTACGCTATTGCGAAGTGGCCCACAGATCGGTAGGTACCTACGTTATAATGGCGGCTCCACATTAGTGCCGTGAAGCTCCGTAAAAAGGGGTTAGCGGGAATGTGGACGATTTCGCGGGACTTACGCGCGTCCACGCCTGTTTCCCGATCAGAGTCGGTATTTTGTCTCGTGACGAAGGGTTCGTGCCCACTTCGCGCGGCGATCACGCGTACACATCCACATTCAAGGCTCCGTGCCAGTTTACTCCGGACTACAAAGACGTACCAACGTATCTAATAAATAATTGGAGAAACTTTCTGAAGCAAATATTCAAAGTCCACAGTTTAACGAGTAAATTTTTTTATTTCGCCTCTGGGTTCAGACTGCTTCTCCATGGAAAGTCTGAAATTACTTTGATATGACTAATAAAGATCAGATCTAATCATATGCTTAAATCAATTCAAAAATTCACTACACTAGTAAACGTACTATGATCGGCTACGATGTATTTCAGTCATCCACCATATTTTTTTCCAACGCTTCCGAATAACTTCTTGTTTAGAACGTCTACATAGTCATATCTTGCCACAGCAAACAAAGTTCTTGCAGCAGCAGCTTTTACGTCAATTTCACGGCGAGTTTCACGAACGATTGTGAGCATCCCGTGAATACGGAAGGCACGACTTGTGCCGTGAATTCATGGCGTGAGTTCACGCGTGAATTCACGGCACTAATGTGGAGCCGCCATAAAACGTCTTATACGCTACTTTATATGCCCGATAAATGCAAGATAAGACAGAGGGAGCGAAGCCGCGCGGAAACCTAGTCGAGTGTTGATATAATAGGTATGTAAAAATAAAGATAACATTCATTGATGTTAGAATATTAATTGTAAATTAAGTTCAGTAGTGCAGGTAAGCACTAATTGACTATACATAACAGCACAGTGAACTTCATTTCATTTGAAAATAAGGGCATTCATGGTTCCAGGCCTTGCGGGAGTGTTCGAAAGAGTAAACACGGCCCTGGAACACAAAGGGCAACTGCAGGAACGTGGTCGGGTTTTACTCAGTAACAGTCTGACACTCCCTCTTGCTCTACATAATGCAAGAGAAGTTATGTTTGTTATTTTTCCTTTGAAAATGAAAGAAGCGCGGGCGAAGTTACCTATTTGATGAAAATTTCCACCCAAACATAAAATTATCTACTTATGTTTTTGTTTCGTTAGATTTTATTAGAGAGTGATAAAAAAATCGTAGTCAGTAATCTATTACTTACATCATTCTAAACACTTTCAGAAAACATTAAAAATTCTTTACCTTCGTTGAATGTACGTATTTGTCGCAGATAACACACAATAAGTTCACACCTTGTTCGCACTCTACCCTACTTGTTCACATCAAATATTTCGCCTGATCAGAATATTAGACAATCCACTTGGAACTCGCGTATCGATCAACACACCACTCGCACTCTGCATGTTCAGGAGACGCGCGCCCGCGCAAGCTTCACGCGCCACACTGCTACAGACCGCCCGCCAGCGCCGGTCCCGCCACAGGGACAAAACTGCTCGCATTGGGCGTAGCGGCCCGCCCGACTCGAAGCTCCTGCTCGCTCCCATAAAGTTTGATTTTTCGAATTTCTTATAAAAATCAACTCCATAGCTTGCTCGTGATTCGGACTATGAAGGTCATAGACGTCCATTACACTATGGGTTTTGCTGTCAGTTTTGCCACAGCACATTTTTTGATTGACTAAAACCTACCGTCTAATGCGATGATTGACGTTTGCATGACGGAAAACTATGCTGATAAAATTCCGTCATTCAAACATCATTCATGATTGATGGAATTGATTGAGTAAATAAGTGTAGATAAATAAAAATGTAAAAATACTAACTCATTTGGCACGACTGGCCCGTTGGTCTAGTAGTTAGTGACCCTGACTGCTATGCCGGAGGTCGTGGGTTCGATTCCCACTCAGGACAAATGTTTGTGTGATGGGCACGATCATTTGTTCTGTGTCTGGGTGTAAGTAATTTATCTATAATATGTATGTATTTAGAAATATATAAGTACGTTTATCAGTTGTCTAGCACTCATAACACAAGCTCTGCTTAGCTTAGGATTAGACGGCGTTGTGTGATAGTTGTGGAATATATTATTATATTATATTATATATTAGCCAAATTTTTGCTAATAAATGGGTTAGGTAACAGTGTCTCGGGTTAAAAACGTTGAGAAGTAAAGAAATATCAAAGAGACAGACCTCGATCTGTCAACAAAATAAATAAAAAATATGTGGAAGTAACTCGTTACTACCACATATTTTTTTTTATTTATTTTGTTTTCTTTTTTCGTCCTTCCATTTGCAATCGGTCGTCAAACCATAAGTGAATTAGTTGTTACTACATCAAAACATCATTATCGTCTATGCACGGTTTCAATCGGGTTAAAAATATCCTTTCCCACAGGAGAGTACAGTCGTTAAGCTTATAGGGCGATAGGATAACGCTTCATGTTAGGGTTTACCTAATTTGTAGAGGGAATTTGTGGATCATGACAACTTGAGATATTTTCCAAAGACCAGGAAAGTTGGAAATTCGGAAGATTGCGTTAAACAAACTTGCTAAGAAAGAAATGCATTTTCTGGGAAGATTTTTAAGTACACCCGGCGTTACCAGGTCAAATCTCGGGGCTTTCCTAGAATCTAGAAGTCTAATTTCTCTTGCTATCTCCTTAGGTAATGTTGGTTTAATGGGCAGACACATCTGCAAGTCTTGTTTTAGTACCATGTCAATTTCATGCTCATCATCGATGCTTTCATTGGGTTTAAAGACAGCATGCAGGTGATTTGCAAATGTTTCAGATTTCTCCAAGTCTGTTCTTGCCCAGGAGTCCTGTGATCTGATTGGAGGGTATGATTGTTGAGGCTTATCCAGGTTTTTTGTTGCCTTCCAGAGCGAGTTTAGGCCAGCTTCTGTAGGTGACAACATCTGTAGGTGAGCTGTCAATTTTGAGTTGGTAGACTCGCGGATTATGGCCTTTAGTTCCTTAACTGCCTTGTTATAAACAAGTTTATCAAATGGGTGACGCGATTGATGCCAGATTCTTCTAAGTCACTGTTTTTCTAAGATCTTTTGCCTAATGTTTGGTGGATGTAACTCGATGGTGTGGCTTCTGGGTCGAGAAGGCGTGTTGATCCAAGCAGCTACTTGAAGGACATTAGTGACGTATCTGCAGGCGTCGTCCACGTCACTCTGATTTTTAAGCGGTATATTAGAAGTGAGATTTTTATCGAGGTAAGCCTTGAAACCATCATCATCAGAGATTCAGTTGCTTCCCGAGTAGGCTGACCTAGAGCTAACAATCAGAATTGCTGGTGTTTGGTCCGACGATCTATCTAGACTGGATGCGATAGTGGTATGTAAGCTGTCTATACCTTTTTTACGAAGAAATTCAGAATTTCCGGCAGTTTCTTTGGGTCACTGGGCCAGTAGGTACCTTCACCTGTGGATATTGGTTTTAGACGAATGTCGTCAACACAGCGTTTCAAATCACGTCCTCGGGTTGTAATGCAACGGGATCCCCAAAACGTGTGTTTTGCATTCCAGTCTCCACCCGCAATCTGGGTCCCAGAGTACTGAAATAGTCCTTGAACATCTCTATAGCTATTTGTACTTTAGTGGACAGTAAATTGAGGACAGAACTATAGGGCCTGCTCGGTCTTCTAGTCTAACAGAAGTTGCTTGTAAATACCCAGTCGAATGCGGTTCTATCAATGAGTGGCGTCGGTTCACTCGAATTGCCAGGGCTGTACCAGCATGAGGTCCATCACCAGGGTGGGGGATGTAGTAGATATTGTAGCCTTTAATACGGAAAGAACTTCTAGACATAGAGTGTGTTTCTGAAATTAATATTGCGTCTAGATTGTTGGCTTTTATTAAAGTTTCTAACTCTTGGATGTTCCAGATTGCAATAGGTAGCGGAGTCATTTATGGTGCAAGTTTGGCAACGACTGTAGTCAGCAATCCCAATACGGTACTGATTTGATTTCGATTTTTTCATTTTGTATAATAAAGAGTTGTTATATAATGGTTACATTTTGTTAGGTGCTTTCTTTTTATGACTTGATAGATGGTCTCGTGGTGAATTTCTAGTACCAGCGACGTCTGAGTATGTATTTTCTGATCTGCGATAAGAGTTTCGTTGAGTTTGCGTTAGTCCTTCTAAACTGGTTTTAGTAGAGGTTAACTCTGTAGGAATATTTGAATTGTTGACTGAAATCTTTATTGGCTTCATGTTTCTGGATAATATTTCTTGATATACTTGACAACCTTTGTAGTTGGCAGGGTAATTACAGGAGCAAAGGGCACACTTAGCAGGTGATTTCTGCCTTTTTGGGACATTCTGATGTTTTATGGCCATCCCCACATTTGAAGCGCCTGTACGACCGCATGCAGTTATTTTTTGCTGTGACCATATTGTTGGCATCTTTGGCATTGTACAATAGTCATGCATTTACGTGGTTCTTCAATTTTGATGCGTTGGTGCCATTACCAACGCATCAAAACCAAACCATAAATAAACCATACATACTCAATGTTTTTAACTAATTTGTTATTTGAACCAGGTTCCAAGTTAACAAAAAATGTGAAAGTATATATAATATAATTTAACAAAAATCTTAGAAATTACGGGTATTAGAGTATTCGGACGATAATTATTCATATCATTTTTATCTCTTTTTTTATATAATAGTTTGACTATTGAAAACTTTAGTTTGGTGGGCAATAAACCTTGAAACATTGATAATTTAATAATGTGGGCCAGAGGACGAGAAACATATTTAGAGCAACCTTTAAGAATCTTTGTATTAATGTCATCATAGCCAGTTGAGTTTGTTGAATTTAAAGAATTAATAATTTTATACACAGTATCTCCAAAAGTTGGAGTCAAAAAAATGCTATCCGATATATCAGTGATGGTATGTTTGTAGTCAATGGGTGTTTTAGAATTAGGGGTTTTAGGTTTGTTTGTCATGTTAATAAAAAAGTCATTAAATTGGTTTGCAATTGCATTGCCATTAGTTTATGTGCACTGATCAATTTTAATAGAAGAAATTTCAGCGTTATTCCAGGCGGCTTCACATGTATTTTCGATTGAAGTATATAACTAGTGCTATCAATTTTCTGAACATGTATCATCGTCTCAATATTCTAGTTTAATTTTGATAGTTCTTTAGGTGTAGGTTTTTGTTAAAATTTAATAGTCTATATTTGAGGTACCTACTCGTACTTCTTTTCTTGACACAACATCTTTTTATTCCTTTTGTTATCCATTTAGTTCTTACCGGTTTGTTTGTAATTTTTACTTTTAGGATAGGAAAACAGAGATCATAAAACAGGGATAGTGTGTCATGAAAGTGATTGAATGCTAGATCAGTATCATCTGATTCATATACACTTCTGGACACATCTATTGGCCCACCTTAGAGTTTAGGTTTCGATGGCCCCTACCGAAATATGATTGCTAGATTGAACAAAAACTGTTGATGCAGTTTTAAACCTGATACATTTTACCATCTTTTTCGATCGTATTGTTTTAAATTTGAATTCAGAATACCATACGACATGGAGCTACGCCTAACAAGTCGGATATGCGCCTTGTTAAAAGGCAATTGATTTTTGAATAAAAAACATGTTTTATCAAATAAAGGTTTAATTTAATAACGCGTGTTGCCTCCATGGGCATCTACCACAGCTCTCATACGATTAGGCATAGAGTTTATCAACCGCTCTATGAAATTTTAAGGGATCATCTCCCATTCCTCTTCTATGGCAGTTAACAACTCCTGCGTCGTCTGGGCAACTGGCTGACGAGCCCTAACACGTCTTTTTAGCTCGTCCCACATGTGCTCAATGGGGTTCATGTCTGGGCTTTTGGCTGGCCAGTCCATAACTGTGATGTTCACGTCCCGAAGATATTCCCTGACGATGCCGGCCGCATGGGCTCTTGCATTATCATGCATAAAAAGGAAATTTGGGCCCACATAGTCCGCGTATGGTATCACGTGAGGTTCTAAGCACTCACGAATGTACCTTTCAGCATTTAATGTTGGCAGCCGTGGTCCTGTAACAACCTCAAGTTGAGTTTTGCCGCTCGCGGATATACCGCCCCAGACAGTCCATGAGCCACCGCCATAAGCAACCCTCTCTTCAAAGCAGCATTGTGCGAAACGCTCTCCCTTACGTCGGTAGACCTTCTTCCTTCCATCATTGCCATGTAACACAATTTTAGACTCATCAGAAAAGAGTACACGGCTCCAATTTTGCTGTGTCCAATTTAAATGACTGCGTGCGAAATTAAGGCGCGCTGTTCGGTGGGCTCGCGTTAGTTTGGGCCCATTAGCTGGCTTGTGTGGTACCATATCGCGTTCTTTTAACCTTCTCCGAACAGTTCGAGCGCTCACAGATACTCCGTGGAAGTGGCGAAGTTGGTTTTGTATCTCAATGGAGGTAAGGTGACGATTTCTCAAGCTGATCGTCACGATGAATCGATCCTGCCTTTCAGTTGTGACCCGAGATCGTGGCCTTCCTTGGCGACGAACAAAGCCGCCAGTCTCTAGGTACCTTCGATAAACATTTCGGACCGCAGATCGACTTAAATTAAGTTGAGCACTCACGTTTCTTTGGCTGTGTCCGGCCTGAATAAGTGCCACAGCTTGGGCGGCGACTTCAGGTGAAGTATCCATAGATTAACCTCACCTTAATGTTAAGAATAAGTAATGTTTGTTGCAAAACCAAAGATATCAATCACTTTTTCAAGAATTAAATCCAAGTAAACCAATAAAACCAAGTTTTCTTAGTATTCGATTGTTTGATATCAACAAACAGGTTCCAAATTGTCTTTTGTTTCTTTAAATTTTGTGTTCGAAATTCAAAAAAAGACTATTGAATGAAATTGTGAATGTGCCAGGTTCAAAACTGCATAAAAACTTTTTGCTCGACCTAATATAAAATTTTAGCTAGGACCAAACGAAACTGAAAATACAAGGTGGGCCAATAGATGTGTCCAGAAGTGTATTTCTGAAAATGAAAGAGACGATATGCATGATATGAACTTTTCAATGTTGTTTTGATTTTGATCTATTCTCTTTTTAAACCAAAATTGTTTTCTGCATTTTGTAGTATTTACAGACGAATTGAAGCTAATAGGCTGACCAGTTTAATGGTAAGATAATGCAAGGATGTGTACTTGAGGCTGAACATTAGGTACATCGCTT
This sequence comes from Mythimna vitellina, assembly GCA_949316375.1. Lineage (NCBI taxonomy): Eukaryota > Metazoa > Arthropoda > Insecta > Lepidoptera > Noctuidae > Mythimna > Mythimna vitellina. The sequence continues at coordinate 24,831,290 of OX438698.1, forward strand.
GCAATGAGATCTATACAATCATGATGATTTTCATGTGAGTTTAGTTATATGGTTGGAAATATTATAGTTATGCAAGATAAGTTCTAGTTCTTTATAATTATTATTACGCTGTAACGCGTCAATGTTCCAATCACCGCATACTATTATATTATGTTATTTTTATTTCGTTTTGTTACTTTCCTTAAAATATCCTCTTTATGTTAATTATTAGTATAGTTTATTTAAGTTTTGTTTTTTAAAATCAAACTTAAATTTGAATTTGTAGTACGGTAAATACAGATAACAATGACATTAAGACTGATAATCTTTATCGCACAATATTCGAAATCATGCAATAAAGGCGTAACTAAGTTAGATATATGTTTACATTAGAGGTTAATTTTAACCATTATAGATGTTCTGCCTCGCCGTCGTTGGTGTGGTCAAGAAAAAGATTAGACTAGCTTGTAATTTTTTGTATTAAGTTACTTTCTGATCCTCTTTTTATGAAAGTTTCTGAAATACATAAGATATCAATAATTGTTTTCATGCAATTCCTGTAAAGTAATTTCTAATAAATCTGTTTTGTTTAAAATGTTGGCAATGTTTTGGTGAAATAGTGTACAAAGGTTTAATTTCGAAAAAAAAGTGGATTTACTAGCTTCATAAGGGTTCGATTGCAGTAGCTTCATTAGCATTTAATGGCTGTTCCTTTTTTTGTTAACGCATAAACTACAATTTATGTGTGAGCTCGATGAAGTGCGAGTGTGTTTTATTGTACAGGCTGTGTCCATAATTCTCCTGAAGTTAATATTATCAATTTCTATATTTAGTTTATAACACAGCATTTTCTTGGATATGTAATTATAATTGTTATAACTTTATATATTCTCAGTTGTATCAATGAACTTACGGTTAGGGAAATTTTGCAAGAATAATTTAATATTTTGATTTAACAACTTAACATTTAAATAGGGATTATTGATAATATTTAATATAAATACTTGGTTATTTCTTAGTTTATTAAGTGTTGGAATCAACTCTAATATTAATTTGTAAGGGTTTCTGTCATTGCTACCTATACGCAATATTACTATGTCATCATTGTGCAAGTTTTTTTTATATAATCGTCTATTTTACATAATATTTGCGTACTAGTTGAGCGTGGGTTTGAAAATCCTGATACAGAATATACGTTATTCTACTTATTTGCATCCCTCTGTAACTTTATTTCACTAATAATAATAAAATCGTTTATTTATAACATAGGGCACATTTACAATAAAGTATATTCAATATTAAAAAGAACACAGTTGCTTATATGCCTGAACTAGGGTGAACCTGTGCTTCAGGCGAGAAAGTGCTTAAATACAAAATAATAAATTAACACTAAATATGACTATTATAAAAACTTAACAAAATTTAGAGATACGGCGAGTTTTATTTACAAACAGTAAGTAGGTATTCTGTCTGTACATAAGAAATATTGGAAAACCATTTTTATACAGTTATACTTATTTAATTTGTGAGATACTTAATATTCTATTTAATTTATTGTACAGAAATGAACCTAAAAAAGTAAAAAATCTTTTTACAAATACATATTTTGAGGATGCATTAGAATGGCAAACAATATCATTCCGTCTCTTATTAGTAATTTCGGCGTTGTAGGAAAGCATGGTGTGTTGTTTTAATACTAAGTGCATTATGAAAAGCTGGCAAACAGTAAGCACGTTACAGGATTTGTATAACTGATCTGTAGGATAGAGAAAGGGAAGGAAATTGGCTACTTTTAAAATTGCTCTCTGAGCTCTTTCAAGAGGCAGTAGGTTTTTTTTTTTATTGGGTGGGAAAATTATCTTATGACAAAACCCGCTTTTGGGCGTAGCGGGAGATAGTGTCAGACTTTTACTGACTAAAAACCCACTCCTGTTCCTTCGTTGCCTTCGTCCCAGGGCCCCGAGTTTCACTTTCACATTACCCGTGGCCCCAGTAGGCTTCGACCCTGCTGGGCCCCTACGATTTGCTGACATCTCTTTGAGGCGCGCGTGGAACAGTACGCGCCGTCGACGACTTGGGCTCAGTCCGATTACCGGACGATCGGACGGCGAGCCACCCATTGCTCGCCATCCGCAAGCCCGCGCCTACGGTGGCCGGAAATCGGGATCGGAATCCCGGCGGCGGCGGTTGGAGCGTAAGGACCGTTACGTAAGGAGGCTACCGCCTGCCACTCCTCCTCGCTCCGGAGCATGGCCTGAACCAAGGCCCGGCGCGAGAGATCGCCGCCGCCGAATGCCCCCACGAGGACACGGCGTTGCTCTGCCCAAGCGGGGCACACCTCCACCATGTGCTCTATCGTGTCCTCCGGGCGGTCCACACAGTGGCGACACCCGGGCGTCGTTTCCGCACGAATCCGGTGCAGAAACCTCCCGAACTTACCGTGTCCGGTGAGAACCTGCGTCATGCGGAAGGTGAGGACGCCGTGAGGTCTTTCCAACCACGCCTCAAAGAGGGGACTTACCGCCATAATTGTGGCGTGCCCAAAGAGGCAGTAGGTGAGTTTTAAGTGCTCCACCCCAAGAAGTGATACAATTGGATTACAGATTGACCTAGGGCTAAGTAAATTTGTGTCACCAATTTTGAGTCTGCAATCACTCGTAGTTTCTTAAAAACTTAGATTAATTTGCGCACTCTTTTAACTAGACCTTCAATGCGTGGTCCAAAAAAGAGCGTTTCACCTATTATCATCATCATCATCATCATCATTTCAGCCGAAAGACGTCCACTGTTGGACATAGGCCTCCCCCAAATGCCGCCACAATGACCGGTCCTGTGCGTCTCGCATCCATCGAATTCCCGCGACCCTCACCAGGTCATCGGTCCACCTTGTGGGAGGCCTTCCAACGCTGCGTTTTCCGGTACGTGGTCGCCATTCCAGAACCTTTCGTCCTCATCGACCATCTGTTCTGCGAGCAATGTGCCCTGCCCACTGCCACTTAAGTTTGGCGATTCTTCGGGCTATGTCCGTAACCTTGGTTCTCCTGCGGATATCCTCATTTCTGACGCGATCACGCAAGGAAAATCCGAGCATAGCCCTTTCCATTGCCCTTTGAGTAACTTTAAGCTTCTGATGAGGCCCATTGTAAGCGACCACGTTTCGGAGCCATATGTCATCACTGGCAACACACACTGGTCATAGACTTTTGTCTTGAGACACTGTGGTATATTGGACGAGAAGACACCGCACAGCTTCCCGAACGCTGCCCAGCCGAGTCGGATTCGACGATTGACCTCTTTCTCGAAGTTAGACCTACCCAACTGGACTCTCTGTCCCAGGTAAACGTAGTCGTCCACAACTTCGAGTGTAGAGTCTCCGATCTTGATAGGAGTGGGTGCTACATGGATGTTTACCATGACTTTGGTTTTGTCCATGTTCATTTTAAGTCCCACTCTTTCGGAAGCTCTACCGAGGTCACCGAGCATTGTACTGAGCTCCTCTGTAGTCTCAGCCATGACTACTATATCGTCGGCAAACCAAAGATGAGTGATGTACTCGCCATTGACATTAATGCCTAATCCACTCCAGTCCAGAACCTTGAAGACATCCTCCATTGCGGCCGTGAACAGTTTCGGAGAAATGACGTCTCCCTGCCTCACACCCCGCTGCAGGAGGACAGGTTTCGACGTCTGCTCCTGCAGTATGACTGACATAGTGGCGTTTTTGTATAAACACTTCAGCACCTCGATGTACCGATAGTCAATCTGGCACCGTTGGAGAGACTGCAGTACAGCCCAAGTCTCGATCGAATCAAAGGCTTTCTCATAGTCCACAAACGCTAAGCAGAGAGGCTGATTATACTCTTCGGTCTTCTGTATAACCTGCCGCAGCGTATGTATGTGGTCTACGGTGCTAAAGCCTTTTCGAAATCCGGCTTGTTCGGGAGGCTGGAAGTCGTCGAACCTGCGCGCGAGCCGGTTCGTAATGACTCTGGAAAACAGCTTGTAGACATGGCTCAGAAGTGAGATGGGCCTGTAATTCTTCAACAGGGTATTGTCACCCTTCTTAAAGAAGAGTACCACCACACCTCTGCTCCATGCCTGTGGCGTTTTTCCCTCGAGTATGACGGAATTGAACAACTTCCGAAGGGCCTTTAGGACCGGTTTTCCACCCGCCTTCAGGAGCTCGGCCGTAATTCCGTCTTCACCCGACGCCTTGTTGTTCTTCAACTGCTTCAGAGCCATCCTAATCTCGTACAGGCTGACGTCCGGGATATCTTCGGTATAGTGTCGAGTCAATCTAGCTCTTGGGTTGTTTTCTAGATTTGCCGTGGGTTCGGAGATCGACGTGTACAACTGTCCATAAAAAGCCTCGATCTCTCCCAGAAGCTCCGATTTGGCGGATATGACTCTGCCATCGTCGGTCTTCAGTTTCGTGAGCTGACTCTGCCCAATAGACAGATCTCGTGCAAATACTTTAGAGCCCTTATTCCGCTCAATCGCATCCTTAATCCTCTCGGTATTAAATCGGCGCAGATCGCGTTTCAGAGACTTTGAGATCTGTTTATTGAGCTGCCGGTATGTGCACGCATCATCTGAAGACTGCAAAGTCATCTCACGCCTCTTCTTCATAAGCTCGAGAGTTTGTTCTGACAGCTTCTTGTTCTTTTTTGTACAGTGAGTCTTGAAAAATTTAGACCCCACCGTATGGACAGTTCCCACGAACCCATCGTTATATTCATCCACGGAGCTTCCTAGGCACTCGAAGCGATTGTGGAGTTTGAGCTGAAATTTCTCGGAGTTATGGATCTGGATCTGTGCTGGACGGAGCGTAGACTTCACTAGTCGAGACCTTTCAAGCTTAATATTGATATTCAATGTGCCTCTTACCATGCGGTGATCACTTCCAGTTTTCACCGCATTGATCACGGAGACATCATTGAATATTTGCTTCTTCGTCGACAGAATGAAGTCAATCTCATTTCTAGTCGCACCGTCGGGACTTTGCCAGGTCCACCTCCTATGCTCACGTTTTCTGAAGAAGGAGTTCATCATGTAGAGGCCCTCCTTCTCCATAAAACTAGCCAGTAGGTGTCCCCGGTGATTCCGACGTCCAAATCCAAATTGCCCCACTCTCAGCTCGTCACCATCTCGTTTGCCCAGTTTCGCGTTGAAGTCCCCCATGACCACGGTGAAGTGAGTTTTAAAACCATGCATAGCACTGGATACATCCTCATACATGGTCTCTACTTCGTCGTCGGGGTGCGTCGAGGTCGAGGCGTAAACCTGTATGACCTTCAGCGAATATCTTGGCGATATTCTGGGTATGAGGTACGCCACCCTGGTCGACACACTCTCGATCTTCACCACATTGTTCACAAGGGACTTGTGAACGAAAAACCCGACACCGCCCTGGGACTGCTGGTCCCCCTCCCGGAAATAGAGCAGGTTACCGGATTTAAGAATTATCGTGTCCTCCCCCTGTCTTCGGACTTCAGATAATCCAATAATACTCCATCGCAACCTGCTCAATTCCTCCTCGAGTTCGGTTATCTTCTCGTCGGTCCTCAGTGTGCGTGTGTTATATGTTGCCAGGTCCAGTCGTCGTTTTTTAGGGTAGCCGAATCCCATCCGGTGATTCTTAGCACCCCTTGCCTCGCCGTGGCCTTGACCGCTACCGGAGTCAAGGGTAGACGGGCTGCCGGGCACTAGGGGCCATTTCTTTCCTTTGCTTGTCATTTATTGGGGGGGTTTGCCGTAATCGCCACGCTTGGCAGACGGGTTGGCGATCGCAGTGTGGTTGTTATAATGCACAGAGAATGCTGCTGCCCATTCTCTGGTATGTCCCTTAGTCGCCTCTTACGACACCCACGGGAAGAGATGGGATGGTGCAATTCTTTACGTCCGAACACCATACGGACGAAACACCATACGGACACCTATTATAACCCCGAGATATTTGATGTCACGCGTTTTAAAGATACAGGGACAATCACACGTGCTGGATGATCGGAAACCACATTTATGGGCATACGGATGAGAGTTACCAATGTCAAATTGAGGCTTGCGCATGCAAAAGTGAATATATTTTGTCTTGTCAGCATTCAATTTTAGTATATTGCTTTGAAGCCAATTAGTCACAGTGTTGAAACCCAATTGAGCGTATTCATACAATTCGCTGTTGGTTTTAGCGGTAAAGATTAAGGCCGTCGGCATATGAAACAATTTTGCCTTGTTTAATATTTAAGTTACATAAATCGTTAATATATATCAAAAATAGGGTAGGGGCAAGGATACTTCCTTGGGGAACACAATATCCAGAACTTATTTGCTCATCACTCGTAATATTGTCTATTTTGACACATTGACGTCGATCATCTAAGTAGTCAGCAAAAAGTTTAAGCGGCGTTCCTCTTATTCCTATGGCCTCTAATTTGTGTATTAGCAAAGGAACCGACACCGTGCCAAAGGCCATCGCTAGATCAAGGAACACCCCCAGGGTCTGTTGTCCTTTGCCGAGTTCTTCAGAGACGTAATCTGTCAGGCTGTGCACTGCATCAGCTGTAGATAAATTGGCTCTAAAACCAAATTGTGCGATGATAATAATTTATTTTTTTCTAAATATTTATCTAGTCTACTGTTTAATATTTTTTCTATTATTTTTGAAATTGAGGAAAGTATCGATATTGGCCTATAATTATTTACTAAATCTTCGTTTCCGGATTTAAAAACAGGGATAACAACTGCTTTTTTCAGAAGTCTAGGAAAAATTCCTTCGGAAATAAAGATACGAAATATATGCGTCAAAGGCGGAACAAGGATATGCTTACAGAGTTTAAGGATCTTATTACTAATATTATCCCACCCTACTGCAGAGTCATCTTTTAGTCCACAAATGATTCGAGTAACTTCGTCTTTGTTAGTATCTAGTAGGCTAGTAGGCACACCTGTTTCTTAAATCAAGTGGAAGTCTTTGGGCAAAGTCTGGTGTTGCACTGGCAAAACCTCGTACTTGTTGGTCACCTAAAATGATAATTTTTGGAACAGCTGTTGAATTGTAGACTTTTGAATTATTTAAAACCTGATTATTAGTTTTATTCATTAGTATATATATGAAGTTTGAGCACATGGATTCTCTATACTGCGTTCCAACGATTCTCTGTCTTGTGAATTCATGACTGATACATTTTGTGTCTTTTCTTGTTGAGCTTTTAAATGAGTGTAGGTAGAAAGTTTTTCAACACTAGGTGAGCTTTGCGTCATGAGCAGGGAGTCCCCAAATGACTCAGTAAGACGTCGTTTGACATTATGTTTCTGCATGGTTAACTGACGTAAGGTTGTTCGTGGACTTCGGCAAATATGTTTCAATATTTTCTCTTCCTGATAGTTGGGCGATACGTTTTTTCTGATCTACATTTTCGAGAATAATATTTTCTAATTCATGTTGCGTAGATTTTAACTCCGCTTTTAATGCATTTATTTCGCTGTCCATTTCGTCTCGGCATAATGCTGTTATATGTGAAGAAACGTCTAGTCTTCTACTCAAGAATTCGTCAGAATAAAATGAGTTGATGGAAGTGCTCATATCCATTTTTTCTAGTGATTTACACTTTTGTAAAGGTCTTCTAAGAGTTACATTGTTTATATCTTCCATCGTTATGCGCCCTCTATGTCAAAGTTGAGTAGCTAATTTAGTGCAGTGCAATGGGTACTTAATAAGAAAGTTTTCCTATTTGTCAGCAGATGTCGTGTTAAATACTATAGGTAATCGATGAAGAAAGTAGTGCCCTCTATGCTTCATCTTTAATATCCATGTGATGTTGAAGATGTGTAAGTAGTTTTACTATTCAGCAATAGATGACGATTTGCGGATAATTGTGAATCAATGAAGAAAGTAATGCCCTCTATTAGTGAAATTTATCAAACTGAAGTACCAATATAGTGCCCTCTATTGTTGATCTTCAATATCCGTGTGATGTTAAAGTTGTGTAATTAGTTTTGCTATCCAGCATTAGATGACGTTTTGCGAATTGTCTTTAATCAATGAAGAAAGTAATGCCATCTATTATCGAAAATTATTAAACAGAAGTATCAACTAGTTGTAGGCGTTGTGTACAACAGATCGTTTTCCAAACATTGTCTGTATGCGACAACCCAAACGTTACGAGCGATTTTGACAACCATCTATTTCTTCACAACGATCTATTTTTTTTAATGTTGCACACAGCGTCGTCGTCGTCGCCGTTGCGCGCTACACAGGAACGGGACGCGCCGTGAAACGTAGTTGCTTATTGATTTAAAAACTATAGACATCACTTTCGCACCCAATCGTTGCAAGCGATTTTTAAAGAAATAGCTATAATTCTCATTAGGACGTATTAAATTGTAGGTTTAATTTTTGAGATTATTTGATTTATTTACCAATAGTTGTTCCACGCGATTTCATTCGCGTTAATCCTGTGCTCGTAAGAAAACTATGTTACTCTTAAAACAATAAGCTTTCCATTACTGAAAGAATTTTTAAAAACAAACAAACAATCTAATCTTTCCTCTTTATAATATTAGTTTAAATGAATAATTGAATGCACATGCAAAACCCAAAAACTCTAACCATTTACCCGCATTAGGCCATTATATACGGCATTTTAGAACGTCAATATCACATATTAAAAATCGGCCAAGTGCGTGTCTTGGTTCTCTAAAATCCTGAAAATTTTTATAACTTATATTATGAATTATTATATGAAAAAGCTTTCAGTTACCAAAAAAACTTTAACTCACTTCTACAAAAATAAGGTCTAGTCTTAATTTAGAGGTTAAAGCATTTCTGGTTGAAAGTGAATTGAGCATATGGTACTATATTTTTTTAGGGAACAATTAGCTGGCTTTCCAGTGGCATCAATCCATTGCTTTATTAAAATTGCGTCTTTCGGGGAACTGAAAACATAAAATAACATTTTAGTTATCATTTTACCTAAGTTACTGCTAAATCTCACCATGTAAGCCTTTTGTTAGAAAAAAACAGTACACAGCATGTTAAAAAGATATAGAGAAAAAATAAAGAGCTAGAACATGTTGCCTTATTTTAAGCAAAAGTCGTTATTAAATTCTGAATCATGCCCGTTATTGTAGCACATTCGAAACTTTTGAAGATTTTACGAAGCAAGTGAAAATATCAAAATCCATACTATACTCTTAATATTATAAATGCGAAAGTAACTCTGTCTGTCTATCTGTTACGCTTTCACGCTTATACCGTTGAACCGATTTTGACGAAATTTGGTACAAAGATAGAATAGAGCTTGAGAAAGGACATAGGTTATAAATTATCACGCTATTTGCTATGGGGGGTGAGCAATATTCCAAAATGTCGGTATTGAACGACATTTGCTGTGAGTCCGATCCCCAGCTACAGTTAGAAATTTAGTCACTATTTTATCTAATTTTTTAAAAAATACATTTTACCATTTTTTGAAAATAAAATTGACATTTCTATTCGGTATCTTCTAAATATTTTGTAAAAACTAATCAAAACACATAATAAAATCAAAGCAGCGATTGCAATCACGTACTTTATTGATACATTATTCCATTTAGTTGCAAATTTAACTTCTGAAACGAAAATCATCACGCTATCATCGATAAGGAGCCAACCAGTCAATTATGACGTTTATATAAGGACGTCTATTTTAAAACTTATTCATCGAAGACCGTAGCGCAGTAGTTTTGTATCTAGACTTGCATATAATGTAAAGGTTGTTCGAATCCCTTATGGATCTCTTAGGAGAAATGTGTTTATTTTATTTTTTCACCGTAAATAAGATTATCTTATATATTTTTGCATGCTTAATTTTTTTTTATATATCTACGCATATAATATATCTGTAGAAGTTTTTAGTTATTTGCCTATCACGACAAATTTTAGAAATCGATGTACCCAACTTTTATACATTAAAATTGTGTGTAACTTGATATATTACTTAGACTTTGTTTCATTGCAATGAAATAAAGCATATGAAATCCTAACCATTTTCAAGGAGTAAAATATGACACCACACGCAATTCAAATACTCGCAACGCCATCTACAGACTCTGTAGATGGCGTTGCGAGTATAATAGTATTTTTAGGAATCAGAAGTGCAGATATTTAAAAAAAAAACTACGTGACAACAAATACAAAATAAACAATTCTTTACTTTGAATTAAAAGAACAAAATAACAATAATTCTAATTAATCTAATAAATCAGTATAAGTCTCACGGCCCTTGAACGATGTTCCCGCCACGCCAATCACACCCGTCCAAAATGCGCGGGAAAGTGATGCGCCCACCGCTACCATAGACTCCTCGCTGTAATTTTTTTCATTCCATCCTAACACGGCCTCTCCTGATACCAAGTCGTCCTCGACTTGATCTTCTTGGGATGCACCTGTAGTGCGATGATGCTGGTGCGCCTATACTGCTTCTATTTCGGCATCCAAGCTCGGCATGTATAGTCCTGAAGGCTCAGGTGCCGGCTCATTGGCTTCGGGGTGACCTGGGTCACTCTGAACTTCATCAGTTTCATTGTCTGAAAGAGTTTACCATGATTATTCATACCGGTTACATGAATATTATGATCATTTAAAATGCCAAAATAAAAAGATGAAAATCAATGATATAAGATGGGTTAGCGTCCCAACCATCGTACATCACTGTCTTATACTTTACCATAGCGATTAACGCTATATGTGTGACACACGCCGGTGTTGGGCGACACACGCCATTGATGGGGAACGCATCCCATTGTTGGGCGACTAACGCCATTGATGGGGAACGCATCCCATTGTTGGGCGACTAACGCCATTGGGACAAACCCGCATGTTGGGCGACTAACGCCATTGGGACAAACCCGCATGTTGGGCGACTAACGCCATTGGGACAAACCCGTATGTTGGGCGTTTAACGCCATTGGGACAAACCCGTATGTTGGGCGACTAACGCCATTGGGACAAACCCGTATGTTGGGCGACAAACGCCATTGGGACAAACCCGTACGTTGGGCGACAAACGCCATTGGGACAAACCCGTATGTTGGGCGACTAACGCCATTGGGACAAACCCGTATGTTGGGCGACTAACGCCATTGGGACAAACCCGCATGGTAGGCGACAAACGCCATTGGGACAAACCCGTATGTTGGGCGACGAACGCCATTGGGACAAACCCGTACGTTGGGCGACAAACGCCATTGATGGGGAACACGTCCCTTTGTTGGCCGGTGCACGCCGTTGGGGGGAACACATCCTGTAGCTGGGCGGCACACGTCCTTGATGGGGAACACGTCTCATTGTTGACCGGTGCACGCCTTTGGGGGGAACACATCCTGTAGCTGGGCGGCACACGTCCTTGATGGGGAACACGTCTCATTGTTGACCGGTGCACGCCTTTGGGGGGAACACATCCTGTAGCTGGGCGGCACACTTCCTTGGGACCATACCCTATGTATTTCTGAAACCAAAAATAGAGTTTGGTACAACTTTCTGGGCACCACTTTCCCTTCCATGGCACCAAGTATTGGGAGGCTGCTTGAGTAGTTTTTCCACGGCTTCCACTAAGCAGTTTAAGTTCATACCGACCGTTAGATAGAACTTTAGTCACTATACGGTCCTCGCATCCCCGGGTCTAATTTTCCCGATGATTGCGAGTACTTTATAACAAAAGCAAGGTCGTCCACCTTATATTCACGCGGTGGTGCCTGGATCGATTGGCTGAGGCGTCCTGCTGATCTTAATTTTTCTTCAGGAGAATTTTTTAAAGCTGCGACTTTACGAGAGCTCGGTCGTACCTGACCCAAGCTTATTAACCTACCTAGATATTCGACCTCGGTAGTCAGGAAAGAACATTTCTTTAGATTTATCGAGAAGCCTGATTTAGTGAGCGTTTAAAGGACTCTTTGGAGCAAGGCAATGCCGTCCTTTATGGTATTACTTAACAAAAGGACATCGTCAATATATACTAGAACGTTTCGAGCTTCAATGAATTCGCGAAGGGTTTGGTTGATAATCCGTTGGTAAACGATTGGGCAGTTCGTCAAACCATATTCTAGCTTAGCCATAGCATAGTCTAGCTTTCGAGGGCAGAGGGGTTTGAATTCGAGTTTAAAGATTGACCAAGTTCGATCATTGGTGACCCATTCATTTAGCCAAACTTTAGCGTCACCCTTAAGTCCTCCCTTAAGCTCCAACCGTTCGCGGTAACTGCGCGGTCCACTTCATCACACCATGCGTCAATATCGTGTATGTTCGGATCGAAATTAGACACGTAGTAGCTAGTAGTAGTAGGCTGCAACGATTTTATGGCTTCCGCAAGCATGGTTAAGCTACATCAGATCCGCGATCAATTGGATCGTTCGTACGAATGGTCGTTGAAAGAACCTCGGAGGCACGAACTCGTTGTGGAACATCGCTCAAGTCTGCGGGACTACGAGAATGCAAAGTGACCTTACGTATCGGGTTCTGTAGGTTCGCCATAGTTTGTGGCTTTTGCAAATTATTAAGTGTGGACGTTACATTCGTACTGGTATGCTCGATAGCGTTAAGCCTTGTCATAATATTACTGAGGGTATCTTGTAACGAGTTGTTTGTATGAGGCGTTACCGATGGGCACATAACGCGCGAAGGTGTTAATATAGATCGAGATCTAAAACGGCGGCGATCACGAACATCACGGCGACGATAATACGAACTATCCTTGGAGTCCTTACGTTCCCGACGGCGGCTCCTTCGTGATCTATGACACGACCTATCTATTGTTTCACTGCTAGTGGACTCTTCTCGCGAAACACATTCAGATCGTCCTCGTGAACGACGACGTTCATGTTTTTTAGGCATATTTAGCACAATAATTTGATATTAAATCACACACACGTAAAATATCAACAATGAGAGAGATATTTTTGATATTTTGTTCTTTGAATGTTTTAGAAGTAATTTAGTGGGCAATTTAGGTATCCTTTATCCCACTTCTGATTTTAGGAATCAGAAGTGCAGATATTTAAAAAAAAAACTACGTGACAACAAATACAAAATAAACAATTCTTTACTTTGAATTAAAAGAACAAAATAACAATAATTCTAATTAATCTAATAAATCAGTATAAGTCTCACGGCCCTTGAACGATGTTCCCGCCACGCCAATCACACCCGTCCAAAATGCGCGGGAAAGTGATGCGCCCACCGCTACCATAGACTCCTCGCTGTAATTTTTTTCATTCCATCCTAACAGTATATATAATAATTATTTCCAATTGTCTGTATTAGTCTGTAGTACAGACTCAAAGTAGAAATAATTATGACAATGACAGTTGAACTTCATATTAAAGGACAATGCCGGATTTAGTATGGGAAGTGGCGTCTTATTTTTTCGGGCGGCCATCGATTAAACCTTGTTTTTTAATTACAAAATAATGTAATAAACCCAACTTACTATGGCATGTATACCTCTAAACTAAGTCCGACTGAGTTACAAGAGATAGAATTTGGCTGATTTTATTTATTAGATTTATAGAATATTTTGTCTTTTAAGATACTACTTTGTGGTTTGATTCAATATTTTACTATTACTTAATTTTCTTCAAAAAAGAAATAGTACCAAACTCGTTTCAAACAGGATTGTGAAGTTGGCGAGGACGCCCTTAGGCCGCCACCGTCGTCCGCGTCGCCTGCTGACTTCGAAACCGAGTTAATAATAATAGGTTAAAACACAATTACAAAGAAACTATTTTTTGCAACTTCTCACTTAGCTTGTGTTTATAAAACAACAATGGCCTATGTTTATAGCTAATAAATACTAGCCAACTTCAAGCTCCCGTAACTCAGTTCGGACTGAGTTTAGAGATATACCTGCCATAGTAAGTTTGGTTTATTATACTATTTTGGTTTTTAAAAACAAGGTTTGCTTGATGGCCGCTCGAAAAAAAAAAAGACGCCATTTTCCGACATTGGCTTTTGATAGATGACATTTATATATCTCAGATTCCTTGCAGCCTTGCGACATCTGGACACTACCTCCTTGCAGTGAGTGGGGGTCCAACACTGGAACAACCCTCTGAGGGAGGCCAGTCGCAGAGATAACACTAATCGGCTGCTACATATGTTTACCGTAATTTCATTGTTTGACATTGTTTGGGCAGGGCACATTGCTTGCAGAACGAATGGTCGTTGGGGCCGAAAGGTTCTGGAGTGGCGACCGCGTACCGGAAGACGTAGTGTTGGAAGGCCCCATAAAAGGTGGACCGATGACCTGGTGAAGGTTGCGGGACTCCGATGGATGCGAGACGCGCAGGACCGTTCATTTTGGCGACATTTGGGGGAGGGATATGTCCAGCAGTGGACGTCTATCGGCTGAAATGATGATGATGAATTTCATTGTTTGATGGATCCACAAGCTCAGGACTGTTGTTTGTGTTTCGAACGGTTTCTGTTCCGAATTTGGTTGACAGTACTTTGATATTACCATTTTGCGAATCGCCCGGAGGACCCGGTGTAGCATGCGATGGAGGTCTATCCAGCTTGGGTGAACCACCGTGTCTTCATAGAGGCAATCGGCGTCAATAATTTCTCTGTTTGTCCATCAATATGCGAGTTCGATTGGACGGGGATACACGCGCACAAGATTTTGCTGAAATTCATTCATAAGTTGGAGACTCTTTGTAGGATAGTTGCCACTATGGAAAAAACATTTGTCTGATACTCTGGGACGTCAGTTAAAAACACACCAAAATATCCTAGGTAAATAAACAAGTAATTCTAACGCCCAAAATGATCAAGCTGCAACAATCAATGCAAGCATGCTCTCGCAAATTCTTCACAAGTACTGTTGTGGAGGAAGATGGTTGATGATGATGGTAGTTTTGGATTCACTTAAGGCTTAACACTATCAGTGCACGTTACCCAGCTGAAGGTCGGTGTCCCGATTATGCTCCTTCGTTTTCCTCTACCAAAGCTGTCTAACTGCTTAAAACTCTTCAGTGAAACATTATTGAGGCGAAAATTGTTATGGGAGGTAGCTCTTTCGAACAATCTCGCAGCCCTAGCAGACATAGGCCCTAGAGGGCCCTATCCATTTGGTGACACATCTTTAAGTCGCGCGTAAACAGATTCACAGAGATTAGAGAGATTCAGGATTCAGATGGCCCCACCGCAATCCTGTGTTGGCGATGACTGGGAATTGCCCTGCGGCTTTCAACACCCGGAGCGTTACTTGCAGCGACAGCTGAGGAGTCAGGATGTCCTATCCCTCATAGTTTCAGCCACCTTTGATCGTAGTGCTTCACTGAAGGAGGCTACTGGTTGTCATTTTCTCCACCAATAGCCCCCATGAGAACACGGCGGCGCCGGCGCTCCGACCAAGCGGGACTGACTTTCACCGTATGCTCCATCGTATTCTCTGGGCGATCCGCACAATGGTGAGACCCGATTGTTTCTTCCCGCTGAATTCGATACCGATACCTTCCGAAACAACCAAATCCGGTGAGTCCTGCACAAAGAGAGGATGCCGTGACGCCTCTGTAGTCACTCCTCAAAGACAGGCATTACTGCTGCTATTGTGGCGTGCTCACTGTGGCGAGGGGTTAAAATCATACAATGTTGTTTTACCAGAACATAAACCAGAAACATACATAAACTAATGACGTTTTCCTTGGGGTAGGCAGAAATGCTAACTGCTACGACCCATGCATACTCTTTCATACATTGACGTTCATACATCTGGATCTGGACGAGTACATAACATGTTTCCAGAAGGTAATTTGCGTTTTTACCTTTAACCGTTTTATGTGAAAGTACAATAAAAAATTGCGATGTTTTCGGAATGAATGCATGCACAGAGTGATTGTAGGTACAGTTTTACGAACTTAACGCGGACGAAGTCGCGGGCAACAGCTAGTCAGAAATAAGTAAGGAAATAACACGTAGATAAGGCATACGATACCCGAAACCAAAAAATAGTCCTCCGACTATTAAGTCGGAGGACTATTTTTTTTATTTTTATTTTTACTAACTTACTTTACGACAGTTGCTTGCGTATTTCTTTACTACTCTGTAAAATAATCAAAATAAACAAAAATAGTTACATAACTTCATTTCGGATATCCAACCAATCGATACTATGTGTGAGAACTACGCTGCCAGCCACGGGTTGCTGTATAATGTCAAAAAAACTGAACTCATGGTTTTTCTTTCTTTATTCTTTATTGTACACACAAAACTACAATACATGGATTCGATAATTTATGTACAAAGGCGAGCTTAACTCAACAATGAGTTTTCTCCCAGCAAACCTTTAAATGACAGAGAGAGATCACAATCGAGGGTAGGACCCAGTGTACAACATAAACATACATAAATACGTCTAATATATGTATGCATACATACAGATATAATATATATAACAGTATATACTAATACTATGTCAATTGAGAAAGGAAGTGCTCTTTAATTTTCCTCTTAAAGACGTCCAGAGAAGGGCTGTCGCGAAGGAAATGTGGGAGAGCGTTCCAAAGACGCACTGCAGTTACAGTAAAGGAGCCATCATAGCGGCTAGAAGTATGACGCGGAGTACGAAGGAGAAGAGAATTGATAGTGCGACAGGGTTTACCCCTTGGCACAAGGTACTCAAAGCGTTCACGAAGGTATTGAGGAGCATTGGGATTGTGCAGGATAGTAAAGAGAAGGGATAGAATGTGGATATCTCGCCGACGCCGAATTGGCAGCCACCTTAACCTGGTCCGAAACTCCGACACATGATCGTATTTGCGGAGGCCAAAAATAAAGCGGATGCACAAATTCTGCAACAACTCGAGCGATGAGTTTGTTTAGAAGTACCTCCGTAGCATGTAGAAAACAGACATCCGCATAGTCTATGAGCGGTAGAAGAAGAGATTGAGCAAGAGCAACCTTTGTATGAAATGGCAAGAATTTTTGGAGACGTTTAAGAGACTGAAAAGAATAAAATACCCTCTTACTCACATCGGCAATATGGGTCTCCCATGAGAGGTTAGTATCCATATGGACGCCAAGGTTTTTCGCAGTTTTGGTGTATAATTAAGTTTGGCCAGTTTTTAAATAAAAATAATATAAAAAATATTTGTAGGGACGGCATTAAAAAAGTGGGCAGAAACAAAATCTCTGTCGAATTCACCTCTGGTGAGGCGGCCAATAAGTTCCTTTCGAACCCAGTTTTGATACCAAAATATATAGTCTCGATTCCATCATATAACATTACCAAAATTGGTATCGTCCGTCAAGTGCCGGTCGATATGTCAATGGACGAATTCGTGGAATCTGTCATTCTTCCTGATGGGTGTGGAATCGTTTTAAAAGTACGTAGGTTAAACCGAAAAAACATACAGGAGGGCAAGACCTCCTGGATCCCTACACAGACTATAGTTGTAACCTTCAAGGGACAGGTTCTTCCTCGAAGGGTATTTTTATATCACACATCTCTGCCAGTGGAGGTATATCAGTACCGCACTATCCAATGTCAAAACTGCTGCCGCTTTGGGCACGTTAAGGCACAGTGTCGGTCCAAGGCAAGGTGCTTTAGGTGCTTACAACCTCACACTGGTGACAGTTGCGACGTGGTTGAGGCCAAGGCCACTTGCATCCATTGCTTGGGCCGTCACTTTGCCTTCTACGGTAACTTTCCCGAGCTAGGTAGACAAAAATCGATTAAATTATTAATGTCTCAGGAAAATCTCTCATATGAAGAGGCTTCTCGATCCATTCCTAGTGTTAAAAAATTATATTCCGAAGTCTCCCAAAACTTACCAACCCAATCTTCTTACTCCTCTTCTCAATCAACTCGCCTTACACCTCCTATCTCGTATAAAAAAACAGTGTTTTCCTCCCCTAAGCTTAGAGCTCCTCTAGGCAAGTCTTATGACAAAACTGCCCATAGATCCATTGTTGCTGAAGATCCTTCATCCTTTCCCAATGGATATCCTTTCTCTCTTCTTTCTCAAAATTCTTCATCCCCAAAATCACCTCAAGAGGATAGCCTCTTAGAAATACTTTTGTCTCTAATTATTAGTTTAGTTTCCCGTGATAATTTCTCTTTACCGCCCCACGTTGCCCAGAAACTTTCTTTGCTTCTCTTTAATAATAATGATGGATCTAGTCTCCACACTTCAGTGGAACATTCAAAGCATTCGGCCGAAGAAGCCTGAACTTTCATTTTTAATAAATAAATTTCACCCCTCCGTCATTGCCGTTTCGGAGACTTGGTTGGTGCCTGGTTCTCACTTTCGGGTCTCAGGTTACTCCTGTCTTCGAGATGATAGGGCTGATGGGTATGCAGGTAGTGCCCTTCTTGTTAGGCGCTCCCTTCCTTTCTCTTTTATTCCTCTTCCCCCTACTCCTCCTGACATTAATATAGTTGCTGTTAGGGCTTTTAATATTACTTTCCTTTCTGCATATAACCCTCATCCTCATTCTAGGTTAATTCCAGACCTTTTATGTATATTTTCCTCAGTACCCTCTCCAATAATTTTTATGGGTGATTTAAATGCTCATCATCGCTCATGGGGCTCGAACCATGATGATTACTTTGGTCGGGCCCTCCTTGAAATTTTTGATGAAGTTGATCTATGTGTTATTAACAACGGTTCCCCCACTAGGAGAGTTCGTCCTTCTCAAAACCCTAACTCAGCTGTGGATATCACAGCTTGCTCTGCCTCTCTAGCTTTCATTCTCTCCTGGAATATCTTGTCTCATTCTTATGGTAGTGATCATTTTCCTATTATTGTCTCCACGAAATAAAGAAGGTAGAGGAATTGCCCCTCCGATATCGCATGCGTGTCAACATTAAGCAGAGCTGCGCAACATTCCTCTTATTCGCCGTCAGATACTTGTCGCGATTGGTTGTCTCAGAAATACCCGAAAAATTACAAATTAAGCCTTATTCTGCGGTTTTGACTTGCAAAAACGAAAGCAGAAAAAAAATGAATCTTGTGGAGGTGTATCGTATCATCGATAAGTACAAAACTTTGTTAATTTTTAATATAGTCGATTTTAATTACAATACCACATTTTATGACTTCAATGCAAACTATAAACAACCTTATAAACATTACCACAAAGTTTAAATGCCCTTGGTCGTCGTCTGGAAAATCGTAACATAAATTCTAGTAACTTCGACGCTACTCAATTAGGGATGGGACACATCCGTAAAGTAGGTCGGTATCGATAATTTTTATTTATTTCTAACTCTTCATTTCATGGCTGGCACCATCATCCACAATGTGTGTCGGACGGTTCATGTGTATAATTTATAAATATTTAACTAAGATTGCAAAGAAATCTCGAGGTTTTAACAACACGTAACCTGCATCCGTTCGAAGTAGGTGCGGGTTGCTAATCACTTTCTTCCACTTCACGATCGAAAGGCTGAACGGATTTCAATTAAAATTGGTACATGGGTAGACCACGTCACGAAAGTTGTTGTTGTTATTTCAAGGTCAGTAAATATTTTTCATGCTACATATCTGTTATCGTTTCATTTATCGTTAGCTTCTGACAGCGGCTTCGTCCGCGCACTGTGCGTTCCAAAATAAGGATAGGAAAGCCAATAACCTCAATCTGTTAAATGTTGAGTGATAAGTACAGTTTGCAAAGAAAACTTATTTGCGTATCAATAAATGTTATTTTTTGCTTTGTATTATTATGTCTTAGTTAACTCTAGGGGAATTAATAACTATTGTTATAATATTATTATTGTTTAATATAAATTAGCTGCGAAATAAATATATGGTTTTAAGTCTTAATTAGTTAGAAATAAAAAGTTTTGTTTCTTATTTTCATTGTTAGGAATAATTTTCCTTCTTCCATTTTCCACTACTCACGACACTTCACACAGGGACGCAAAGATGAGCAAAGTTGAGGAACTGGATTCTGACTAAACTTTTTTAGTTCAAGATTCGTAATTCGTCGTTTCGTAATTTCTTCGATTTGACAATATGACGTGAAGTCACAAAATGGAATCGATCCTATTCTTATTTGGAACGCATTGTACTGGATTATATGAAAATAAGATTACCTCCTAGCCCTACATACAAACATACAAATACCTCTTTAACATTGATATTTTAAAGATAATCAACCTTTTCCATTATTAAGCATTTGTATGATGTTAACAAATTATTACATTGTTCACCCGAATAAATTACGTAACATCAATATTAAAATATCGATATATATCTACATCTCTAATTGAGTAGCAAATGAGATTACATGTGCATGGGAATATGACATCTATTTCAAAGGTACTAGCGTTCTGAATAGCATGAATTGATTATAGCGCCATCTAGCGTTGAGTAGCTGAACTCATTGTAAATTTGTCTCTTTAAAGTTTTTATACGAAAAACGTCTTTATTGTTTGTGTCATGTCAAATAATAACAACTTTCACTCCTTGTAATAAGACTTAATTTTTGAAAGCAATAAGAGTATGATTTGTAAAAGTTGCGTTAGTAATTTGTAGCCAATCAAATCACTGTTTTTTATGTGTGTAATAGACAATTTGATATGCAAATGTGTGAGTTTGACGACACTGGTTCCCGTGCTTAGCCAGTGTAGGGGCACTTCTCTGTATTCTTTGTTCTGTGATTGTCTCTATCTCTGACAGAGTAGTACCAATGCGTAATTTTAATCCCTCTCTTAAGTATAGATTAAACGATGCAAACTGGTCTTCTTTTTCAGATTCTCTAGAAAATAAGTTACTATCTCTTCCCCCTCCTGACAGAAACAATCTTGTTGATTGTTATTCCAAATTTGTAGACTCCATTATTACTAGTGCTGATGTAAATTTTCCTCTTAAAAAACCCTACAGATTCAAAGTTTCAACTCCTTGGTGGGATTCAGAATGCACTTCAGCTGTGAAAATAGCAGAGGTTAATTATTCCAACTCAATGACTCTTCAAAATTTCTTAGTGTATCAAAGAAAAGCCGCCACTACTAAGAGACTTCTTTCCAAAAAGAAAAAAGATGGTTGGCTTCGCTACTGTCAAAGTTTATCTCCCTGTTCCCCTTCTTCCCTAGTATGGAAGTGTAGCGACATCTATCGCGTCACATAAGAAAATCCTGAATCGCGCAATCAAAGTTCTCCGCGCGATTAGAACATATAGAACAACCCGAAATCATCTATCGGGCAGTTGCAGCCCACCAGACATAACATCCCGTCTGACCGGAGGATCCTCCCTTTTCAACGGAGGTTTGCGGGACTTTACTCTCTGTTCCGCATACCTCCAAACTGGTGACCCTCGACAAAGAACGTCAGCGCAGCCTTCGTGCAGCCACTACTTCGTGACGTCATCATCACTTCCTCAAGCTTTCGAGCAGCGAGCCATACAGCCAGAACCCACGGCTTTAAAGGGTATCCTGACCACCAGCATGCCTACCTGGTCATACCTGGTCATCACCCTCAGCCTCATCAGCGACCTTGGCGAAGCACACTGCACCTTCGGCCAGTCACATGAAGAGCAACGAAGAACCTCTCCTGGTCGACGCAAGCAGTCAAGCCACTACGTCGCACAGCACCGCTCCGACTCACTGGAGCCAGCAGCACTACTCCGACTCACTGGAGCCTGCAGCATCATCCCGACTCACTGGGATAGCACCACCCCGACTCACTGGGGCATCACCGCAGACAGTTCCGACTCACCGAGAACTATGCGGCATTCGGTTCCGACTCACTGGAACCAACCTACCAATGGCCTGGCACGCATCAAGAAGCATCAAGAACCATCGATCTCCGATCTCCGGAGGGGAGTGATGTAGCGACATCTATCGCGTCACATAAGAAAATCCTGAATCGCGCAATCAAAGTTCTCCGCGCGATTAGAACATATAGAACAGACCGAAATCATCTATCGGGCAGTTGCAGCCCACCAGACATAACATACCGTCTGGTCGGAGGATCCTCCCTTTTCAACGGAGGTTTGCGGGACTTTACTCTCTGTTCCGCATACCTCCAAAGAAGCAAATCAAAAGATACAGAGGCTCTTGTAATACTTTTGATATTTTAGCTAACGATCCTTCTTCCTGGATCGAATCTTTCTCGGATAAACTGGCTCCGCCTTCAGTTCCAAATTTGGACTCTTTTCCCTCTTCTCCGGCTTTTCTCACTTCCGAAAATGATTTTGATGCCCCATTCTCTTTTTCTGAACTTCGATTGGCACTTGACGGTCTTGTTGATTCCTCTCCTGGTGCAGATGGGATCCCTTACTCATTCTTGAAAAACGCCTCAAGAAGTACAAAGCAATATTACTTGGATCTCGTTAATTCCTTTTTTGAGTGCGGTTTGGTTCCTCAACCGTGGAAACAACAAATAATAATTCCGGTCATTAAACCTAATAAAAACCCGTCAGACCCAAATAGCTACAGGCCTATTGCTTTGTCGTCTGTTTTGTGCAAGGTTGCAGAACATATGATGAAGCATCGACTGGAGTGGTTTGTGGAAAATAGGAACTTGTTGCCCTCATCCCAGTTTGGGTTCCGTAAAGGTATGAGCACAATGGATAGTCTTAATATATTAATTTCTGATATTCGTATTTCTTTGATAAGTAAGCAGTTTTTAGTAGGAGCTTTTTTGGATATTGCCTCAGCGTATGACAATGTTTTACTCCCGGTGCTCAGGGATAAACTTGCGCATCAGTTGAACCTCCCTATAAAATTGGTCCGTTTCATTTGTAATTTATTGATGGAGAGAACCATCTCTATTAAAACTCAAGATTCCTCTCTTTTCCCTAAGACTATCTGGAAAGGCTTACCACAAGGTTCAGTTTTGAGTCCTCTCCTATTCAGTCTTTATACTTATGATTTACATTTTTCTACTGATTCATTTTGTCAAATATTGCAGTATGCTGATGATTTAGCTTTATACTTTTCTGGAAAATCTCTAGATGAGGCTAGTAGCCGTCTAAATTCCGCCCTCGGATATATCTATCTGATTGGCTTCTACAACACGGTTTGTCCTTATCAGCATCTAAAAGCTCTGTAGTTGTGTTTACAAAAAAAAAGTTGGTTCCTCCTGTTGACATTAAAGTTAACGGTGAAAATATCTCTCAGGTAAACACTGTTAAATTTTTAGGAGTTTGGTTAGATCCAAAATTATCAGGTATTGCTCACACAGACTTTGTTTCACAAAAATGCGAAAGAAACGTTAATGTTCTTCGCTCTCTTTCTGGTGTTTGGTGGGGTGCTCACCCATATTCTCAGAAACTGATCTACAATGCTATAGTTCGTAGTCATTTTGATTATGGTATGTTCCTATTAGATCCTTGTAACAAATCTGGCCTTCAAAAACTCGATAAAATCCAATCAAAGTGTTTACGGATTATTCTTGGGGCGATGAAGTCGTCACCAATAAATGCCATGCAAGTTGAGTGTGTTGAACCTCCCCTCTCGATTCGAAGACAATTTCTGGCAAATAGATTTATTTTTAAACTTGTGCAAAATTCTGAGCATCCCCTCCTTGGTAAGCTGGACCAATTATCATCCATCTTTGACTCTTGTAGTCGTCGTTCTAATATTGAACTTCCTTGTCTTCTTCGTGCCTACCTTCAATTCACTCGTCTTTCTAGCCCACTTTTTCAAAGCCCTATTCTGTATCTATACTCGGTGCCTTATAATGCCCTGGTATTCCATCCTGAGATCATTTTGGACTTTGGAATTCACAAAAATACCTTAGAACCGCATAAGATGTTTGTCCAAAAAGTTTCCTCGAATTATAATAATTGGAATATTATATTCACTGATGCTTCCAGTCTCCGATGATAGCCCTGTAGGAGTTTCTGTTTGGATTCCTCATACAAAAATTATTTTAAATTATAAGTGCCCATCTGTTACATCCGTTTTTACAGGTGAATCAATTGCTATTTTCGAAGCCATTTCTTTTGTTTTGTCTCATAAGTTAAATAACTCCATAATTTTCTCTGACTCAAAAAGTTGCCTTCAAGCCATTTTATCTAATCCTTTCAGATCTAAGTCAAGATTCCCTATAATTTTAAAAATTAGAGATTTGCTATTTCAATGTCATGAACTTGGTATTAAGGTCGTCATAGCTTGGATTCCCGGTCATGTCGGTATTCTTGGTAATGAGTCAGCTGATTCATGCGCCAAAAATGCTGTTCTCACTGGCTCTCTTGCCCACTCTGAGATTTTTTCCCATGACATTTGTACTACTCTTCCTCTAATTCTGTTTAAATCTTGGTCCAAGGCATGGCAAATCTCTAAATCCATAAAGGGTAAATTTTATGGAGATATACAACCCGAGATTCCCCGCAAACCGTGGTTTTTCAAATATCAATTGGAAAAAAAAATCACTACCTCAATTATTTGTCGTTTACGTTTAAATCATTGTTGCACCCCTCATTTCTTGGCCAAACTTAGGATTAAGGATAACTCTCTTTGTGAATGCGGTCTGGATGAAGGAAACGTGGACCATTTATTTTTCTCCTGTCCTAAATTGCGCTTCTCTTTTCATGAAATCATTCCTACTCATATTCCTCGTCCAACCTCCGTCAAATGTCTTCTTCCTTTTGTGTTTACTAGTTTTATATTTATACTATGCAAATTTATTGAAATTAATAAAATTAAGTTGTAACTATTGTAACTACTTATTTCCTTTTTTCTCTTTTTCACCACTTACGAGTTTCTTTCATGTACATAGTCATAGTCTGTGGTCTGGTCATAATGTTTGTCTGCGTCTGCGAAGAAATTCTTTTATTTTGAACTTTAATATTTAGAGATATGTATTTATTTTACTATTAATTCACGCGAAATACTCTCCAGCGTTTGATGGTCTATTAATAGTTTGCACGTGTTATTGGCAAAATTGTGGTGTCTTTTCCACAAATGCCATTAATGAAGAGTTGAAGTTGAGTGAGCATGACAAATTCTCAACTTACTGTCATGCTCATGTATGTCAAACAAGTCCAATAATGAAAAAAATCTTCTACATTATACAATACAACTACAATATTTTACATTTTCAAAAAAAAAAACGTTAAAAAATAATAATTATAATTTCAAAACTAGTCAATTTGTACACCCTGATGGTAGTAGAGCTAGACCAGCATTGAGCCAAGAATTTTTATATTGAATATAATCCTCCAACTTAGAAGATATGGACGAGGGTTTTCATGTTTTATTTGTGCCACAAAATTAGTTCTTTTGGTTCTTGCATGGCACGATTGTATAGATTTTTTATTAATTGCTTTTACTTTCGGTGGTGGTATTTTTTTTATCATTTTCTAGTTTAAATGTTTGCCAGTTTTTCAAAGTAGATTTAGCAGAAAATATTTTTTACAGTTGGCAGCACTGCCTGTCTGTCACATAGTCAAGTCAATGTACTCAATGTCAAACGAGCGTTGTTTCGTGCAAGTGAGCGTGTAGTTTTGGGGTATTTTGTGAAGGAAAAGTACAGATATTTGTTTTATGGTTATTTAATTTTGTTTGTTTGTAAATTTGTGTTTACTGTGGCTTACGTCACTTATAACCGATATTTAAACAAATATGGAATTGGTGAGAATACCTACATTTTGTCTAGTGTTAATATTCAGTCTTGACAGGTTTACTCGACAGGAACTCGCCGCAAATTCGGGAAATCCTGCATAACCTACAGTATACATTCCAATTCATAGGAATTACAATGTATAGGAATTTCTGAAGCAGGCAGATCATCACGCTATCGAAATATACCACCGAAGCTTATACCTATAATCAGCGTCTGCCATTTGTAGACCTGATAACCTGCAATTGCAAACTTTCTGTTAATAATCTAACATTGCCCTCACGCTCTCTCTTTCAAGCTAGCCTCTTCAGTATTTTATTTATAAAACTATCATTTTTAAACAAACGAGTATAGATATTCACTTCTGCATTAGACAATAGAGGTTTATAGAAGCAGGTGTGTGTTATTTTATTAAATAATGGTTTCAATATAAAATTTTAACATTAACTACTTATTATTGTAAGGTAAGTACTAAACGCTTGGGTAAATGAATTGATTTTTTTCAAAAGAAACAACTTTATTTCAAACAATTATACAAAACATATGAATTGTACACAATACAAGGCAAATAATACAATGAAAAATATTCCAGGTACTGACAAACCCTGCTTCTTTTAGGTTTTTAACTTGGACACTAGTAGTATAAGTAAGAACTAAATAATTTGTAATTAAAAGCCTCATATATTCAGATTGGATAGTTCAAATGAATTTATTTAACCTTTCGGACACCGTAATTAGAGACACAATAGGGTTAATGAATGGGTGGGGTTTAATGAATTAAGTATAACGTATGGTATTGTTGATTATAATAAATTCAGTATCAGTTTTAACTGTAATAAAGTACAATATACATTATGTTGTACTTTTATCACAAAGTGTACCTTAAAACAACCTTTTTAACTTCTGTCTAATGCTATCGCATATAGAGTATAGTCTTGCAGAAACCAACTGAGATTCGCACTAAGTTGCAAGTGCAAGTTACAAGCCAGACAGCTTACTAGCATGAGTTTTTTGATGTGACGTTTTAATTGTTCCCAGCGAGTGTTATAAATTACTCATAAGGCCTGCCTTAATAATCAATTGCACTCAATCAAAGTAATCATTTCAATTATACAACACTTTTTATTGTAAGTAAGTCAGTTACAAAAATGATGTTAATTGTTTATTCCAAAGCAAAGATCGCAATAGAGAAGAAGTACAAGAAATTCTATAGACCCTTTTTTAATCATCATCACACATGAATCAAACCTGGGGAATGGGTTGACCAATGGATTTTACATATAGCCTGAGAACTATCAATAACAATCACTTGCATCCTGGTTGGATTGATCTTCAGCCCAAACTCAGTGCTCTGGTCACCTATTTGAGTCAGGCATATATTACTGTCAGGATTATATTACTGCTTCATTAAAAGTAGTACTTTTTAAATCTAATTTCGACAAATTCGGGTATGTAGCTAATGTAATGAAATATTTGTTCATGATTGAGGGTACCATAATACTGATAAAATACACTTAGGCTAAGGGTAATTCTTAATACACTGCTACTTAATTGTGTGTTTTTGAGTTTGTGACATGCCAAAAAACTGATGTTGTGAATATATATTGAGGTGTTTTACAAACTTATATTTAAAATAAATACTTAGCTGAAATTGGGTGACCAATTAAAATGATTTTTAGTGGTTTAAAATAAAATTAAATATTAACAAAATTTAAAACACTTGGTATTTCTATTGACTGATGACATTGAGTTACCCATTTTGTGTAGAATATCCGAATACACAGGTGGGTATAACTCAATTTGGGAAAAATATTGGTTATGCCCTTTTTCCTTATGACGGCAGATTAATAGTCTCAATGGAAATAAATTTTAGAAAATCATCAGCATACAGGTGGTAGAAAGAAGAAAGTCAAAGTCAGTTCATTGGTATGCATTTATATTTCTGTTGAATTAACTTTGAATATGGGGTCATTCTTATGATAAATGATATTTATTTTGTAAGTAGGTTTAAAAAAACACTTTTACACATCAATTTTTTTTGTCATTTTAAACTAGATGAGGCCGGTGTTTCCTAGCTGACTACCCTGAGAAGAAACACCGAAAGAAACTCAGGGGTCAAAGTCTCTTTTAAAGTCCATACAGTTAATATGTAATGGTCAAATCACATGAGAACAGTGCAGATTTGTCTGAGATGGTCTTTTGAAGAAAGAACCATACAGATTTGAGTGGACCTGTCCAGTCAGTGCAAGCATTTGTCAGTATTCGCAAAGCTCAACCCAGGACTACTAAGGAGCTCAACAACTTGACGAACAATACCAAGGAAAGGTTATTTGGGTAGGCCACAGAATATACTCAAATTGCCAGACATACGTTAAAATTACTGAAAAGAAAAAAAAAAGGCAATCAACATTGTTCTCACATTCACAATAAGAAAAGTAAATATATAATTTACAAAATGTAATTTACTTAATAAAGTAAATATTGATGTCAAAAATAAAAATAAATAAAGTCAAATTGCAAAATAAAAATAAAAATAATTAACAATATCAAATTGTAAAATAATAATATTAATAAAGAGCACAATTGAAAATAAAAACAAAAGAGAAAAATAAGACAACAGTTGTAGTGCGTACTGGAGCAGGTCAACCCCAAGCCTTTTCGTCCTCAACATAGTCCTTTATAGAGTAAAAAGCCTTTTGACAAAGTTTTCGCTTTACAAATGTTTTGAATTTATTAAGGCTTAGTTGTTGAATGTGGCTAAGAAGTTTATTATAGAAGTGTATACATTGGCATCTAAATGAGCCCCCTATTTTTTTTAGCCTGGTTGTAGGAACCACAAATTTGTGTTTGTTCCTAGTATTAAAATTATGGATATCACTGTATTTTTTAAACATTTTTATATTTTTATGTGCATACAAAATATTCTCGTAAATATACTGTGAAGGTACAGTCATAATATTATATCATAATATTATATATTATTATCTTGAGGATCAAATTCAAAATAAAGAATAATGCAAATTGTACTATATTATTTGCACTATAATATAATATAATAATATTCCAACAATGTAGGGTGTTAAATAAGTCTTGTTGTGTGATCACATACATTTAATTTTTTTTTTAATAAAACTCTCCAACTTGGGAGAATCATACCAACTGTCTGGTCTTCACTCGGAAACTTGCGGCCTTTTATGGTTTTTCACATACGGAAATAACTCGAATTCACGCAGATCAGGACTGTAGGGCTGATGTTTAAGTACTTTGATACTGGATGCTATCACAAATTGCGAGGTAGCACCAGCTTTATAAGCTTTATAAGCTGGTGCTGGTAGTTTTTCTTTTTAAGGTTCCATACCTAAAGGGTAAAACGGGACCCTGTTGCTTAGAATCCACTGTCCGTCCGTCTGTCCGTCAGTTACCAGGCTGTATCTCATGAACCGTGATAGTCAGACAGTTTGAAATTTTTGATCAATGATGTACCTATTTCTGTTACCGCTATAACCCTTCGTGCGCAAGTTCCACTCGAACTTGGCTGGGTTTTTTACCCGACTACGGCAAAGCCAAAGGAGGGTTATGATTTTAACAGGCTACGTATGTATGTTCATCTGTTCCCTCATAGCTCATAATCTACTTATCAAAACTCGATTTAAAAGGTATCGTTAGAAACGTCTTAGCTGTCCGCTGAACATAGGCTACAAGACGTGTTACAAAACTCGATGTGGCGCCCTCTAGCGGACAAAAAGTAATATGTTAAAAAATAAATATGGAGATAAACACGCTGTGTTTAGTATCATTTGAAAGGGCTTTATTTGTACATTTGCAAAATATAGCTCAAATTGAAAGTAGCGTCCTCCAGTGGCCAAAAAGTTATGTGTTAATAAAATGTTAAGATATATATACACCGGGTTTGATATCATTTGAAAGGGCTTGATTGGTACTTATCAAATATTATATCTAAAGGGTGGACAAAAAGATTTGCGTTAAAAAAAAGATAAATACATCGTGTTTGAAAGGACTTCACTTGTACATACCAAAAATATAATGCGCAAATAGAAATAATAACATAAGCTGGGAATACCTCCTCGCAGTGAAGGCGGAAACAGTTAAATTAACACCAAAATTGTTGGAAAAAATTAAAATAAAAAAACTAAAACCCGACTACGACAAAAGAAAAGCCGTAGACACACGTTATTAAAGTGTTTCGGTTGGTACATATAATATGTGACTACGGCTTTTCTTGAAAGAGGAATCTTGTTTCATACTTTTCCAGCGTCGTTTTTTTTGTTGTAGTCGGGTTTTAGTTTTTTACTATTTTTACAATATATGTGTTTGTAAGGATAAGGATATGAGTCAAAGTTGATATATAATGAATTACATTAAGATCAAATAAAAACAGTTGCAGGGCGGCTCGCCGGGAGCGCTGCAGCCGCCGCTGCCGCCCGGCGTGATGGCGCCGCCCGCCGCGCCCGGCCTGGGCGCGCTGCCCGCCATGCCCTCCGTGCCCGCCATGCCCGCCATGGCCGGCCTGCCCGGGAGCTTGCCCGGCGGTCTGCCCGGTGAGTAGCCCACAGCGCTGCGCGGCCGGCGCGGGCGGCTGGCGGCCCGCCGCGCGGGCGCCGCACTGCAGCGCCGCACTGCAGCGCCGCTGTCGCTGCGCGCCGCTCCGCCGCGCCGGCCCGCCTCTTCGCCGCCCAACCCGTTTCACATTCGTTGTCTCGTTTCGAAACCGTCCTCAGTGATCAGTGTTTCTGCTTTCTGTTTCAGGCTAGATATAAGTTAGGTTTTTGCTATACGCTTAGGCGTGCCGGAGACGCGTCGGCTGCGGCTGCGGCGCCGGCTGCTCCTCGCCGGTCTCACAATGTACCTACTTCATTATACCGCATTGCACCCCTTGTGGCCGCGCGTAGCGCGCGCGCCCGCCCGGCCGCGTGCGCCCGGCGCGAGCGAGAGAGCGAGAGCGTGCGAGAGAGAGCGAGCGAGGCGCGCCAGCGCGGCGTGCGGCGGCGCTCGGGCGGGCGCGCGCGCGGAGTGACAGCGATGTGTGCGAGCGCGAGTGCCTGCGTCCACTACAGTTTGGCATCTGTACGCTACCGGCACTGACTGATAAAGCTTTGGTCTTACAGGTGGCTTCCTTTCGGCGCCGATCTACGACTTGCAGCAGGTCGGAGATGTGTTCACAGGTGAGTCCCGGCTCGCAGCTCCCACGAGAGACGCGCAGGCCGAGCCGACGATGACGGTGCGTGTGTCCGCAGGTCCGGGCGCCAAGTGCTCGACGCTGCCGGCGATCCTGGGCGGCTCGCTGCCGCGCCTGTCGTCGGAGCAGGCGGAGGCGGTGGCGCGCGCTAAGAAGTACGCTATGGAACAGAGTATCAAGATGGTGCTCATGAAGCAGACGCTGGCGCACCAGCAGCAGCAGATGGCGTCGCAGCGCACGCAGGTGCAGCGCCAGCAGGCGCTCGCGCTCATGTGCAGGTACTGCACGCTGCACACACTCACACCCTCACACCATCACACACTCATACCGCACTGTGATGAGAGCGATACACTGGAGGCTCCCGCCACGCGCTGGTCGAACCTGTGACCTAACATGCTGAAAAGATCTGAATTTGGTGGTTTACATATGAGATAAAAACACTTACTCGCGTCATATTAATACCGTGTATTTTTCATCAGAGTTTATGTGGGCTCCATATCATTTGAGTTGAAGGAGGACACGATACGGCAGGCATTCCTCCCGTTCGGACCGATCAAGTCGATCAACATGTCGTGGGACCCAGTGACGCAGAAGCACAAAGGTTTCGCCTTCGTGGAGTACGAGATCCCCGAGGCGGCGCAACTGAGCCTGGAGCAGATGAACGGCGTGATGCTGGGCGGCCGCAACATCAAAGTGGTGGGACGGCCTTCCAACATGCCGCAGGCGCAGGCAGTCATCGACGAGATCCAGGAGGAGGCCAAGCAGTACAACCGCATCTACGTGGCATCCATCCACCCCGAGCTCACCGAGGACGACATCAAGAAGTGAGTGGACCATTGACCAAATATAACTTCGCAAGCTATTTGATTTTTCACATCTAATTGTATTCATCAAGTGACAAATATAACTTGGGGTTGATATGTTTTAAGGATAAATAATAATAATATTTATTCCAAACCTAGCTTTTGCCCGCGACTTCGTCCGCGTAGATGTCGAAAATGGTTTTATTAGGTTTTTTGAGATACGAAAATATGAAATATTATTATATTTATACCGGGATAAAAAGTGCCCAGGATATTAAAGAATAATTATACCAAGTTTCATCGTAATCGAACCGGTAGTTTTTGAGTGATGCCTGAACAAACAGACAGACAGACAGATAAAAAATTTTTTAATCACATTTTTGGATTCGGTGTCGGTCTAGTAACACCATTTATGCCATTTATTTTTTTGATATTTTCAATGAATTTTCACTTCTACAGATTTATTATAAGTATGTAGTGATACAATCTTAAATATAAATCTTAATTCTGAGTCTTCCGTGCCTGAACTAGAAAATTCTGTGTTTCAGGCGGGAAGAGCTAAAATAATTTAAAATTAACATATAATAAAAAGTATTCTATAGTACAATACAAACGTGTAAAAAGTCTGTAATGTGGACAAGTTATTTTGTACTATTATAAACTGGTATAACAGCTGTGATATTTTTTATTATTTAACAAAAACTTTTAGAGAGTTTGAATGAAAAAACGGAATTCTCGTATGATCACTCGTGTCTTAGGGTACGGCTCAGCAGGGCTGAAGCCTACTGGGGCCATGGATTGCCTTCTGAAAGAGAAACCCGTGGTCCTGGAACGCAAAGGCAACTGAAGGAATATAGGTGTGGTATTAGTCAGTAAAATACTGACAAGTCCTCTCGCTCCGCCCTAGCGCGTGAGAAGGCATTATATGATTTCCCACCACAAAAAAAAGCCCCGGCTCCATCATTCCAGGGTTTACACCCTGTGGAATGATGTAGTGACGGTTGCCTGTGCCGATAACCGTCAATCTAGAGTTCTGTAATTTTTTATCCTTAATTTATTATTATTTATTTATTTATTATTTATATTCTTTATTGTACACCAATACATATACAAAAGGACACTAAACTAAGACACATACGTACATACAATGGGCGGCCTTATCGCATTCCGCGATTTTGCTTAATTAGGATAAAAAAAGAAAATCATTAATGAATTGGTTTTTTAACAACTAATAATATTCCAAAATTTGTGAATGCCGTTCAAATATTATAAAAAAAAACTTGTAAAAAGTTTTTTATTTCACACTTTTTAGTTGCAATACACTTATAAACAGAGTGCCTATTTCTCGCGATAATTCCAATTAACCCAAACACGGCTAGGTTACATTGATTAATAACGGAGTTCCAGTACCTACCTTCCGGCTCCATCATCATCATCAGTTCACTTCGATGATACCATTTTCAACGTAGCTATTCAGAATCATTATTTAGAATCTTTATTAGAGCAGTGGTGGCCGAGTGGTAACGGCCCCGACTTACGAGTTGTAGGTCGCGGGTTCAAACCCAACCAGACGTATTACTTTGTGTAATTTATTTCATCACCACTGCTCTCAAAACGGTGAAGGAAAACATCGTGAGGAAACCGGCATGTCCTAGAACCAAAAATTCGAAGACATGTGACATCCACCAACCCGCACTGGGCCCGCGTGGTGGATTACGGCCCATACCCTCTCCTAGAGAGGAGGCCTGAGTCCCAACAGTGGGAACATTATAAGGCCGACTATGCTATGCTATGCTATTCTCAGAATCATTCATTTATTTGTATTTTCATAGTCGCTTAAAATCTTCATTGTGATATCTATGCGAGTAAGAAGTTCCGTTGATCACTTCTGGTCTTGTTCATCAGTTCCACTTCATCAAACGTTACTTTTTGACTGTAAATGCTCTCGATGAAAATACCAAAATCACTATATACATAGTTGCCTATAATATTTGAGGAGTTCCTTCGATTTCGCCAAGATTCCATCACCACGACTTGGAGTCTATGGGACCATTTGGGAAGTATACCTTTCCAACAAACAAAGAATTTTTCAAATCGGTTGGCAAGCGACGAAGTTATGCAACGAACAAGAATAAAACAAAAAAAAAAAAAACATCCGAATTAAGAACCTCCTCCTTTTTTAGAAGTCGGTTAAAAAGTAAAAGCATGTAAACGACAAAATTGATTGTCAAACTTCACGTTTTTATCAAACTTATAGCTTATATGATAAAACCAAAGATCAGACAAACAGTCTGTCTGTGTGTAGTATATTCTTTATTTACCCTTTTAGACTATCAAATAATTTAATTCGATTTGCGATTTGACAAAAAATTTGATTGTTTACACCGTGGGCTCTTAATAATGTTTTCCTGTAACAATAATGCTTAAAGTTGCCCTTAATGATCCGTCTCAAAAATCCACCCGGCATAGTATAAAGACGCATTGAACTCAACACTTATAATCGTTTCCGTCCGCCTGCCCGCAGCGTGTTCGAGGCGTTCGGCCCTATCACGTACTGCAAGCTCGCGTACGGCGCGTCGGCGCACAAGCACAAGGGCTACGGGTTCATCGAGTACGCCACGCTGGCGGCCGCGCTCGAGGCCATCGCGTCCATGAACCTGTTCGACCTCGGCGGCCAGTACCTGCGTGTGGGCCGCGCCATCACGCCGCCCAACGCGCTGGCGGGGCCCCCGCAGCCCTCCGCCATGCCCACCGCCGCCGCCGTGGCCGCCGCCGCCGCCACCGCCAAGATACAGGCCATGGACGCCGTGGCCAGTAACGCCGTCGCGCTCGGCCTCACCAAGCTCAACGCGCTCGGCGTGCCGCCCGCGGCCGCGCTGCCCACGCTGGCGGCCGCGCTGCCGGCGCTGCCCGCGCTGCCCGCGCTGCCGGCGCTGCCCGCGCTGCCCGCGCTGCCGACGCTGCCGCCCGCGCTGCCGCCGCCGGGCGTGGTGATCCCGGCGGCGCCGCGCCTCAGCCCGCCGCCGGCGCCGGCGCCGGACGCGGGCGCGGGGCAGCAGGCGGCGCTGCAGCGCAAGCTGCTGGACACGTCGCCCGACACGCTGCAGCAGCAGGAGTCGCTGTCCATCTCGGGGCAGTCGGCGCGCCACCTGGTCATGCAGCGCCTCATGCGGCGCCGCGCGTCGCGCACGGTGCTGCTGTGCAACATGGTGTCGGCCATGGAGGTGGACGAGGCGCTGCACCACGAGATCCAGGAGGAGTGCTCCAAGTGGGGCAAGGTGGAGCGCCTCGTCATCTACAACGAGCGCCAGACGGAGGACGACGACCCCGCGCACGCCGACGTCAAGATCTTCGTGCAGTTCAACGAGCCCGACGGTCAGTCCAACCTAAAGTTTTCTTATACTTACAAAATAGAACCAAAAGAAATCGTTTCAGTACTTTAAAGCTTTCTAGTCCCTATAGATAACTAACTATCTATACATATAAATAAAATTGAAGTGTCTATTTGCAATATCAAAATACAATTTTTTAGAAAAAAGTACTAAAACTTAACAAACGGATGGATCACAGATTACGGATTTTGCACACGCTGTCTTCATCCGGTTCAACGGTTGCGGCCGCGCGTGTAGTACTTGATCATTAGTTTTGTTGCAGCATTATTTTCAAAACTCTTTAATAACATATCTAAGATATCTATATTTACCGAAATCAAAGGATGTAAAGGGGAACTGTGTTCAAAACAATATACTTAGAATTAATATTGTATTTATTTTGATAGTGATTAATAATTATTATGTTTATAAAAACACCTTCGCAAACAATGCATTATTTCAAGACAAATTTCATTAACATAAAATAAGTTTCAGTGAGCTAATCTTAAAAGATAGACATATGCTATCCTGGACTTTTTGCAAATCTTTCGTCGATACCCCGCTCCTATTGATCATGATATGTGATGTTATAAAGCCTGTATAAAGCCTTCCTCAATAGATGGATTATCTAACATTGAAAGATTTTCAAATCGGACCAGTAGTTCCTGAGATTAGCGCATTCAACCAACCAAACAAACTCTTCAGCTTTATAATATAACTAACTGCCCGCCCAGGCTTCCCCTGGATGTCATTTTTTTTTTCGGTATCTTGCAGTTTTCTTTCCAACAAAACCTGTCATGACAATTTGATCAAGTTTAGCTATACCAGGAAGCACAGACTGTTCATTGTACCTGAGAGTCGAACCGTCAGCCGAGCCCAGTTCCTATCCCTAACGCGGATGAATGGATGAAGATCTTGTCAGATTGTTGTGAGAAGAGTGAATGACTGCTGTGTCGTTATAAATACAAATGGCCTTTGTCCGTGTTACTATACAGTCCGTAATTAAATACATATTCACTTTTTTTGCCTTAGGTTGGGTTGGCAGGTCGTGGTTAACTAAAGTTATAACAATTGTATGGAAAAAAATAGGATTGATTATTACATAAAAAGAATAACCGACTTCACCACAAAAAAAAAACTGGGCAAGCGCGAGTCAGACTCGCGCACTGAGGGTTCTGTACAAACTTATCTATGTAAATAGTTCAGTTCCCAAATCTCAAAGATTTTTCCGAATCGCAACAAAACAATTTTTTTTTGTGACGTAACAACAAATTTACTGTTTTATTTATCTGTGCTGTATGTTAATACAAAATTACAGGAATCTAGGTTAACGGGAAGTACCCTATGAATTTTGATTCCTTTGAGTGTCGAAATATACGTTTTTTACGACATAAACGGCCGTACCTTGTTTTTTCGTTAACTTAGAAGTTTGATTTTTTTCACAGCTTCAAAGAACCGCAGACTTGAGTATATGGTTTTAATGTCAGCTCGCGTCAGCACGCGTTCCCGAGAACGAGTTTTTTTTTTTGTAAAAAGTTTTTATTTCATTCTTTTTAGTTGTGATACCCTTATAGCCAAAACTAGGTACCCATTTCTCATGACGATTCCAATAAGCCCAAACACTGCTAAGATACATTGTTTTATTATGAAGTTATCACACCTACCTTCCAGCTCCATAATCATTATAATCAATTTGATGATGCCATTTCTGGCTCACCATTCACATAACTATTTAGAAACATTTATTTATTAGTATTGTCATAGTTCCTTACTTATCTTCATCGTGATATTTTTATGGGGGTGAAGTTTCGTTGGCCATTTCTGTTCTTCATCAATTCCACTTCATCAAATGTTACTTTTTGACTGTAGATGCTTGAGTTCTTTATGAACATACCAAAATCACTAAAAAGTTGCTTATAAGATTTGAGGAATTCCCTCGATTCCTAATGGATCCCATCATTAGAAATGGATTTTGAAACAACCAATCTGGAAGCATATTCTTTAAGAAGGAAAAACAAATTTGCAAATCAATCCATAAATGACGGAGTTCTGAGATAACAAACAAAAAAAAAACAACCATATTGAGAAATTTTCTACCGACTTCAAAAAAGGAGGAGATTTTTTGAAGTCGGTTGAAAATGCGCTGTTTGTTCGATAAATGTACGTCAGAAAGTCCCAATGCATAACGGTGGTTTTAGTTTCGATTTTTCTGCTCAAGACTACAATATGGCATGGGAACTGGTTTGTGAGCGATTCGATAACGAAAGAATATTGATTGACAATCCACATCACAGAGTTGTTCAATATCGAGTTAATCACAAAGGAGTCCTTAACAACATTGACAAACATCGTAGATAATATAAACAAAAATATCAGAGCATTAAAAACATTAGGTGAACCTGTTCACAATTGGAACATATTATGAATTATTTATTTATTAGACAAAAACTAAACACAAAAAAAAACATTCCGAGAATGGGAAGAATACAAAGGGCGTATTGATAAATCGAAAAGAATCACTTTTGATCAGTTCATCGAATTTATGCGTAATCGCGCTGAGTTGATAAAAACACTGGAAAAAGTCTCGTTATTCCACAACGAACGTGAAAGTCAACACAAAAATAAAATCCTTTCTAACGACAGACAACACCAGTAGTTCCTCTTCACAAAACTATCCTAAGTGTAAAGGCGATTATAGGGGCTGACGTATTTTGGCGTTTATTAGTATCTGATAAGATTTTATTAGGTGTTGGCAAACCAACACTTCATCAAACTAGACTAGGTTGGCTAGTTTGTGGCTCAATTAATGTCGGCTGTAATTATAATATTAATTCATCGTGAGCGTTTCAACCGCGCGGCCCTGAAGATAATTAAAAAAAAACTATGCCAAAATTTTGTTAAAATTTGATTCCCAAAACCATAAATTTGTCAAAGTTATGGTTAATAAGTTATAAGGGTTTGAATGGGGCCGCGCCATTGAAACGCGGAGAACCGCGCGACTATGGAGATCTTTAAAACTACGGGTTGCAGAGACCTGAAATTTAGGTAAATAACAGATTGAATTTGTAAAAAAATTGTAAACATATAGAAAAAAATCCTAGCTTTATATTTTAGGAACATTATGGAGGTTTTTTTTTCCGGTGGGAAAATCATCTTATGACATCCCCCGCTCTTGAGCGGGGCGGGAGATAGTGTCAGACTTTTACTGACTAAAAACCCACTCCTTTTACTTCGTTGCCTTTCGTACCGGGGCCGAGTCTTCCTTTCAGAATCAGACCCTTGGCCCCAGTAGGCTCCGACCCTGCTGGGCCTCTACGTTTGCTGACATCTTCTTGAGGCGCGCGTGGAATTGTACGCGCCGTCGACAACTTGGGCTTGGTCCGGACGGTTACCGGACGGTCGGACGGCGAGCCACCCATTGCTCGCCGTCCGCAAGCCCGCGCCTACGGTGGCCGGAAGTCGGGATCGGAGTCCCGGCGACGGTTGGGGCCTGAGGACCGTTGCCTCACGCGATCGGCCGCCTCCTTTGCTAGCATTACTGCTTCGCAGAAGAAGGCGACCGCCTGCCACTCCTCCTCGCTCCGGACCATGGCATGTACTAAGGCCCGGCGCGAGAGTTCGCCGCCGCCGATTGCTCCCAAGAGGACACGGCGTTGCTCTGCCCAAGCGGGGCACACTTCCACTGTGTGCTCCACCGTGTCCTCCGGGCGGTCTACGGAATGGTGACACCGTTTCTTCCGCACGGATCTTACTATATGATCTTACTGATACTTCATCGACCGTCTCTGCCTGTAAACGATATCCGGGACCACTCCACTCCTCACTTAA
The DNA here is from genome assembly GCA_949316375.1 of Mythimna vitellina. NCBI lineage: Eukaryota > Metazoa > Arthropoda > Insecta > Lepidoptera > Noctuidae > Mythimna > Mythimna vitellina. Next base: position 24,870,013 of record OX438698.1, read on the forward strand.
CGCGCCATCAACGCATTGAGCAGCTGCGGCAGCAGTTTTGGACGAGATGGAGTAAGGGGTATGTCTCTGAGATTCAGCAGCGTGTAAAATGGTGGTTGGCGTACCGCCAACCACCCTTAAAGTGGAAGTTGGGTCGCATTATTGTTCTTCATCCTGGCACAAATGGCATAAGCAGAGTTGCCGATATCAGGACTTCAAACGGAACTGTCAGAAGAGCATTCTCCAAGATCTGTCCGTTATTGGAAGACAGCTGTTGAAAGGCAAGCCCTTAACGGCCTGCGGCATGTTGACGCGTCACGTCAATTCGTCATCAGTCTGCACCACTAGTAACTTTAAGTTTACACACACATTAATTAGATTGTTAATAAGTTTTAGCTATAAGATTTTTATCAGGCGTTATTTCTGATCTCCATATTTTTTGAATGTCATGACTGGCAAAATTAAACTGATAAACTGCATGCTCTACGATCCTGATTTTTTAATTTCCCATAATTCCTGAAAAGTTCCTACAATTTTATACATGGATTGGATTTCAGTCATGTATGGTGAAGCCCAGTATAGCATAGTCGGCCTTATAATGTTCCCACCGTTGGGACTCAGGCCTCCTCTGTAGGAGAGGATATGGGCCGTAAACCACCACGCGGGCCCAGTGCGGGTTGGTGGATATCACATGTCTTCGAATTTTAGGTTCTAGGACATGCCGGTTTCCTCACGATGTTTTCCTTCACCGTTTTGAGAGCAGTGGTGATGAAATAAATTACACAAAGTAATACGCCTGGTTGGGTTTGAACCCGCGACCTGCAACTCGTAAGTCGGGGCCGTTACCACTCGGCCACCACTGCTCTCCCAGTATATAGTAGTAAATATTGTACAATATTTATTCTATTTCATTTTGAACAGAATCAGCCTTTACATTATTTCATTTCGATTAATATCTTAGGAGATATCACAGTTTTAAAATAACGCTGCAACAAAATAATATAATAATAATATTTATTGAGCAACAAAGTAAAAACATGTATACACAATTGCCTATAAGCTACTTATAAATAACAACTAAATAATGCAATCAATGAGGATCAATCACATAATAGCAAATACTATTTTTAAGAAGTACATCGTACGTGTAATAATCAGTGATCAGAGTAGGTAGATTGATTTTTGGTACTTGCATCATAAATGCACACAGAAACAATAAGCAATTTTTATAATATAACATGAATAAGCAATTTTTTTTCTGGAAAGTAATTCCGGTATTTCCGGATACGGATTCAATTAAATATTTTTAAATGTTGGTAGTGATATTAATACTATTCAATTCAAAATTTAAAGGAAGGTATCAAAACTAAATTAATTTATTATTTATCTGTTGAATAAACAAAACAATCGAATTCCGATCGAAGCATTAATATATTATTATTATTTTTTAGCCTTTTTATGGCCACCACTTTGCGCACGCGCACTCTACGAACCGAAGTAAACAAGTGAGCTATCTGGGATGTCGTCAGCGGGTGTACGCATTGTTTTGCTAACCGGTTAGTGCACCACCCATGATCCTTTGTTCTGATGGTCGTTGGGTTGTGTCAAATCGTGACTGTATGCCATTAAAACAAAAAGTATGAAGAATATAATATTGCTCATTTTAATACAATTACTACCTAAGTTCCGTTTTTTTTAATAATCAACCAATTCCGGAGGAATGTCCATTTTAATATATACGTTTCGGATCAACGACCCCAATTCAATCTACCTACTCCGATCACTGGTAATAATTTACTTAATTTTGCTTGCAAGAGGAGTTTTATCGTCCCTCCTCATTACTTTACACCATTTTCTTTGTATCTTTGCATCTCTCGGAACAGAAAAATAGTACATTTTGATACAAGTGGAGAAAGTTTGTCATTGCATCCGAGGCAAAATTCACCCGAGCCGGATATGCGAGGGTGTTATGGAGCCGAGTGCTGCAGTAACAAATCTCCACGTGTATCAAACGACGTTTTAATTACACTTACGAAGAAATACTTTCTCTAAAAACTACGACGCATTTTTGTTCATTTTGTACTTATTAAAGAAAATTTTCCAAAGTTGCCGTACATTTTAGTTTTGATTTAGAAGGCAGCAGGCTATCGGAAGTATTTTTACCTCAATCAAAATATCTGGAGGCGTTTTTTCACAAATAACACAAATGAATAAGTTGGTTATTATTTAATATGCTTTTTTCTCGCGCTTAACCTTTGCAGGTTGAAAAGCAAAGGTATCAAACCGTTATACATCCTAAAATTAAAAATAGAAATTTAAATATTTTTGTATTTAAAACACAAATAATTTTTGATTTGTTGGTAATAACAAATTATTTTTTAAATAATTATATTTATTTATGATATACTGTTCATAAATACCATTTAAATTTTCATTAAATATTAAAACCTTAATAATATCTGCCTCTTTGCTTTAAATAATAATAATAATCACCGTTAACAATGGCGGAATAGGAAAGAAAAAAGCCATAGTTGTGATAAATTAAAATAAAACGCAAGGGCATACATGGCATGTTGAACCTAATTTTATTGCGATAAGAGTTTTCGTTTTCGAGGAAGTGTATTGAAAAATAGTTTATTGGTAACCGTAGCATTTTTGCATTTTGGTACAATGCAATTTTTGTATGATGACATTTTACTTAAAAAAAAAACTAAATACGAACAAAACAACGCGTAACAACGTTCTCCGCAGACCATGTCCCACCTTCGATCCTGCATCACGTGCCCTGTTACCTGTTCACGTAGGGATCTAGCATCAGCGGACGACACTAGCATGGGTGTCCTTTTCGCGGTTTTCGAGAGTGTTGAAGCTGATAGTGCTGTCAAAATGTATATCCAAGATGGCGGATGCAACAAATTATCAACTTCTTCATCATGGGTGTCGTTTTCATGATTTTCGAGGGTGTTAAATCCGATAGTGATGTAAAAATGGAAATCCAAGATAGCGGCTGCAAAAAATTATGAACTTTTTCGTCATGGGTGTCGTTTTCGCGGTTTTCGAGAGTGTTAAAAAGGAGTTAACAATAAAACAGTATAATTGGTTACTTCAAAAAAACTGAAATACTTCTGAATTTGCTTTTATGGTGGGCTGTGATATGGGCCTCTTTTGCTCAGGTTGACTGATGCGATGTCATAAGATTACGTATTTAAATTTTATTTGTAAACTAGTTATTTCTGTTCGATTGAATGATCACTACAAAACACATTTTTTTTTCATAAAAATAAACAATATCAAAAACATTAAATAACAGTGACAACCCTATTGCTTTAATGGAGTGTAGGTATTTATTTAATCAACTAGGCTTAGTTTGTATACTGTTCCATATTTATACTGTGGTGTGTTGCAGAGGCGGGCGCGGCGGCGGCGGCGCTGCACGGCCGCTACTTCGGCGGCCGCACGGTGCGCGCCGCGCTCTACGACCAGGACCTGTTCGACCACGGCGACCTGTCCGGCTAGCCGCGCCGCCCTACCGTACTGCTGAAATGTTAACTTTAAGTTCCGATGTGATAATACGATTTTCAAAAATAAAATATCGCTCGTTAAATTATGCTGTTTCATTTATCAACTCCCTCGTGAGTGTGACCTATGCACGCGACTTCTCTGTCGAATGGCCCTTCATTGGTTTCTTTGTTAACGATAGACACTAGTACACAAGGTGGATACGACAAAGGTAATAATAATTTCAACACACTTGCTTAGTAAGTGACTATAATTGCATCTCAGGTTAGGTTAGGTCTTTCATGGCCCCCGACGAGCGCCGCCACCAGGATCACCCATCGTGGTCGAGGAGGTCCAAATCGCTGTCGAGTCCACCATGAAGTACCTAGGATTGGTGCTCGACAACCGGTGGGACTTTGGCCCCACTTTCAGCGGCTGACACCCAAATTGATGGGCGCCGCGGGCGCGCTTGCAACGCTGCTTCTCAATCTAGGGGGCCCGAGCACCGCCTGTAGGCGGCTGTAATTGGGGATCGTGCGATCCATGGCCCTGTACGGGGCCCCGGTATGGGCTTCTGACCTGACGGCAGGCAGCATCGCAATCCTGCGAAGACCACAGAGGGCGATGGCCGTCAGAGAGCGAGATCGAGCTGCGCCGGTCTCAGCTCCGCGAGGTCATGGTGGCGGAATGGCGGGACAGGCTTCTGCGCCCTACCGCCGGCCTCACCACCGTCGATGCGATCCGACCAGTGCTCAACGAATGGCTCGGGAGGAAGCATGGCTCCCTGTCAGTTAGGACGACGCAGGTGCTCTCGGGGCATGGCTGCTTCGGGAAGTACTTGTGTCGCATAAACAGGGAGCCAGACGCTCGGTGCCATCACTGCACCGACTGTCGGGAGGACACGGCGCAGCACACACTGGCAGAGTGTGCCGCATGGGAGGAGCAGCGCCGTGCCCTCGTATCTGAAGTGGGCCCCGATCTGTCGCTGCCGGCCGTCGCTCGTTCTATGGTCGGGAGCGCTGAGTCGTGGGATGCGGTGATCTCCTTCTGTGAAGCCGTCATTTCGCACAAGGAGGCTGCGGAGAGGGAGAGGGAGGCCGTGGCCACTCTCCCGTGCCGCAGCAGGCGAACCGGGCGTCGGCGGAGGACAGATAACGCCCTCTTCCAACCCCCATAAAGAGGTCCGGATGGACGGCGGACTCGGGGTTGTCCGCCGTCCCCCATTCAGCAAGACCCGAGGCGGCGGCTCCTATGTCATGTCGCGGGGGAGGACACATCCCCGCGGGCCTGAAGTGGCCCGCGTATGCGGGCCGGCACTACATCGCGAAGGACATCCATGAGGATTTTCCACCCCGGCAACAAAAAAAAAAAAAAAGGTTAGGTTAGGTTTAAGGAGGTAGGTTTTAAAATTCAGAAATTATATTTTTTATTCGATTGTAAAATATAAATAGATTTTTATAAATTATTAATAAAATGTTATTGTAAAATTATGTATTCATCATGATAATCCTAATTATTTTAAATTTTTCTTATCTAGTTAACGTTCATTTAGGGTTATTTATTCCGTTTATTTACGGATTGCACAATTGTAACTATAAATTCTATGAATTTTATTCGATGTTTTCGGTCTGCTATCAAAGTACTGAGATTTCCTTCTTTCACTTCCATATTTACCTTCGTCTCAAAGTCGTGCCTGTGGGAGGAATATACAGGGCACTGCGTCAGGAGATGCAGGACTGTCTCCTGCTTGTCAGGGTCGCAGACGCACGCCGAGTTCTCCTAGCAATTGAAACGAGTCAGGTATTCGGAGAACCCGCCGTGCCCTGTTAGGGCCTGGGTCAGCTCCTGGGTCATGTCTAATTTCTGCACCGTACTGTACGCAGCGATCGCGCACGGGAAGAATAACTTCGTCGTGGCCGCCGTTTCCCCAGTACAATACCTCCGGTTCCATTCGCTCATCGTATCCATACGGATCATACGCTTAACGAATGAAACCGGGTATTTATCGTAGTGGGGTTGCCGCTTACACTTTAAGGCAGCCTCCTTTGCGAGCGAGTCGGCTCTCTCGTTGCCCTCCAGCCCCACATGAGCCAGGGTTCGTTTTTTGCGGCACACGCACAGCGGGCACGGAGTCCTATACTATGACGTAAACCCGGTCCGGATCGGACGTCGGGAACGGGAGTTATGGCCGAAAAATGGATGAAAAAGGTGATTTTTTATGAAAATTTCGAAAACAAATTTTGAAAATGGACCTAATTTAACTTTTCTGTTACAGGTATCCCGTAGAACGAGCGAATGCGCGTCCGTTGGCGTTTCCAGAACAGACTTAGGTCAAATAGGAAGGCTGTTATTAAATTTTTGAGTTTAGAATAAATAGAAAATTGGTTTTTCCTAAATAAATGGTTTTCTTTTGGAAAATTGTCAAATATTATGTGATAATCGTATAGGGCTCACTGAGCCGCGTTCAAAAATGTACGACAGTTATATGTTTGCTGTATGTAAAGGGTCTGAAATAATTCGGTTAGGTTAGGTTAGGTTAGGTTTTTTTTTTTTTTTTTTTTTAATTTTTGCTTGCTGATATTGCCGATATTGAATTCGACACTTAAAAGGTTAGTATATTACTGGTAGTTGTAACTTGGTGTTTTTTTTTTTTTTTTTGTTTAGTTATTCTGCGCCGTCACCGTTGATCCATTTGCTTTTGCAGCTTTGGCTATGACGCTGTCTGCGTAAACCATAAATTGGGTCTTATGATTCGTTATTAAGTCTTCAAAGTTATCCTCTTCAATTGACCTACCCAGTTTTTGTTCGCAGTTGTATCTCTCTTCGGCAAATCGAGGGCAATGTTTTAATATGTGACTCACTGTTTCTGTGGTAGTACCGTCACAAACACAGGCAGGGGTCTCCATTAATTTAAATCTAAACAAATATTCACGGAATCCTCCATGTCCGGTGAATAATTGGGATCGTAGGTTTTTGGGCGTACCTAATTTTAATAACAGACTGTAGGCCTTCCTCACGTCACCGAAGAAAAGTCTGATATCCCTATCTTGATGTGTTTCAGCGACATAACGAAACTGCCAGTTTTGCAGTGTGGATTCCCTGATGGAGTGCTTAGCATATGACAGCGGGAAGTAATCATAGGCTGGCGCGGCTTTCTTATGAAGAGCAGCATGTTTTGCCAGCTCGTCCGCTCTTTCATTCCCAGGTATACCAGCGTGAGCCTTAATCCAATATAAAGCGATTTCCCTGCCCTGTAACTGTGCGATTGCGATAGCCTGCTGGATCTTCAGTGAAATGGGGTTCCTTGTTTTAGGGTCGGCTATGGATTCCAACGCGGATCTCGAATCCGAGATTATGTTGACAGATATGGGTGGATTTTTATTGCCAGCGTAGGTGATTGCTCGCAGGATTGCAATCAGTTCAGCCTGGAAAACTGAGCAAAAGTTCCCCAGACGAACAGTAACTTTGGCCACTTCATTTTCTCTGTTCCAACAAGATACTGCAGCGCCAACCTTTCCCTCTATTTTGCTTCCATCTGTGTAGAGGCACTGCCAGTTGTTGTGAATAAGGCTTAGATCTTCCTCAACTGCAATATGCCGGAAGTCTAACCTTTTGCGATGAGCTGGGTGTGGAAGCTCGGAGGGGTGTACGCGTCTTTCAAGGCACCTGCCGGGAAGTTCCTCCAGAGGTTTCCCTCTTTTCACCTCGTAGATCCGAAGATACTCCATCGCTCGCATATCCAGGGGGATCACTCTGGAAAGAACGGCTGCAGCAGTGAGGGATGTTGTCCTGTGGGCTTTGGCAATTTTAATTGCAAACATTCTAGTGATGGAATCGAGCTTTTTCCTAGCGTATACCTTTCCAGCAACCTGGGCCCATGAGCTCGCAGCATATGTAACCACAGGCTCAACAACACTTATGTAAATCATCCTGAGGATGTTGGAGTTTAGTCCCCACTGAGCTTTTGCCGCCCGCGCAACCATTCTGAAAATGTTAGCCGTCTTTTTTGTGACTTCTTCTAGGTGCGGAAGGAAAGTCAAACCCGCGTCTATCGTGAGCCCAAGGAGTTTAAGACGTCTAGTGAGAGTCAGTGGAGTACCCAAAAGAGTGAATTGTGGCTCGTCATATTTGGTCTTTTTTGTTACCAACATTGCTTGGGTCTTATGTGCAGCGAATCGCATCTTGAAGTCATTGCCCCACTTGGCAATGACTTCAAGAGCGTCATTGACTGCTTTTTCCAGTTCGACTGTTGTATCCGCCTGCGCCATTACAACTATGTCATCTGCATACGCCTGGATATGGGCAGTGAGCTTCTCCGCCTCAACCATTAATGGGTCGAGTTGCACATTCCAAAAGATGGGTCCACAGATAGAGCCCTGAATACAACCCTTGGTAGTCGGTTTTGAGACCGATTCGTACATGTACTCCAAAGTGACACTTCTACTAGACAGATAGCTGCTGAGCAGCCTCAACGTCTGCGCGTCCAACCCCTTCGCTTGCAACTGATGCAGTATGGCAGGCCACCAGGCATTATCGAACGCGCCTTCGATATCCAATGAAACCACAGCTACTAACTTTTTGGCTCGAAGACCCCGTCGGATGTAGTCTACAGTGTCATACAGCGCGTCTTCCGTTCCGCACTGAGGTCGAAAACCATACTGCCTTCTGCTCAACAAGTTTTGGTTCTCCATGACCCATGTCAGTCTGTTAGCGACCAGCTTTTCAAGGACCTTCCCCAAAAGTGGAAGGAGTCCAATCGGGCGGTAGGACTTTGCGGCCGTGTAGGATGACTTACCAGGTTTTGGAATAACTCTGATTCTAGCCTCCTTCCACGCAATGGGGAAGTAACCCAACTCAAGGCACTTGTTAAACATGGCCAGCTGGAGATTTTGGTCGGATCGGTACGATGAATAGCAGATGTCTGCTGTAATGCCATCAGCACCCGGTGCTTTCTTGGGATGGACTCCTGCGTAGACTTGCTCAATTTCAACACGAGTAAACGGCGGCGCTAGTTCAGTGAAGAAGCTCCGGTTTTGATTATTAATTATAAGCCTCACCTCCTCTCGTATTGCCCTCTGATACTCTGAGTCTGTTGCAGGATCATCTGTCGGGAAGAAAGTTTCCGCAAGCAGTTGAGCCGAGGCATTAGCTGACAACATTTTGTCGTCTTGTGGGTCCTTCAAAATGCTGGATTCGATTCTGCTAGTATTTGAACAGTGACTAATGATTCTATTAGCACAGGTCCACACATTCTCTTCCTTCTGTCTTGTACAAAAATCTTTCCAGCTAGCAGTGAGGGTCAACTCAATGTTCCTCTTGTATGCGTCCCTGGCTTTCTGGTAATTCGCGATACAAAATGGTTTCCTACGAGGGTTCGCGTAATGAATCTTTCGACGGAGTGTTTTGACCTTCCGTTTCTCCCCTTCGAGTTCTTCAGTCCACCATTGGGGCTTTACGAAAGGTTTCTGTTGACCTAGTTTAGGAATAGCCTTATCGCAAGCTTTGGTGATAGCCGTGGTATAGCTACGCACCAGATCCTCCAGTCGCCCCGAACATCTGCAGTTCTCAAATTCCTCCGTCGTAAGTCCCATCTGACTCAGCTCTGACCTTAGGATTTCTGAGAATTTACTCCAATCAGCTTTTTTAACATTATAGATGCGGGTGGTAGGGTGTTTGGCACGCAGGTCTAGGTTGTCCGATGTCAATGCAAAGCTTATGGTCCTATGGTCAGTGAGCACTGCAGATTCGGTGTCAACCCTCCAATCCGATATCCTCGCCAGCAGTGAATCGCTGCAAGCCGCAACATCCACAATACTAGAATAAAGCTTACCACCTCTGTATATGTGGAATGTTGGCACTGTTCCCTGATTTAGCACACTGATGTTGTTTTGTGCAAACAGATCTGTAACGGCAGCTCCCCGCCCATCCTCAGTATCACAACCCCACCAGTGGCTCATAGCGTTGGCGTCACCGGCAATAATAATATCCTGAGTTCCGAGGCCACCAATGACTTCCTGGATTTTTCTGAGGTACGGTTCTATGTCCTTGTCCCCTTCAAGGTAGAAATTAATTATGCCTACTCTTAGGTGGCCCATGTGCACAATTACGGATGTAATATTCTTACAGACTAATGTTTGGCACTGGACCACTTTCAAGTTTGGATTAATGACAACAATAGCCGATTTTACGGGTGTTTCTTTGGAGCCAGTAGTGTCCTGAATGTTGATGTGGGGTGACGAAAAAATGCCCTTAGCTCCGACGTTGGGCTCTTGAAGAAGAAGGACATCCGTGCGGGATTTTAGTGCGTCACACAGGGCTTCTTTGGTGGCGGCTAAGCCGCGACCGAGATTGACTTGCCTGAATCTAATGCATCCCAGTGAGCCCTTAGCAGTATCTGACTGCTGTTCGTGCAATTCGGTCCCATTTCAGCCACTCAGGACACTCACTAGAATATGCTGGGTGATGGAGACTATTTCAAGAGTTTCTCTTGGTGCAGTTTACGCAATGAGGATGCCTGGAGCGATTGGGGCACTCTCGAGTATCATGCGTTCCAGCACAATATCCACATACCAGCTGTGATTGGCAGTCTCGAGCTAAATGGCCAAAACTCAGGCAGTTGTAGCATTGGAGTATCGGAGATTGGTCCATAGCCACAACCACTTGGTATCCCAGTTTTACTCGCTGTCCGTTCAGTCGACTCCACAGGTTGAAGTCCACCTCCAGAATGACGTTAGTTGTGGCAGTTGATCTTCCTTTCGTTCTTCTAATGACCTTGACGGTCGTTTGATCCGTCGTAACGCCTTCGAAGAGATTGGCGTTTTGCTTAATTATTGCCGACTCTATGTTTTTGTCGTCAAGGTCATTTATAACCCCGACTAGCCGAATCAAAGGATTTTTTGGAGGTGGAGTCAGGATCGCGAACTCCTTCCCTGCGTCCTTAATTGCCTTAGTGAGGGTAACCCTGTCGCGCTCGGAGGCACAGCCGATGGAAACCCTTTGGTCACGTAGCTTGCGCATGCTACTAACTCCCACCCCCAATTCCACAACGTTGACCTTAGATTTAATAGTTTTTATAACATCTTCACTGGTGTGGCGGGGGTCGATAGACTCCACTATCAGGTTATGGCTAGGAGTATACAAAGCCTCTGCGTACGACCTATTCGGCAGGCTGCGCACAACGCGCGCCGTTTGCGTGTCAGCAGTCTCTTGACATATGGGTTTCAGCGTGCCGTCTGTGCTCTCCCATTTTTCAATAACACCCCTTAGGTGCTCCACAGAGGTCCTAACTGGAGCCACTGCCTCTACTGCCCTGCTGCACTCCAGTCACCACCTCCCGAGTGTCATTGCATGCTGCCAGTATCTGAGTGACATCTGCGGTGGCCGAAGATAAACCAGGGGTGCCGAGCACTACTTCCTGCACCGCCAACCTAAGATCGTCTGCACAAAAAGTTTCACGGTTAGCCGCCTCCGCTTGATGTCGAGTCAGCGATTCCAGGTCCCTTCTTATGTGCACCAACTCCTCCCGGATCCCGACCATGTCCACATCCTGTCGCTGCGATGACTCAACATTAGCTTGCACCACTGAAGGCTGCACATATTTGAGTGCCGCTTTAAGGGGCTCCAGTTCTGCAGATATGTCCGCAACCTTTATGAGCACTGAGCTCATCATTTGGGGGGATTCTCGGAGTGCAAGCTCCATACCGTACTTAAGAGCCTTTATAGGTTCACACGCATCAAATAACAGGATCTGGCGGAGAGCCTCAGTGTCCCTTGTCAACTTCTCAATCCGGTCCTCCAGCTTCTTGTACTCAGCCAGTGCAGCTTCCAACGCACGAGCATGCCTCTGGGCGTTTCGCTCCCTATCCTTTGCGATAACCGCTTTGACACGGTGGGCCTCCGTCATATGAAGATTTCGGGAGTCCGAGAGTTTCAAGACCATTTCGTACATCAGGTGTAAGGCCGAGACGACATTTTCCCTGATTTCCCTCTTAAGATTACCCGATTTCTCCAGCTCCAGTTTAGCGTTTTGAAGGACCGCACCAGCCTGGCGCGGCATCTCGCCTAGGACAATCCGTCTTCCATCCACAGTTCTGGTTGAGTCGCATGAAACTACTGATGCATCAGAATCACACTCGTCAACCTCTGTCCCCAGCGATTCGGTATCCGTCGGATTCAATACCTCCGCTGAGCCTGCTGCTCTTGCCTGCCTAATCTGGGCCTGTATTCGTAGCTCTGCAGGGATCAATCTCTGCCCAGAAACTGGTGGTCCACATGTTCCCTCCCTTATGGGTGTAGACGAGAGAGGAGGAGACGGAGACGGCTCCTCTATTTCCATCTCTAATAAAGTGGCAACACCTTGCCGAGATTCCGGCCTTGGAACCCCAAGTTCCTCACGCAGCGAGACATCACCACTAGCCGCAGTAACCGACTCCTGGACGTCCGGTTCCACCACTATGGCCGTTTCTATAGCAGCCACCGATTGCTCCGCAGACATCGCAGTTTCCCGACTAAGGCTCGAGGATTTTCCAGTTTTGGGTTTGGCGCGGTTCGGAACCAATTGCATCGACTGCGCTGCTGCTCTCATCGGTCGGGTTAGGTTAGGTTAGGTTAGGTTAGGTTTTTTTTTTTTTTTTGTTTGTGGCAGGAGTGGGAAATCCATCATGGACGCCCACGCGCAGTGCCGGACTCCTACCGGCTAAAACCACACTCCTGCCATGCGAAAAGCCCCTGCTGCACAAGTTTTGCAGGGTTGTTATTAAGGACTGTAGGTTTTCGATTTCTGTTATTGTTATTTAAAATTGTACGTTGTAAAATATGGATAAAAATAATTCTTCAAAAAATAGTTCTTCAAATTTCATTTATAATATTAAATCATTATTTAATTGTTGTCATAATTTCTTATAAAATAAATAAATACTAGTAATATACAATAATAAAATTTTCTTATAATTATGTCAGATATAAGTTATTTGTTCCGTCTATTTGCAGATTGAACTATTTTTATAATATATTCCGTAAAGAATTTTCTCGTCTTTCGGTCGCTTAATAAGAGGCAAAGATTATTTTTATTTACTGGCAAATCGACTCTCATTTCTAAATCGTGCCTGTGGGAGGAATACACAGGACACTCCGTTAGGAGATGGAGGACTGTCTCCTGTTTGTCGGGGTCGCAGGTGCACGCTGGATTCTCCTTGCACCTGAAACGAGTCAGGTATTCGGCAAACCCACCGTGCCCCGTTAGGGCCTGGGTCAGCTCTTGGGTCATCCCTATCTTCCGCACCGTCCTGTACGCATCGATCGCGCATGGGAAGAATAACTTCGTCGTGGCCGCCGTCTCCCCAGTACGATACCTCCGGTTCCATTCGCCCAGCGTATCCATACGGATCATTCGCTTAACGAATGAAACCGGGCATTTGTCGTAGTGGGGTTGCCGCTTATACCTCAAGGCAGCCTCCTTTGCGAGCGAGTCGGCTCTCTCGTTACCCTCCAGCCCCGCATGAGCTTTGATCCAGAACAAGGAGACGCTTTTGTTCTGGATACTGCTGCGGCGGATGGCGTCCCTTGTTTCCACTGCGAGGGCGTGGAGGGCTTCGGGGTTCACGATGGTTTGGAGAGCTGCCATTGAGTCACTGTAGATAGCGAACGCCGTCTCGGTTCTTCGGAGGACTTCCTTCGCCGCTTCGCAGAGGGCAAGAAGCTCAGCCTGGTAGACGGTACTATAAGACGGCAGCGCAAGCTTGAGGGACTTTACTTCGGCCTGGTCGGTCCACACGGACAGTGCCGCCCCGACCTTGCCCTCAATTTTGCTGCCGTCTGTGAAGATTCTCACCGCGTAGTTGCAGTGGTCATTATATTGCTCTTCGTCCACCAGGCGTCGCAGTTCAATGGACCTCTGCGCCGCTGGATGTGGCATCTCTAGTGCCGATGCCACCCGCTCGATCTCCCTGTCTCCCAGCGCTGGATGGGGTAACCCCCTCTTTGCCTCATAGAGTGAGGCAGCCTCTCGGATTCGGAGGTCGAGGGGGAGTATCCCAGCCAGTACCAGTGCCGAGTGCAAGGAGACCGTGCGATAGGCTCTGCACAGCTTCTGTGCGAAGCTCCTCTGGACGGCGTTCAGCTTCTTCTGGACTCCAATTTTGGTTGCGGCCGGCGACCATGCACTCGCCGCGTACAGGATGATGGGTTCGACTGCAGCTGTATAAATACAGCGGATGACCTCAGGATGTAGACCCCAGCTGGCCCTTGCGGCCCTCGATAACTGCTTATAAATACCGATGGCTCGGGAACAAACGTTTGCGACGTGGGTGTTAAAAGTCAACTTGTGGTCGATGGTGAGTCCTAGCAGTTTTATTTCCTCAGACATGCCAATGATCACCCCGCCCATTCTGAGGCATGGGGTATCATGCTTAAGTTTGCGCGTTATCAGCATAGCTTTGGTTTTGTGCGGGGCAAACTTAAGCTTGTTTGCGACACCCCATGCGCGCACGTACTCAAGGGCGACATTGGCATCCCTTTGGACCTCAAGCGTCGTCTCCCCATCGAACACAAGGACGACATCGTCCGCAAACGCCTGACAGTAGACCCCCATACTCTCTAGCTCCTTAATCAGCGGGTCCAGCACCACGTTCCATAATATGGGACCACTGATGGACCCCTGGACGCATCCCTTCTCCGTCCTGGATTTATGCTCCGCTCCCGCGTACCTAACTTTCTCCACTCTCTCGGACAAGTAACTATCGAAGACCCTTCTCAAGTTCACAGGACACTTTTCCTCAGCCAGACGCACTCGTATAATCGGCCACCAAGCGCTGTCGAAGGCTCCCTCTATGTCCAAGGACACAATCGTGACAAGCCTCTTTGCTTTGAGTCTGCCACGAATGTGCCCGATGAGTGTATAGAGGGAATCCTCAGTGCTTTTTTGGGGCATGAAGCCGTACTGGCGAGTACTCATCCTGGGTAACAAATGGAACTTGAGTCGGGCCACGAGCATCTTCTCGTATATCTTGCCGAGTACAGGCAAAAGACCAATCGGCCTGTATGATTTCGGAGTGGTGTAGTCTTCTTTCGCGGGTTTGCGGAGCACAACGACTGTTGCCTCTTTCCAGGACCGTGGAAAGTATCCATGCGCCAGGCACTTGTTCATCAAGCGCAGAACTAGGTCTGGGTCTGAATGGATCGCGTGGCCCCATATGTCCGCCGTCAGACCGTCGAAACCGGGGGCTTTTTTGGGGTTGAACGAGGAGACTGCTCGCCTTAGCTCGTCGAGAGTGAACGGTGGATCCCAGGGTTCAACTTGGTTCCCCCCGTTCACCTCTTCCGCTCTTTGCTGCACCTTTTTGTGCTCCTCGTTATCCCCCTCTGGACGGTCTTTCGGGTAAAACGTTTGTGCTAGGTACCTCGCTGACTCTTCGGGGTCTAAAGTCTTTGCATCCCTCACCATCGGTATGTCCTCCTCTCTCTTTTCTGTCCTCCGGATCACCCTGTATATTCCTTCCCACAGGCCTTCTCGGTCTTGTTTCTCACAGAAACCCTTCCAGCTCTCGACCTGCGCCTTGACTACTGCCTTGTCATACTCTTCTTTCTGTTTCAGGTACTCCTCAACAACCTTTGGTCTACGAACCGGCGCTGCACAACGGATCCTCCGCTTTTTGGTGACCACCTGCCTTTTCAGGCTGGCGAGCTCATCAGACCACCACGGCACGGTTAACTTCTCTACAGTCTTCTTCTTGGGTATCACTTTGGTACAGGCGGCTTGTACCGCCGTCGTGAGTTCCTCGACTACCAGGTCTAACTTATGCACACTGTCGATCTGATCGGACAGGTCTGCAGTTATTTTTCTGTTTAGCATAATCTGGGCCAGTTTCTTACGAAACTGGCCCCAATTTGCTTTCTTGGTGTTGTAGAGCCTGGTAGTCCGGTGCACCGTGATACCCACAGACTTTTCGAGGTTTATAAAGAACTCTATGCCGTTGTGGTCCGACCCCGTCAGGTCATCGACGACACGCCAGCCGTCGGTCACCGACAGCATATCCGCTGTGCAGGCTGTGACGTCGACGCAGCTCGTGTAACGCCTGTTACCACGAACTACGTTGAAGGTTGGAGTTTCCCCTCTGTTGAGTATTTGCAGTCCAAGCTGGTCGAGAGCTCCCAGCATCTCGTCGCCTCTGCTATTGGTCTCACTACTGCCCCACCAAACACTCCAGGCGTTGGCATCTCCTCCCACAATGAACTTATGCGGGCCGACTTCGCGCTCCACCTTCCTAAGGGTGTCCAGGTATGGCCCGAAGGGCTGGTCTGGCTCGAAGTAGAACGAGACCAGAGTTAGTTTCCAGGCACCGGTTTGGATCCCCACCACGACGATATTGTCCGTGGTGAGTTCTGGGTACTGTCTAACGGTGATTTTTGGGTCAAAGACAGCTATGGCCGCTTTGACAGTCCCTTCTCCTTGCCTGGTGCTCTGGAAGATCCGGACGCCTCTGGTCCCGCTCATCCTTTTAGCGTTGCCCACATAGGGCTCCTGGATCAGCGCTGCGGTGGCTTTGCGTTGTTCGGCCCCGATCATAAGCTTATGGGTCGCCAGTCTCTTCCTTTGAAGATTAACCTGGAGTATTTTGTGCGGCAGTGTGTCCACTGGGACCACCTTAGCAGTAAGCGACGGACGCACGTGCCAGCCTGTCCCACCTGACTCGAACAGGACACTCGGGGTTGAACGCGTTGTGGTCCGTCTTCTCCATCCTCGCCTTGACGCAGTTGTGGCATTTTGGGCAATCCGCCTTTAGCCACTGGGCACACTCTGCACGCAGGTGTGGGCCTCCGCAATGGCTGCATAAGTCGGTTAGGTTAGGGTTTTTTTTTTTTTTTTTTTTTTTTCTTTTTTTTTATGCGAAATGACCCCTGCCATACTTGTGTCGCAGGGTTGTTTTTTGGGAGGTAGGTTTTAAAATTCAGACATTGTATTTTTTATTCCATTGTAAAATAAATATAGGTTTTTATAAATTATTAATAAAATGATATTGTAACATTTTATATTCGTCATGATACTCCTAGTTATTTTTAAAAAATTTCTTATCTAGTTTATAATCATTTATTGGTTATTTATTCCGTTTATTTACGGATCGCACAATTTTACTTATAAATTCTATGAATTTTGTTCGTAGTTTTCGGTCTGCTATCAAAGTACTGAGATTTCCTTCTTTAACTTCCATATTTACCTTCGTCTCAAAGTCGTGCCTGTGGGAGGAATATACAGGGCACTGCGTCAGGAGATGGAGGACTGTCTCCTGTTTGTCGGGGTCACAGACGCACGCCGGGTTCTCCTTGCACTTGAAACGAGTCAGGTATTCGGAAAACCCGCCGTGCCCTGTTAGGGCCTGGGTCAGCTCCTGGGTCATCTCTACTTTCCGCACCGTCCTGTACGCAGCGATCGCGCACGGGAAGAATACCTTCGTCGTGGCCGCCGTTTCCCCAGTACAATACCTCCGGTTCCATTCGTTCAGCGTATCCATACGGATCATACGCTTAACAAATGAAACCGGGCATTTATCGTAGTGGGGTTGCCGCTTACACCTTAGGGCAGCCTCCTTTGCGAGCGAGTCGGCTCTCTCGTTGCCCTCCAGCCCCGCATGAGCTTTGATCCAGAACAAGGAGACGCTCTTGTTCTGGATACTGCTGCGGCGGACGGCGTCCCTTGTTTCTACTGCGAGGGCGTGGAGGGCTTCGGGGTTCACGACGGTTTGGAGAGCTGCCATGGAGTCACTGTAGATAGCGAACGCCGTCTCGGTCCTTCGGAGGACTTCCTTCGTAGCTTCGCAGAGGGCGAGGAGCTCAGCCTGGTAGACGGTACTGTAAGACGGCAAAGCAAGCTTGAGGGCCTTAACCTCGGCCTGGTCGGTCCACACGGACAGTGCGGCCCCGACCTTGCCCTCAATCTTGCTGCCGTCTGTAAAGATCCTCACCGCGTAGTCGCGGTGGGCATTGTATTGCTCCTCGTCTACCAGGCGATGCAGTTCAATGGTCCTCTGCTCAGCCGGGTGTGGCATCTGTAGTGACACTCGCTCGATCTCCCTGTCTCCCAGCGCTGGATGGGGTAACCCCCTCTTGGCTTCATAGAGTGAAGCCGCCTCTCGAATTCGGAGGTCGAGAGGGAGTATTCCAGCCAGCACCAGTGCCGAGTGTAAGGAGACCGTGCGATAGGCTCGGCACAGCTTCTGCGCGAAGCTCCTCTGGACGGCGTTCAGCTTCTTCTGGACTCCAATTTTGGTTGCGGCCGGCGACCATGCACTCGCCGCGTACAGGACGATGGGTTCGACTGCAGCTGTATAAATACAGCGGATGACCTCAGGATGCAGACCCCAACTGGCTTTTGCGGCCCTCGACAGCTGCTTATAAATACCGATGGCTCGGGAGCAGACGTTTGCGACGTGGTTGTTAAAGGTCAACTTGTGGTCGATGGTGAGACCTAACAGTTTAATTTCCTCAGACATGCCAATGTCTACCCCGCCCATTCTGAGACATGGGGTGTCATGCTTCAGTTTGCGCGTTATTAGCATTGCTTTTGTTTTATGCGGCGGAAACTTGAGCTTGTTCGTGACACCCCATGCGTGCACGTACTCAAGGGCGACATTGGCATCTCTTTGGACCTCAAGCGCCGTCTCCCCATCGAACACAAGGACGACATCGTCTGCAAACGCCTGACAATAGACCCCCATACTTTCAAGTTCCTTGATTAGCGGGTCCAGCACCACGTTCCATAATATGGGACCACTGATTGACCCCTGGACGCATCCCTTCTCGGTCCTGGATTTATGCTCCGCTCCCGCGTACCTGACTTTCACCACTCTCTCGGACAAGTAACTGTCAAAGACCCTTCTCAAGTTCACAGGACACTTTTCCTCAGCCAGTCGCACTCGTATGGTCGGCCACCAAGCGCTGTCGAAGGCTCCCTCTATGTCCAAGGACACAATCGTGACAAGCCTCTTTGCTTTGAGTCTGCCACGAATGTGCCCCATGAGTGTATAGAGGGAGTCCTCAGTGCTTTTTTGGGGCATGAAGCCGTACTGGCGAGTACTCATCCTGGGCAGCAAATGGAACTTGAGTTGGGCCACGAGCATCTTCTCGTATATCTTGCCGAGTACAGGCAAAAGACCAATCGGCCTGTATGATTTCGGAGTGGTGTAGTCTTCTTTCGCGGGTTTGCGGAGCACGACGACTGTTGCCTCTTTCCAGGACCGTGGAAAGTATCCATGCGCCAGGCACTTGTTCATCAAGCGCAGAACTAGGTCTGGGTCTGAATGGATCGCGTGGCCCCATATGTCCGCCGTCAGACCGTCGGAACCGGGGGCTTTTTTGGGGTTGAACGAGGAGACTGCTCGCCTTAGCTCGTCGAGAGTGAACGGTGGATCCCAGGGTTCAACTTGGTTCCCCCCGTTCACCTCTTCCGCTCTTTGCCGCACCTTTTTATGCTCCTCGTTATCCCCCTCTGGACGGTCTTTCGGGTAAAACGCTTGTGCTAGGTACCTCGCTGACTCTTCGGGGTCTAAAGTCTTTCCATCCCTCACCATCGGTACGTCCTCCTCTCTCTTTTCTGTCCTCCGGATCACCCTGTATATTCCTTCCCACAGGCCTTCTCGGTCTTGTTTCTCACAGAAACCCTTCCAACTCTCGACCTGCGCCTTGACTACTGCTTTTTCATACTCTTCCTTCTGTTTCAGGTACTCCTCAACAACCTTTGGTCTACGAACCGGCGCTGCACATCGGATCCTCCGCTTCTTAGTAACAACCTGCTTCTTCAGGCTGGCGAGTTCGTCGGACCACCACGGCACGGTTAACTTCTCTACTGTCTTCTTTTTGGGCATCACTTTGGTACAGGCGTTTCGTACCGCCGTTGTCAGTTCCTCGACTACCAGGTCTAGTTTGTGCACGCTGTCGATCTGATCGAGCAGGCTTACAGTCAAATTGTTGTTTTGCATAATTAGGACCAGTTTCTTACGAAACTGGCCCCAATTTGCCTTCTTTGTATTATAGATCCTGGTAGTCCGTTGCACCGTGATGCCCACAGACTTTTCGAGGTTTATTTTGAACTCTATGCCGTTGTGGTCCGACCCCGTCAGGTCATCGACGACACGCCAGCCGTCGGTCACCGACAGCATATCCGCTGTGCAGGCTGTGACGTCGACGCAGCTCGTGTAACGCCTGTTACCACGAACTACGTCGAAGGTTGGAGTTTCCCCTCTGTTGAGTATTTGCAGTCCAAGCTGGTCGAGAGCTCCCAGCATCTCGTCGCCTCTGCTATTGGTCTCACTACTACCCCACCAAACACTCCAGGCGTTGGCGTCTCCTCCCACAATGAGCTTATGCGGGCCGACCTCGCGCTCCACCTTCCTAAGGGTGTCCAGGTATGGCCCCAAGGGCTGGTCTGGCTCGAAGTAGAACGAGACCAGAGTTAGTTTCCAGGCACCGGTTCGGATCCCCACCACGACGATATTGTCCGTGGTGAGTTCTGGGTACTGTCTAACGGTGATTTTTGGGTCAGAGACAGCTATGGCCGCTTTGACAGTCCCTCCTCCTTGCCTGGTGCTCTGGAAGATCCGGACGCCTCTGGTCCCGCTCATCCTTTTAGCGTTGCCCACATAGGGCTCCTGGATCAGCGCTGCGGTGGCTTTGCGCTGTTCGGCCTCGATCATAAGCTCATGGGTCGCCAGTCTCTTCCTTTGAAGATTAACCTGGAGTATTTTGTGCGGCAGTGTGTCCACTGGGACCACCTTAGCAGTAAGCGACGGACGCACGTGCTAGCCTGTCCCACCTGACTCGAACAGGACACTCGGGGTTGAACGCGTTGTGGTCCGTCTTCTCCATCCTCGCCTTGACGCAGTTGTGGCATTTTGGGCAATCCGCCTTTAGCCACTGGGCACACTCTGCACGCAGGTGTGGGCCTCCGCAATGGCTGCATAAGTCGGCCGGTTCTTTACAGAGTCGCCGACTATACGCGCTCTTCCCTTATCGAGCATCCTGTGGTTAGGTTAGGTTAGGTTAGGTTAGGTTAGGTTAGGTTAGGTTTTTTTTTTTTTTTTTTATAAATGCTCATTGTCCTCTGACCTTATCAGAGATCTTATTTGGTAGTTTGTATGATCATCTCATCTTCTGACTTATAAATAACGCGCCTGACAGGCGATGACTTCAATATATTTAAAGAGTGGGAGACGATGTGAAGGAGTCCATCATCATATTAACTAACTATATACATTTTTTTTTTTTTTTTTTTTTTTTTTTTTTTTTTTTTCTTTGAAGTACGTACCAGCTTGTGTCTACTAATACTATATATACTTATTTTAAGATACTTAGCCTATATAGTTACTATATGATAAAGTATCTTTCTTTTCTTAAGCTATCCTATTTCTATTTACTACTATAGTTCCTATCTTGCAGCAGTATTCTAACAAAATTTTTCTTTTCTTTC
Organism: Mythimna vitellina; assembly: GCA_949316375.1. Classification (NCBI taxonomy): domain Eukaryota; kingdom Metazoa; phylum Arthropoda; class Insecta; order Lepidoptera; family Noctuidae; genus Mythimna; species Mythimna vitellina. The sequence continues at coordinate 24,890,945 of OX438698.1, forward strand.
CACTTATAAGACTTGGCAGGCTATGCTCCACTAATTTGGCATTTAGTTCGTGCTCCACCTCATACCGAGCTCGTGCTGTGACTGGGCAATCAAGCAGAATATGGAGAACACTTTCGTCCTTACCTGGCTCACAGGCGCACGATGCACTCTCTTTACACCTAAAGCGTTTCAGGTATGCAGAGAATCCACCGTGCCCCGTAAGTATTTGGGTTAGTATGCTTGTGAACTCCATTTTACGCACGACTCTATACGCCGCAATCGCATCGGGGAAAAATATTTTTGTACCGGAGGCGGTTTCTCCGGTCCTGTACCTCCCGTTCCATTCATCAAGCGATCCCATACGGATCAGCCGCTTGACGAATGAAACGGGGCACAGATCATAATCCGGCCTTTTCTTCGACCCCAGGGCTGCTTCTTTAGCGAGTTGGTCGGCTCGTTCGTTTCCCTCCAATCCTGCGTGGGCCTTAATCCAGAATAGGGACACCTTTTTGTTTTGGAGCTTGCAGCGGCGCAGGGTGGCCCTGGTTTCCACTGCCAGGGGATGGAGGGAGCTCACGTTGACCACCGACTGCAGAGCCGCCCTAGAGTCGCTGAAAATACCATACGTTGCCTCTTTTCGTCTGAGCACTTCAGCGGCCGCTCTTTGTAGAGCCAGTAGCTCAGCCTGGTAGACGGTGCAGTAGGACGGCAAAGCAAGTTTGAGGGCCTTTACTTCGGTGGCACTATTCCACAAGGATAGCGCCGCTCCGACTTTGCCCTCAATCTTGCTGCCGTCTGTGAAAATACGCATAGCGAAGTCACTGTGGGTGTTATAGTGTTCCTCGTCCACCAGGCTGCCAAAGTTCAGGTCAGTCTGCTCGGCAGGATGCGGGGATTCTATTGCTGGAGCCATCCGCTCAATCTCCCTGTCTCCTAGTATGGGTTGAGGCACTCCCCTCTTAGCCTCGTACAGTGTTGCCGCTTCGCGGATGCGGAGGTCTAGTGGGATTATTCCCGCCAACACCAACGCCGAGTTCAGGGAGACCGTCCGGTAGGCTCTGCACAGCTTTTGCGCGAATCCCCTCTGGACCACATTCAGCTTTTTAATGACCCCCAGTTTGTTGGCTGCAGGTGCCCAAGCGCTTGCGGCGTACAGAATCGTGGGTTCGACTGCCGCGGTGTATATCACACGCACAACTTCAGGGTACAGACCCCAGCTAACTCGGGCCGCCCTAGCCAGTTGTTTATACATAGCTATCGCCTTTTTGCAGACGACAGCTATGTGCCTGTCAAAGGTGAGCTTTGAGTCTATCGTTAGGCCCAGGATTTTCATTTCTTGGGACATACCGATGTCGATCCCCCCCATGCTCAGACGCGGCGTGTCGTATTTTAGCTTTCGCGTTAGCACCATCGCACAAGTTTTGTGCGGCGCGAATTTGAGCTTGTTTCTGACACCCCACGTCCGAACATGTCCGAGAGCGGCATTGGCCTGTCCCTCGATCTCTACTGCCGTGTTGCCGTCAAAAACCATGACGACGTCGTCAGCGAATGCCTGGCAGTAGACTCCCATTTCCTCCAGCTGCTTCAGGACCGGATCAAGCACCAGATTCCAGAATATCGGCCCCCCGACAGACCCCTGAACGCACCCTTTAGAGGTCAGCCTTTTGCTTTCTTCCCCGGCATATCTAACGGTGACCACCCTGTCACTAAGATAGCTATCGACTACTCGCCTCAAATTCACTGGACACTTTTCCTCAGCCAATCGCACTTTGATTGCGGGCCACCATGTAGCATCGAATGCTCCCTCTATATCTAACGACACAAGCGTCACTATCTTTTTAAGTGCTAGTTTAGCGCGAATGTGCTGCACGAGAGTATAGAGGGAGTCCTCGGTACTTTTCTGAGGCATAAAGCCGTATTGGCGAGTACTAATCCTTGGGAGTAAGTAAAATTTGAGACGAGCAACCAGCATCTTCTCGTACACCTTTCCAAGGACAGGTAAAAGCCCAATCGGTCTGTATGATTTTGGTGTGGTGTACGAGTCCTTGCCCGGCTTTCTCAGCACAACCACCGTTGCTTCCTTCCAAACCATCGGGAAATAGTGGTGCTCCAAGCATTTGTTCAGTAGGGCCAAGAAGAAATCTGGGTCACAACTTACTGCCCGAGAGCCGATGTCGGCAGTGAAACCGTCTGCCCCCGGGGCCTTTTTTGGATTGAACGACTTCATGGATCTATCAAGCTCGCTTTGAGTAAACGGTGGGTCATACCGTTCATCATGACTCCACTCGTTTACCATTTTTGCCAATTGTCTGGTATGGCGATGATCCACGCTGTCGTCTTCCTCACGATCCTCGGGGTAAAACGTCTCGGCCAATAGTTTCACCGAGCCCTTCGCATCCAACGTTTCAGCTCCCCTCTGCAGCGGCAGGTCCTCCTCTCTTTTGGAAACTCTTCCCATCACTCTATAAAGTCCTTCCCACACTCCTTCTGTGTCCTGTTTAGTACAAAACTCCTTCCAGCTCTCTTCAATTGCTTTCCTTACAGCTGTTTCATACTTTCTTTTCTCTTCCAGGTACAGTTGGACTACCATTTCTCTCCGGATCGGCGCTGCGTTCCTGACTCTGCGTTTTCTGGTGGCGACTAGCTTCTTCAACTGCGCGAGTTCTTCGGACCACCATGATACGGTAAGTGTTTCTTTTGTTTTCTTTGCTGGTATTGTTTGTGTGCATGTGTCAATTACGGCTTGTGTGTATGTCTTTATTGTGTGTTCTATTTGTTCTGTATTGTTAACATTCGTGAGCTCCGCAACTGTTAAATTTTGAGACAACATAGTTTGAGACAGTTTTTCATGAAACTGTCTCCAATTAGCCTTCTTCGTATTATATTTTCTTGTGGTGCGCTCAATGTTGTAACCTTTTGATTTAGTTAATGTAATGCCAAAAATGATGCTGTTATGGTCGGAACTCGTGAGTCCCTCCACAATACGCCAGCTGTCCACCAGGTGCAGGATGTCCGCCGAACAGGTCGTTATATCCACGTGGCTACTGTACCTTATACCCCCTCTTATAGTATCAAACGTTGGGATATCACCGGTATTGAGGATCTGCAGACCCAATTCACCCACAACCCCACTCATCTGCTCCCCTCTGAGGTCCTCACTGCAGACACCCCACCATGGACTCTTTGCGTTTGAATCTCCTCCAATGACCAGCCTGCAAGAGCCCATCTCTCGCTCTATTCGTTTGAGATGCTCCAGGTAAGGCTCCATAGGCTTATCGGGTTCGAAGTAGAAGGACACCAGCGTGATCGTCCAGGCCCTGGTTCGGACTCCCACCACAACGATGTTGTTTGTGGTGAGTTGCGGGTACTGTAATATATCCAAATCTTTGTCAAGGACAGCAATTGCCGCCTTTACAGTCCCTTCCCCTCCCTCAGAGCTCTGGAAGATCCTAACTCCCCGGTAGCCCTTCATTCTTCTCACCCCACCCACATAGGGCTCCTGGAGCAATGCTAAGGCGATTTTCCGTTTTCCCGCTTCGAGCAGCAACTCGTTGGTGGCTAGCTGGCTCCTTTGCAGATTGGCTTGGATAATTTTATACTCAAGGGTAGCCGCAGGAACAACCTCAGCAATATGCTACTGAAAGGCGCGCCAACGCGTCCCACTTAACGCGAACCGGGCACTCGCTGTCGAAAGCGCTGTGGTCAGTTTTTACTAACTTTGCTGTCAGGCAGTTTCGGCACGTTGGCACGTCAGCCGCCAACCTTGACGGACAATCTGCGCGCAGGTGGGGCCCACCACAATGAACACAGAGGTCTACAGATTCCGTACACAATTTACGGCTATGGCCGTAGCGCAGACAGCGAGTGCACTGAACCAGCGGTGTCTGGTCCAGTACACGCACTCTCTGCAGGTCAATGTGCACTCGACCCGCAACTGTCAGCCTCTGCCACAAAGCTGGGGACACCTGCAGGATGATGTGGCACATGTGGATATTCCTCGTTTTGCGACGGTACTTTACTGCAGCCCTCACTTCTCCCACAGGAACATCCCCTATCAGGTGGCGATTTTGGCATTTTAGGGCCTCAATTACTTCCTCGTCCGAGTGGCAGGAGAGGACGTCTTTAATAATAACAAGAGGATCTTTATTTTTGACCTCTTCTACCACTAGGTTGCCCACCTTCTTAATCCTCTCCGTTACCCTCACCATCTCTTCCCGGGTTCCAAATCCGACAACAACCTTCTGGTCCCTCGCTTTCCGCAGCCGCTCGACCCTGGTGCCCTCCCTCCTGGCATCGACCGCCGTCCTCAGCTTCTCAATAACCTCTTCACCGGTGTCCTTATCATTTATAGATGATACGACCACCAAGTGAAGAGGCCCTTGAGTTGGCTGCCTTGCGCCGGCGGCGATTTCGGCAAAAGTGGGTCCACGGCCCGCGACGTAGTGGGGAGCCTGCTTGAGTTGCTCCGACAAGGCTCGCGTATGCTGCTGGCATTCCTCCAACGCCTGTTTGTGCAGTTGGAGGTTCTTCATGAGTTGTGTCACAAGCCCTGTCGGAACCCCTGAGGTTGGCGTAGGGACCTTCGGGTCGTCTATTTTGGTCACAACTTCTTCCTCAGGAGCGCAACCTCTCTCAGACTCGAGCTCCTTAACCAGCTGGTAGAGTCTCTCTACCGCTTTTGTTATCTCATCTTTTATCTCCTTTTTGAGATTACGAGAGCTCAGCAGTTGAATTTTGGCTTTAGAAAGGCAGGCCTTCGCTTCTGTGGTCCGGTTTATGTATTTTGATGGTTGCGAATTTTGCGGCGAGGTTTCTCTAGTTCCATATGCATCTAACTTTGCTTCCTGTGAAAAAGCCACTTTGGATTTGAGTCTGGGCGGGGTTGTCAAGGGAGCTTTTTTCGGAGGGGTTGGAGTTTTAAGTGACTGTGCTCTCTTCGAACTATCAGCCTCCCACCCCTCAATGCTGCGCCTCACCGATGGGCCTCGTTGATCGTGCCTTGAATTTCCTGCACCTGGACTCTTTTCCCCAGCGTTTGACATTTTAGCTACAGGAGTCCTTATGCCAAACATGTCCAAGTCGCCGAGTGAAGGAGACTACAGAAGATTCCGTCAGATGGAACAATGAGCAAAATCCCTGTAAAGGGGGGATCAGCAGAAATAATACGAAGGTAATCAAGAAATCGGGTAATTATGAATGACTATGTCTATAGTCCTGTCAATGAAATTGAAAAGTCAAAACAATTGTACCAAAAGGTTCTATCAAAAAGGCAAAAAATAAAATAATCCTCAATAGAGGTGTCAAGGTTTAATAAAACCTCAATGGAGGCTGCTGTCCAATAATCAAATATATTTATTTGATTGTCTTGTTACCCCCTGTCGTATAAACGAATAAAAGAAATCTCCCAAATTCCTCTTATTTTCGATAATCGTAAAAATTGGTAAGTTTTACAGTTTTTAACTGTCGGGTGTAAAATTTTCCTATGAAGGGTTCGTTTTTTGCAGTGCACACGCACAGCGGGCACGGAGTCCTATACTATGACGTAAACCCGGTCCGGATCGGACGTCGGGAACGGGAGTTATGGCCGAAAAATGGATGAAAAAGGTGATTTTTTATGAAAATTTCGAAAATAAGTTCTGAAAATGGACCTAATTTGACTTTTCTGTTACAGGTATCCCGTAGAACGAGCGAATGCGCGTCCGTTGGCGTTTCCAGAACAGAGTTAGGTCAAATAGGAAGACTGTTATAAAATTTTTAAGTTTTGAATAAATTGAAAATTGGTTTTTCCTAAGTAAAAAGTTTTCTTTTGGAAAATTGTCAAATATTATGTGATAATCGTATAGGGCTCACTGAGCCGCGTTCAAAAATGTACGACAGTTGTATGTTTGCTGTCTGTAAAAGGTCTGAAATAATTAAAGTTCTCAAAAACAACGCTCTGGTAAGTAGATTTTTGGTTATACCTATATAGATCTATAGAACTATGAATTTAACGTTTTCGAGCTTCCCCGCGGAACCCTGCGAGACTCGCTGCTGGTTTTCTACTGGGAGACAAAACTAAGCGTCCCGTACAGGAGATGATAAAAATTTTCGGGAATATTAGGGATAGCTCGTTAATATAGGGGTTGTTCTAAAGAGAATGTATGAAAATTGGTAAGTTTTACAGTTTTTAACTGTCGGGTGTAAAATTTTCCTATGAAGGGTTCGTTTTTTGCAGTGCACACGCACAGCGGGCACGGAGTCCTATACTATGACGTAAACCCGGTCCGGATCGGACGTCGGGAACGGGAGTTATGGCCGAAAAATGGATGAAAAAGGTGATTTTTTATGAAAATTTCGAAAACAAGTTCTGAAAATGGACCTAATTTGACTTTTCTGTTACAGGTATCCCGTAGAACGAGCGAATGCGCGTCCGTTGGCGTTTCCAGAACAGAGTTAGGTCAAATAGGAAGACTGTTATAAAATTTTTAAGTTTTGAATAAATTGAAAATTGGTTTTTCCTAAGTAAAAAGTTTTCTTTTGGAAAATTGTCAAATATTATGTGATAATCGTATAGGGCTCACTGAGCCGCGTTCAAAAATGTACGACAGTTGTATGTTTGCTGTATGTAAAAGGTCTGAAATAATTCGGTTAGGTTAGGTTAGGTTAGGTTAGGTTTTTTTTTTTTTTTTTTTTTTTTTTTTTTTTTTTTTTTTTTTTTTTTTTTTAAAGTGGCAGGAGTGGGAAATCCATCATGGACGCACAGACTGTTCCTCAATGTGAACAGTCTGGGCAGTGCCGGACTCCTACCGGCTAAAACCACACTCCTGCCATGCGAAAGGCCCCTGCCATTCTGGTTTCGCAGGGATTTTATATGGGCTGTAGTTCATTTTTGTTTACCAAAATGAATAATATATGAATACTTTTGTAATAAATAAATAATGTAAAAATGTTCGATAATGTGTAAATTTAAATTGACTATATTTTATTTCGTTTGTTTACCGACTTTACGATTTTGGTAACAAACTCTACAAATTTAACTCTATATTTATTTTTTGCAATAAACACGCTAAGATTACATATAGTGACCTTTTCGCCAATCTCAGTTTCGAGGTTATATCTTGGGGAGGCGTATATAGGGCAATCCGCAAGGAGATGGAGGATTGTCTCTTGCTTGTCGGGGTCGCAGGCGCACGCCGGGCTCTCCTTGCACTTGAAGCGAGTTAGGTACTCGGAGAACCCGCCGTGTCCTGTTAGAGCTTGGGTCAGTTCTTTGGTCATCTCCATCCTTCGCACCATCCTGTACGCAGCGACAGCAGAAGGAAAGAACATCTTCGTTGTGGCCGCCGTTTCTCCATTACAATATCTCCGGTTCCATTCGTCCAGCGTTTCCATACGGATCATACGCTTGACGAATGAAACCGGGCATTTGCTGTAGTCGGGTTGCCGCTTCGACTTCAAGGCAGCCTCCTTCGCGAGCGAGTCGGCTCTCTCATTACCCTCCAGCCCCGCATGAGCTTTAACCCAGAACAAGGAGACGCTCTTGTTCTGGGTACTGCTGCGGCGGATGGCGGCCCTTGCTTCCACTGCGAGGGCGTGGAGGGCTCCGGGGTTCACAACTGCTTGGAGAGCTGCCATGGAGTCGCTGTAAATAGCGAACGCCGTCTCGGGCCTTCGGAGGACTTCCTTCGTGGCTTCACAGAGGGCGAGGAGCTCAGCCTGGTAGACGGTACTATAAGACGGCAAAGCAAGCTTGAGGGCCTTGGCTTCGGCCTGGCCGGTCCACACGGACAGTGCGGCTCCGACCTTGCCCTCAATCTTGCTGCCGTCTGTGAAGATACGCACCGCGAAATTGCGGTGCTCGTTGTATTGTTCCTCGTCTACCAAGCGTCGCAGTGCAATGGCCCTCTGCTCAGCCGGATGTGGCATCTCTAGTGCCGAGACCACACGCTCGATCTCCCGGTCGCCCAGAACTGGATGTGGTACCCCCCTCTTGGCCTCGTAGAGCGAAGCTGCTTCCTGAATTCGAAGATCAAGAGGGAGTATCCCAGCCAGCACCAGTGCTGAGTTGAGAGAGACCGTGCGGTAGGCCCGGCACAGTTTCTGCGCGAAGCTCCTCTGGACGGCGTTCAGCTTCTTTTGCACCCCGACTTTCTTGGCGGCCGGCGACCACGCGCTCGCTGCGTACATGACGATGGGCTCCACTGCAGCCGTATAGATGCAGCGGATCACCTCTGGATGAAGACCCCAACTGACCCTAGCAGCCCGCGACAGCTGTTTGTAAATGCCGACGGCTCGGGAACAGACGTTTGCGACGTGGGTGTTAAATGTCAACTTGTGGTCGATGGTGAGACCGAGCAGCTTGATTTCTTCCGACATGCCAATGTCTACCCCACCCATTCTGAGACGTGGGGTGTCATGCTTCAGTTTACGCGTGACCAGCATTGCCTTCGTCTTATGTGGTGCAAACCGAAGCTTATTTGTGACACCCCACGCTCGTACATACTCTAGAGCGACATTGGCATCTCTCTGGACCTCAAGTGCTGTCTCCCCATCGAACACAAGGACAATATCGTCAGCAAACGCCTGGCAATAGATTCCCATGGTCTCCAGTTCCCTCAGGAGAGGATCTAGCAGGACGTTCCAAACTATGGGACCACCGATCGACCCCTGGACGCATCCCTTCTCGGTCCTGGATTCGTACTCCACTCTCGCATACCTGACTTTCACCACCCTCTCGGACAAGTAGCTGTCCATGACCCGTCTCAAGTTTACAGGACACTTTTCCTCAGCCAGACGGACACGTATGGCCGGCCACCACGCGCTGTCGAAAGCTCCCTCAATATCCAGGGACACAACCGTGACAAGCCTTTTTGCATAAAGTCTGCCACGAATGTGTCCCATCAGCGTATAGAGGGAGTCCTCGGTGCTTCGCTGGGGCATGAAGCCGTACTGGCGAGTACTCATCCTGGGGAGTAAATGAAATTTGAGTCGGGCCACGACCATCTTTTCAAAAATCTTGCCGAGGACAGGCAATAGTCCAATCGGCCTGTACGATTTCGGGGTGGTGTAGTCGTCTTTAGCGGGCTTGCGGAGCACGACGACGGTTGCCTCTTTCCAGGACCGTGGAAAGTATCCATGCGCCAGGCACTTGTTCATCAAGCGCAGAACTAGGTCTGGGTTTAACTGGATCGCGTGGCCCCATATGTCCGCCGTCAGACCGTCGGAACCGGGGGCTTTTTTGGGGTTGAACGAGGAGACTGCTCGCTCCAGCTCGTCGAGTGTGAAGGGAGGGTCCCAGGGCTTAACTTGGTTCCCCCCGTTCACCTCTTCAGCTAGTTGCCGCACCTTTCTGTGCTCCTCGTTATCCCCCTCCGAACGGTCTTCTGGGTAAAAAGTCTCCGCCAGGTACCTCGCCGAGGCCTCCGGGTCCAGAGTCCTACCATCCCTCACCATCGGCAAATCCTCCTCTCTTTTCTCCGTCCTGCGGACTACCCTATATATGCCCTCCCACAGGCCTTCCCTATCCTGTTTCTCGCAGAACCCCTTCCAGCTCTCGATTTTCGCTTGGACTACTGCACGCTCGTACTCTTCTTTCTGTTTCAGGTACTCCTCAACAACCTTTGGTCTACGGACTGGCGCTGCACAACGAATCCTCCGCTTTTTGGTGACCACTTGCCTCTTTAGACTGGCGAGTTCTTCAGACCACCACGGCACGGTCAACTTTTCTACGCTCCTCTTCTTGGGTATCACGGATGTACAGGCGTCTCGCACTGCCGTTGTAAATCCCTCGACTACCAGGTCTATTTTGTCCCTGCTGTCGATGGCATCGAACAGGCTTACGGTGTTATTAGCTTGCATAATTTGGCGCAGTTTCTTATGAAACTGCGCCCAATTTGCTTTTTTAGTATTGTAGATCCTGGTAGTCCGGTTAACCGTGACACCCACAGACCTAGCGAGATGAACGCTGAACTCAATGCCGTTGTGGTCCGAACCTGTCAGGTCATCGACGACTCGCCAGCCGTCGGTCACCGACAGCATGTCTGCTGTGCAGGCTGTGACGTCGACGCAGCTCGTGTAACGCCTGTTGCCACGAATTACGTCGAAGGTTGGAGTTTCCCCTCTGTTTAGTACCTGTAATCCAAGCTGGTCGAGAGCTCCCAGCATCTCGTCGCCTCTGCTATTCGTCTCACTACTGCCCCACCAGACACTCCAGGCATTGGCGTCTCCACCCATGATGAGCCTATGCGGGCCGGTCTCGCTTTCCACCTTTCTGAGGCTGTCCAGGTATGGCCCTAAAGGCTGGCCTGGCTCGAAGTAGAACGAGACCAGAGTTAGTCTCCAGGCACCGGTTTGGATCCCCACCACGACGATGTTATTCGTGGTGAGTTCTGGGTACTGTCTCACGGTTAGCTTTGGGTCAAAGACGGCTATAGCGGCCTTGACAGTCCCTTCTCCTTGACCGGTACTCTGGAAGATTCGGACTCCCCTGGTCACGCTCATCCTCTTCGCGCTGCCCACGTAAGGCTCCTGGATCAGCGCTACAGTGGCTTTGCGCTGCTCGGCCTCAAGCATAAGCTCATGGGTAGCCAGCTTCTTTCTCTGAAGGTTCACCTGGAGTATTTTGTGCGGCAGTGTGTCCACTGGGACCACCTTAGCAGTAGGCGACCGACGCACGTGCTAGCCTGTCCCATCTGACTCGAACAGGACACTCGGGGTTGAACGCGTTGTGGTCCGTCTTCTCCATCTTCGCCTTAACGCAGTTGTGGCATTTTGGGCAATCCGCCTTTAGCCACTGGGCACATTCTGCACGCAGGTGTGGGCCTCCGCAATGGCTGCATAAGTCGGCCGGTTCTTTACAGAGTCGCCGACTATGCCCATACCCTAGGCACCTCGTGCACTGCACCAGTGGCGACTGATCGTCGACGAAGACAGTTTGAAGATCAATACGCGCTCTTCCCTTATCGAGTATCCTGTTGTAGATTGTCGGGGACGTGCTGACTATCACGTTCTGGGTCTGGGGGTTTCTGGAGTTCTTTTTGTATTTTATTACGAGTCGGTCCTCCCCGTTGTCGAGGCCGCGAAATACATCCCGGTTTTGATTGCGTAGCGCCCCCAGCATTTCCTCATCAGAGTAGATGCGGAGGACGCCACGGAAAACCAGCAGTGGGTCTTTGTTTTTCACCTCCTCGACAACGAGGTGATCTCCTGCCTTCTCTAGTCTTTCTCTAACTTTGTCCCTTTCTTCGACCGACCTACATCCCATTATAATTTTCCTTTCTTTGGCCTTTCGCACACTTTCTACTTCCACTCCTCCATCCTTGGCCTTAACTGCCTCTCTGATCTTCCTAATTACTTCCTCTCCTGTGTCCCCTTCATCCTTGGATGTCACCACTATCGAGTGCAGCGCGGTCCTTCCTGGGGTCTGTCTTTTCGGTGGACCCGCCGCTACACTCGCGTAGGTGGCCGTCTTTTCAAGCAGTTCCCCCTGTCTCTCCATCGCTTGCCGCAGCTTCTCCATCTTCTCGCTGCTCTCCTTCACCAGCGCGCTATGCTCCGCTAGTGAAGCGAGCAGCGAGTTTACCTCCGGCAGGCTCTTGGGTGCTTCTGGCGGGGGTGATGCCTTAAAGGCCTCCTCCCTTGACAGCTCAGCGCCCTTTACTTTTACAGCAGCCGCCGCTTCCTCTTTCACAAGCTGGTACAGCCGTTCCACCGATTGGGTGATCCCGGCTTTCAGGTCTGCCCTCAAATTGCGCGAATCACCAAGGTGTGACTTCGCGCGCAGAAGGCAGTTGCGAGCCTCGGTCACTCGATCGGTGAATTTGTTCGGCTGCAGCTGGCTTGTCCCTGGTGATGCTCCCAGCGTCTCAGTAGAAGTTCGACGCGCCACAGCCTTGCTGTCCGCCTGAGACGTGGCGCGCTTTGTGGACTTCTGGGAGGCCGTCACGGTCGGGGCTGCCTTCTTGGGTGAGTTCGCGGCGGCTGATGAAAAGGGCTGAGCTTCCGCCATCTTTCCATTTTCCCACTCACCAATGCTTCGCCTCACACTAGAGGCCTGAGTTGAAGCACTGGGAGGGGAGTGTTCCCTTTCGAAGGTGATGGATAGTGCCGGGTTTGATGGAGAGACTTGGGAACCCGCGGTGGTCTTTTTTGCAGGGGTCCTGGAGAGGAACATGGTGGAGGAGTATTTATAAATGTATAAATAATTAAAAATAGATAGAATAATAATTATTGTATTTAAAATTAAAAATTTTGAGCTTAACCTAATATACTGATCCCTGTAAAGGGGGGATCAGTAAGTCCTTATTAATATTAAAAGGTCAAATATAATTCCTCAAAAGAGGTGTCAATAATTAAAACAAAACTAAGCTAAATTTAAAATAAAGTCCTCAATAGAGGCTTCTGTCCAGGATCTAACTATATATAACAGGTGGTCTCGTTACCCCCTGTTATATAAGCGAGTAAAATTTTTTCCCCAAATTCTTCGAATTTTCTATAAGAGTGGGCGGGCGGGCGTAAAAATTTGCAATTTTTAATGTTTTTCACTGTCGGGCGTAAAATTTCCTTATGAAGGGTTCGTTTTTTGCGGTGCACACGCACAGCGGGCACGGAGTCCTATACTATGACGTAAACCCGGTCCGGATCGGACGTCGGGAACGGGAGTTATGGCCGAAAAATGGATGAAAAAGGTGATTTTTTATGAAAATTTCGAAAACAAATTTTGAAAATGGACCTAATTTGACTTTTCTGTTACAGGTATTCCGTAGAACGAGCGAATGCGCGTCCGTTGGCGTTTCCAGAACAGAGTTAGGTCAAATAGGAAGACTGTTATAAAATTTTTAAATTTTGAATAAGTTGAAAATTGGTTTTTCCTAAGTAAAAAGTTTTCTTTTGGAAAATTGTCAAATATTTTGTGATAATCGTATAGGGCTCACTGAGCCGCGTTCAAAAATGTACGACAGTTGTATGTTTACTGTATGTAAAAGGTCTGAAATAATTGGGTTAGGTTAGGGTTAGGTTAGGTTAGGTTAGGTTAGGTTAGGTTAGGTTAGGTTAGGTTAGGTTAGGTTAGGTTAGGTTAGGTTTTTTTTTTTTTTTTTTTTTTTTTTTTTTTAATACTTCTACCTCCAACATGTATCGGAGTCTATGCTTGCTATTTTAGTTTTCATTCATTCCAGTTCTCGCTTGTATGCCTCTCGTACTTTCATTCCTCATACTTTATCTTTCTTACATTCGTCTCCTCTTGTGCCTTATGTGGGTGGGATTCCCAACTACTACTTTTTCTTCTATTCTTTCTAATAATTTTTCATGTTTCTTTATTTATATGTATTCTTATTTATTGGGTATAATTAAGGAAACGGGAGACAGATTTTTATTTTTACATTCTACTTTTCTTTTTTCAAGTTTAACAGTTTAGTTTTACAATTTTTGTTATATTTTTACATATTTCACATTTTTATTTCCTTGTTAGTACTGTGTATTTCCATTTACAAATGGGTATGTCAGAAAGGAAACGGTTACACAATTTTTATTTACTTATTCTAGGTTTACATCCTTAGAGTTCTTATAGCGAGCATTATTCTGCTTTAACAAAACGGAAGAGCTTATAAAATAAAATTCCTAATTATTGTAAACTTATTCTAATTTACATACTTATAATTATTTATTCCTATCCTTACATTTACTATTTAAAACTTTTATGGCTATGCTAAACTTAATATACTATACTATATTATGATAGCATATTTACTTATGCGGTTTTGTTTCTTGCAATTACTATTTGAGCGATATATTTGCTGTAATCTAGGAAAATTTCTCTATTTTTACTTTTTATAACGTCTTTTAGATTATCGCGTGTTATTCTTGTATTTAACGCATGCTCGACGTTGAAGCGGTGCCTGTCGAATTGAGGGCAGTCGAATAGTATGTGCGGGACTGTTTCACTTACACCTGGGTCGCAGATGCACGATGGACTCTCCTTGAGCTTGAAACGGTTCAAGTACTCGGAGAATCCACCGTGCCCCGTCATTATTTGCGTGTTTAGGCTACTTGCTCCTATCTTTCGGATTATCCCATAGGCTGTCCGGACATCTGGGAAAAATAGTTTCGTGACAGATGCCGTGTCACCAGTTCCGTATCTAAGGTTCCACTCGTCAAGCGTCGCCATACGTATGCTCCGCTTGACGTATGAGACCGGACACTGGTCGTAATCTGGTTTTCTTTTGGGATTTTCAGCGGCCTCCTTTGCTAACTGGTCGGCTCTCTCATTTCCCTGTAGCCCCACATGAGCTTTTATCCAGAACAAGGTTATAACCTTGTTCTGGCGGGATGCGGATTTAATGTTATCCCTAGCTTCTACAGCAAGAGGGTGGCGTGAACCGGGATTTGCTAATGTTTGTAGAGCCGCCATTGAGTCGCTGATAATTCCAAAAGAAGACGCCTTAATCTTGGTTACTTCCTTTGTCGCCCTTGCAATTGCTAGAAGTTCAGCCTGGTAAACCGTGCAGTAATTTGATAGAGCAAGTTTGAGGGCTTTGGTCTCAGTCTCACCATTCCATATGGATAGTGAGGCGCCGACCCCTCCTCCGATCTTGCTTCCGTCTGTAAAAATGCGGACGTCAAAACTGCATCTGTCCAGCTGTTCTTGGTTTACCAGGCAGTCGAACTTCAGGATGTCGCGTGCCGCAGGATGAGGGTCATCTGTTGCAGCGGCCATTCGCTCGACCTCCCTGTCCCCCAGTGATGTCTGGGGCACCCCCTTCTTGGCTTCATATAAACATGCCGCCTCACGAACTCTAATGTCGAGAGGGAGTAACCCAGTCAGCACCAGTGCCGAGTTCAGGGAGACCGTGCGATATGCCTTGCACATTTTTTGAGCGATTCCACGCTGAACGGCCCCAAGTTGTCTTCTGATGCCCAACTTTTCGGCTGCCGGCGCCCAAACGCTTGCAGCGTAAAGTATTATGGGCTCTATTACCGCCACATACATCATTCGTATCACTTCTGGGTGCAACCCCCAACTAACCTTTGCAGCTCTACACAGCTGCTTATAGATCGCGATTGCCTTTCTACAAGCGAGTGAGACGTGTTTTTTGAAGGTTAGTTTTTCGTCGATTGTTACACCCAAAAGCTTTATTTCATTCGACATTTTAATGTCGATCCCCCCCATGCTCAGGAGTGGTGTGTCGTATTTCAATTTTCTAGTTACTACCATAGCAACTGTCTTATGCGGTGCGAATTTAAGTTTGTTCTCGACACCCCACGCCAGAACATGATTGAGAGTGGCATTGGCACGTGCTTCTATCTCTAGTGCAGTCTCTCCGTCGAAGACCAGGACGATGTCATCCGCAAAAGCCTGGATGTACGTGCCCCTAGTCTCTGTTGCTTTTATAAGGGGGTCCAGGACCAGGTTCCAAAAAATTGGGCCCCCGATTGAGCCCTGGACACAGCCTTTATTGGTTGCCTTTTTATACACCTCCCCACAATACCTGATTGAGACTTTGCGGTCTCTGAGGTAACTGTCGATGACCCGCCTAAGATCAATTGGACACTTTTCTTCCGCCAGTCGAATCCTTATTGCAGGCCACCACGCGCTATCAAATGCCCCCTCTATGTCCAAAGAAACGAGCGTCACTATGCGTTTTTGGTCGAGTTTCCTGTGGACATGCTGCACGAGATTGTAGAGGGCATCCTCCGTGCTTTTCTGTGGCATGAATCCGTACTGACGGGTACTCATGTTCGGCAGAAGGTGAAACTTTAGGCGGGCCACCAGCATCTTTTCTAAGATTTTTCCCAATATAGGCAACAGCCCAATCGGCCTATATGATTTAGGGCTGGTGTAATTCTCTTTTCCAGGCTTTTTAAGAATCACGACGGCTGCCTCCTTCCAGGCAGTGGGGAAGCAGTGACATTCTAGGCACTTGTTAAGGAACCTTAAAAACAATTCCGGGTCATTATCAACGGCGTGACGACAAATGTCTGCGGTAAAGCCGTCCGATCCTGGTGCTTTCTTCGGATTGAAAGACTCCATCGAATTTTTCAACTCAGCCATCGTAAAGGGTGGGTCGCAAGGGTCATTTTGCTCGCCAGAATTTACGTTTTCGGCCTTAACTCGAGTGGATCGGTGATGTGCGTTGTCGCATTCTGCAAGGTCTTCCGGATAAAATGTTTCCGCCAGCAGCTTCACAGAACCTTTTGCATCCAGCACATCACCGTTTCTTTCCAAAGGCTGGTCTTCCTCTCTGCGCTGTGTCCTACCTATTACCCTATATATTCCCTCCCAGACCCCTTCCCTATCCTGTCTCCCACAGAATTCCTTCCAACTATCGGTTTGAGCTTTGGCCACTTCTAACTCATACTCTTTTTTCTTTTCCAGGTACTCTTCTATGACCTTCGACTTTCGGATTGGGGCGGCGCAGCGGATCCTACGCTTCATGGTGACGACGATCTTCTTCATCTCAACGAGTCTCTCGGACCACCACGGCAAGGTAAGTTCTTCTTTAGTTTTTATAGTTGGTATGGTTTGCTTACATGCTTCATCTATTGCTTTATGGAGGTTTTCTGTTGCTATATCTATTTGCTCTATGTTGTTTATTTTATCTATTTCGGCTAAAGTGAATTTAAACTCTATTTTCAACTGGCCAAATTTCTCATGAAAATTGGACCAGTTCGCTTTTCTAGTGTTGTATTTACGTGTAGTTCGTTCAACTTTGGCGCCCTTTGATTTTTGTAAGAAGATTTTGAACGTGATGCCGTTGTGATCCGAGCTCGTGAGTCCTTCATCAACCCTCCAGTCGTCTATCATGTCCAAGATGTCATTGGAACAGGCGGTGATATCTACGTGACTACTGTATCGCTTTCCTCCCCGAATAGTGTCGAAGGTCGGAATTTCCCCTCTGTTGAGTATGTTCAGATTTAGCTCGCCGAGAGCTCCTGTCACCTCTTCCCCCCTGAGGTCAGCCGTTGGACTACCCCACCACATGCTTTTGGCGTTGGCGTCCCCTCCAACGATCAGTTTTTTGGAATCGACTGCACGCTCTATTTGTTTGAGGTGTTCCAAATAATTATCAATTGGCTGGTCTGGCTCAAAGTAAAAGGAGACAAGCGTGATCTCCCAAGCACTGGTCTGGATCCCAACCACAACGATGTTGTTTGTGGTGAGTTTTGGGTACTGCTTGACTATAAAGTCACTGTTAAAGACAGCTATTGCTGCCTTAACAGTCCCATCTCCTGTTCCAGTGTTTTGGAAGATCCTAACGCCCCTGTGACTCCTCATTACTTTCGCTCCACCCACATACGGTTCCTGAAGAAGCGCTAGTGCTATCCTACGTTCAGTGGCTTCTGTGAGAAGCTCATTGGTAGCAAGCTTCTTGCGTTGGAGGTTTGCCTGTATTACTCCGTAGGGAGTATTTGTCTTGGAGGTGCCCTTAGCAGTAAGCTACGGTCGATCTAGCTATTTCATCCCATTTTTTTCGCAGTGGACAGTCATGGCTAAAAGCATTGTGCTGCGTACCGTGCTCAACTTTTGCTTTCGTACAGTTTCGGCAAACGGGTGGTATGCCTGAAAGCCAGTCCGAACACTCTGATCTCACATGAGGACCGCCGCAGTGGCCACATAGGTCTGCAGGCTCTTTGCAGAACCGCTTACCGTGTCCAAAGCCTAGGCAGCGGGTGCACTGGATCAACGGGGTCTGATCTTCGACCCTGATGCGCTGGAGATCAATGTGGACGGTCCCAATGTCCAACGCTCGTCGCCAGATGGTAGGCGAGACACCGATTATAACATGGCCGATATGTGGGTTCCTTGTTCTTCTTCGGTATCTCACCTCCACCCTGTCTTCCTCAGTGTCGAGGCCATCAAAAATACCCTGGTTCTGATTTCGTAACGCCTTGAGGATGTCTTCGTTAGAGTTAACTACTAAAACGTTCCTCAAGATCAGAAGCGGATCCTTGTTTTTGACTTCCTCGACAGTGAGGTCAACACCTTCCTTCTGAAGTCGGTCCTTTATCTTGCCCCTTTCTTCTTTGGTTTGTAATCCTATTATTACTTTCCGATCCTTAGCCTTCCTCACCCTTTCGACTTTTATCCACCCTTCTTTTGCATTCACTACTTTCCTAACCTTATCGAGCACTTCATCACCTGTTTCAGTTTCGTCCTTGGAGGTAACAACAACCGAGTGCAAAGTATTTCGCCTTGGCATTACTCTTGCTCCCTGGGCTGAGGCGACACTCGCGTAGGTAACACTCTGCTCAAGAAACTTTCGTTGTTGGTCAATTGCGTCCTTGAGCTCCTCGATCTTTTTATGGTTTTCCACAAGGAGTTTTGTTTGGTGTTCCATTTTTTGTAAAATTGTGGTGCTGTCAGGGTTATCAGGAGGAGTTTTGCCAACTAGTTGAGGCTCTGGAAGCACGGGCTTTTCCCTGATCATATTTTGTTTAGCTGTTTTTAGCTCCAATTCGACTTCCTTTACTAGCTGGTAGAGCCGTTCTGTAGCTTCAGAGATACCGTTTTTAATCTCGGTTTTTGTATTCCTAGAGCTATTAAGATGTAGTTTTGCCTTCACGAGGCAGGCCTTTGCTTCCGCAGTTCTGTCCGTGTATTTAATATTCGGCGGTGAGAGTGTGTCAAAAGATTTTCTTCTTTGAGTTACGACCACACTCTCTTGCGTAAAAGCAAGTTTTGTTTTTATTTTTGCAGGGCCGGCCTGCGACGTCTGTTCAGTTGCAGCGAGATCGGGGCTGCTGTTTGGGGCTTCCCAGTTCTCTATGCTGCGTCTGACATTTGAGGAAACAACTGCTCCAGGTTTAGGCGGTGACTTTTTGCCTCCGGCTGCTTTCAGCGGAGTTCTATGACCGAACATGTTGAGAAGTATGCGTCAAATAATAAAATACGTCAATAGGGACAATAAAGTAAAAATAAAATAGTGTATAGAATAAAAAGAAAGAGAATGTACGCACAAAATAAAAGATAAAACCGCACAAGTACTAATAACTAAAATAGTCTTTACAAACAACTTTGTAAAAAATGTCTCTACTTGAGCTTTACCCTAAGGAGCCTGATAGTGAGCAGCTGTCAGGGGCTGTCCCTGTGTTGGTCTAAAAGTCAATTTTTCTTTTCAGGACCTGTTTTTATTGACTGCTCATGAATGGCTCTATGTAGAGTCGATACAATATAATCACTGGATAGGGCTCGCCGAGCCCGTTCTGACAAACCCAAACACGAGGTAACTAGCCCCAAGGGTTCCAGAGCAATTAAAGTTTTAAAATTTTGGTTTTTATCCAAGATGGCAGCCAATATATGGTTAAAACTGGTTTCCTCCGAAGCCAATAGACCGAAACCCCCCGTGCTTAGGCTTATCTTACTGCACTCGACAAGACCCATGCAGTGGTATACTTTTCAGGCTGAAAAAATTTTGACCTCTGAAAACGCCTGAAAGCGAGCCCACTCGCAAGATATGCTAAAGATTATTCTCACAGAAGAAATCCCACCGCTCTGCGACCCCCGGTTACGAAGTTATAAGTGTTTGAATTTTAATAAAATGGCAGCACAACTGTCAAAGTCAAACTTTGGCAGGTAATATCTCCATCCCGGAAGGTCGTAGAACCGACGTGTTTGGGCTCTCCTGTCCTGGCCCGAGCAAGACTATCTACTGAAACCGCTTTCAGGACCCTGTAATTTTTCAGCTCAAAACTGCCTGAAAGGTGCAGAATAACGAAGGCAAAAAGCCCCTATGTCTAAAGTCAAAATCCGCAACTTCCTACGACTCCTGGTTTTGGAGTTATTACGGTTCGAAGTTAAACAAAATGGCCGCCGAACTGTCAAAAGTCAGGTTTAGAGGCTCGTAACTTGAGAACCCCTCATCGGAGAAAGTTCCGGTCTTGGACATACAGCTCGGCGTCACTTCCAGTATATCCTGAAAACGGTTTCAGCGAAGAAAAATTTTTCAGGTCAAAAGCTCCTGAAACCCGACCAGGGCTAAAGTTCATAAAAAGTCTAAACTCAAAGCGGAAAATTGAATGAAATCGGCCCAGTAGTTCCTGAGATATAGCAAGTTGAAATTTTGAACCTAAAAAACCAAAATGGCGAAATTTAACAAAATTCTCAGTTTTCAAGATAATTAGCCTGTGTTTGGGCTTAAATGGGTCACAATAGACGTATTGGACCCAGTCCCGATGTCAAAATTTGTTATTTTCTGTAAGATTTGGAATAAATGCCCAAAAATAGAAAAATAATTATATCTCAGGATCCACTATACATAAAATTTTGATAAAAATGGCAAAAAATAGGAAAAATCATGAACTATATAGACAAAAAACATAATTTGATAAAATTAAATAATAACTACGAATTTTTTTTTGAAAAAGTGATTTTTTGTTAAAATTAATTATATTTTGAAAAATATTTACTTGAAAAATCTGAAATTAACAATCTGTGTTCCACTGATGAGCGCGCCAAAGACTGCAGTTGAAAATCTTCAAAATGTTGCTTATATCCGGAGATATTAGGGTCAAATTTTAAGGATTTCAAAGTCCTTGTAAAAATCAGGTTTAATAGGTACGACAAAAATACTTGCAGTACCAGTCTTGATCATTAAAGAAGATAATAGCTGCAAAGTTTCAGGCGCCTGGCTCTGCGTTTTCGCTGGTTAGGTTAGGTTAGGTTAGGTTAGGTTAGGTTAGGTTAGGTTAGGTTAGGTTAGGTTAGGTTAGGTTAGGTTAGGTTTTTTTTTTTTTTTTTTTTTTTTTTTTTTTTTTTAATTTGCGAAAGGACCCCTGCCATACATGTGTCGCAGGGTCGTTTTTTGGGAGGTAGGTTTTAAAATTCAGACATTGTATTTTTTATTCGATTGTAAAATATATATATTTTTATAAATTATTAATAAAATGCTATTGTAAAATTTTATATTCGTCATGCTAATCCTAATTATTTAAAATTTTTCTTATTTAGTTAATATTAATTTATTGTTTACTTGTTTCGTTTATTTACGGATTGCACTATTTTAATTATAAATTCTATAAATTTTGTTCGTAGTTTTCGGTCTGCTATCAAAGTACTGAGATTTCCTTCTTTTACTTCCATATCAATTTTCATCTCAAAGTCGTGCCTGTGGGAGGAATATACAGGGCACTGCGTCAGGAGATGGAGGACTGTCTCCTGTTTGTCGGGGTCGCAGACGCACGCCGGGTTCTCCTTGCACTTGAAACGAGTCAGGTATTCGGAAAACCCGCCGTGCCCCGTTAGGGCCTGGGTCAGCTCCTGGGTCATCTCTACTTTCCGCACCGTCCTGTACGCAGCGATCGCGCACGGGAAGAAGACCTTCGTCGTGGCCGCCGTTTCCCCAGTACAATACCTCCGGTTCCATTCGCTCAGCGTATCCATACGGATCATACGCTTAACAAATGAAACCGGGCATTTATCGTAGTGGGGTTGCCGCTTACACCTTAAGGCAGCCTCCTTTGCGAGCGAGTCGGCTCTCTCGTTGCCCTCCAGCCCCGCATGAGCTTTGATCCAGAACAAGGAGACGCTCTTGTTCTGGATACTGCTGCGGCGGATGGCGTCCCTTGCTTCCACTGCGAGGGCGTGGAGGGCTTCGGGGTTCACGACGGTTTGGAGAGCTGCCATGGAGTCACTGTAGATAGCGAACGCCGTCTCGGTCCTTCGGAGGACTTCCTTTGTGGCTTCGCAGAGGGCGAGGAGCTCAGCCTGGTAGACGGTACTGTAAGACGGCAAAGCAAGCTTGAGGGCCTTAACCTCGGCCTGGTCGGTCCACACGGACAGTGCGGCCCCGACCTTGCCCTCAATCTTGCTGCCGTCTGTAAAGATCCTCACCGCGTAGTCGCGGTGGGCATTGTATTGCTCCTCGTCTACCAGGCGATGCAGTTCAATGGTCCTCCGCTCGGCCGGGTGTGGCATCTGTAGTGCCGATGACACTCGCTCGATCTCCCTGTCTCCCAGCGCTGGATGGGGTAACCCCCTCTTGGCTTCATAGAGTGAAGCCGCCTCTCGAATTCGAAGGTCGAGAGGGAGTATTCCAGCCAGCACCAGTGCTGAGTGTAAGGAGACCGTGCGATAGGCTCGGCACAGCTTCTGCGCGAAGCTCCTCTGGACGGCGTTCAGCTTCTTCTGGACTCCAATTTTGGTTGCGGCCGGCGACCATGCACTCGCCGCGTACAGGATGATGGGTTCGACTGCAGCTGTATAAATACAGCGGATGACCTCAGGATGTAGACCCCAGCTGGCCCTTGCGGCCCTCGATAACTGCTTATAAATACCGATGGCTCGGGAACAAACGTTTGCGACGTGGGTGTTAAAAGTCAACTTGTGGTCGATGGTGAGTCCTAGCAGTTTTATTTCCTCAGACATGCCAATGTCCACCCCGCCCATTCTGAGACATGGGGTGTCATGCTTAAGTTTGCGCGTTATCAGCATAGCTTTGGTTTTGTGCGGGGCAAACTTAAGCTTGTTTGGTTAGGTTAGGTTAGGTTAGGTTAGGTTAGGTTAGGTTAGGTTAGGTTAGGTTTTTTTTTTTTTTTTTTTTTTGTGGCAGGAGTGGGAAATCCATCATGGACGCCCAGACTGTTCCTCAATGTGAGCAGTCTGGGCAGTGCCGGACTCCTACCGGCTAAAACCACACTCCTGCCATGCGAAAGGCCCCTGCCATTCTGGTTTCGCAGGGATTTTATATGGGCTGTAGTTCATTTTTGTTTACCAAAATGAATAATATATAAATACTTTTGTAATAAATAAATAATGTAAAAATGTTCGATAATGTGTAAATTTAAATTGACTATATTTTATTTCGTTTGTTTACCGACTTTACGATTTTGGTAACAAACTCTACAAATTTAACTCTATATTTATTTTTTGCAATAAACACGCTAAGATTACATATAGTGACCTTTTCGCCAATCTCAGTTTCGAGGTTATATCTTGGGGAGGCGTATATAGGGCAATCCGCAAGGAGATGGAGGATTGTCTCTTGCTTGTCGGGGTCGCAGGCGCACGCCGGGCTCTCCTTGCACTTGAAGCGAGTTAGGTACTCGGAGAACCCGCCGTGTCCTGTTAGAGCTTGGGTCAGTTCTTTGGTCATCTCCATCCTTCGCACCATCCTGTACGCAGCGACAGCAGAAGGAAAGAACATCTTCGTTGTGGACGCCGTTTCTCCATTACAATATCTCCGGTTCCATTCGTCCAGCGTTTCCATACGGATCATACGCTTGACGAATGAAACCGGGCATTTGCTGTAGTCGGGTTGCCGCTTTGACTTCAAGGCAGCCTCCTTCGCGAGCGAGTCGGCTCTCTCATTACCCTCCAGCCCCGCATGAGCTTTAACCCAGAACAAGGAGACGCTCTTGTTCTGGGTACTGCTGCGGCGGATGGCGGCCCTTGCTTCCACTGCGAGGGCGTGGAGGGCTCCGGGGTTCACAACTGCTTGGAGAGCTGCCATGGAGTCGCTGTAAATAGCGAACGCCGTCTCGGGCCTTCGGAGGACTTCCTTCGTGGCTTCACAGAGGGCGAGGAGCTCAGCCTGGTAGACGGTACTATAAGACGGCAAAGCAAGCTTGAGGGCCTTGGCTTCGGCCTGGCCGGTCCACACGGACAGTGCGGCTCCGACCTTGCCCTCAATCTTGCTGCCGTCTGTGAAGATACGCACCGCGAAATTGCGGTGCTCGTTGTATTGTTCCTCGTCTACCAAGCGTCGCAGTGCAATGGCCCTCTGCTCAGCCGGATGTGGCATCTCTAGTGCCGAGACCACACGCTCGATCTCCCGGTCGCCCAGAACTGGATGTGGTACCCCCCTCTTGGCCTCGTAAAGCGAAGCTGCTTCCTGAATTCGAAGATCAAGAGGGAGTATCCCAGCCAGCACCAGTGCTGAGTTGAGAGAGACCGTGCGGTAGGCCCGGCACAGTTTCTGCGCGAAGCTCCTCTGGACGGCGTTCAGCTTCTTTTGCACCCCGACTTTCTTGGCGGCCGGCGACCACGCGCTCGCTGCGTACATGACGATGGGCTCCACTGCAGCCGTATAGATGCAGCGGATCACCTCTGGATGAAGACCCCAACTGACCCTAGCAGCCCGCGACAGCTGTTTGTAAATGCCGACGGCTCGGGAACAGACGTTTGCGACGTGGGTGTTAAATGTCAACTTGTGGTCGATGGTGAGACCGAGCAGCTTGATTTCTTCCGACATGCCAATGTCTACCCCACCCATTCTGAGACGTGGGGTGTCATGCTTCAGTTTACGCGTGACCAGCATTGCCTTCGTCTTATGTGGTGCAAACCGAAGCTTATTTGTGACACCCCACGCTCGTACATACTCTAGAGCGACATTGGCATCTCTCTGGACCTCAAGTGCTGTCTCCCCATCGAACACAAGGACAATATCGTCAGCAAACGCCTGGCAATAGATTCCCATGGTCTCCAGTCCCCTCAGGAGAGGATCTAGCAGGACGTTCCAAACTATGGGACCACCGATCGACCCCTGGACGCATCCCTTCTCGGTCCTGGATTCGTACTCCACTCCCGCATACCTGACTTTCACCACCCTCTCGGACAAGTAGCTGTCCATGACCCGTCTCAAGTTTACAGGACACTTTTCCTCAGCCAGACGGACACGTATGGCCGGCCACCACGCGCTGTCGAAAGCTCCCTCAATATCCAGGGACACAACCGTGACAAGCCTTTTTGCATAAAGTCTGCCGCGAATGTGTCCCATCAGCGTATAGAGGGAGTCCTCGGTGCTTCGCTGGGGCATGAAGCCGTACTGGCGAGTACTCATCCTGGGGAGTAAATGAAATTTGAGTCGGGCCACGACCATCTTTTCAAAAATCTTGCCGAGGACAGGCAATAGCCCAATCGGCCTGTACGATTTCGGGGTGGTGTAGTCGTCTTTAGCGGGCTTGCGGAGCACGACGACGGTTGCCTCTTTCCAGGACCGTGGAAAGTATCCATGCGCCAGGCACTTGTTCATCAAGCGCAGAACTAGGTCTGGGTTTAACTGGATCGCGTGGCCCCATATGTCCGCCGTCAGACCGTCGGAACCGGGGGCTTTTTTGGGGTTGAACGAGGAGACTGCTCGCTCCAGCTCGTCGAGTGTGAAGGGAGGGTCCCAGGGCTTAACTTGGTTCCCCCCGTTCACCTCTTCAGCTAGTTGCCGCACCTTTCTGTGCTCCTCGTTATCCCCCTCCGAACGGTCTTCTGGGTAAAAAGTCTCCGCCAGGTACCTCGCCGAGGCCTCCGGGTCCAGAGTCCTACCATCCCTCACCATCGGCAAATCCTCCTCTCTTTTCTCCGTCCTGCGGACTACCCTATATATGCCCTCCCACAGGCCTTCCCTATCCTGTTTCTCGCAGAACCCCTTCCAGCTCTCGATTTTCGCTTGGACTACTGCACGCTCGTACTCTTCTTTCTGTTTCAGGTACTCCTCAACAACCTTTGGTCTACGGACTGGCGCTGCACAACGAATCCTCCGCTTTTTGGTGACCACTTGCCTCTTTAGACTGGCGAGTTCTTCAGACCACCACGGCACGGTCAACTTTTCTACGCTCCTCTTCTTGGGTATCACGGATGTACAGGCGTCTCGCACTGCCGTTGTAAATCCCTCGACTACCAGGTCTATTTTGTCCCTGCTGTCGATGGCATCGAACAGGCTTACGGTGTTATTAGCATGCATAATTTGGCGCAGTTTCTTATGAAACTGCGCCCAATTTGCTTTTTTAGTATTGTAGATCCTGGTAGTCCGGTTAACCGTGACACCCACAGACCTAGCGAGATGAACGCTGAACTCAATGCCGTTGTGGTCCGACCCTGTCAGGTCATCGACGACTCGCCAGCCGTCGGTCACCGACAGCATGTCTGCTGTGCAGGCTGTGACGTCGACGCAGCTCGTGTAACGCCTGTTGCCACGAATTACGTCGAAGGTTGGAGTTTCCCCTCTGTTTAGTACCTGTAATCCAAGCTGGTCGAGAGCTCCCAGCATCTCGTCGCCTCTGCTATTCGTCTCACTACTGCCCCACCAGACACTCCAGGCATTGGCGTCTCCACCCATGATGAGCCTATGCGGGCCGGTCTCGCTTTCCACCTTTCTGAGGCTGTCCAGGTATGGCCCTAAAGGCTGGCCTGGCTCGAAGTAGAACGAGACCAGAGTTAGTCTCCAGGCACCGGTTTGGATCCCCACCACGACGATGTTATTCGTGGTGAGTTCTGGGTACTGTCTCACGGTTAGCTTTGGGTCAAAGACGGCTATAGCGGCCTTGACAGTCCCTTCTCCTTGACCGGTACTCTGGAAGATTCGGACTCCCCTGGTCACGCTCATCCTCTTCGCGCTGCCCACGTAAGGCTCCTGGATCAGCGCTACAGTGGCTTTGCGCTGCTCGGCCTCAAGCATAAGCTCATGGGTAGCCAGCTTCTTTCTCTGAAGGTTCACCTGGAGTATTTTGTGTGGCAGTGTGTCCACTGGGACCACCTTAGCAGTAGGCGACCGACGCACGTGCTAGCCTGTCCCATCTGACTCGAACAGGACACTCGGGGTTGAACGCGTTGTGGTCCGTCTTCTCCATCTTCGCCTTAACGCAGTTGTGGCATTTTGGGCAATCCGCCTTTAGCCACTGGGCACACTCTGCACGCAGGTGTGGGCCTCCGCAATGGCTGCATAAGTCGGCCGGTTCTTTACAGAGTCGCCGACTATGCCCATACCCTAGGCACCTCGTGCACTGCACCAGTGGCGACTGATCGTCGACGAAGACAGTTTGAAGATCAATACGCGCTCTTCCCTTATCGAGTATCCTGTTGTAGATTGTCGGGGACGTGCTGACTATCACGTTCTGGGTCTGGGGGTTCCTGGAGTTCTTTTTGTATTTTATTACGAGTCGGTCCTCCCCGTTGTCGAGGCCGCGAAATACATCCCGGTTTTGATTGCGTAGCGCCCCCAGCATTTCCTCATCAGAGTAGATGCGGAGGACGCCACGGAAAACCAGCAGTGGGTCTTTGTTTTTCACCTCCTCGACAACGAGGTGATCTCCTGCCTTCTCTAGTCTTTCTCTAACTTTGTCCCTTTCTTCGACCGACCTACATCCCATTATAATTTTCCTTTCTTTGGCCTTTCGCACACTTTCTACTTCCACTCCTCCATCCTTGGCCTTAACTGCCTCTCTGATCTTCCTAATTACTTCCTCTCCTGTGTCCCCTTCATCCTTGGATGTCACCACTATCGAGTGCAGCGCGGTCCTTCCTGGGGTCTGTCTTTTCGGTGGACCCGCCGCTACACTCGCGTAGGTGGCCGTCTTTTCAAGCAGTTCCCCCTGTCTCTCCATCGCTTGCCGCAGCTTCTCCATCTTCTCGCTGCTCTCCTTCACCAGCGCGCTATGCTCCGCTAGTGAAGCGAGCAGCGAGTTTACCTCCGGCAGGCTCTTGGGTGCTTCTGGCGGGGGTGATGCCTTAAAGGCCTCCTCCCTTGACAGCTCAGCGCCCTTTACTTTTACAGCAGCCGCCGCTTCCTCCTTCACAAGCTGGTACAGCCGTTCCACCGATTGGGTGATCCCGGCTTTCAGGTCTGCCCTCAAATTGCGCGAATCACCAAGGTGTGACTTCGCGCGCAGAAGGCAGTTGCGAGCCTCGGTCACTCGATCGGTGGATTTGTTCGGCTGCAGCTGGCTTGTCCCTGGTGATGCTCCCAGCGTCTCAGTAGAAGTTCGACGCGCCACAGCCTTGCTGTCCGCCTGAGACGTGGCGCGTTTTGTGGACTTCTGGGAGGCCGTCACGGTCGGGGCTGCCTTCTTGGGTGAGTTCGCGGCGGCTGATGAAAAGGGCTGAGCTTCCGCCATCTTTCCATTTTCCCACTCACCAATGCTTCGCCTCACACTAGAGGCCTGAGTTGAAGCACTGGGAGGGGAGTGTTCCCTTTCGAAGGTGATGGATAGTGCCGGGTTTGATGGAGAGACTTGGGAACCCGCGGTGGTCTTTTTTGCAGGGGTCCTGGAGAGGAACATGGTGGAGGAGTATTTATAAATAATTAAAAATAGATAGAATAATAATTATTGTATTTAAAATTAAAATTTTGAGCTTAACCTAATATACTGATCCCTGTAAAGGGGGGATCAGTAAGTCCTTATTAATATTAAAAGGTCAAATATAATTCCTCAAAAGAGGTGTCAATAATTAAAACAAAACTAAGCTAAATTTAAAATAAAGTCCTCAATAGAGGCTTCTGTCCAGGATCTAACTATATATAACAGGTGGTCTCGTTACCCCCTGTTATATAAGCGAGTAAAAATTTTTCCCCAAATTCTTCGAATTTTCTATAAGGGTGGGTGGGCGGGCGTAAAAATTTGCTATTTTTAATGTTTTTCACTGTCGGGTGTAAAATTTCCCTATGAAGGGTTCGTTTTTTGCGGTGCACACGCACAGCGGGCACGGAGTCCTATACTATGACGTAAACCCGGTCCGGATCGGACGTCGGGAACGGAAGTTATGGCCGAAAAATGGATGAAAAATTGATTTTTTATGAAAATTCCAAAAACAAATTTTGAAAATGGACCTAATTTGACTTTTCTGTTACAGGTATCCCGTAGAACGAGCAAATGCGCGTCCGTTGGCGTTTCCAGAACAGAGTTAGGTCAAATAGGAAGACTGTTATAAAATTTTTAAGTTTTGAATAAATTGAAAATTGGTTTTTCCTAAGTAAAAAGTTTTCTTTTGGAAAATTGTCAAATATTTTGTGGTAATCGTATAGGGCTCACTGAGCCGCGTTCAAAAATGTACGACAGTTGTATGTTTGCTGTATGTAAAAGGTCTGAAATAATTGGTTAGGTTAGGTTAGGTTAGGTTAGGTTAGGTTAGGTTAGGTTAGGTTAGGTTAGGTTAGGTTAGGTTAGGTTAGGTTAGGTTAGGTTAGGTTAGGTTTTTTTTTTTTTTTTTTTTTTTTTTTTTTTTTTTTTTTTTTTTAAATCTCTACCCCTGACATAATCAGAGTCTACTATCTAAGCTATTTCTCTTTCATACCAGTTCTCGCTTTCTTTCCTCTCGCACTTTTATTCCGCATACTATTTCTTTCTTTCTCGCTTCCTCTTTTATTCTCATTTATGGGTGGGACTCCCATTTAACTAACTTTTCTATTCTAGCCTGACAAAATTTTACATTTATTTTATTTTTCTTAAGGGTAAATAATAGTCTCCATGTCTTTATTTTCACTATTACAAAGATACAGTTCTTACTAGGGTACATTTTATTACTTAACTACTTTTACTTACAGTTCTATACTTTATTTTACATTTCTTAAACTATACATTTATTTGTATACATTTGTTTTACATTCCGTGTGTACATGCTTTAGTGGTTTCTAGGGGTAAATAATACATTTTTATTGTTGCTTCTCATAAGTGCTAGGTTCTTAAATTCTAGTTACATTTTCCAACTTATTTTGTTACTTTCTTATATCTATTTATTATCTATTCTTAATTTCTAATTGGTTTTACTGCTTACAATACTTATTATTTACTTTATCATCTAATTTTATATGCACAACTAATATATACTACTATATTGTGGTTGCATACTTTACCGATCGGTTTTATTTCGTTCGATTACTTTTTTGGCGATTTTTATACAGTACTCCAAAAATACTTTCCTTTTCTTTCCAGCCATTATTGTCCCTATACTATCCTCACTCAGATCTGTTTCAATTTCCTGTTCTATTTCATTCCTTTCATAAGCGTATGCAGGACAGCGAATAAGCAGGTGTGGTATTGACTCTGCGATATTTGGGTCACAGACGCACGATGGACTCTCCTTACACCTGAAGCGGTACAAGTATTCAGAGAACCCACCGTGCCCCGTCATGACCTGAGTCAAAATCCCGCCCATTTGTAGCTTCCGAATAATCCTGTACGCCGTCACGGCAGACGGGAAGAACATCTTTGTGACGGATGCCGTGGTGCCGGTTCTGTATCTGTTGTTCCATTCATCAAGCGCTGCCGTTCGAATGCAGCGCTTGACGAATGAGACAGGACAAAGGTCATATTCTGGCTTCTTTTTGCTCAAAATGGCAGCCTCTTTTGCCAGCTGATCCACCCTCTCGTTGCCCTCGATCCCTGCGTGAGCCTTGATCCAGAACAAGTCAACCACCTTGTTCTGGAGAGAAACGGCTGTCAAGTTCTCTCTCGCTTCCACTGCCAGGGGGTGAAGGCAACTGTGGTTTTTCACTGTCATGAGGGCTGCCATTGAGTCACTGTAAACGCCAAATGTGGACGCCGCACTCTTCCGGATTTCTCCAGTTGCCTTGCATATCGCCAAGAGCTCCGCCTGGTAGACGGTGCAATAGTTTGGTAGCGCCAGCTTGAGGGTACGTGTTTCGGCCTCGCTGTTCCACAAGGACAACGCAGCACCGACACGCCCCCC
This sequence comes from Mythimna vitellina, assembly GCA_949316375.1. Lineage (NCBI taxonomy): Eukaryota > Metazoa > Arthropoda > Insecta > Lepidoptera > Noctuidae > Mythimna > Mythimna vitellina. The sequence continues at coordinate 24,921,291 of OX438698.1, forward strand.
AATTTTGCTCCCGTCGGTAAAAATTCTTACCTCCGGTTTGGCGCTGGCGTCGACCTGCTCCCGGTCTACCAGACTTTTGAACTCCAGGTCGATACGCTTGGCGGGGTGCGGGGACCTCAAAGCGGACACTGGTCGCTCCATCTCCCTGTCTCCCAATATTGGCGGTAACACTCCTCTCTTGGCCTCATAGAGTGAGGCCATCTCACGAACTCGGAGATCCAGAGGAAGTATCCCCGCCAACAGGAGCACCGAGTTGAGGGAGACGGTGCGATATGCCTTACACATCTTTTGTGCTATCCCGCGCTGCACAACGCCCAGCTGTTTTATTATTCCCAGCTTACCCGCTGCTGGAGCCCATACACTGGCGGCGTACAGGATAATTGGCTCTATCGTAGCTATATAAATAATTTTGATAATTTCGGGGTTAAGTCCCCAGCTAATTTTCGCTGCCCTGCACAACTGCTTATGAACATTTATAGCCTTCTTACAGACGCTCCTGACGTGCGTGTTGAAAGTCAACTTGTCGTCGACGGTGACGCCCAGGATCTTTATTTCCTTAGACATGGTTACTTCGACTCCGCCCATGCTCAGTCGTGGGGTGTCGTAATTCAGTTTCCTTGTAATCGTCATCGCGTTTGTTTTTTGCGGCGCAAACTTTAACTTGTTTTCGACACCCCACACCTGAACATGTTCAAGGGCGGAGTTTGCCTTACATTCTATTTCCGTTGCTTTGTCACCGTCGAAGACAAGGACCACGTCGTCCGCGAACGCCTGCACATAGACCTCTTTTTCTGTCAGGCTTTTTAGGAGGGGATCCAATAAAAGGTTCCAGAAGTCTGGGCCTCCAATGGAGCCCTGTACGCAGCCTTTACTCGTACCCTTGGAGAATTCTTCACCCGCATACCTAACCCTGACCTCTCTGTCCCTTAAGTAGCTGTCGATGACCCTCCTCAGGTTAAGAGGACACTTTTCCTCAGCCAGCCGGACTCTTATAGCTGGCCACCAAGCACTATCGAAGGCTCCCTCTATGTCCAAAGATATTAGTACGACTATCTTTTTACGGTCGAGTTTATTTCTGATGTGCTTTATAAGATCATAGAGGGAGTCTTCCGTGCTCTTCTGGGGCATGAATCCGTACTGGCGAGTACTCATTCTTGGTATAATATAGAACCTGAGGCGAGCCATCAACAACTTCTCATAGATCTTGCCTAGAACTGGTAGGAGGCCTATGGGCCTATATGATTTTGGGGTGGTGTAGTCTCTTTTCCCCGGTTTTCTTAGCACCACCACCGTGGCCTCCTTCCAGGACTTCGGAAAATGTCCGAGTTTCAGGCATTGGTTCAGCAGGGCTAGGAAGGAATCAGGTTCCCCTCCAATGGCTTGGCTGCATATATCGGCTGTGAGACCATCTATTCCTGGAGCCTTCCTTGGGTTAAAGGATTCACAGGCAATACGCAGTTCAGTTGGCGTGAAGGGTGGATCTTCGGAGTCTTCTTCCGCTTCCTCGTTTACCTTTTCAGCCTTTGCCCGAGTGTTTCCGTGATGGGTGTTGTCGGTGCTTTTAAGGTCCTCTGGGTAAAAAGTATCCGCAATTAATTTTACGGAGCCTTCTGCGTCAAGCACCTTGCCGTTCTCCATCATCGGTAAGTCCACCCCTCTCTGCGTTGTCCTTCCAATAACCCTGTAGATCCCCTCCCATACCCCTTCCCTGTCCTGCTTGGTGCAGAACTCTTTCCAGCTCTCGGTCTGGGCTCGAGCTGCCTCTGCCTCATATTCCTTTTTCCGCTTTAGGTATTCCTCGACAACCATCGGTCTTCGGACTGGGGCAGCGCATCGCACTCTCCTTTTACTGGTGGCGACGCTCCTCTTCATCTCAGCGAGTTTTTCCGACCACCATGGCATGGCAATTTTCTCTTTGACTTTTTTAGTTGGCATTGCCTCGCGGCATGCTTCCTGTATCATTTCTGTATAATTGTTTGTGTAAATATCTAATGATTTGGTACTATTGATTCGTTCTATTGAAGTTTTGTTGAATTTTGAGTCTATTTTTAATTGGGCGAATTTCTCATGAAATTTTTGCCAATTTGCTTTTTTAGTATTGAAGATGCGTGTTGTTCTTTCTATTTGAACTCCTTTCGCTCTCTCCAGCCTTAAGTCAAAGAGTATGCCACTATGGTCGGAACTCGTGAGGCCTTCATCTACTCTCCAGCGTTCCACCAGTCCTAGAATATTGTCAGAGCATGCAGTCAGATCGACATAGCTGCTGATGCGCTGACCTCCCCTAATGGTGTCGAAGGTCGGAATTTCCCCTGCATTGAGGATATTCAGCCCGAGCCCGCCGAGAGTCCCACACACGTCCTCTCCTCTGCGGTCAACCACCATGCCCCCCCACCAGGTGCTCTTCGCATTGGCGTCCCCTCCAACGAGAAAAGGTTTCGAGCCATTAGCCATACAAATACGTCTTAATTTATTGAGGTAAGGTTCCACTGGCTTGTCCGGCTCGAAATAAAGAGAGGTGAGTGTGATCTCCCAAGCACTGGTTTGGATTCCCACCACGGCAATATTTTCCGTGGTGAGTTCCGGGTATTGGATTACTTTTATGTTTTTGTCGAAGACTGCAATTGCGGCCTTGACAACTCCATCTCCGGTACCAGTGTCTTGGAAGACCCGCACTCCCCTCTGGCTTTTCATAATTTTTCCACCACCGATGTATGGCTCCTGCAGGAGCGCCACAGAGATACCCCGTTTCTCTGCCTCCAACAGCAGCTCGTTGGTTGCCAGCTTTTTCCGTTGGAGGTTGGCCTGAGCGAATTTAAGGGCGATTATTTGTCCTGGTGCGCCCTTAGCAATATGCAGTGGTTGACCGCGCTATTGCATCCCATTTTCGGCGGATAGGGCATTCGGCACTGAAAGCGTTGTGCTCCTTGTTAATTATGTTAGCCCTTTCACAATTGCTGCACACAGCCATGCCCCCCGCTATCCAGTCTGGGCATTCGGTCTTCAGATGAGGACCACCGCAATGGCTACACAGGTCCACCTTCTCCGTACAGTGCTTTCGCCCGTGCCCGTAGGCCAGGCAGCGAGTGCACTGCATTAGTGGGGTCTGGTCTTCAGCCCGGATCCTCTGCAGATCCACGTGGACGTATCCCCTTTTGGTCACTCGCTGCCATAGCTCGGGAGAAGTGCTCAGCACTATGTGTACGGAGTGCGGGTTCCGTGTCTTTCTCCTATATCTAACTTCCAGTCTGTCTTCCCCATCGCGGAGGCCGCGAAAAACATCCCGATTCTGATTCCTCAGGGCCTTTTTTAAGTCTTCATCCGTATTTAACGCTAAGACGTCCCTGAGTATCAGCATCGGGTCCTTGTTTTTCACAGCCTCCACGGTGAGGTTGGTGCTATTCATCTCTAATTTCTCCTTTACCTTATCCCTCTCATCTTCCGTCTCGAAGCCCATAACTACCTTTCTATTTTTGGCCTTCCTCACCCTTTCTACCTTGACCCAGCCTTCCTTTGCTTCCACAGCCTTCCGCACCCTTTCCAGTACCTGCTCCCCAGTTTCTGTCTCGTCCTTTGATGTGACTACGACTGAATGCAGCGTATTTCGTTTTTCTATTGTCGCGCCTACACTTCGAGCCGCAGCCACACTCGCGTAAGAGGGTGTCCCTGTGTGAGACCTTTGCTCCTCCAAAGCTGTTTTAAGATCCTCCATGCGCTTATTATTTTCTTCCAGCAGCTTGGAGTGCTTTTCAATTTTGCTCATGAGGAGAACTGTTTCTCCTGTGTCTTCCCTCTGAGTCGGCGGTTCTTCTGCTTCTAAAGGACCACGTTTTTGTTTATGGGCTTCAAGCTCCGCTGCCGCGTCTTTAATGAGCTTGTACATTGAGTCGACCGCCAGAGTGATGCCCGCCTTTATCTCCGACTTCAGATTACGGGATTCCCCCAATTGGGTTTTCGCCCTCTGAAGCCAGGTCCGGCCCTCAGTCACTCTGTCGGCCGAGGCAATTTTCTTTTGCGACTCTCCCGCAGCCTCCATGGAACTTCGTCGCTTCGTTTCTTTACCAGTTTGAGGCAATGTAAACTTTAGCGCTACCCTTGGAAGAGCTGCTGGAATCTGAGCCTGCTTTTTCGGCGAAACCAAAAAAGTAGTCGATGCAGTTGCCCTGGGTTCCTTGACCTTGCTGTTTTCCCACTCTCCAATGCTCCTACGAACATTTGGAGTGGGTGTCGTTTTTGGAGAAGGTCCTGCCTTCTCTTTGTCGACTGGGGAGTTGGTGTCTGGATTGGTCAGCTTGCGGGGCGTGTGTGCGAGAGGCATGATATCGTCACTGGGTAGATTGTCTTATTGTTAAAATATGCTAAAATCTTACTAACTAAATTTAGTTTGACTATCCCTGTATATGAGGATAGTCAGAGTCAATAAAGGCGCAATAATTAGAGTCGGAGTAAATTCTTCACTATCCCTGTAAAAGACGGATAATGAATGGTCGAGGTTGCGATTGCTATCCCTGTAAAAGGGGGATACCGTCTGACGTCAATATAATAACCGTTTTCGGTAAAGTACGCAGTACTTTTATGTACAGTATGCAGCGTTTCACGGGCTGTTTCGGTTCGCTGCCTAAGAGACAAGTACTACTAAAAGCAAAAAATTTTTTGTCTCTATGTAGAGCCGGACTCTACCTTCAGAAAGATAGCCCTCCCCGAGCCCTCCCGTATGACCCCAAACTCGGCGGGTCTGTTGCAAAGGGTTCCGGAGATATGGCCGTTTGAAATTTTGGGTTAACTGCCCAAGATGGCTACCAAAATTAGGTTAACGGCGTTTTCTCCGGAACCGTTCGACCGAAAGCCGCCGTTCTTGGGTTCCCCTGACTTGGCTCGACGAGTGCTATCCCCTCGGACAGGTTTCAGGCTGAAAAATAATTTCAGCAGGAATTTCAGTACAGTCACCCTAGACCAAGAGAGTAGAGCCTGCCAACGTCTCCTGAAAAAACCCGGATCCTCTACGACCGCCGGTTCAGGAGCTATCCGAGCCTGAAGTTTCGTTTGACAGTTCTAGAACTGTCAAAGTCAATCTCCGACCCGGTATAACTTTCTCACCCGCGGCCGCAAAACACCCGTGTTTGGGCTCGTCCTGCTCGGCTCGACCCACTCCGTCGCGCAAGCTAGCCTCCAGGAACCTGAAAATTTTCAGCGCCAAAACGCCTGAAAACCAACTGATGGGGTAGAGATTGATGTCCCAAACCCGAGTTAGCAAACCGCTTCTCTCTACGATCACTAGGACCGGAGATATGTCCAGTTAAAACTTTCCAAGATGGCCGCCCAGCTGTCAAATACCAACTTTGTGTGGCTATTACTCGGCGACCATTCGTCGGAGAGAGATGCGGTTTCGATGTAAGTGGGTCCCCTGACCCGGTCTAAGTACCAAATGCTGTTTCAGCGCTGAAAAAATTGAGGTCCTGAAAGCGCCTGAAAACTTGAAAATTGTGTTCTACAGAGTTCCCTCGTAATAACTGTGAAAACCCGGTCCTTCTATCCTTTTTGGTTCAGGAGCTATGAAGTTCCAAAGATGTTAACCTTAATTAAAAAATGGCCGAAAACAAAATTCTTTCGCGTAGATCTGTCTCTATTCATCCCAGGAAGTCGAGGTTTTGGGTATGTGAGATGTTTTTGGTTAGTTCAGACCTATTATGGTGTCAAAAATATTAAAAGATGGATATTTCCCAATAAATTCGTAAAAATTCTTTAAAAATTCATATCTCCCGAAAAAATAGATCTAAAATTCTGATAAAAATTGTATAATTAAGGTAAATTAAGCCCCTAAACGTACATAAAATGAAATTTTGAAAAAGATAAAAATCAAATGGTTTTTTCATCAAAAAACCGGTTTTTTCAATAATATTTAAATATCTCGGAAACCAACAGCGATAAAAATAATAAATAAAATAATTCGAGCTAAACGCTCTAGCGCGCAGCCAGTTACTTTAAAAAACAAATAGGTTAACACTGTAGTTTCCGAGATAATCGATGTCAATTTTGTAGTTTTCTAACCTAAATAACACTAAAACTACTTATCATAAAAAATTTCTGGTGGTGCCAGGTGTCTTTTCTTCTGACGGGGAGAGAAGCTGCGAAGAAACGGAGTCTCTGCGACAGCTGCTTCTGCTACCTCGTGCACACGTGGTTTTCACTTTTTCGGATTTTCCTTCAAAATTAGCTTCTGGAAAAATCCAGAAAGCTCCTGGTCTGTAGATATCCCCTGCCCACGTAAAATGGCAAACTAAAAATGGGGGGTCACCGCTTTCGTTTTCCCCTCAATCGTCTTTTACTGTTTCAACACTTAGAAAATTATAACCTATATAAGGTTTTTCGGTTTTCCACAATTTTCACCGTAATCCAAAGGCACAAATTTCACTTCCCGACTTGATCCAACTTATTACGCGTCGGCTGACACTTATTCGACGAAGATCGGGCAAGTTTTGACCACTTTTTTAGATTTTTAAGTGCGGAGCGACTTTGAAAACGATCCGACCGCCACGAGGGTTGGGGGGATACTGGGTTAGGTTAGGTTAGGTTAGGTTAGGTTAGGTTAGGTTAGGTTAGGTTAGGTTAGGTTAGGTTAGGTTAGGTTAGGTTAGGTTAGGTTAGGTTAGGTTAGGTTAGGTTAGGTTAGGTTAGGTTAGGTTAGGTTAGGTTAGGTTAGGTTAGGTTAGGTTAGGTTAGGTTAGGTTAGGTTAGGTTAGGTTAGGTTAGGTTAGGTTAGGTTAGGTTAGGTTAGGTTAGGTTAGGTTAGGTTAGGTTAGGTTAGGTTAGGTTAGGTTAGGTTAGGTTAGGTTAGGTTAGGTTAGGTTAGGTTAGGTTAGGTTAGGTTAGGTTAGGTTAGGTTAGGTTAGGTTAGGTTAGGTTAGGTTAGGTTAGGTTAGGTTAGGTTAGGTTAGGTTAGGTTAGGTTAGGTTAGGTTAGGTTAGGTTAGGTTAGGTTAGGTTAGGTTAGGTTAGGTTAGGTTAGGTTAGGTTAGGTTAGGTTAGGTTAGGTTAGGTTAGGTTAGGTTAGGTTAGGTTAGGTTAGGTTAGGTTAGGTTAGGTTAGGTTAGGTTAGGTTAGGTTAGGTTAGGTTAGGTTAGGTTAGGTTAGGTTAGGTTAGGTTAGGTTAGGTTAGGTTAGGTTAGGTTAGGTTAGGTTAGGTTAGGTTAGGTTAGGTTAGGTTAGGTTAGGTTAGGTTAGGTTAGGTTAGGTTAGGTTAGGTTAGGTTAGGTTAGGTTAGGTTAGGTTAGGTTAGGTTAGGTTAGGTTAGGTTAGGTTAGGTTAGGTTAGGTTAGGTTAGGTTAGGTTAGGTTAGGTTAGGTTAGGTTAGGTTAGGTTAGGTTAGGTTAGGTTAGGTTAGGTTAGGTTAGGTTAGGTTAGGTTAGGTTAGGTTAGGTTAGGTTAGGTTAGGTTAGGTTAGGTTAGGTTAGGTTAGGTTAGGTTAGGTTAGGTTAGGTTAGGTTAGGTTAGGTTAGGTTAGGTTAGGTTAGGTTAGGTTAGGTTAGGTTAGGTTAGGTTAGGTTAGGTTAGGTTAGGTTAGGTTAGGTTAGGTTAGGTTAGGTTAGGTTAGGTTAGGTTAGGTTAGGTTAGGTTAGGTTAGGTTAGGTTAGGTTAGGTTAGGTTAGGTTAGGTTAGGTTAGGTTAGGTTAGGTTAGGTTAGGTTAGGTTAGGTTAGGTTAGGTTAGGTTAGGTTAGGTTAGGTTAGGTTAGGTTAGGTTAGGTTAGGTTAGGTTAGGTTAGGTTAGGTTAGGTTAGGTTAGGTTAGGTTAGGTTAGGTTAGGTTAGGTTAGGTTAGGTTAGGTTAGGTTAGGTTAGGTTAGGTTAGGTTAGGTTAGGTTAGGTTAGGTTAGGTTAGGTTAGGTTAGGTTAGGTTAGGTTAGGTTAGGTTAGGTTAGGTTAGGTTAGGTTAGGTTAGGTTAGGTTAGGTTAGGTTAGGTTAGGTTAGGTTAGGTTAGGTTAGGTTAGGTTAGGTTAGGTTAGGTTAGGTTAGGTTAGGTTAGGTTAGGTTAGGTTAGGTTAGGTTAGGTTAGGTTAGGTTAGGTTAGGTTAGGTTAGGTTAGGTTAGGTTAGGTTAGGTTAGGTTAGGTTAGGTTAGGTTAGGTTAGGTTAGGTTAGGTTAGGTTAGGTTAGGTTAGGTTAGGTTAGGTTAGGTTAGGTTAGGTTAGGTTAGGTTAGGTTAGGTTAGGTTAGGTTAGGTTAGGTTAGGTTAGGTTAGGTTAGGTTAGGTTAGGTTAGGTTAGGTTAGGTTAGGTTAGGTTAGGTTAGGTTAGGTTAGGTTAGGTTAGGTTAGGTTAGGTTAGGTTAGGTTAGGTTAGGTTAGGTTAGGTTAGGTTAGGTTAGGTTAGGTTAGGTTAGGTTAGGTTAGGTTAGGTTAGGTTAGGTTAGGTTAGGTTAGGTTAGGTTAGGTTAGGTTAGGTTAGGTTAGGTTAGGTTAGGTTAGGTTAGGTTAGGTTAGGTTAGGTTAGGTTAGGTTAGGTTAGGTTAGGTTAGGTTAGGTTAGGTTAGGTTAGGTTAGGTTAGGTTAGGTTAGGTTAGGTTAGGTTAGGTTAGGTTAGGTTAGGTTAGGTTAGGTTAGGTTAGGTTAGGTTAGGTTAGGTTAGGTTAGGTTAGGTTAGGTTAGGTTAGGTTAGGTTAGGTTAGGTTAGGTTAGGTTAGGTTAGGTTAGGTTAGGTTAGGTTAGGTTAGGTTAGGTTAGGTTAGGTTAGGTTAGGTTAGGTTAGGTTAGGTTAGGTTAGGTTAGGTTAGGTTAGGTTAGGTTAGGTTAGGTTAGGTTAGGTTAGGTTAGGTTAGGTTAGGTTAGGTTAGGTTAGGTTAGGTTAGGTTAGGTTAGGTTAGGTTAGGTTAGGTTAGGTTAGGTTAGGTTAGGTTAGGTTAGGTTAGGTTAGGTTAGGTTAGGTTAGGTTAGGTTAGGTTAGGTTAGGTTAGGTTAGGTTAGGTTAGGTTAGGTTAGGTTAGGTTAGGTTAGGTTAGGTTAGGTTAGGTTAGGTTAGGTTAGGTTAGGTTAGGTTAGGTTAGGTTAGGTTAGGTTAGGTTAGGTTAGGTTAGGTTAGGTTAGGTTAGGTTAGGTTAGGTTAGGTTAGGTTAGGTTAGGTTAGGTTAGGTTAGGTTAGGTTAGGTTAGGTTAGGTTAGGTTAGGTTAGGTTAGGTTAGGTTAGGTTAGGTTAGGTTAGGTTAGGTTAGGTTAGGTTAGGTTAGGTTAGGTTAGGTTAGGTTAGGTTAGGTTAGGTTAGGTTAGGTTAGGTTAGGTTAGGTTAGGTTAGGTTAGGTTAGGTTAGGTTAGGTTAGGTTAGGTTAGGTTAGGTTAGGTTAGGTTAGGTTAGGTTAGGTTAGGTTAGGTTAGGTTAGGTTAGGTTAGGTTAGGTTAGGTTAGGTTAGGTTAGGTTAGGTTAGGTTAGGTTAGGTTAGGTTAGGTTAGGTTAGGTTAGGTTAGGTTAGGTTAGGTTAGGTTAGGTTAGGTTAGGTTAGGTTAGGTTAGGTTAGGTTAGGTTAGGTTAGGTTAGGTTAGGTTAGGTTAGGTTAGGTTAGGTTAGGTTAGGTTAGGTTAGGTTAGGTTAGGTTAGGTTAGGTTAGGTTAGGTTAGGTTAGGTTAGGTTAGGTTAGGTTAGGTTAGGTTAGGTTAGGTTAGGTTAGGTTAGGTTAGGTTAGGTTAGGTTAGGTTAGGTTAGGTTAGGTTAGGTTAGGTTAGGTTAGGTTAGGTTAGGTTAGGTTAGGTTAGGTTAGGTTAGGTTAGGTTAGGTTAGGTTAGGTTAGGTTAGGTTAGGTTAGGTTAGGTTAGGTTAGGTTAGGTTAGGTTAGGTTAGGTTAGGTTAGGTTAGGTTAGGTTAGGTTAGGTTAGGTTAGGTTAGGTTAGGTTAGGTTAGGTTAGGTTAGGTTAGGTTAGGTTAGGTTAGGTTAGGTTAGGTTAGGTTAGGTTAGGTTAGGTTAGGTTAGGTTAGGTTAGGTTAGGTTAGGTTAGGTTAGGTTAGGTTAGGTTAGGTTAGGTTAGGTTAGGTTAGGTTAGGTTAGGTTAGGTTAGGTTAGGTTAGGTTAGGTTAGGTTAGGTTAGGTTAGGTTAGGTTAGGTTAGGTTAGGTTAGGTTAGGTTAGGTTAGGTTAGGTTAGGTTAGGTTAGGTTAGGTTAGGTTAGGTTAGGTTAGGTTAGGTTAGGTTAGGTTAGGTTAGGTTAGGTTAGGTTAGGTTAGGTTAGGTTAGGTTAGGTTAGGTTAGGTTAGGTTAGGTTAGGTTAGGTTAGGTTAGGTTAGGTTAGGTTAGGTTAGGTTAGGTTAGGTTAGGTTAGGTTAGGTTAGGTTAGGTTAGGTTAGGTTAGGTTAGGTTAGGTTAGGTTAGGTTAGGTTAGGTTAGGTTAGGTTAGGTTAGGTTAGGTTAGGTTAGGTTAGGTTAGGTTAGGTTAGGTTAGGTTAGGTTAGGTTAGGTTAGGTTAGGTTAGGTTAGGTTAGGTTAGGTTAGGTTAGGTTAGGTTAGGTTAGGTTAGGTTAGGTTAGGTTAGGTTAGGTTAGGTTAGGTTAGGTTAGGTTAGGTTAGGTTAGGTTAGGTTAGGTTAGGTTAGGTTAGGTTAGGTTAGGTTAGGTTAGGTTAGGTTAGGTTAGGTTAGGTTAGGTTAGGTTAGGTTAGGTTAGGTTAGGTTAGGTTAGGTTAGGTTAGGTTAGGTTAGGTTAGGTTAGGTTAGGTTAGGTTAGGTTAGGTTAGGTTAGGTTAGGTTAGGTTAGGTTAGGTTAGGTTAGGTTAGGTTAGGTTAGGTTAGGTTAGGTTAGGTTAGGTTAGGTTAGGTTAGGTTAGGTTAGGTTAGGTTAGGTTAGGTTAGGTTAGGTTAGGTTAGGTTAGGTTAGGTTAGGTTAGGTTAGGTTAGGTTAGGTTAGGTTAGGTTAGGTTAGGTTAGGTTAGGTTAGGTTAGGTTAGGTTAGGTTAGGTTAGGTTAGGTTAGGTTAGGTTAGGTTAGGTTAGGTTAGGTTAGGTTAGGTTAGGTTAGGTTAGGTTAGGTTAGGTTAGGTTAGGTTAGGTTAGGTTAGGTTAGGTTAGGTTAGGTTAGGTTAGGTTAGGTTAGGTTAGGTTAGGTTAGGTTAGGTTAGGTTAGGTTAGGTTAGGTTAGGTTAGGTTAGGTTAGGTTAGGTTAGGTTAGGTTAGGTTAGGTTAGGTTAGGTTAGGTTAGGTTAGGTTAGGTTAGGTTAGGTTAGGTTAGGTTAGGTTAGGTTAGGTTAGGTTAGGTTAGGTTAGGTTAGGTTAGGTTAGGTTAGGTTAGGTTAGGTTAGGTTAGGTTAGGTTAGGTTAGGTTAGGTTAGGTTAGGTTAGGTTAGGTTAGGTTAGGTTAGGTTAGGTTAGGTTAGGTTAGGTTAGGTTAGGTTAGGTTAGGTTAGGTTAGGTTAGGTTAGGTTAGGTTAGGTTAGGTTAGGTTAGGTTAGGTTAGGTTAGGTTAGGTTAGGTTAGGTTAGGTTAGGTTAGGTTAGGTTAGGTTAGGTTAGGTTAGGTTAGGTTAGGTTAGGTTAGGTTAGGTTAGGTTAGGTTAGGTTAGGTTAGGTTAGGTTAGGTTAGGTTAGGTTAGGTTAGGTTAGGTTAGGTTAGGTTAGGTTAGGTTAGGTTAGGTTAGGTTAGGTTAGGTTAGGTTAGGTTAGGTTAGGTTAGGTTAGGTTAGGTTAGGTTAGGTTAGGTTAGGTTAGGTTAGGTTAGGTTAGGTTAG